>OY728122.1:1915281286-1916531286 GCA_963277665.1 Viscum album
ATGTCAATTACGGCAATCGAGCCAGACAACTTGAGAGAAATTGGTAACTTACCAAGCAGTGATGAAAGCATAAGTGGTGACGTTTTCATTTCGTCTGCTGAAATCCAACAAGTCTATACTTCGCTAATCAGGCTAGAAGAAGTTATAGCAACACCAGAGGTGAATAATGATGTTGATTCTCAACCCATCATCTCCACTTTATTTTCCCAAGAAGACCCTTTATCATCAATAGGGTCGGAAATGGAAGCTTCTTCTTCAAAATTTGAAAATTTTGACATCTCTTATGATCATGAGAATTTCGTTTTTTCATCTACTTTTCAAGTAGAAAAAGAAGAAATAACACATGATGAAGAGGAAGAAGAAGATCTTAGAGATGCTCCTCCAGCATTTGAAGGGGGTATCTCTACCACTGTGGATGAACTCAGAGAAGTAAATCTGGGTATAGAGAAAGATCCATGCCCCACTTTAATTAGTGCGGCCATGACCCTTGAAGAGGAAGGGATGTATATTTCTTTTCTAAAGAAAAATAAAGATATTTTTTTTTGGAATTATACAGAGATTCCTGGCCTTGATCCTGATGTTACTACTCATCATTTGGGTTTACCAAAAGAACATCGACGATTCAAGCAAGCCGTGAGAAGAACACACCCAACCTATGCTTCCAAAATTGAGGCTGAAGTGTATAAGCTTATCAAAGCTAACTTTGTCAGAGAAGTTCAATATCCCAAGTGGTTGGCTAATATTGTCCCTGTAAAGAAGAAGAACAGACAAATAAGGGTTTGCAACGATTTCAGAGATCTTAATCGGTATTGTCCTAAAGATGATTTCCCAGTTCCGATTACAGAACTCTTAATTGATGCGACGGCTGGCTATGAAGTACTTTCCTTCATGGATGGATATTCTGGATATAATCAGATCCGAATGGCCCCAGAAGATGAGAAATATACAGCCTTCAGAGCTCCTCAAGGTGTGTTTTGTTACCGGGTGATGCCCTTTGGTTTAAAGAATGCAGGTGCAACATATCAATGCGCCATGCATCGTATCTTCATACCTCTTTTAGGGAAGTTTGTTGAATGCTATGTAGATGATTTGGTGGTTAAATCCAAACAACGTTTTGATCACTTGGCTGATTTGGAAGTCATATTCCACAAGCTTCGACAACATAATTTGAAGATGAACCCCTTAAAATGTGCTTTAGGGGTAACCTCAGGAAAATTCCTCAGCTTTGTTGTATGCCATCGTGGTATTGAAGTCGATCCTGAGAAGACCAAATCAATCCTTGGTATGTCACCTCCTTGGAATTTGAAAGAATTAAGAGGACTTCAAGGACACTTAGCCTATATTCGGCGTTTCATCGCCAATTTGGCAGGCAAAAGTTTACCCTTTACCAAATATTGAAGAAAGGAGTCACTTACCAGTGGACTGAAGAATGTCAAGAAGCATTTGATGTTCTCATGAAATACCTCTTGAGTCCTCCAGTACTCATGCCTCCTGTTGAGGGTAGACCTCTTATCCTCTATGTGACAGCTTTAGAGCGATCATTGGGTGCCTTTCTCGCTCAAAAGAATGATGCTGGAAATGAAAATAGTCCCTACTATCTCAGTAGAACTATGCTTGAAGCAGAAACCCAGTATTCAAGTATTGAAAAGTGCTGCCTAGCATTAATCTTTGCAGTTAAAAAACTGAGACACTACCAGCAACATCACGAGGTCCAATTGGTATCTCGTAATAATCCACTCAAATTCATCCTTAGTCGTCCAATGTTTACTGGACGTCTGGCTAGGTGGGCGGTTATTCTACAGCAGTTTGACATCCAGTATGTGTCTCAAAAGGCAATTAAGGGCTAAGCTCTGGCTGATTTCCTGGCTGAACATCCTTCAGTGGAAGACACGTATTCAGATATCGAACTCCCTGATGAGGAAGTTTTCTCTATTCAAGAGAGTCCTCAAAAATGGGAAATGTATTTTGATGGTGCTTCTAGAAGTCCAACGGGGAAGAAAATGGAAAATCCTAAATTCAACAAAGTTGGTTTAGGAATTGTGCTCATTTCTCCAGATAAGGCAGTGTTACCTTATTCCTTTTTGTTGTGGGAAGGTGGTGCCAATAATGAAGCTGAATACCAAGCTCTCATTACAGGCTTGGAGTTAGCGCTTCCAGCACAAGTGAATCACTTAAAGGTGAAAGGTGATTCAGACCTGGTAATCAAACAATTCAATGGGGATTATGCCATCAGAAAAGAATAATTAATCCCTTTGTATGATTACATCAGAGAGTTAATGTCGGAATTCCCTTTAGAACCGACATTTTCTTATGTCCCATGATCACAAAATGCACAAGCTGATGCACTGGCTAATATAGCCACAGCTTTAGCAGATCCAAATAGGTACGAAACAACCATCTGTATTGCCCAACGTCGTGCAATTTCACCTTATGTTCAATTCAGAACAGAGGAAATTAATGAAATTAGTCACATTCCTGAACCGTATGGTCATACTACAGGATGAATGTCACCTATCAGGGAATACCTTCAAAATGGAACACTTCCACCTGATAGAGCCGAGAAAGAACAAATTCGGCGACGTGTGGTCAATTTTACACTTTATGATAGCCCAAACCACCTCGAGAAAATTCTCTACAAACGTGGTTTTGATTGAGTTCTCTTCAGATGTATTGATGGTGAAGAGACAATGGCTGTCATAAAAGAAGTGCATGCAGGAGTCTGTGGTGCCCACCAGTCTGGACCTAGACTATCTGATCAAATTCGAAGGCTTGGATACTTTTGGCCTTCAATGATACAAGATTGTGTTAATTTCACAAAGAAGTGTCATTCATGCCAAGTATATGCCAACTTCATTCATAAAGCTCTAGAGTTGCTTCATACAGCTAAATACTCATGGCCATTTTCCACATGGGGAATGGATGTGGTGGGACCTTACCCTTCAGCTACGGCCAAGCAGTTTAAGTACATTCTTACTGCTACTGATTTCTTTTCCAAATGGGCAGAGGCAGTACCTCTCAAAGAAGTCAGTTCTAAATGCATTGTTAGCTTCATCAAGTCTAACATCATAACAAGATTTGGTGTCCCTCATACCATATTGACGGACAACAGCACCAACTTCTATTCTTCTGAGGTAAAGAAATTGTATCAAGAATACAACATTAAGTCCAACCATTCATCTCGATATCATGCAGCGGCTAATGGCCAGATAGAGGACTTCAACAAGACTCTTTCAAATATACTGCAAAAGATGGTGGATAAAGATAAGAGGTCATGGCCTGATAAACTCTTTCATGCTTTATGGGCTTATCGGACTACCACTCGCAATGCAACGCGGTCTACTCCATATTCATTGGTATATGGAACAGAAGCAGTCTTTCCAATTGAAGTTCAATTGCCCTCACTCAGAATAGCCATTTGTGATCAGTTATCTACAGATGAGAAATCCCAAAAGCGGTTGAATGAATTGGAACAGTTAGGTGAGAAAAGATTGTGCACTTTGCACCACTTGGAAATCTATCAGAATCGAATAGCACGAGCTTTTAACAAAAAAGTTCGTCTTCGTTCATTCATCCAGGGAGAATTGGTATTGGTTCTCAGAGCACCAATGATACCAGGAAAGAAGCCTCCCAAGCTTGAACCAAAATGGGAAGGACCATACTCAATACATAAGGTCTACTCCAATGGAGCATATTCTCTAATCTCAATGGATGGAGAACCCATCACGACTCCAACTAATGCCAGATTTCTGAAGAAGTATTTTGTATAAACACAAAATATTGTTCCCAGATCCAAAACAATCACATTGGTCTGTATTATGTCCTACATGACACTAAACTCTATTATGTCCGAGATGACATTAAACTATATTTTGTCCCACATGACACTAAACTGTATTATGTCCTACATGACAATAAACTGTATTACGTCCTATCTACATGACATTAAACTGTACAGAAGTTCCTATATTTTGTCCGAGATGACATTTAACTATATTTTGTCCTACATGACACTAAACTGTATTATGTCCGAGATGACATTAAACTATATTTTGTCCTACATGACACGAAACTGTATTATGTCCGAGATGACATTAAACTATATTTTGTCCTGCATGACAATAAACTGTATTACGTCCTATCTACATGTCATTAAACTGTACAGAAGTTCCTATATTTTGTCTGAGATGACATTAAACTATATTGTGTCCTAGCAACATGACATTAAACTATGTGGCACTTCCAACATCCAGCATGATGATAAACTGTAAAAAGTCCCCAGAACTTATATCCTCATATTGATTCACCTTAGTCCTAGCTACATGACTTTAAACTGTATAGAAATGGTCCAGTATGACTTTAAACTGCAACTTCGTCCCACATGACATTAAACTGTGAAAAATTTCCATGCATCGTCCAGCATGACCTTAAACTGCATCATCCCTGGTCCATGTATATGACCATAAACTATTTGCAAATATGTCCAGCAAGACGTTAAACTGTGACGTCCTAACTACATGACGCTAAACTGTATAAAAGTCCCTCACGTTCGGAAAGACGTTAAACTATATAATCATCAAAAGTCCAGCATGACATTAAACCGCACAATCCCCCTTTCGTCCAATATGACGTTAAACTGTATTGTCCCCATCGTCCTAACTACATGATGCTAAACTGTACAGAAAGTCCTTGATATGTCCTACATGACATTAAACTATTATTTTGTCCCTGCTACATGACACTAAACTGTGCAGCACCAATAGTCCTAACCGCAAGACTTTAAACTGCATAGTCCCTTTTTTATGTCCTACATGACATTAAACTGTGCATCGTTAAGGTTGTTATTACCTCTTGATTCTCACACCGAGTATGACTCACGTGAGCTTAGAGCAAATATCAACCATAATACTCCCTTTGGGCCACTAACCATGTGTAAGTCCCAAAAACATTTTTTATTAGATCATTGTCCCCAAGAACAACTTGATCATTAATTCATTCTTTAATTGAACTACACGGACTTTGATCCTTTCCCTCCAGGCTGGGTTTGTAGGAAACCTCCCAGGGTTCAAGCCCAAAAATAATCTCTTCACATCGGTTCACCACCATCTCATATGATGATGATTTGTGAAACCGCCCCTGGAATCAATATCTTTACATTGATTCACTTTCGTCCTTGTTATATGACGTTAAACTATACAACACTTTTGTCCGGTACGACAATAAACTACAATATTCTTTGATTTCCTCATTTGAGAAGGAACCATTATTGACCTTGATTTTTTTTCAATCATGTTTCATTTCAAAAGACTACGTGCATACATGGTAATGCCTAAACATTTTAACTTAGGTTAAAACCATCATTGCACTAAAGTCCCCTTTCACCCTTCACATTTACGAACCAAATTTGTACAAAGGGTAGTTATAGAACTACGTGGACTTGATTCCCATCCTTATGGGATATGTAGGAACATTCGAGTGTCCCTCGAATCCAGTCCCAAGTCTTTTGGGCCTAACCCCAAATTTCACTTTCAGTCCCTTGGCTGAAAAGTCCTCATGAAAACACACACTGTGTATTCATTATTATGGTCCGAATTCTATCACCCTAAACTAAGATCACTCATAATTTCGTCTTGCACGACGTTAAACTGCATTTCAAGAACTACGTATGGCTTGATTCTCATTCTTATGAGATACTTAGTGAAGTCCAAAATTTCAATTCAGGACCCAGCCACAACATGATTATGGTTTTCATTGACCTATGTATCTCTATATACATTGGACAATACCCATCTTTATGTATTATAATCCTAACCTTAAATGTTTTTAGTTCTTCATAACCCTTTTCATGACTTCTAGTCACAAAAATGTCAAACTTCTGAGAATTCTTTTGCCTGACTATGCAGCACGTGCCCATAGGTGGCCTTGCATAAACAGTCCACATAACAGACTTGTCAGCCAAAAGATGCTATTCATTTGACCATGCAACCAATGCCCATAGGTGGCCCTGTATATTTCAACCCCCTAACGGGTTTTGTTAAATAGTAGTAACTTCATTCTTGGGAAGAATGCCTCTTTTGTCCTTATTTGTCTTAAACGACAGTATGTAGGGATCCGCAAAAAATAGCCATCCTTAACATATTTGTCCCATATCCTTTTTCATGATCTGAATGTATTCAAGTCTATGGTTTATTCTTCTTCCCTACGTTTGGGTTAGACCTTCGTAGGAGTGATATTCATCCAGTTCTTTTATATTCTTGTTCGGAAATATCTTCTCCATATTCAAGTACCTCTTTCCATACAACAAACTCTATACTTTATAAAATTTGAATCTCCATAAAATTTCACTGGCTTTTAGCACTAGGAAAGTAAATTTCTGGGAGTTCTTTTGCCTGACTATGCAGCACGTGCCCATAGGTGGCCTTACATAAACAGTCCACATAACAGACTTGTCAGCCAAAAGATGCTATTTATTTGACCATGTAGCCAATGCCCATAGGTGGCCCTGCATATTTCAACCCCCTAACGGGTTTTGTTAAATAATAGTAACTTCATTCTTGGAAACTACTTTTTCTAATGCCTTTTAGCTCTTTTTCATATCATTCCTCAGATTCAAATATTCTTAATCCATAGTTTACATTTTTTCCCTCATACATGAGTATGGTAATATGTTTTCAGATAAATTGTCAAGGAATTGAATCCATTTTAATCCATTTTGGTCAAATCTATTTCGACCTTAAACATTAGCCCCTTTATGTCCGGCGTGCATGACTTTAAACTACCCACACAAAAGACAAAGGAACTCTGAATAAAAGTCAAGTTCCAGCTCACTAAATATACATTTTTTTGTATGATTTAGGTAATATTGAGCAATTAAAAGGTTCAAAGTTTGTAGGATTATTTGTAACAATAATCCTAGTAAAAATCAAACTATGCTTACTAGGCCCATTGGCTTAAGTAAATTTGAAGCAGGTAATGAAAGAAAGCAGGTACAAATGATTGAAGACGAAAGTTTTTTTCATTGATACACAAGAGTTAGAAGGATATCCACAGACTGGAGTCTCTTCTCTTTTTCAAGAATTACTAGAGGCTTTCAACATAACACTTCATTTGATTTACGGCATCTCGAGCTTCATTAGCAACCACCTGGAATTCATTCATTCAACTGGATACAATAAGAGATGCAGTGATACCAGCTCTTCTTGGAACAATTGTAAAAGGATGTTCTTGAGTGCGGTTTGGGAAAATTTTCTGCTGATCAAACAGTGACTCTGTTTCTGTCCAAGAGACTTGGAAGATGGATACATGGATTTGAGAATGGAGCTTTGGAAGTAAAGAGCCATTTGGAGAGAGTACTCTTTTCAGATATTGCTCTACTATCATGTTTGTCTTCTCTCCACCAACCATTAGTAGAAAACATTTCAGCCCATGGGTTTTCCATTTTCATATCTGCAAGGAAATGACATGGAGGAAGAATTTGAAAGTTCACACCATTGTTGTTACTCTTAATGCACAGCATAACCGAAATAGAGAAGTAGCAGTGCAGCTGCATCTCATGTGTATAATTGTTTGCATTTGGAACATTGACTCCTTGCAGATGACCATGACCACACAGAGACAGGTAGATGCTCTGTGGGAAATTAATATGATATTTCTTCAAGTACTTATCCAAATCTGGGAAAGTGCTGTCGCAGATATCATAGTAATCATGGCCAATAATGATCATCATGTCATCAATCCGCTTTCTAGCCAGTTCATTAGTCGTTCCAATTCCCTTAGGAGCCATTGAATCTGCACAAAAGTTGAACAAATTTAACTCTTAAATGGGTTTATTTTTCATAAAATTTGTGAAAAGAATTCGGAAAAAATGGCCAAGGCATTAAGTCGCGCAAATCTAAACAATGCCGCACAAGTATTTCGTGTGTCGCGCTAGTTTTTGACGCGCAAGTCTAAACCGTGCAAGTACGAATACCTTTACAGGAGCGCGACAGCGAGGGAACAGTGGAAAAGAGACTTGCACGGCTTAGGTGACCTGTGCGGTGAGATATCGAGAAGGTATGAAGTCCGGAAATCCGGATACTTGTACGGAGGTGAGGGCCGTGTATTTATAGGCCAGGAAGCCTATCTGCGCGCCGTACCCAGAACGCTTAAGGCCTGTGCGACCATACTTGCGCGCCGCCCTCTGCGCACTGAAAGACTTGCGCGCCCCCCCTTTTTCCTTTGAAGGGATTTGATTTCCTCAGAGTCAAATCCTCATTTCTCTCCGGATCCAACTCTGAGGGGGGACTTTTGTTGACGCTCCTTTCATCACAGAATCTAATGATCGGAAAAGGGAATATCTGAGCTCAAAGTAATTCAGCCTTTGAAGAAAACATCAAAAATCAACAAAGGAAAGAAGAAAGGATCAACAGCAACCTCACCGCGCAAGTTATCTAACTGGCGCGCAAGTGTACTTGCGCGGCTACCTTGGTCGCGCAGGTGACTTGCGCGACCTAAGTGGTAACCGCCCGGTAACCGCCCGGGGTCTTCTTTTGCCTATAAACAGACCCTGTGGGCCCCCCATTCGAGAGGATCTTTTTCTAGAAACTCGGATTGAAGATCCCGACGCCCAAGTCTCTTCTCAAATCTTCCGGAACACTTCTAAGGTAATTTCTTACCTAGAACGGAAGATTTAAAGAGAAGAAGGAAGGCCTAAGTGTTGAAACTTATCAAATACTTGCGCGCCGACTTATTTCCTTCAATATAACTTGCGCGTCCCTTTTCTGGAAGAACCTTAAGAACATTCTAAAGGGTTTAAAAAAGAGTCGCTCAAGTATTTCAATGCTGGTTGAAAATCGAGCAAGTACACTATGTGTCGCGCAGGTATACCTGCGCGACCATACTTGCGCGCCCATGGAAAACTTGCGCGCCCCTATCTTTTTGGGTGCCCATCTTGCCCATTTTTACCCCTCTTAAGCCATTTCACCTTTTCTTTTCAAGATTCAGTCTTCAAGACACTCTTCAAAGCCATTTATGGCATGATTTCTTGATTTGACTTCCTTATCTGAAAGGAATTCTGTGGAATATCTCTCAAAACCTAGGGATTTAAATATCCTTATGTCACCAAAGATTGAGAGTTCGTTCATTTAAAATCACCCTTTAAAATGAGAGAATCCCTAACCTGGGTCTCCTTTTCAGGAATAATCCCCAGTTATAAATCCTTTAATTTGGGCATCCTCCTCAGGAGTAAGCCCCAAATTCTTAAAGTTCCCAAACTTGGGCATCCTCCTCAGGAGTAAGCCCCAATCAAGTCCTCTAATCTTGGGCATCTTTCTTAGGAATAAGCCCCAACCTCAAATATGGGCATCCTCCTCAAGAGTAAGCCCCAAACCTTAATCCCTAACATGGGTCTCCTTTTTCAGGAATAAGACTCAGTCATAATCTTGGGCTTCCTTTTCAGGAGTAAGCCCCAAGTCCCTTAACCTGGGTCACCTTTTTAGGAATAAGACTCAGTCATAAACTTCGGCTTCCTTTTCAGGAGTAAGCCCCAAGTCCCTTAACCTGGGCCTCCTTTTTAGGAGTAAGTCCCAGTCATAATCTTGGGTTTCCTTTTCAGGAGTAAACCCCAAGCCCCCTTAAATTGCTCTTAACCAGTCCTAATTTACCCTTGATTTGGGTTTCCTTTTCAGGAGTAAAACCCAATCATAAGTCCCCTCCTAACTTGGGCATCCTCCTTAGGAGTAAGCCCCTAGATTAGAGTATTCAAATCTTCATGAATCACATATAACTTTATGGACCCTGTTCATGGATTTTTTCCCTAAAAGTAAATCCTAAACCTTCATATATCTGGGCAGTCATACATGCATAAGCCCCAAACAAATTCTTATGATTGCATCTTTCATGGCACAATTGTCTAATTTTTACCAATACCTCTTGTTTCTCACACCGAGCTTGACTCACATGTGCTTAGAGTGTAAAAGTAATTATGACATTCTTCTTTGAGCCATCAATCATAAACATCATACTCCATTACTCGAACTACGTGGGTTCTGATTCCTTTTCCAAAACAAAGGATACGTAGGTAGCCCATTTATGGGTTCGATCCCAACTTTGAAGTAATCTCTGTCCTTCTGAATGACGATAAACTTCAAGTGCCCCACTGAGTGGCTTTAAAACCAGCCTGGTCATCATAATGACCAAGAGACTTTTATATAAATGTTTTGAAGGATTCCATTGACAAGGAATCTCTAAATAGATATAGAGGATTCTCTATTGATGAAGAACCTCGAATACATATAAAAGATTCTCTAAATTTCTTGCATATTTAATATTTGATTGTTAAAACTAAAGGAAAGCTCATTTTATACTTGGTAATGTAATAAGGATTCACGAACATAACTTAAATCTATAAAGAGAGTCCCGGAGTAGATAGTAATTCCTCTCAAAAAGGTGTGATGAGTCTGACCTCCCATCCTCTCGACCAATGCAAATTCCTAAGCCTCATTAGTCCACAAGCTAATGAGCGCCTGCCTTTGGAATGTAGGTCCAAACGGATGTGGAATCATTGGATGTTTCCGGTTCTACGAACAAACCCGTTAGAAACCGATCAGAACGTTTGAATCTCCTGTCCAGGAGGTCATCCCCGGATTCCGTGCGAAACATACATATTTTCATGAATAACACATTTACAAATAATTTAGATTTTTTCTTCCTCATCCTTAAATATTCATCAAGGATGCTCATAAAAATATTATGATGTTGACATACCAAAAAAATTACAAACATATTTTAAACCACATTTATGCTAACCATATTGGTACAGTCCTCCCCATCATATTCTTACAAATATAAATCTATACTGAAACCCTCATTGAGGGTTGTTGAATCAATCACCATTCCCACCATATAAAAGGAAATCAGTTTCTCCTCCTTCATTCAGTCACTAAATGCATAAGGGAAAAAGATGATCTATCATTCATCATTATTCTTATTCCTTTCAGGATATCTACCATATATTTTATTTGACTTACCATTATATTCTCAATTATATGCATGTATTCACTGCAAATACAATAATATTACATCATAGAATGACCAATATCTACTCTGGATATGTCGTAGTACATCAAATACTCTCCTAATTGATTAAAAACAATATATTTTGAGTTCTAGATCACTATTTCATTAATATCATTAAATATAGATTTAAAATCTAATAAACTATCTAAAAATCATTTTTCTAAAATAGCTAACTTTAAATAAATTATAAATAAAAAAATGGCCTTACATTAGTTGTACTAAATACATAATTGGATTTCATTTATCTAATTAATTTATTTAATAATATTCTGAATTATAATATATATAAATGTGTTATTTTAAATATTGAAAAAAAATCATATAATTTTATCATAATTTAAATATGGTTTATATATTTACAAGAAAATATATCCCCCAAAATTTAAAAATCAACATGATAGTATTAGAATCTTTCATATTAAATAAAATAATAATGATGGAGAGTTTGAAATAGAAAATAAATTGATGATTCTTCACACATTCAAATCTTTCATGTCAATTTCTCATTATTTCTCAAAAAAAAGTTTGACAACTCATCTCTCGGGGCCCATGTCGTGACATAACCAATGCCCACCTCCAAATGTCCAGGGGTCGGCAACTAGTGCCTAAGGCATCAACCTGAAAATGGGATCCATTCTCGTGAGTACCTATATGCATGCACACACAACCACGCCCCAATGCTCATAAATTATACTTGCATGCCACTAAAAACTGTTGCATAAAAGTAAAAACTATATGTCAAGTAGGCCAAAATACAAACCCAACAAATGGAAAACTCAAAAAAGGGAAATACCAGGAAAATATGATTTCAAACTCCTAGACACCCCCTGATGGGTATGTATATAGTATATTCTGAATGTCATAGAAGCACATCCCAGCTGCCTGACTTCACTGGGAGCCACCTGGTCCTAGGCCGCCAAGTCCTCCTCCAAGTCATCAGTCATTTCCTCCAGCCACAACCCATGTGGGAGTAGCCCATATAGGTGTGAGTAGTGAAATACTTAGTAGGGACCAAAAACCAACTCGGGTCTCCCATAAATCCACAATGGAAATCACAAAATAATGCACAATGATTAGAGTTACAATAGTCATCTAGACTTAGGTATAACTAAGTGTGGTGATATAAAAACCAACAGTTGAAGACACTAGACCTGAATAACAATAGGGGAACACATCCCCTAGGAGTCATTTAGTCTAGCTAAGTCATCTAGTCCTATTCAATAGCTAATTCAATTAGCCTTACTGGGCAGTTGAGTCATGGAGCCTTGCTGGTATCTAAGTCAAAAAGTCTAGTTGGGTAGTTGATTCATGAAGTCTTATTGGTAGTTGAGTCATAGAGTCTCAATGGGTACCAGAGTCACAGAGTCTCACTGGGTAGCTGAGTCACGAAGTCTCGCTTATATCTGACTCACGAAGTATCGTTGGGTAGCTGAGTCATGAAGTATCACTGATTGTTGAGTCATTGAGTCTCGCTAGGTAGCTTAGTCATGAAGTGTCACTGATATTTGAGTCAGGGAGTCTCACTGCTTAGTTGAGTCATGATATCTCAATAATAGTTGAGTCATGGAGTCTAGTTAGGTATCTGAGTCATGATGTCTCAATGATAGCTGACTCACAGGGTCTCGGTGAGTAGAAGTGTCACGATGTCTCACTGGTAGCTGAGTCATAGAGTCTTGTTGGACAGAGGAGTCACGATGCCTCACTGGGTCAACATCCATGAAAAAATTACATAGAGCATTTCATAAGGACCAACCTGTCATGAGGGTCCTAATTCTGTAGATGGCGTGTCAATTGGATGCTCGGTCAGGGAGATACATCCCTTTTTGTAATAAGGGACTGGTTACGCCTGGGCCTGGTCCGACTAGTTTGGACCGACCCGACCAACTCGACTCGGGTTCTGGCATGACCCGATCGTATCCATCTGGCCCCTTGGACTAGCCCATTGGGCCTCACTCGACCTAGACGTGGTTGGTCGTGGGTCCAGTCTACATGACCATACAGGGTCTCGAATATATCCGGCTCCTCCCACATTAGTGGGCATGTATCATTTGTTACCATGGGCCATCATGAGACCCAACGTTATCCCATTGGCTTGGTCAGCTTAAGCAGGCTAGCTCAAAAGTTTAACTAGGCTGCTCGCACAACATGGTCCGCTGGCCCGACTTGGCTGGTCTGGTTGGGGCGCGCACAGCCGGTCACCCGGCCTTCCCTCGTCGTCAGCACTCAGCCTGCATGGAGCAGGCATCTTTTCCTACATGACGTGATGCTTGATCCATGTCCATATAGCTACTTTGGTCTACGGTCCATGTCCCTCCTCCACCAGAGAATACACTAGGAACACCGCGTCTTCCAGCGCGACTATCGAGGGTCAACCGCTTCATCCCGCACGAGGGGCAAGTTGTTGTCGCCTCCTATCTGTGGTCTCCCTTATAGGACAGCACAAGAGGAACCTTCTGTGGGCCACCAAGTCCGCTATGGTGGTCCAATATCAAATACACAAGGGCCCTTGGGCCTCTTGGGTCGTCTTTAGCACTACCATGTCCCCAGATCCACCTTGCTGCCATTTCATGGATGTATCCATGTTGAACGCACAAGCAGAGGGGCTCATGCCTGGTTCGTGTCATCCCGTGCCCTCCGAGTTAGAAGTTTTAAAATAGGGGAGTCTTTGGATAATAGTTCAATCAGACAATCATCAATCATGGTAAAAAATACCATGGTAGACACCCTCTCACAAGAACACACGATCCACGGATCAACCAGTTGGTGGGTTGATCCACATTCATTGTTTTAGAAAAAGAACACAGAAAACATAAAACAATTAAACCCAAACCTGGGATGGACCATTCTTTGTTTTAAAATCCTACGTTTATGTACATTGTAAGTAATTCATTGGTTATGATCCCTCTAAAGTGTGGAAGAAGAACGCGTCTACCATTCGTCACTCCATGACCCGATGGTTAGTGATTGTTGGTGCTCATCGTCGTCACACCCAAGAGCTCCATAGAAGAACCATGATTCTAATAACATTCCTACATTGTCTATTTGGCAATTAAAGGTTGAAACACAAACCATCATTTTATTTAATATTATATAACAAAATCATTACAATTTTTCATTTAATGAAATAAAATATTCAGTCTCTCTTGCTTGGAAAATTGTTGAGTCTCAATGACTTGAAAATTTAGAACAATGAAATCAATGAAGATTATTTTATTTTTTAACTTTTTCATTAAAAATTACCAAAAATAACTATTTCCCTCGACCTATTCTGGTTGAGGAAATATCCATTATATGTGAATCCTGCCATCCTGAGTTAAACTATGCCCTCATATGTTTTATCTGACCACCTGTTTAAAAGTTAGAAAAACATGCTTTAATGTTTTCATAAATAAACATTAAAAAATTATTCAAAAATTAACTATCACTCATGAACTGAAACTGTCAAGGATAGTCTCTGCCTAAGGGGAACACGCTCTCATGAACTCAATGGTACTCTCGGGTTATCAATCGGAGTTACCGTTTAGGAGTTTTAAGTCTTTGACAAAAAATAATTGTTAAATAATTATTTTATTTAAGGCCAAAAACTAACTTCCATTGTTGGTCCATGCTGGCCAATGTTAGGATCTACATTTGGAAAGCATGTGCTCATGAAATCCGTGCAAGTCTCATATTTTTAATTTGAATCAACATTCATGACTGAAAATAATTTGAAAAATAAAATAATTTTATTTAATAATTTTATTTACTGTTATGCAATTTCTGGGTTTTCTCACTATGGGCCTATGTCGACTAAACATAACTCATTCCTTCGGTAAACCAAGCATCCTGAACACAATATTTCCCTCAGATTTCCAATCCAAGAATCCATTTAATTATTAAAAAAAAATTTAGGTAAACTTCTCACGTGTGCTATTTAAAGGGTAACATTTATAAACGGATCATTCAGAGCTCTCCAGGCCTCAGAATCACATGCCGACTCAATGCATGGTCTCAAAATAATTCCATATAATAAAAAACAAATTATATGTGATTTCCAAGAAATTTCAAAAAGGCTCAACATTATTGATTTCATTTGCCTAAAAATAGCCTTGTAAATATTTTTTTTTGTTATAGATCACCCATCATTATTACAAAACTCATGATTCCACTGAATATGATACTCCTACTAAATAATGACAATCAGTGTCATACCCAACGATTCTTAGGCTTTGACCCTAATCATATGACCTCAATTATCTACTATAATACCTTGGTTTTCTTTCCCAAAACATTTTACGTTATTACCCACTATGGTCACATATCAAACTAGTGACTTCCCCCAGGTCTAGCACATGTTCATTCGATGTACTTTGTCAATAGACATGTAAATCCATGGAAACTATAAGGACCCAAACTTAAAACATTACATAATCTTGATTTTTAGTCAATAAATCACTTCCTTAAACATTGAGGATCTTTTCTTGCTTAGTGTTTTGGATATCTGGGACATAATATATACATATCATAACACATTTATAATGAGTTTATATAACAAAAATAGAATCCATTAATTCCAAAATAAATAACATTTCCAAAAAACATGATTTCATTGACAATTCATTATAATATTTAACTTGACTTCCTTCATTGTCTTACGCATCCTTATTACATTTGAAAATCATTTATAAACTTGGTAAAAGAATAAAAAACTCTGTAAGGGATATAAAAAGAAGGAAATAAAACATTAGTCCATGAATACTTGTAAACATATGAAATCATTTTTTCCAAAACATTCTTCTCACCCGTATATACCTACATTTTGAAACATGATATTTCCACAAGATTCCCACCAAATAAAAAAAGCATAAATAGAACCATAAAGTAATATTGGAGCATCACTTACTTATAATGTAACCCCCATATCATCCTTATGATTTGTAACCCTCATGGCTAGCTTACTATGTAACCCTTATGACAACCTTATGGTGTAACCATCACAGCTACACATAGAGTAACCATACATTCAACCTACAACATACACATAATCATCGCATTGGATTTATGTATAGGTCTCACCCTCCATCATAAAAAATTCCCTATAATTATAAAATAATAATATAACATGCATAATTTTATAAAACATCTCTTTTGAATTTTTTAAAATAGATTTTTAATATTGGGTTTTTAATGAAAAGTCCCTTACAAATATCATATATTTTAGGTGAGAATTGATATAATTAATTTAATAAGTGTATAAACTATATATATAAGTAATAAAACATAATAACAATTAAATTCATTACACAAATGTACTTAATAACACATAATCAGTGAAATAGAAGGTTAACCCAAAGAATAATAATTGGGTTACAAATTCTCGTACCTCAGAGTTTTCATACATAAATCCAGTTTAAAAATAATTTATAATGAATAAATAAGTTTTATAAGTATTTTATAGAAACATATTTTTGTTTATTACACATTGTATGATCATTTCATTACATCATTTCACACATTAATTTTTAGTATTATGTTACTTCCATTGTTTCAGGTGCGTCCTTTACACGATTTCCATGGACGGTTTGTATTTAATTTTCATGTCATATGGAAATGTAATTACAAAAGAGGAAGGATATGGTATTCATATTCTTACATAACATTTGATGATTTAATATATCATTTTGGTTATATGTTATGAGGATAAATCATTAGATAAATCATTAGGGGAATCCTTTTAGATTATTTTGGCGGTTCTTCGATAATCATGAACCTGTTTTGTTACAAAATTTAATGTCATGCAGATATGTTCATTAAAAATCATAAAATTGGTTAGATAATACACTTTAAAATCCGTTTCAACCATTAAAATGGTTTTAAAAATAGTATTGAAAGAATTAAAGGAAATAAAAACACATTGTTGATGATGTTGTTAAATCAACACAACACGGATGTCGTATTTATAAGAGGAAGGAAAAGATATGAAGTAAGTTGAATAAATTTTTCATAAACATGATAAAATCTAGAATATATAATATTTTGGAGCATTAATTCCTCTTGGATAAGGGGTAGGGTGAGAGAGTATAATGAAATAAAAGGAATTGAGAAAAAATGAGAAAATGAAAGAGGCTATTTACCTCATGATCTCTTCTCCTTGAGATCCAACTTAAGGATATTGGTTTTGGCCTTTGGGTGATACCATCCATTAGTGCACATGGGTAAGAGAATTAGGATGAGAATCTTTTATATTTCATACAATGCTCAAATCATGCGAGGTGTGAGAGGAAGAGGGGGTGAGGGTTGTATTTATAGTTGAGGAGAGGAGAGGTTTTGAATTATTTTAGCCATTAGTTTAATATTTTTGCTCATGAAAATGAATAATATTGTTTCAAGTGACCCCAAATAGTAATTAGAGCTTGTATGATTTAACCAAGGTTGATTACATAATCCATGATTCCATGAATAGTGTGTTTTTCTGATAAAATGTATATATGGTATTTTACCGTATTTCACTATTCATAAAAAAATTATTGTATTTCAGAAAAATAAAAAAAACACCCTGACCATTTTTTATTTTGTATAATTCAAAAATGAACTCCATTTTTTGAAATAATTTCTTATATTTGATTAATTTAATTTTCAAATAAAATTATATTTTATTTAAATCAAACAATTTTAAAACTATTACTCATTTTATTACACCTTGAATAATTAATCAAGGTCTCATTTTCCTTATCCTTAAGATAATGAAATAAAGATATGATTTACTATTCATTATTGTCATATTAATATTAATATTAATTGACATAATGGTATAATAATAATAAATAAAAATATATTTGGTCCTATCATAATCTAGATAACATACTAATCACAATCGTAGATGTCCGTTATATGAAATTCAAAACATAGAAGTGAAAAAATTAAATTTAATGTCACGGTTATAAATCCCTCCATAAAAATAAGTTCCATTAAGAAGAGACTCAATGATCCATGAATTTCATTATATTTATTTGTTAAACCATATGCTGTTTCATTCTCCCCACCTTCTGGTAATTGTGTTTTCTCAATTATTATTTTTATATTTACTTATTAAACAAGTGTGTGTACCTTTCCCTTATGGAATTTTTAGATTCCCATGATACTTCTACCAGCATGTGTTTTCACCAAAAAACCATTACCAGGTGGATTAACTTATTCAACAATAGTTGTTCTCTTCGATCTAGAATTTGAACATGTTTCTCTTCATAAAAAACATTTTCATCAATCTAAACTGCATATGGGTTAAAAACATGAGATGAATCTAGCATATAATTTCTCAATATTAAAACATGAAAATAATTGTTTACCTGAGATAAACTCAGATGCAAAGATACTTGATAAGCTACTAGTCAAATTTTCTCTATGATTTCATAAGATCTAATGAATCATGGACATATATTTCTTTTATTCCAAAACACATAACACTTTTCTATTGAGAGATTTTAAGAAAAAAATAATCACCTACCTTAAGAGAAAAGTATTACCTCCTATTATCTGCATATATTTTCTTCCTGCTCTAAGATGTCCTCAAATTGTTCTGGACCATCTTCACCTTCTCAGCCACTTACATTACTAATTATGTCCCCATAAACAACCTTTACAATATATAATCCCAATATAATGGACTTTGACACCATTTTTTATAAAATGTCTCAAAAGGTGTCATCTATATACTAGAAGTAAAATTGTTATTATAAGAAAACTCAACTAAAAATTTATCATGGCCCCAAATTCACTGGTAGTCCATTCAATAATCTTGAATCATGTCCTCTAATTTCTGAATCCTTTTTTCTGACTGCACATTTATCTGAGGATGAAAAGTTGTACTAAAATTTAATTCTATTCCCAGCGACCTTTGAATGGTCATCCAATATTTAGAAGTGAACCTGCGAACCTGGTTAGATACAATGGAATGTGAATCCCCATGTAACATGAAAATATATTTAAGGTATAGTCTAGAATGTTGATCCAAAGACATTATATATTGAATAAGAAAGGAATTTTTAGATTTAATTAATTGGTCAACAATCACCCAAATCAAATTGTTTCAAAAAGAATTCAATGGTAGTCCCATCACTAATTCGTTTGATACATTCCCCATTTCTACTCTTGCATTGGAAAAGGCTGAATAATCTCCTTTAATATTTAGCACTCTACATTAACCTATTGACATTTCAAACATTTCATGGTAAAATATGAAATGTCTATTTTTATCCCATCCCATCAATAATACTCACAAAGGGATCGGTACATCATAGTACTCCTAGGATGAACTAAAAATGGAGAACTATGATCATCACACAATAATTCATTATTCAAATTGGAATCACATGGCGAACACTATATTCTGTCGAATATAAAAACATAATCCTTATTAGGGTTAATTTCTGATAGCTTAACCATTTTATCAAATTCTACTTTTTTCTTTAGCTCACAGTCTTCATTCTTCTCATTATTAATACTGTTTGATAAAGATGACTACTCTGAAAGTTGAAAAAAATAGTGTTATTTCATGCACCAAAAATATCAAAGTGAAAATTCAACGAATCATTAATCAAGGGATCATGTTCTAAATATAACATGGTTAATTAGGCATGATTTTTTCAACTTAAGGAATTTTCTATATTCTTTTCATTTACATTATGGTAAGTGATTTTGCAATCATAATCCATTATCAATTCAAGACCTCTTCTTTTCCTCATGTTTAATTGTTTTTGAGTGAATATATACATCAAGATTTTTTGGTTAGTATATATTTGATATTTTTCTCTGTATAAATAATGCCTCTAAATTTTCAAAGAAAAAATGATAGCTGCTAATTCCAAATCATGTTTTGGATAATTTAACACATAAGGTTTTATTTGTTTTAAAGAATAAGTAATTTCTTGATCATTCTGAATCATAAAAAAACCAAGACCCTTCAATTAATAATCCTTATATATGACAAAATCACCATTTATAGAAGGAAATGCCAAAAATAGAGCATTCTCTAATCTCATCTTTAGTTCCTCAAAAAAAATCACATTCCTCTATCCAAACAAATTTTACCCCTTTTCGTGTTAACTTAGTTAGATAAATAGATAATTTTATCTAATTTTTTAACAAACCATCAGTAATAACATGCTAATCGAATAAAACTACGAATTTTTGTAACATTTGTAGGTCATATAATTTCATCAACCATTTTTTTGGAAGGATCAATTGTTATTCTATCCTTATTTACAGTGTTCCAAAGAAAGGAAATCTGTTACAACCAAAAATAAAACTTTCTGAAATTTCCATACATTTTATTTTTGTTTTATGGTTTTCAAGAAACCCCTTATATTTTTTCCATAATCCTCTTTACTTTTACAAAAACATAAATTTCATCAATAATCAAAACTACAACCTTATCCAAGAACACATGGAATATTCTCTTCATAAGATCCATAAATACAGAAGGTGCATTAGTTAACCCAAATGGCATAATAAAAAATTCATAATTCCCATATATAGTAAAAAATGAAGTCATCGGGATGTCTTCTTCCTTTACCTTCAACTGTTGTAACCGTGACCTCATTCCATCCTTTGAAAAATATTGTGATCAATAGAGATGATCAAACAAGTAATCAATATGTGGGAAATGATACTTTTTTTAATAGTAATTTCATTCAAGGCTCTATAATCAATGTGATGTTTCATGGAACCATATTTATTCTTAATGATCAAAATAGAAGCACCCCACGGTCAAGTGATAGGATAGATGAAACCATTATTTAGAAACTCCTAGAACTAATATTTTATTTCATGAAGTTCCATTTCATCCATTCGATAAAGGGTTTTTGAAATTTTATTAGAATCAGGAACTAATAAAAATTGTGAATTCAACATATAAATTAGGTATTAAACCCAATAACTCATCATAAAAAACATCGTGGAATTTATTTATGACTGTCGCATCATTATTCTAAACAGTTCACTTATTTCCAACAATATGTGAAAGATAACATTCATTTCCAGTTTTCAACAATTTTTCAGCTTCTTAATATGTCATCAATTGAATGGGTTCGTTTTTAAAAACAAACTGAAATGGTTTCTAATAAATAACTTCTTTATCTCTATAATCAATCATAACAAGTTAAACTGAAAGTGAGTGCATACCCATAATATTGTGAAACTCTACTAATAGAAACAAGGTATTTCATGGAATGTCTATCCACAAAATTTTTTAAATATTCTAATGATTCCACTTTATTGTAATATTTCCCCCTGGTCTTGAATCAATATGTTCTTATCTCATTTGTTGAGGTGATATCTTTAATGTACCAAAAAATATAAAAAATAAGGGAATGTGTAGAACCCATATCAAACCAGACTTTAGAAAAATATTAGAAAACAAACTGTTTACCTGATAAAACTTCATTGGATAGCCCAAAATTTGTTGATATAGTCTCAAAGGATCTCACTACACCTTTTTACTTATACTCTGGCTTCTTTCCATCGTTTAGATATTTTTTTCCGGGTAGGAGTTTTCATAATGTCCCATCTCACAACATTTGAAATATGTTATAGTATTCTTATCAAGATTAGTATTATGGTCATTTTCATTACAATATCTAGACATATTCCCAATCATTCACAAAAAAAACACTTCCCGGTTTCAGTAAGGTATTCCCCAGGGTTTTTTTTCAACACATTTCAAAAACTAGATACTGGACTTTCTTACCATCAGATGTCATTTATTTATTCTTACCAATTACTTACCATATAGACCTCTTTATCTAATTTTTGTAAAAGTCCACATGATCATCAGAAAACTCCATTTATACCCTATCATTAAATCATACAATACTCTCAAAACATTTGAACTAATAGGAATCCAATGCCCTTCAATATCTTGGATTCAATCCTAAGTAATTAATGGTTGATTTTATATCAAGATCCAGACTAATATTTAAAGCATCGCTCGCTAGTTAGATGAATTTTTCTTCAAACCCAGAAACTGGAACTTCCTTCTTTTTGTGTCAATTCAAGTAATTGCATATCCATCCTCATTTGAACCACATTAGAAATTTATTTTTCAAGAAAAGGACTTGTAAATTCATCCCACTCTATGGATTAAATAACCAATCTATCCCTGATATTCCTGAACATTAACCACCACTGATCAGCTTCACTATCAAAAAAATAAATGGAAAGTGTTAAATTTGGATTAGTAGAACACCCCATGACATATAATATATTATCAAGGGATTTAATCTATCCTTCTACAACCATTGGGTTAGATGACCCAAATAACGTAGGAAGGTGTTTCCCTAAAAAATGTTACAATATCCCCATGTTTTTTTGTGGTAGATTTATTGTTTTATCTTACATGGATTCCAGATCAATTTATTTTATTTGGAACCTAATCCATTACTATCACAAAATACTCGGTTCCAATCCCTACCATTTCAGGAAATAGATTCTGAAGGATATCGTTCTGTTTCTGCCTTCCCAGTTCGGCTTCCCTATATCATCTGTGGAAAAAAATTACAAAAAACATATATTATTCCAAAAAACATGATAATATAAAAATTACATATAATTTCAAATTAACAAGATTAAAAAAGTATTTATATTATTATGATAACATCATCAGAATCCCTAAATTTTTCTAAACCATCCTCTGATGCCAAAAATAATAATCAGGCTTTAAAATTTTACATATTCTTGAATTTTAGTCTAGAACTCACTTCCTTACACATTGACGATATTTTAATGTTTATGGTTTTAGATATTAGGTAAATAATACATTCATAAAATACCACATTTATGGAGAGTGTATACAACACAAAAATAGTATCCATTTCTTCCAAAATATAAAACATTTCAATTAAAACAAGATTTCATTGAAAAATCTTCACAACATTTAACATGGCATACTTCATTGTCTTATACATCATTATATCCTTTGAAAAAATTTTAAAAACATCATATGATCAAAAAAATAATATTAAGGGATAGAAAAAGAAATAAAAAAATATTATTTCATGAATACTTGTAAACATATGAATTCATTCTCACAAAACATACTTCTCACCCATATATACTTACTTTTTGAAACATCATATTCCAATGATATTTCAACAAAAAATAAAGAACAAAAATAAAACGATAATTTTATCTTGGGGAATTACTTAATTATATTGTACTCCTCACAACTACCTTATGATTCACAACCCTCACGGCTACCTTACCATGTAACTCTCATGGCTACCTTATGGTGTAACCATTACAGCTACACATGGAGTAACCATACTGTAGATCACCAACATACACATACACAATTAATTGGATGGAGACATAGTTACCAACATTCATAATAAATAGTTCAAAAAAAACCATATCATAATCATAAAACATGAATAATTGCAGGAAAATATTTCTTTTGAATTTTGTAAAATAGAATTTTAAAAGATGATTTTTAAAGAAAAGTTCCCTAAAAATATCATATAATTGAAGTGAGAATTGATATAATGGAAGGAATATGTGTATACACTATAAATAAAAATAATAAAACATAATATGAATTGAATTAATTACTCAAATAAATTAGTACTACATAATCAATGAAATAGAATGCTATCCCAAAGAACTGAAATTGGTTTCAGAATTCCCTTATATTTGGTTTTCATTACATCAAACGTGTATAAACCTCCTATATAATGGTTAAAATATTTTTATTTACATTTTACAGAAACATATTCATGTTTATAACACCTTAAATGATCATTTAAAAACATCATTTCACCCTTTAATTATTAGTATTTTGTTTCTTCCATTATTTTTGGTGCGTTATTTACATGATTTCATAGACGGTTTATATTTGATTTTCTGGTAATAAGGAAATGGAATTTATAAGTGGAATTAAATTGTATTATTATTCGTCCATAATATTTAATGATTCCATATTTCATTTTGGTTTTATTGTATGAGGATGAATCATTAAATAAAGCTTTAGAGATATCCATTTATATCATTTTGGTGGTTCTTCGATAATGATGAACTTGTTTCATTACATAATTTATTGTGATGCATATAATTTCATTCCAAAACATAAAAGAGGTTATATTATAAAAGTTAAAATATTTTTCAACCATTAAAATGGTCTGAATAATAGTTTGATAAATGTAAAGAAAAAAACACATTGTCGAGGATGTTGGTAAATCGACACAACCCGGACGTTTTATATATAAGCGGGGGGGGGGATAGATGAATTTGAGGAATTTTTCCATAAACATGATAATATATAAAATATATAATATTCTAGATCATTAATTCCTATTGGATAATGTTAATGGTAAGATACTATAATAAAAAAGGAATGGAAAAGAAGTTGAGAAAATGAAAGAGGATATTTACCTCATGATTTATTTTCATTGAGATCCTCCTTAATGCCTTTGGTCATGGAATTTTTTTGAGATCACTAGGTCTTGTACATGGGGACGATAAATGGAAATATAATTTGGTAGAAGATAGTCGAGGATAAAATCTTGAGAGGTGTGAGAGGAATAGGTGGGGTGAGGGTTGTATTTATAGTGTAGGAGAGGAGGGGGTTTGCATTTTTTTAATCATTAGTTTTATATTTTTTCCCAAAACTATAAATAATTTTGAATCTTGTGACCCAATATAGTATTTAGGGCATGTTAGTTTGAACCAAGGGTACATACATCAACCATGATGCAAGGAATAATCCATTTAACTAATAATTACTATATACAGTATTTTAGCGTATCTCACCATTCATCACAAATTCATGTATTTCAGAAAAAATCCTAAAAATTAACCCTAACCATTTTTTGATGTGTAGAATTAAAAAATGAACTCAATTTTCTAAAAAAAATTCAAAATATGATTAATTCAATTTTTAAATAAAAAAATAATTTATTTAAAACAAACAATTTTATAAATATAACTCAGTTTAAATTACATTAAATAATTAATCATTATATCATTATCCTTATCCTTAAGATAAATAAATAATAACAAAATTTTCTATTCATTATGGTCGTATTACTATTCATATAACAATTCCAATGGTTATGTTAATATTCACAAAAAAATCAAATTGGTCCTATCATACTCAAAATAACATTCTTATCACAATCGTAGATGTCCCTTTTTTGAAATTCAAAACATATAAGAAGAAAAATTATTTTTAATTTGTATCTTATAAACCAATCCTTAAGAAAGTTCCATTAAGAATATACTCAATGATCCATGCATTTAATTAATTTTTTTTATAAAATTTTGGTTTGTTAAATTCGGACCACCTTCTGAATATTGTATCATTGAAATTATTATTTTTTATATTTATTTATTAAACCAGTGTTGGTACCTTTCACTGATTTCAAATTCAGATTTCCATATTGCTTCATTAGCCATGTGTTTTTTCCACAAAACCAATACATGGTGGATTACCTTATTCCGCAATACCTGTTCTCTTCAATCATGAAATTGAACACATTTCTCTTCATAAGAAAGGTTCAATTCAAGATAAACTAATTATAAGATAAAAACATTAGATTAATCTGACACATTCTTTATCAACATTGAAATAAGAAAAACACTATGTACCTAAGATAAATATGGAGTCTGAGATACATGATAGGTGACTACTATAACTTTCTCCAAGATTTTATAAGGTCTAATGAATTATGGACCTAACATACCTTTGTTACCAAAATTGATAACACTTTTCCATTGAAAGATTCTAATAAAAACAAGATCACATATCTTGAAACAAAAGTTTGTCAACATGTTATTTGCATAAATTGTTTGTCTGATATGATATATCCTCATGTTTTCCTAGATCATCTTCACTTTCATAGCCACTTCCTCTACAATTTTTCCCCATCATCTTTTGTTCCCTGACATTATCCCAAAATGATGGAGTTTGAAACCACTTCAGATATAATGTCTGAAAAGGTGCACTCTATATACTAGAATGGAAACTGTTATTTTAAGAAAATCCAACTAAAGGGAGATTTTTTTTCCATATTCTCTAATAGTACATTGAATAAGATCTAAGAATATCCTATAATGTATGAATAGTTCGTTCTGAAAACACATCTATTTTAGGATGATAAGTTGTACTGAAATTTAATTATGTTCTCAATGACATCTGAAGACCCTTAAAAAAGTTGATATAAACATAGGATCTTAATCAGATACCATGGAAAGTGCAACTCCCATTAATCTGACAATATCATTTAGGTTCAATGGAAAATTCGTATCCAAATACTTTGTATCTTGAATAAGATGGAAATGTTCACATTGAGTTTGTCATTCAAAAATCACCCAAATCACATTATTAAATCTATAAGTCTTTGGTAGTCCCACCATGAATCCCATGGATAAATTCTTCAATTTCCACTCTCGTATTGGAAATGGCTAAAGCCACACCTTCAGTAACATCCACTATTCTTTAACTTATTTACATGTCAAACATTTCATCGTAAAATATGAAAAATCTACTTTCATTCCATCCCGCGAATAATACACCTAATGATCTATGTACATCTTTTTACTACTAAGATGAACTGAAAATGGAGATCTATGACCCTCACACAATAATTCCTTCTTCAACTAGGAACCAAAAGGAAAACAAATAATTTTTCCAAATCTTATTACACAATTTTTATCATGGTTAAATACTAGAAACATACACATTTTAACCAATTATACCTTTTTCTATAGATCATGGTCGTTCTTCTATGCTTTCTAATTTCTGTCTAATAAAGATGACTATAATGAAACATGAAACAAAATAGAGGTATTTCCTACACCAAAAACATCAATGTTAAAATTCATCAAATCATTAATCAAGGAGACATGTTCCTGATGTAACAAGGTTAATGAGGCGTCATCTTTTCATCTTAAGGCATCCTCCACTTTGATTTATTTTCTTATAAGGTAATTGATCATGAAATCATAATCCATTATCAGTTCATGCTCTCTTCGCTTCCTCATGTTTAATTCTGTCTAAGTGAATATATACATTATACATATATAGTCACTATATATTTGACATTTGGATCCATATAAATGGTGTCTCCAAATTTTCATATTAAAAACCACATATGCTAATTAAAAATCATTTGTGAGATAATTTAACCTATGATGTTTTAGTTGTCATGCTAAATAAGGAATTACCTGACCATTGTTCATCAATAGAAAACTAGGTCCCTTTAATGAAGCATCATTGTAGATGAGAACCTCAAAATTTCTGGAAGGTAGGGATAAAATTGGAGCATTCACAAATTTTTATTCAGTTTTAAAAAAAACATACCATTATTCTGTCCAAAAATATACCCCTTTTCATATTAACACAGTTAGCAAGATAAAAAACCATTAAATTTTTTAACAAATAGTCGGTAATAACATGATAATCCAAGAATACTATGAATTTCTTTAACATTTTTAGGTCTTGGCCATTTATCAACCAATATTATATTTGCAGGATCAACTGTTATTCCATCGTTATTTAACATGATACCAATATATGAAATCTGTTACAACCAAAAATCAAACTTTTGGAATTTACCATAAATTTTCTTTTTCTTTTAAGGTTTCCAAAACAACCCTTATATGTTTTTCATGCTCCTATTTACTCTTATAAAAAACCAAAATTTCATCAAGAAACACAACTGCAAACATATCCAAAAAACTCATGAAATTTTCTATTCATAATATCCATGAATACATTTGGAGAATTCGTTGACCCAAATGGCCTATCAAAAAATTCATAATAACCATATCTCATAGAGAATACAGTCTTTGGGATTTCCTATTCATTTATATTCAACT
Source organism: Viscum album (assembly GCA_963277665.1). Taxonomy (NCBI): domain Eukaryota; kingdom Viridiplantae; phylum Streptophyta; class Magnoliopsida; order Santalales; family Viscaceae; genus Viscum; species Viscum album. Next base: position 1,915,309,187 of record OY728122.1, read on the forward strand.
GACGGTACCCAGAACATTGGCCAAACTTCAAAAAATATTATGCTCCATATAGATAATCAAACATCTCATCAATACGAGTAAAAAGATAATTGTATTTAATAGTGATATTATTCAAGTATCTATACTCAATCAAAAGTCTCATGTAACCATCTTTCTTCTAAACAATCAAAATAGCAGCACCCCATTTTGAAGTGCAAAGATGATTGATGTTGTCATCAAGAAACTCTTGCAACTAATTTTTCTAATTCAAGAAGTTCCATTTGATTCAATTGATAAGTGGGTTTTCAAATTGGATTAGCATCAAGAACTAAGTCAATTGTGAATTCAACTTCTCAATTAGGTATAGAACTAGGTAACTCATCATAATAAACATCAAGGTATTCATTTAACACTAACACATCATTAATCTAAACAGTTACCTTATTTTCAATAATATGAGCAAGATAACTTTTATTTCTATCTTTCAACACTCTTTTAGATTCCAGATATTTTATTAATTTTATGGGTTTATTTTTGTAAACAAACTGAAACATTTTCTATAAAAACATCATCATCTCTATAATTAATCACAACATGACAAATAGAAATCCAATCTATACGCAGAAAAATGTCAAACACTACTATGGGTGAAAAAATAAGGATTTCAGGTAAATTATTTCCACAATCAAAAATAGAAAGATTTTTAGGATTACTCTTTTCTGAAATACTCCCCATATAATTTTAACAATAAGTTCTTATAAAATATATGGAGGAGATATCTCCAATTTACTATAAAATTTATCATAAATAAAAGAACATGTTGACCCCATATCAAACATGAATTTATAAAAGTATAACCAAACAAACAATGTACCAGATACCACTTGGTTGGATGGCCTAACATCGGTAGACGTTGTCAAAAATGATCTCACTACACCTTTTTTCTTAGAGTGTTGCCTCTTTGTATCATTAACATCTTTCATTGGGAAGGAATTTTCATAATGACCCGTCTCACAACATTTAAAATAAATTAAAATTTTCATATCAGGATTAGTTGTAAGGTCATTTTAATTAAAATATCTAGACATATTTATAAACATAACACATTAAAAACACTTCCCAGTTTCAGTATAGAATTCCCCCATGGGTCTTTTTCCTACACTTTTTATAAATTGGAAACTAGAATTTCATACCATCTTATTTATTTGATTAATTATTACCCACCTCTTTCCATCTAGACCTCTTCTTATCCTTGTTTTCAAAGTGCACGTGATCATAAAAAAAACCTTTTCTACTATATTATCACATCAGAGAAGTTTCTCATAACATTTGATCTCATGAGAATTACACCAACCTTCAATATCTTGGCATAAATCCGAAGTAAAAAAATTTATTTTTCTATTAAGATATAGAGTAAGATATGGAGCATACTTCACCAGTAGGGTGATTTTTTCTTCATACAAAGACAATAAATATTCCTCCTTTTACTTCAATTCATGTAATTTCTTCTCCATACTAAATCTAACCACCTTAATAAAACATTTTTCAATGACATAAATTTTAAATTCATCTCACCCTATGGCTTAAATGTTCTTTCTATCCTTAAAATTTTTGGCCATTCACCAGCACTGACCAGATTCACCTTCAAATGATATATAGGAAGAAATACCTTTCGATTATCATAAAACCCCATGAAATTGAATATGTTTTCAAGGGATTTAATCCATCCATCATCTACCACTGGGTCATATGATCTACAAAATGTAGGAGGATGTTTCTTTAAAAAATGTTCCACTATCATCATGTTCCATTGGTGTAGCTCTAGTTTTTAACTTCCATGTATGCCACCGCAATTAATTTCCTATGGTATTCTGATCCATTACTGTCACAAATTACTTGGTTAAATTGCACACCATTATTGTATATATATTTAGATGGATATTGTTCTGTTAGTACCTTCACAATTCAATTTCCCAATTTCTTCTACAGAAAACTATTCTGAACAAACATATCGTAGTTGAAGAAACATGGTAATTTTTAAATTCAATTCCATTTCAAATTAACCACAGAGTAAAAAATAGATATGGTATTCTATTAACATCATCATATCCCCTAATGGCTTCCAAACCATCCTTTGATACCAACTATAAAGACATATCCTTAAAACATTACATAATATTGAATTTTAGTCAAGAACTCACTTAATTACACATTGATGATCTTTTAATGTTTGGAAATTTACATATTTGTGACATAATACATACATAACATACCAAATTTATATAGAGTGGATACCATAAAAATAGTATCCATCTACTCTAAAATGCAAAACTGTTCAAATAAAATAGGATTTCTGTGTAAAATATTCAGAACATTTAACATTGCTTTGTTCTTTGTTTAAGAAATCCTTATAACCTATTAAAATCATTTAAAAACATGGTATGAGAAGAAAAAGATAAATATGGGATATAAAAATAAGGAAATAAAACATTAGTATATGAATACTTGTAAACTTATGAAATCATTTTCATAAAAAACCTACTTCTCACCCATATATACTTACTTTGTGAAAATTGAGATTTCCATGAGATTTCTACAAATCATAAAGCATATAAATAGAACCATAATGGTATATTGGGTCATTTAATACTTATATTTTCACCCTCATATCTACCTTATTATTTGTAACCCTTGTGACTACCTTGCAATATAACCCTCATGGCTACCATATAGTGTAACCATCGCAGCTACACATGGGGTAACCGTACAGATGAAATCCTATATACACATACCCAATGAATTAGAGGGAAATGTAGGTATCACCATTAAATGTAAATAATTTTAAAGATCCAAAAAATTATAATAAAACATTAATAATTTCATAAAAACAATACATATGAATTTGTTAAAATATAATTTTGAAAGAGTATTTTTTATGATAAGTACCGTACAAATATTATAAAATTGAAGTGAGAATTGTTATAATGAAATTAATATTTGTATACACTACAAATACATATAATAGAACATAATATGGATTAAATTCATTACAAAAATAATCTTAGTATCCCATAATCAATGAAATAGAAGGTTATCCCAAAGAACAGAAATTGGGTTATGAATTCCCTTACATCATGTTTTTCTTTCTTAAAACATGTTTCAACCACCCATATCACTATTAAAAGGGTATTATGAATATTTTACAGAAATATAATCTTGTTTATAACACCTTATATGATAATTTCATAAAATTATTTCAACATTTAATTATTAGTATTTTGTTCCTTCCATTGTTTAAGTTGCGTTCTTTACATGATTTCCATGGATGGTTTGTATTTTATTTTCATGTTGTAAGGAAATGGAATTATAGTAGTGGAATTAAATGGTATTAATAGGATTATTTAATATTTAATCATTCCATAATTCATTTTTGTTATATGGTATGAGGATGAATCATTAGATAAATATTTAGTGATATTCGTTTTGATCATTTTGGTGGTTCTTCAATAATGATGAATTTATTTCATTACATAATTTAATTTCATGAATAGAAGATCATTATAGAACATAAATGAGGTTATATAATAAAAATTAAAATGTATTTACAAATAGTTTTGAATGAAGTAAATGAAATTAAAAACACATTTTCGATGATGTAGGTAAATCGACACAACAGAGACATTTTATGTATAAAAGGGGGGAAGAGATGACGTATGTTGAGTAAATTTTAAGTAAACATGATAAAATATAGAATATATAACAATATAGAGAATTAATTCCTCTTGGATTAGTGGAATGGGTAGAGAGTTTAATAAAAGAAAATTAAATGTAATGAAAATAAAAAATGAAAGATGATATTTACCACTTGATTTCTTCTCCTTGATATCCTCCTTGTGGCCATTGGTTTGGGCCTTTTGGGGAGACCAGAAGGTCTTGGATGTGAGGAAGATAATTTGGAAGGTAATTTTGCATAATTTAGACTATTTTAAAATCTTTATATGTGTGAGATGAATATGGGGGTTAGGGTGGTTTTTATTATGGAGGAGAGTAGGGGTTTTGTGTTATTTTAATCATTAGTTTAATTTTATTTTCTCAAGACTATGAATAGTATTAATTTATGTGACCCAAAATAGTAATTAAAGAATTTTAGTTTTAAACATGGGTGATTACATCATACATGCTGCCAGTAATACTATATTTAACTTATAATTTGAATATATGGTATTTTAACATATTTCATTATTCATAAAAATTTCTTGTATTCCAGAAAAATCCCAAATAATCCATGCTACTATTTTTTGAAATATTTAATTTAAAAATAAAGCGAATTTTTATAGTAATTTTATTAATATGATTAATTTAATTTTTAAATAATTTCATAATTTATTTAAACCAAATAAATTTAAAACTAAAAGTCATTTTATATCAACTTAAAAAATTAATTATGATAAAATTATCATTATCCTTAAGATTATGAAATAATAATATGGTTTACTATTCATTAGGGTCATATTATTATTCATATTAATATTCATAGGGTGTATTACTATTCATGAAAAATAATGTTTTTCCTATCAGACTCTATATAACTTACTGACCACAATCATAGATGTCTGTTTTTCAAAATGCAAAACACCAAAGCAGAAACATTACGATTAATATCTAGATAACAAATCCCTCCTAAAAAATATTCTATTTATATGAAAATAATTCTTCCATGAATTTCATTAAATTTATTTGTCAATCCTTTGGGTGTTACAAAAACAGACCTAGAGGCCACTAATCCTAAAACTAATTTAGGCCAACCACAAATAAGTATATAGATTTAGTCTCATTAGTTATTGAAAATGTAGGTCAACCTTTTTGAAATGTGTAGTTAAATTTAGTGTTTATTGTTTATCTTTTATAGGTTTATCCCGATATCCACCCCATTAAACATGTACATCATTATTGTGGACCTTACATTTCAAACTAGAGCGATCTCACTACATTTCTATCTTAATATTTGATCTAAAAGAATTTTTCAGAAGTTAGTATCCTCAGAAATTGTGATGTTATTAATATTTTCATGACTTATTATATACCCCCTTTACTTATTTTATATGAAATATTCATAATTAGTGTGAAATATTAATGTTTTAATACTAATTATAGTTTTTGAGCATTTTTTGAAGTAGTCAAATTGAGTCTCTTTACTATTTTATTCATAACAGTCACCCTACTGATCCAAATTATGTAGTTAATGTTTTTAGGATTCCTAATTGAATATCCAACATTTAATTAGAAGGTATCATGTGACAATTATTCCATTTTAAGGCTTATATGGACCACATAAGAAGGACCACAGAATCTGTGAGGAAACTGGACCATCCATGAAGATTGAATTACTGGGTTCAATCTAGAAGTGAAAATTTATTAATTCTCCACAAACATTCGTATAAAAATTCAAGAATTAATGAATAAAAACGTCAGGGTCCAACTCCTATAACAAGGGTATCAACTATTTCTTTCAAGCCTAACCCACCATTCTGGATAGGAATTAAAATCCATACACTATACATGACATATCTCATGATGTAATCATCAAATAAATATGAGATTTTGCAGTCTAAACTAAGAGATATAGGCGGATGACTTTGTTGAATAAATCATTCTTGATATGAAAACATCTTTCTATTAAAAATCCCAATCACATTTTGGACATTAAAAAGTTTGGATCGAAATGGACAGATAATCTTTGTTTAATCAACCGTTCATTACATTGTCTCTTTAAGTCGAATAGCCACCAAATTATCTAAGTAGCCATAGAATATATTTATCTACATCTTGTAAGAAGGTCATATCTCATGATTCAACTGTAAAATTTATCAAACTGGCGATGCAATTGGAGGGGTAGTTTTGGAATGCAAACAACCCACAAAATTGAGCTATAAATACTCCCCCCTCCTCTCCTTGAAAAGATTTGGCATTTCATATGAGAGTAGCACATATTGGTATGAAAAAAACCTTTACAAAGGATTTGGAGGATATTCTATACTCCTGTTTTTACTTGGGAGACATTTTCTCCTCTTTTTGTTTTCATTTAGTTTTGTGTTCTTCTTTGTTGTAATCTTGTAAGTCTTTATTTTTGTAATTTTATTTTAATGAAAGTTTATTCTTATTCATCTCTTATTCTCATCCACACTCTATAGATTCATATTAATGTTCTTAAAATTGTTTAAATACCATTTAATCCCCTTCCCTTATTTTTTTTCTAATTCAATCTAATGTTCATTTTTAATTTAGATCACCCTTCGCGTGTGTGTGTGTGTTCGACGCGCAAATATTTTCTTATCCCGTTCTTTTTGTTCTATTTATAATTCATCACCATTAACATATATTACCAGATTAATAACTACATTAATGGATGAGTATGTCTATTATTTGGTTGAGTAAAAATTAATGGATGTTAAGTGGTTGAGAGTTTTTTCTCGATGAATATTCTTCAAATTAACATTGTGTTTGTTGAACTTAACATATCATGGATTAATGACTTATTTTGTTTAACGTGTGGTTTCAATGGATTATTGGAACCATAAATACACTATCATAAACAAATTATAATTGATTTTAGAACCCTATGTTATGTTATGGCTTGGATTAATGTCTTAACACTTAGGAATTCCAATCAATGTTATCTTTTGAAGTTGGTGTCTATTTAAATGCAATATATAGAAAAGCTGAAGGATATCACAAGCTTAACTACCTAAAAATAAACTCACCCAAATCTTTATAAATTTTTTAAATCAATCTACATCAAGGAATCATTTCATATGCTCTACAAACAACCCCCCCCCCCCCCAATCAGAATATAATTAACTAAAATCGAACGACTATTAAAAAGTTTCATCGCCCAGGATTCGAACCGAGTTCTTCTATACCCATTAGTAGAGCATCAGAACGTTGAACAGTCGATAGGAGACAATCAGCCGTGCTTTCAAATAGAGCCATTGATGGGGATGGTGCTTTATGTAGTCATTAGTTTCTGGTTATTGTAAAAAACCCCAAAAAAATTAGAAAAATTGAAAAAAACACAAAGGAAAACCACCCTCATGAAAATCATAAACTGAGAAAACAAAAAGAAAAAAACATCTTCCTCTTTCTTCCAACATCTCTCTGAATTCCCCGTATCCTCCCAAAAAATCCCTCGGATTTGTTTGACCCTGAAAGTGAGCGAACACTTCACCAATGTAGGAGGAACATTAGGGATAATCAAATAATTCAAGAGGCGGTCCTTGTCCAACCAGTTGAATTAAAAATGGCCAATCCAAGGGTACAAACACTAAAAGAATATGCTGCCCCTAATATGAATTACCAAACCTCTTGGTATTCAATATCTATATATAGAATATGACATAGAACTCAAATCTGGTTTGATTTATCTTCTCCCTCATTTCCAACACATCTCCACCTTAAAGAGTTCCAAGTGGTGTACTCTACCATGAATCCTAAAGAGGTTTCTGAGGGACAAATCAAATTCTGATCATTACCTTTATCCCTAGCTGACTCCTCAATGTCATGGCTATACTACCTCCCTATAGGTTCAATAACCACATGGAATGACATGAAGCAACTTTTCTTAGAAATATTGTTCCCTACTTCTCGTAATTATTCTATCCAAAAAGAAATAATTGGTATCCATCATTTCCCAAATGAATCACTCCATGAGTACTGGGAGAGGTTCAAAAAGCTTATTGATACCTATCGACATCACCAAATCCTTGACCAACTATTGATCCAATTCATCTATGAGGGGTTATTGGCTATGGAGAGAACCCCCATTGATGCTGTATGTGGCAGTGCTCTTGTTGATAAAACTCCAGCAGCTGCAAGAGATCTCATGTGAAATATGGATGAAAACACAAAACAATTCCATACACGAGAAGATGCTAAAGTAAAAAAATACAAGACAATCTATCAATAGAGCCGAGCAAGATGACAGAGTGGATGAGTGAACTTACAGATCTTGTGCGACAACTACCTATGGCTTCCAATGCCCCAACTTCATCCTCTCTACAATAAATTTTCCCTAGACCTGTCAAAAACTGTGAAATATGTAACTCTTCATCTCATAAAACTAACACATTTCCACATCTTCAAGAGGATCAATCTGATTCCTTTGGACCCATGGATCTCAATGCAGCATATGATCAGAGGAACACTAACACTCAATAATCTGGTCAGTTCATTAGAAACTTCATCCAACCTCACTCTATGCCCTTCTCTTCATCCTATAACCAAGGCATGACGTATGATAATTCTGTCTCTCATCCCCCTCAATTACCTCATCAAAACCCAAACCATTTCTAATATGGTCAAGCTGTTGGTAACTTCCTACAACTTTATCCTTTTATTGCTAAACCTCAACGGAACAATCCTCCACCTGGATTCCAATATTCTAGTGAGCCTTCCCAATTACAAAACCAATACAATCACTTTCCCATGAACCAAAATCTAGGTAATCCCAGTTCCGGACAAGATTCTTCTTCTATGAAACCATGGGAAAGTGTAGTGGAAGATCATGAAACCATCATCCATTCCAGCCTCATGAACATTGAAACAAAAATTTGTCAACTTTCATCCCACCTAAGCCAGCAACAACAATAAAATTCATCCCAACATCGAGCTCAATCATTACCTAACCCCAAGGGTAATGTAAGTGCAATTACACATAGATTGGGAAACAAAATTTCTATTCCTCAAGATAAGTCCTCCAACCCTCCTTTTAATGTTGAAATAGAAAATGAAAAGAAAAATAAACTTGAAATGGAATATGAAGTTATTCCCTCACCTCATTCCATTCCACTTTGGAAACTAATTCCTTTTCCTTAAGCCATTTCTAAGCCAAATAAGTCCTTTGAGCCTGATCCAGAAATGTTAAACATTTTTATGCATGATCAATTCAACATTCACCTCTTAGATTCCATAAAACAAATCCCTATGTGTACCATGTTTCTTAAGGAATTGTGCACCAATAAGAGGAAACTTAGGACCTTCGAAAATGTTTCCACCCAGCAGTCTATTCCCATAAAGTGAAAAGATCCAGGGACCTTTACAGTTCCATGCCAAATTGGAATTTCTAACTTTTATGATGCACTCATATACCTTAGAGCCTCAATTAATGTCATGCCCAAATCCATATTTTCCAAACATGGTCTAGGTCCCTTGTACCTAATGTGTGTTGTTATTCAATTAGACAATCGAAGCACTGCTAGTTCTAAGGGTATAATAAAGGGTGTCCTTGTCCTAGTCAATGATCTAATCTTCCTAGCTAACATCTATTCCATTGACATGGAAGGTGAGAAAGCATCATTCCAATCTCCTCTGATTTTAGGAAGACCATTCCTCATGACATCTAAAACAAAAATTGATGTCTATGCTGGGATCTTATCTGTGGGATTTGGTGATCAATTAGTCATGTTCAATATTTTTCAATCCACGAAATACCCATCAGAGAATGAATCTTCATTCTCTCTCCGTTATTATAAAACTCACTCTAAGAGTGTCTTGAATCCCAATAAATCATTTTCTTCATGTTCTACTAATAGAGAATTTTGTGAATATTGTGTCCTCATTAACCAAGTCATAAATGGAGAAATTTATGTTGACATTACAAATGAAAAATCTATTAATTTAAGGGATACTGGAAAATATTTATAATATCATCTTGCCTCTGACCTCCAATTCTACATCATGGATGATAATGAAGAAAAATGAAATAGAATGCCTATTTTTTGATTCAAATAAGTTCATTTAACATTCACCATTTCCTATCCATGATTCTAAAAATTCTGTTATATGTGACGTTAACCCTAAAAAAACGTGTCCAATTTTTCCAATGAGAGTGAAGGTTGTGCGATTTGTTATATAATGAATAAAGTGATAATTGGTGATGTTGAAATTGACCATTATTTGGAAAAAACATTGAAATAAAGGATATTGAATATTTTATTCAGTATTTTGACTCCACTAAATCTCAATACTCTACATCTATATGTTATGAAAATAATGGTTCAAAAACAATTGGGATCTCATATTGTGGTTTTGTGTTATCAGATACTTACATAAATGAACCATCAGAATTGAGACATCTTCTGGAATTTCCAAGAATAGAAATCCATCACTTGGTGGAAAATATCATTCCTCACGATGAAGACCAAAGGGAGGATAGTCATATTCTCTTTCTACCCCCATTTAATTGCAAACACAAAATCACGAAAGGGAAGAAATTATTAAATGAACAATCATGCATCCAAAAGGAAAAGATTTTCTAGAATCACACTAGAGTTGAGGAAATATGATGTCCACCGTTAGACTATGGGAAGTCCACTGCAACTGTCTAGTTGTAGAAAAATAAATGCAGCACTTCCTGGGAGGCAACCCATGTTTTCTTTTACTTTTATGAATTTTTAATTTCGTTTTAGTTTTTCATTAGATGAATAATGATTTTTCTTTTTCCGGAAACATCCCAAAATCCTAGAACCACATTGACTTCCATTGGATCCCCAACTTCTGTAGTTGTCCCACCACTGGATAGAGATAGAAGCCTGCTTAATCCGAACCCGAGGGCATCTCTTTCCCTTTAACTCTATTTCTGTCTCTCTCACTCTCTTTCATATTCTTCCTCCCTCATTCTAATTTTGATTTGTTTTACATTCCTCATAACATTTTGATTTACTCATTCTATTTTTTGTGGGTGTGTAATTTTAAAACACTGAAAAAAACAAAAAAATAAAAAAAATGTGTACAAACAAAAATCCAAAAAAGTCATACATACACACCATCTAGTTTTGAAATTTTGTCCAACCATTTTGGGGAGTCAAAAGACATGGTTTCATCTAAAAAATATTGTTTTTCATCATATATTTGGATAAATAATTTTGTGTCAAGAATAATACATTTTGAATGTTCAGTTTTTGATTTGAAAAATGATTTTCCCCAACCGTGAGGAAGAAAATTAGCTTTCACGCTAAGGCCACCTATGGCCAAGTATTCAAAATGTGTGTTTTCACCCCCATTTGCGAGTTTTGAGTTTGTGGACCTTCTAGCTGAATTTCATACTTTGGTGTAAGTTAATATGATAGAGGCATTTTCTGATCCACATGAGAATCACAATAGCGTTATTGTCTCCAATTTCCCTTACATTAATCCTTATTTTAAAATCCCATTCGAGCCTATGATAAAATTTTCTTTAATAGACACATTACAAGACTAATACCTTATCCCAACCATTATCAACATGTATTTTTCATTTATTTTTTTTAAAATTTACGTTTGGGGGGGATGGATTTCATTTTGGGTACCCTTGGTTCTTTTCACCATGTTATCATATGCTTGAGGGTAAGAATCCATTTCAGGGTGGGGGAGAGGTTGTCATTCAGTGCGTTTTGGGGAATGTAATGTACTTTCATTTATGTAATTTTTTTAAATGTTATTGACAAAAAATAAGAAAAATAGATAAAAAAATTGGGTTGTTTCTTGGGTAGGTCAAAAATCACCCTTCCTCAACCTATGATCTTTTTATAACTATTACAATTATTGTCGTGAGGAGATCAATAATTGGTTGTAATATGGGTATGAGATCTTTTCCAAGTTAAAATTTCGAAAAAAGTGAAAAAAAAGAAAAAAATAACACTTGCATAATATTCTTAGGTCATTAGGAGAAGATTTGTGGTTTGTAAATATTTCATCTTTTCATCCCTTTCATGTTTTATTCCTCTATTTTCTCTTTCTTCCCACAACCATTCCCTTTAAAATATGTGTTTTCATTTCCTTCAATGTTTCATTTCAAAAAAAATGTTCATTGCCTTTTCTATGTTGGTGTTTTACCCCTTTTTCCAATCTTTTAGATATCATCTTCCTACCGTCCCATAGCCACAGAAAAACCCCTAAAAAGTACTCTTGATTTTTGAGAACTTTATGATAGGGAGTGGAATATGGGAGATCATTAAAATACTATGATTTTTGTTTTTGGTTGGTGAAAGAGTAAACATCCACAAATGAATTTTATCATCTTGAGAGCTGTGAGTTTTTAGTGTCCACATTTTTCATTTCTAAATTTGAGCATTAAAAAAGAGTTGTTTTTGGAACATTGTGTATGTAAAAATTTATGTTATAATTCAATATGGATGAGTGAAATAGTCTAAACCTCCCCTGATTGGAGAAAATAAAATTTTAATATTTGTTGGTGAGTATGTACCTAGTCATCTGAAACCATGGGTCACTATTACATCTTTTGTTGTCTTCCCATGTCACCACATGCTATTACCCACCAGTATAACAGATCAAATGAATGACTTAACCCATAGGCACACAAATATTAATTCCATTTTTGTTGTCCTCCCTCATACACACCCCTGTAAATATCCTTGGATTACACCCATAATTACTCTATTTTAGGTCAAATACACCTAAATATATATTTAAAAATTGTTAGTCTCTTAAAAATAAACCAACACACCATTAAAATAGGTAATAGCTTTTTGTATTATATGTATACCTTTAACAAGAGTGTTACAATGAGGGTGATCCTAAATGGGGAACTTTATCATCATGAATCAATTAATTCACTATTATTTTCTATCTCACATAAATGATATCATATTTCCTATAAATTACCCTAATAATGGAATGAATAAAAAAATATACCTATTGGATTTTCTGGTGGTGGACTAAAGATTCATATTTTGTACTATTATGGAAATCCATGTTATCCATAAAAAGAAACATTATACCACTTTAAAACTAAACTATAATACAGATAACAAAGAATTTGGAAAGTTAAATGAATCTAAAATAATTTTAAATGTATATATTTTTTTCATGGGAATTATATTTTTTATCTACAATCCCCAAAAACATCCACATAAGAGAATTATCTCCTAATCAAATAATGAAATTGATGTGGGTATTCTAATCAAAGGAGTGGTTATATAAAAGGATAAATTATTTTCTAATTCATTAAATTAAGAAATCATAGATAAATAACTTTTTCAAAATATCATCACAACTCATTACTCTTTTCTAAAAATAATCTTATTAGTTATATGTGAAAAATACCCTTTGAATGTGATGAAAAAATATCATTGTCATCGGAATACAAGAGGAAATAAATTATATATTAATTGTTATAGTATTGATCATTAAAATTTTTTAATATTGTATTTATAAATATTAATGTTCTTTTTCAACTTTATTGATTCCCATAATGGGTGATATTTTGGTATATATTTTCATTAAATTCAAGGTTCATTATATTCCCACGAATAATTTGGTCCTATCATATTTCCACATGATGTATAATACCTCCATATTCCCTCCCATGAAAAAATATTTTATTTTAATTATGAAGTACTATTGATGAGAATATAGTATATTATATTCCTTTTAGAAATTTATATGTAATCAAATTCATTGAATTATATCTCAATGGTTATCGAACTATTTTTTCTAGTTTTTTTAGTTTGTCTATCATAACATGATATACTTAGGTCTTGAATCTATTATAACCCTAATTCTGATTTCTTCCCTAAATTGTTTATATACTCCATTATATTACCCAAGATATATTATAAAAATAAATTGAATTGATTCATATGAGGTCTTATGTACGTTATTGATGATAATGATAGTATCTGAGATCCCATATCAAATAGGCTAGGTGGTGAAAAAAACCACATAATTTTAAAATTATATATAATGGGATCATTTTTGTGAGACCCTAATATTTTTTAATTTTTTTTCAAATATATTAACACTCTTAAAACACTTTAATTACACGTAACACTAAATATATATTTCATTATATGAAATATTGTGGTTATCTTTCATTACATGAAACACAATGTTTAAACGAAACAGGACATATTACTGAAATTTTATTGTTTAATTTAATAGTTATAACCGGGCCATTTTAATTGAGGGTATGAATAGGATTAACTAAATAATGAAAATATATGGTTTATTCATGTATATAATATAAATTATTTGGTTTCCAATTAATTATAATTGAAAATAAAAACAATTATTGAAATAAATGAAATCATTTTCAGAAAAAACTATTTCTTTGCTCAGAAACATGATTTACCTAAATAGATTAAAAAATAACATTTGTATACTAATTAAAATGAAATGTTTTTATTATTTATCCAATCTGTTTTTAAAAATTTATTATTTTTGTTTTATGGACAATAGAAAATAATATTTCTATTATACTTATAAAACATCAGTTTTCTAAAATGTTTTTTTTCTATTTTACAAATATTTTAAAATAATGGCTTTGGTAATTTATTATTTTTTTTTGAAAAATAAATATCATATTTTAAATTATAATTCAGAATTATATTGGGGTGAAATTTTGATAATTTTTTTAAAATATAAATGTTTCAACGAAAAGAGAAAAATAATGGTTTTTATTATGAAATTTCAATTATTTTGAAGAATTTTAAAACATAAAGATTATTTTAATATGTTTTTAAAATTAAAAATAGTAAAATTTAATATACATTATTCCATTTATGTATTTGGAATAAATTTAATATTGTTATTTTATATAAACAATTTCTAAATATTGGAACATTTTCTCATTGAAAAATTATTTTATCATCATGTATTCGCATTCAATTTTAAATGAAATTTGTTACTTATATGAATGGAATTTGGAAAAAAGGATTACATATCTTTAATCAAAATAATTTATATTTATATAATAATTTTATCTTATTTTTTAACATTATTAACACCAAACCCATTAAAACTTAATTACAATGGTTATGGTTGAAACAAGTTTATTGTGGGTTAAGAATACTATATTGGGTGTAAAATGACCTATATAAATGTAAAAAACATATATTATTTAAATATTTATACTTTATAACCTATATTTTTCTATAAAAATCACTTTTTGAGCCTTTTTAATTTGAAAAACATGGCTACATACTTTTTACAAAAATTGCAAGTGTGTCACTCACCTTACTTATAATATGACACCCCATATCCTCTCCTCTTAAAATGTTCAAAAAACAATTGGTTCAACCATTAACTAAAAAATTCATTTCCATTATTCCATACTCTACTATTATAATCCTTGTTATTTATGTAAATCCCTCATATGATTCCTTTTGCTGCAAACCAAAAGATGTTTTCCTAAGATGAGGGATCGTCCATAACCAAGAATTTTATATTATTTCTTCCACCATCTACTTTATGTTTTGTTAAAATATGATGGTATAACAACATAAGTATATTAAATACAAAGATATTTTTTTAGGTTAATTTCATAATGAAAAAATCTCCACTTACATCAAATGGGAAACAAATTCTACATTTGTTTGTTTGGAAGACTCCTATGTCGTGAACCAATGTTATTCGTTTTCCCTAACACCATATCATAGATAGATATAATGATTTAAAGAATGTTTATATATGAGATTTATGATATTATTATAAATATTTTATTTTAATATCCCATATAAATTCTTCATCTATCCCTATTAAAAATATAATAGTGTATCTCACGTGTGCAGTGTAGTCCCCCTTCTAAAACATTTTGAATTTTTTTCATTTCTGATTTATATAAATCATAATAAAGATAAATAAAATGAATGTATATGATATTTTTACATAACTATAATTCTGTGGGGGAATGATAACGTTGTTCATCCCATCAAGAAAATGGAAACACTGTTCATGCATACATACAACCTACCCTCTCCATGGATGGTGTATTTCATTTTATATCATTATCATCAATCTACTACACTAAATACATATATAATAAACATATAAGATAAATTTTTCTTGTTTACTATTATTGATATCATGGATCCATGACCAACATAAGTGTACTAGAAATAAAAAATCAAAATTTACTCAAAAAAATAAAGCAATTATAACCATAAATATGATATTAACAATAAATAATCTATTAATAAGTAATGAAAGGTAATAAGTATATCATAAATGGTGTGATATATATAAATATGGATATTTGATAGATTTATAATTAAATATTTTTTTCTATAAAATATTATCAAACATGTTTGAAAAAATTCGAGACATATTGTAAGGGATTTTCGTCTCACGGTTTACTACTAAGAGACACATTATTTATTCACCACATATATCATTTATGTGTTTTATATAATTCCCATCAATGTATTTTATGATTATTTCGATGAATATTATTAATATTTTTAAATCAATTTTTGGAAATCCCTCTCTTATGGATTATGATTTAAAATGTTCGAATGTGTTAATGGATTTTTATCTCAATTTGTGTTCTTTAAGATATATGATATGTTATGTAGAAATATTATTTTATGAGGTGTATATACTAAAACATTGACATGTTATATCATAAATATTTTTATATTCATGATATTTAATTTTTATTATGTTTTTATGATTTAACGGGTCTTATGATTCTAGTGTTACCAATATGGTAAGGGTTTGACGGTACGATCACATTGTTCATCAAGATTGTTTATGATTAAACTTTTTATGATGAAATATTATAATCCATATCTAAAGATACAAATTATTTTTATTATCTTCTAGTTATGTAAACATAATAAATTTTTTATGTTCACTTTCCTCTATTTAGGTACTCATGATTACAATAGTATGTTTTTGAATAAAACATTCTGTATTCTTCAATAGGAACCATTTTTTCTACACATATGTGTTAGGTTAAAATGTTTTCAAAAACTTTTTTAGGTTCCATTGGGATTGTTTAATGTAATTTTAAATATTTTCATAATTTTTTAACAATTCTTTAAAAGTAATGTTATTGTCATTTCCAAAATAAGGCATGTTTTCCTTTAACTGGTAATGTCCATGAAATCATTTTTTTATCAGGTACTGAATTTTATTCCACCACAATAACAGAATTTCATAATTATTTTTTTATAAGTAGTCTAGTTCATTCACAAAGAAATGGAATTTGAAATTTTTTTATGTTTTATAATTTTTTTCAAGTGGAAAGTATATTTCCCTCTGAAAAAAATTAAATTAAATTTTTAATCATCGTTTTTAAGTTTTTATTTTTATATTCTAAGAAAATATGTTTTCAAATTCATTGTGAATTTATAGTTTTAATAGTGTGATTTAAAAAAGGATCATTATTTTCCTTAATAAATTTACCATGTGATTTTACATTCCACATCATTTTCCATATTAGATAAAATAATTTGATGTTGCATAAGAATTACTAGTGATATGATCCCTTGATACAACCTTAATTATTTCCCTTTATGGTTTGTTTTTATGATGAAAACTTATTATAAAACATATTCCTCTTTCATGGGTTACACCAATGACAAAATGATTAGAAAAGTCAAATATTTTACATGGGTTGTGATTAAATTATTGTGAAGGTTGTTTCTTTTACACGTGTTATGCTGTGATGAAATATTTATAAAACTTATTTAATTTCATGGGTTTTTATATGATGATTATGTTCTGTCCTTATTTCACACTCATGTAGGAATTTCATTATGTGAATAGAGGGACCAATATTTTCCTCCAATGAATTGGGTAATTATTACTATTATATGAGCTCAATTGGTACATTGGAGGTTGACCACAACCAAAAAAAGGTACACATGAGGTCATATAAATCCTGGAAGATGAAACACATGTGATTATTCCAAGCCTGAAAGTGGTCACATGGGGGGTTATCCCAATCCCAAAATAGTGTAAATGAGAGCTAATCCAAACCCCAAAATATGGTAAACAAGAGGTTATGCATTTCTTAAGGCAATTACGTATGGGTTTATCCCAATCCTAACAAGCTATAAATATCTTGTTGGGTATTCAGGACATAATATTTTCTATACATATGTATATACAACCAATATATGTCTTATGCCAATTGTATGCTCTCATGTATCAATCCATTTTTTTTTATTTTAGTTTTTCAAACATGTTAATTCATTTCTGTATTTTTGTTACCTGAAACACTATGTATATATTTAATTACACACAACACTGAATTGAGCATGCATTACATTCTAAATTGTGTTTAAACAAAACATAACATAAAAATAAAATAATATTTTATAAAATAATAATTTTTACCAGGCCATTGAAATTATGGTTATGAATATAATTAAAAAAATTATAAAATATATAGTTTAAATATGTAACAAAAATGAACTATTAGGTAACCAATAAGTTAGAAATGAAAATAAAAACAATTTTAAAATAAATGAAATATTTTTCTCTGAAATAGTTTTTGTGCACACAAACATTTTTTACCTCACTAAAAAAATCACTATTTATGAATTATTTTAAAGAAAATTTTATATTATATTTTAAATAAAATAAATAAAATTAATCTACTGTTTTTATTGATAATTGATCAGAATAAATCCAATTTTAGTCATAAAAACCATATTTTAAAAAATAACTGTTTTATTGCCTTTTTCACACTAATTTTAAATTTATTTATAAACGTTTTAAAAAAATAATTTGAAAAAAAAAATAAATTATATTCTGAAGATATTCATTGAATTATTAATTTTTTATTTTCAAAAAAGAAATGTTTTTCAGTCAATAAGGAATAGTACTGGTTTTATTAAGAATTCCCATTTATTATAACTCATTTTAAAAAATAAAATTATCTTCAATTATTATAAAGATAAAACTATTTAAATTAGATATCCTGAAATCTAATTTAGTTAATTCTAATCAATTTAATTTCTAATTTTGATGTCAAAACATTCTAAAATTTTGAACATATTTCTTTTGGAAACCATCATTCTCATCATCTAAATGGGTTTGAATTTATATTAAAATTTTCCACTTTTGTGAATAGAATTTTTTGAAATTAATCGAAAATTTGGAGTAAAAATAATTTATTTTCTCTATGAAAAAAAATTAATTTTTAAACACGATGAATATTTATTGAATTAAAAATTAATTACTTTGGTTGTGGTAAGAATGAGTTTAATTTGTGTTAAAACAAAAAAATAAGGTGTAAAATTACATGTAAACTTGTGAAAGAACAATTTTATATACATATTTCGACCATTAAACTTATAAGGTTCTATAATTACCCATTTTATATCATTTTGGAGTGTGATAAAATGTGGGTAAAAATATTATTTTCAAAAATTACAAGTGTTTCGCTCACCAAACATATAAAAGGACACCTCCTCTCCTCTCCACATTAAAATTCCAAAACCCATTAAATCATCACAAACATTACAAAATAACATCCTTAAATTTAAAATGTAATTTTAAAATAATTATTTTTGTTAGAAATTCATCTTATTAGGTCTTTTGGGGAAAAGAAAAATAAGTTGTCCAAAAAAGTGGAAACACCCCAATCCGAGCATTTAATTATATTTATTTCTCCACCTTCTTCAACTATTATAGATCCATGATGATATAATAACCTCATTATAATTTATATACTAATATTTTATTATTTTATACTCATTATCTACAACCTTATCCACCTCCATCAAATATATATGAAGTCATTATTCATGTGTATGGAAGAATGCCGCTTCCCGAGGAAATACTATTCATTTTACATAAAAACACTCTCATAGTAGGATATAATTATGGATTAAATTATTGAGTATTATATTTAGTATATTATTATACCTCATAAATTATGATACCACATCAACTTTTAAACTTCAAAAACTATTCGAAAAACAATAACTCCCCTCGTGTGTACGGTGGATTACAAAGTCATAAACCGATGTTATGGGTTTTTTAATAAATGATTTATATATATGGTTATAATGATATATTAAATGAATAAATATGATATTTTAAAAAACATTATTCTTTTTAAGATATTATATTTGGTATACTATCTTAGTTTCTATTCGGTGGGAGAATCAATAATGTTGTTTCTGTGCATAGTGGACTATCGCATCGCAAAGAGATGTAAATATTTCCACTTAATATTTACAAGGAAGTTAATAAGGATATATTTAAGTAAAAATATATTATATATATATATATGATATTATAATTATTCAATAATGTTTATATATTATTTACCCCTCTTTATTTATTCTTTTTGAGAATTTGTATATAGATTTCATGAATATGTTTTTCCTACTGTCTCCATGAACGATGTATTTCATTTCTTATCACTTAATTTTATTAATTAAAATAAATAAATATTTAAGGAATACATATTATGTTTATATAATGGATAAAATTATACATATTATGAATCCATGATAAAATTATGAGTAATTAATATAAAAATTAAAAACAAACCTGAAAAACAAATCAATTATTTCTAAAAACATGATTTTAAGAAGGAATAAATTGTGAACGGGAATTAAAGGTCATATGTAAATCATATAAGGTGTGATATATATATATATACATTTATGTTTATATAATGAATTTTTTTCAATTTTATATATATTATAAATGAATTTTGAATGTTTAAAAATGAAATTGAGTCTTAAGGTAACCGATTTGTGTCTCACTTTTTACATTTAAGAGACACATTCTATATTCACTACTCTGCTCTTTTATGTGGTGTATATAAGTCCTATTAAGGTATTTAATGAGGATTAAACTGAATATTATTTATATCTATATATCCATTTTAAGATATATCTTTTATAGTTCTTATGATTTATATGATTCCAATGAGGTTTGGGATTTTTATCTCAATTTTTCTTATTTGAGTCATATGTTATGTTATGAACCTATCAACTTTTATGATGTTTAAATTCAACCTATTTGACATGTTAAATCCTGAATCTCATTATATTCATGAAATTTATTGTTTCTTTTCTTGTAATTATTAAATTGGTCTTACGATTCAAAAGTTACCAAAGTTGTAAGGGTTTGATCATATGATCTCATTGTTCATCGAGATAGTTTATGCTTATTATTTTGAGGATGAAAAATTATGATAATTATATCAAGATAAAAAATAAATGTTTTCATCAATGTTTATTGGATGAGAATACTTGTTTTACCTTAATTATCTTATACTTCCCTGAACCAATACTTCTGGATTTGGTGCTAAAAATAAGTTGTGTATATTATTTATAAAAGATAACCGAAAATTAAAGAGTGATTTATAAAATAGAGGACATTTTACCATTCTAGGATCTACAGGATTATAAGACACATTAGATTTGTTAATGGTAAAAAAATAAAAAAAATTACCAACTACACTTTCGTCTGCCAACCCCAAATGCATTGATGACCAACTTAGAGCTTCTATGAATCCTATGAAATCCATTGTAAATAATAGGATGAGCATTTAATTTCCCAGTAATATTTTTTAAAACCATTTAAAAAACTTTTAATGTAACACCCTAAACTTCCATGATACGATTCTCCTTCAATAATGCAATAGCTTGCATTGTACGCAAGTCGAGATTCAAACACACCACGACCAATCAAAATAGCTATCATGAATAGTAATACCCAATTTTTGAAATTATAAATATTTTATATTTCAAAATAGACTTCATTTTTTGATTCGGAATATCGAAATTAGCCTATGTTGAATTTTTGGTAGTTTGCTGAGAACTTCCAATTTTTATGAATAGTGGAAAATACTTATAAACATCTTTTTTAATCAAAATAATTTATAGTGATAAATTATACTATTGAGTTGTTTTAAAGTATAATTAGAATATATTTTTACCATTTTATCCAATGGTGGTCATTAGAATTAATTTCACTTTGAAATTGGACATAAACAAATGTCAATCTTTTGATATATATAGTTTCATAAAAATGCGCTATTTTTTATGATAGTGGGAATTAATTATAAAATAAATTAATGAAACATATATGTTTTTAATTTTTTAAAATATATATCATTTTTTAATTTGGAGTATCAATTATATCTTAGGGTGAAATTTTGGCATTGTTCTGAAATATTTCAATTTTTTATAAATAGTGAATCCACTAAGTGGTAGTTAAAAAAACATATTTTTAGTTTAAATGAATCATTACCACTTCTGTGATTTTATTTTAAAAAATCTGACATACATGGTTGTCATTAGGGAGTAAAATGTTGTTCAATGGGATTAAAATAATTTTTTGGTGAATAGTAACTTTTCTGTTTAATTAATCGCGATTAAAGGTAATTAGTGAAATTTAAGGTAAAAATGATATTATAAAAATATGAAAATATCTTTAAACATGTACTACCCTTATTGGATGACTCATGGACGACCATTAAAATCCATGGGTCACCTTGGGGACCCCATGGAGCCACTTGGGTAAGAAAATGACATTAATAACTTTTTATTTAAAGTAAAAATAAAATTGTCACAAACATGTGTTGTTTTACTAAAACAATTATTACATGGGGTTATTTAAGTTAAATTTTTGACTATAAATATTTGTTGGAAAAATTAAAAGATATCTTATATCAGGGTAACTGTATTGTAATTTTTAGACATTAAATAAATTAAATTTTGTATGACATAATGATGATGCATCGATTACCTCATTAATTAACGATTAAAATAAAATGAAAAGATAATGTAAAATATAAGAATTAATCTTTTCAAAAACCTATTTGTTGGGTATATTTGGAACCCTTATCATTATATCCTCGAAATATATAATTGTGGGTCCTTTTAAATCCGTAATGCACTTCATAATAATGTATCATTTCATGACTTTCCAAGAGTTCCCCTCCTCTCCTCTTGTAAAAGGCCCCCACCACTACCACCTTATTCACAACATCAAGCCATTTTGCTCAGCCAACCTCTGCCAAAATACGATCCTACCATACCTCTCTTACTCATAGAAGCCTCAATTTGGGCATAATTCTTCCCAAGGAAGCCTTTGGCTCAAATCAAAAAGAGTTACCCGATTTTAAGGTAATGTCTTCTCTTATGTTATTTTGTTTTATTTTGATACTCTAACCCATTAAACTCTTTTTATTCCTTTATTTTGTAACAAAACCAGTATATTCAATATACTAGGTTGTTTTAATGAGAAGGATTTGATTTACCCTTAAACACACCTTCGTTTAATGGTTAATGAACATACTGTTTCTGTGGTTGGCGAATTTCTACGTCACGAAATGATGATTGTTTAATATTATTTTAACACCTCTCATGGTGGCCATTAAGATGTCACTATATTTATATATGATATATATTATTTTTATGTTTTCCTTATGCTTATGTATTTTTCATTTATGGCAATCTTTATGATTTCCATTATGGGTAAACGCGCTAATTTCATTTTAGGAAGTGCGGACTACCGCCCCCTCAAAGTGATTTGAATCGTTAATGCCCTATGTGGGATGTATAAAGGATGGCGTAAATGATATTATATATTATATTATACTATAATTATGATATAACTTTACATAATTATGTTTCATTACATTAAATACGAAATAGAAATAAAAGTAGCGTTCATGCGTACGTACGGCTTACCGTCTTCATGAACAGTGCATTTCATTTCTTACCTCTAAATTTTACGTAATATTATGAATGAATGTATATACTGGATATATATGATATATATGATATATAAATCATGAATATAATTCTGGAGATAATGGATATTCTACCACATAAATAACTTGTAATTATAAGAAGTTAATTGTTGACTCAAGTACCAAAGATCGACAAAATGACCGTTATTAACTTAAATAATTAGATAATGTTAATAACATGGTAATAACTGTATAAAAGGAATAATGAACATAAGAAAAGGATCTTAAGAAAATAGAAATAAACTCTAGTTTATTATTCATGAGATTAATGAACGATCGAGTCAAGTCGGACACGAGGTAAGGGAACTTCTTAACCCAATTTCCGTTCTTTGGGTCAATCTCCTACTTTCAAATTATGTCATGACATTATTATGTACTATCTTGTATTTTTAATTTTTTTAGGTGTACTTATAATGAATACACATAATATATCTATTTTATATAAAAAATTATCTTTGTAAAGGACTTCGTCTCAATCTCTATTCAGTGAGGCATATTTTGTTTTATAATCAGATTTATTTTATACGGTGTATAAACCCCTTTGACTTTTACATTTATTCAAAAGGAATCTTTTTATACGAATCGTTTTACTAAATGAAAAAAGGGAATGTTTTTCTTGTCGTACGTATGCAGAGACAACAACTTCCCCGCCGCCGTGACCATTATTTTAGTTTCAGCTTCCTCTACAAGCCATAACATTTTTAAAATGAAAAGTAAATACAAATTTTTAATTTTCTTTTAGTTTTGTATTGAAACTGGTTTTGAAGTGTTTTTATTATATCAATGTGTTGTATTGATATGTTATGATTGAAATGTGGAAATTTTATGTTTCCTTTATGCATGATTTATGTGATACGATTATGTTATGGTTTATGATATGTTTAAACCTATCCATATGAAGAATGCATTGGACTTAATATGTGATGTGTGGGGCCCGCTATAGCTCGTCGATGCATCGGCAGGCGTCATGAGACAAAATAGTGTCTTGGCACGAGGCCTTGACAAAATCTTACTTTTAGTCTTGTCACGAGGCCTTGGTTGCGTGGTTATGATAGTCTTCCATTATGAATTCCATCATTATGAAAGTGGTTATTGATATTGCATGTGATAATTCGACCAGTAGAATATCCATGTGAATAAGTAAATGAAATTATCTCATTTTACTTTTGCGATATTATGTTGAAGTTCAAGTTTAAAAGGATTTTTTATAGTCATACATTTCCTTAAATGTTTATGTTAAGTTATGATCTCTTCCGCTGTATTGTTATCCTTACTGGGAATCTGAGCTCACCCCTTTCAATGTTTTATTTTTCCAAGGATGTGAAGAAATATTTTATGACTGACCTACAGGGATAGTATGAAGGGGATAAAAGTGTGGACTATGGAGACTATGTTATTGTTATTTTTCACTTTATGATGTAATGTAACATTTATGAATGTATCTAGTGTTTCCAAGGATACTGAACTAATCGGTATTACGAGACTTGATCTTTTGTGATCATGACAATGTTATGCAATAATGCACCGACTCTGAGTAACTGGGGTTGGGGCATTACAGTTGGTATCAGAGGGAGGTTAGTTCTAACCTTGGAAGCTAGATTTAGATAAACTCCGATTAGAGAACATAGCCTTAAGATAGACTTTGAGGATTAGTATATAAGAACTTCCTAGAATTTTATTATTTTATAGATTTTGTGAGTTTTCCGAACAATACATCCCTGTCTAGATATGAGCAGGTAGAGGCGGCTCTGGAATAGATGTACCTTGGGGTATAACCTGAAAACAACGCATTGAGCTAGACTCTAACGGGAACGGGTGCACGACAATGGGCCTTACTGCACTCTTGGTTACGACACTCCCGAGGGATACACTTAGGATAATTCTCATTTCCTTTACAAACCATTATGAAGGGTTTATGAGTATATAATTCATCAAAGAAAACATTTTTATGATTATAGTTTATTTTATGTTAAGTATTTTACATGTATGGAATTATGTATTTGGATTCATAAACTAATTTAGTTTATGAAATTGTTTTGAAATGGTGCCTAGTGGGAGGAGTGGAAACTGTATCTATGCATACACTCCATGTAGGGATTTCCCACCTGCTCAAGATAATTATAATGGAGTTGGTGATACAACTGGTGCTGATCAGTTTATCACCATACTGAGACTACTCACCCATGTTATGAATAATAACCTTACTCGTATGGGGCTCCCTGATCCGCAACACGGAGGATCAATTTAAGACCGCTTCATGAGGAAACAACCACCAACATTCAATGGGAGTACAAATCCCTTAGTATCTGAGCAATGTATAAATTCCTTAGAGAAAACATTCCATGCCTTGGGGAGTAGAGAATAGCAAAATGTTATAATGGAAGTTTACCGCCTCACTAGAGATACTGATCAATGGTGTTTATTGATTCAAAATACAAAGGAAGATGAAGAAGTATCATGTATGGAATGGAGAGAGTTCAAAGAGCTTTTTTAGAAAAATACTTTCCTCGTGACCATAAAGCATATATGGAAAGGCAATTTCTGAGTCTGAGACAGAAGGAGGATGAGAATGTCGCAATGTATGAGGCTAACATTACAAGGTTAGCAAGGCATGCAGCAGATTATATATGTAACCCAAGAAGTATGATTGATCGTTTCATTGATGGGTTAAAACCGTTTCTCCATCGAGCCTTAGTCTCACAATCATTCTCGTCATATGAAGATATTGTATCATGTTCTATCAAGACAGAAAAGGAATTCTCTACATCTTATGACATTAATGTAAAGAAAGAGAAGAAGAGAACGGTGGAAAAAGAGACAGATAAATGGAAAAAGGGAATGAAGGATTTTCCATTATGCGATAATTGTGGGAAGAATAACCATTGTAATTTCCTAAAAGGAATTGGAGTTTGTTACAAATGTGGAGAAAAAGGTCACCACGCTCGTGATTGCAAGGGAAAGAAAGAGGCTATCAATGTGGAATGCTACATTTATAGGGAAAAGGGGAATTATTCAAATTAATGTCCTAAGCGTCGGAGAAACATTCCTCAGAAAAGGTCAAGGGATCAAGGCCAATCTTATGTTGTTACTATAGTTGAAGCAGAATAATTAATGTATTGGTGCTTTTGGACTCAAGGATTATATTATGGTTAAAAAAATAATGTGATATATATAAGGATTTTACTGCAGTACTTGTTTTTTTCATCATGTTTTTAATATGATGAAGGTAATCATATTTTTAGTATGTGACAATAAGAGAAATGTTACCTTGTTTGGGGAATCTGATGTTACAATTGATTTTGGAATTTAAAGACCTTTTAGAGAAAGTATAGATAGAGGTATTTTTGGTAACTATAATGGTTGTAATGGATTAAGTTTAACCTTTGATTGTAGTGTTTAAGGTTTAATCATTTCTGACGATTATTTTTGGAATATTATAATACTATAGTTTTAGGAAAAGGACAACCTGCAGGTCGGGGGATAACCCGTCGCGTCAGACAAAGCTATAGGAATCGAACCCACAACCATAGTGCGACAGGCCTTTATTACCTACCACTAGCCTACAAGAAGTCATTGGTTATTACAAATAGTTTTCCTAATCTAAATGGTATGTGGTAATATTTGGAACCTTATACAATTAGGATAAATAGAATATTTTCGAGTTCTGTTACCATTTGGAGTGAAAGATGGGATTGTGTTAAAAATTTATTAAAGAATGAAAGTCTACATGAAAAGTAAGTATATTTCCTTACATTCTTAGTAAATCTATTAAATAAATTACCCAACATTATGAAGGGTAACTTAAAACAAAAACATTTTCGGTTAACTTTTCCAACTGGGGATTCAATGACCGTTTAACAAATCGCAAGTTTGTGATTTTCTTGTGGTTAACGTTCTCCTGATTCTGTTTTCTACAACTCTCTATCAGACCTTGATGGTTATTTTTCCTCCATATCCATATTTTTCATAGAATCCTATTATGGGCTATCTCAGGTGACCTTTGTACTTCTCTTTCTTTGTTTCAATGTTATATTTTTATTAACCTTATTTCTGATGTGGGTTTTCCACAAAGGTATTTTCTATTTTAAACCTTTTATTTTCAAAGAACAATTTCAAATTGTCAGGACGCAATTTATTTAAGGAGGGGAGAATGTAATACCCCAAGCTTCCACGATACGCTTCTCCTTCAATAATGCAATAGCTTTCATTGTTCGCAAGTTCGAGATTATAACACACCGCGACCAATCAAAATAGCCATTATGAATAGTAATACACACATTTTGAAATTTTATATATTTTATATTTCAAAATTGAATCATTTTTGGATTCAGAATATCGAAATTAGCCTATGTTGAATTTTTGATATTTTTCTGAGAACTTCAAATTTTTTATGAATAGTGAAAAATACTTAAAAAAAAATTTTTTAATCAAAATAATTTGTAGTGATAAATTATACTATTGGGTGGTTTTAAAGTATAATTATAATATATTTTTACCATTTTATCCAATGGTGGTCATTATAATTAATTTCACTTGGAAATTGGACATAAAAAATTGTAAATCTTTTGATATATATTATTTCTTAAAAACACGCTATTTGTCGTGACAACGTGAATTAATTATAAAATTAATTAATTCAACATATATGTTTTGAATTTCGTAAAATATACATCATTTATCAAATCAGAATATCAATTATAGCTTAGGGTGAAATTTTGCCATTGTTTTGAAATACTTCAACTTTTGATTAATAGTGAAACCACTAAGTGGTAGTTAAAAAAACTGATTTTTAGTTTAAATAAATCATTACCACATCTGTGATTTTATTTTCAAAAACATGACTTACATGTTTGTCATTATGATGTAAACTGTCGTTCAATGGGATTAAAATAATTTTTGGTGAATAGTAACTTTTATGTTTAATTAATTGTGATTAAAGGTAATTAGTGAAATTTGAGCTAAAAATGATATAATAAAAATATGAAAATATCATGACACTTTTCCTACCCTTATTGGATGAGTCATGGCCGACCAAGACAATCCATGGGTCAAATTAGGGACCCCATGGAGCCACTTGGGTAAGAAAATGACATTAAAAACTTTTTATTTAAAGTAAAAATAAAATTGTAAGAAACATGTGTTGTTTTACTAAAATAATTAATACATGGGGTTATATAAGTTAACGTTTTAACTATAAATATTCATTGGAAAGATAAAAATATTTCCTACATCATGGTAATTGTTTTATAATTTTTATACATTAAATAAATTAAATATTATATGACACAATGATGATGCGGCGAATACCTCATTAATTAATAATTTAAATAAAATGAAAAGATAATGTCAAATATAAGACTTACACTTGTGAAAAACCTATTGGATGAGTATATTTAGAACACTTATCATCTTAGCCTCGAAATATATAATTTTGGGACCTTTGAAATCTTAAAAGCACCTCATAATAATGTGACACTTCACGACTTTTCAAGAGTGCCCCTTCACTCCTCTTATAAAAGGCCCCAACCACTACCACCTTATTCACACCATCAAGCCATTTGGCTCGGCCAAACTCCTCCCAAATACTCTCCCAATATCCCTATATTACTCCTAGAAGCCTCACTTTGGGAATAATTCTTCCCGAGGAAGCCTTTGGATCAAATCAAAAAGAGTTACCCGATTTTAAGGTAATGCATTCTCTTATCTTATTTTGTTTTATTTTGCTCCACTAACCCCCTAAAATATTTTTATTACATTATTTTGTAACGACACCAGTATATTAAATATAATAGGAATTTTTTATGAGATGTATTTTATTTACACTTACACACACCTTCTTCTAATGGTTAAAGATCATACTGTTTCTGTGGTTGGCGAATTTCTGCCTCACGAAATGATGATTGTTCAATCTTCTGTTAACACCTCTCATGATGGCCATTAAGGTGTCACTATATTTATATATGATATATATTATGTTTATGTTTTCATTATGCTTATGTATTTTTCATTTATGGCATACCTTTATGATTTCCATTATGGGTAAACACGATAATTTCATTTTAGGAAGTGCGGACTACCGCCCCCTCAAAGTGATTTGAATCGTTAATGCAATATGTAGGATGTATAAAGGATGGAGTAAATGAGATTATATATTATATTATAATGTAATTATAATATAACTTCACATCATTATTTTTTCATTCTATTAAATACAAAATAGAAATGAATGCAGCGTTCATGCGTACGTACGGCTTACTGTCTCCATGAACGGTGCATTTCATTTCATACCTCTAAATGTTACATAATATTATGAATGAATGTATATACTGGATATATATGATATATATGATATCTACATCAGGAATATAATTCTGGAGATAATTGATATTCTACCACATAAAAAACTTGTAATTATAAGAAGTTTAGTGTTGACTCAAGTACCAATGATCGACAAAACGACCGTTATTAACTTATATAATTACATAATGCTCATAACATGGTAATAAGTGATATAAAAGGAATAATGAACATAAAAATGGTTCTTAAGAAAATATAAATTAACTCTAGTTTTTTATTCAGGAGATTAAAGAACGATCGAGTCAAGTCAGACACGAGGTAAGGCAACTTCTTAACCCAATTTCCGTTCTTTGGGTCAATCTCTTACATTCAAATTATGTCATGATATTATTATGTCCTATCTTGTATTTGTACTTTTTTATGTGTACATATAGTGAATACACATAATAGATCTATTTTATTTAAAAATTATCTTTCTAATGGACTTTGTCTCAATCTCTATTCATTGAGGCATATTTTGTTTTATAATCAAATTTCTTTTATACAGTGTATAAACACCTTTGACTTTTACATTTATTCAAATGGAATATTTTTATATGAAGTGTTTTACTAATCGACAAAATGGTAATGCTTTTCTTGTCGTACGTATGCGGTGACAAATAATTTTCCACCACCATGACCATTATTTTAGTTTTGGCTTCCTCTACTAGCCATAACATTTTTAAAATGAAAATTAAATACAATGTTTTAATTTTCATTCATTTTGGTATTGAAACTGGTTTTGAAAGTGTTTTTATTATATCAATTTGTTGTATTGATATCTTGTGATTGACATGTGGAAATGTTATGTTTTCATTATGCATGTTTTATGTAATACTATTATGTTATGGTTTATAATATGTTTAAACCTATTCATATGAGTAATGCATTGGAATTAATAAGTGACAGGTGGAGCCCTCTATAGCTCCTCGATGCATCGACAGGTCTCATGAGACAAACTAGTGTCTTGGCACGAGGCCTTGACAAAATCTTATTTTTACTCTTGGCATGAGGCCTTGGCTACGTGGTTATGATAGTCTGGCATTATGCATTCCATAATTATGAAAGTGGTTATTGATATTTCATGTGATTATTCGACCAGTAGAATATCCATGTGAATAAGTAAATGGAATTATCTCATTTTACTTTTTCCATATTATGTTGAAGTTCAAGTTTAAAAGGATTTTGTTTTAGTCATACATTTACTTAAATGTTTATTTTTAATTATGAAAGCTTCTGCTATATTGTTATCCTTACTGAGCATCTGAGCTCACCCCTTTCAATGTTTTATTTTTCCCAGGATGTGAAGAAATATTTTATGACTGACCTACAGGGATAGTCTAAAGGGGATAGAATTGTGGACTATGGATACTATGTTATTGTGATTTTTCACTTTATGATGTAATGTAACATTTATGAATGTATCTAGTGTTTCCATGGCTACTAAACTAATCGGTCTTTCGAGACATGATCTTTTGTGATCATGCCAATGTTATGCAATATTGCACCGACTCTGGGTAACTGGGGTCGGGGCGTTACATTTAATAAAAATATTTTTAAAAAATACTTTTTATCGAATATAAATATTTGATACATATAATTTTTTCAATAATAGTTCATTTGGAAATACATTTCAAAAGCGGTTCATTTCAAACACTTGAATTCTCCTTAAAATTCATTTTGGAAATAATTATTTATTTATGGATTTTTTTTATAATTTACATATCCCAATAAAACTCATACAACCCCAAGAAATATCATCAATGGAACAACACTCCATGACTCCATTGATTCACTCCCCATTCCTCATTCTTCCACCTGATACCCAACTACCAGTTCATATATTAATTAAAATTTTTAAGCTTCCACTTTTCTAAATCCTTATACATTAAAAACATTTGTAAATCATACTTAAAATTATTTTTATATAAAGAAATAAAATTTCTTAAAATCTACCTTAGATAAATATATTTTTCATAAAATTTTCTAGAGATATCTATATTTTAGAAAAAATTTATGTCATGAATAAATAATTTGAAAATTTTTCGATATAAAAGATTAAATTAATTCAAAATTAAATAATTTTTATTATTTTTTTAAAAAAAAATTCCATTCATATTTTTATGTTCAATACGCACAATCGTAAGTAGGGATGTTATCAAAATTAAAAAATTAGTTAAATGACATATGAAATTATCAGATCGGGCCATTTCTTCAAATATGCATGAATTCCACACAAAAATTTTATTTTAATAAATTCAACACACTAAAATAAAACAAAGGATTCAAAATTAAACAATAACAATTTATTATTGTTAAAATTATAAAATATAAAGACAAAATAACATCTTTTAAAATGACTAATTCATCTCTAACACGCACACACACACAGATATATATATATATATATATTAAAACAGAAAATGTTTTTTTAATAAAATAAATCCCATACAGAACATAATAAGCATATTTTTTAAATTTTGAAAACATTCCTTTGAAATATAATCAAATACATTACCCTAATGGAAATTATAAAATAATTAAATTCATAAAGAAATTAAACGTCTGAAATCACGAAAAATAATTTACATTAAAATAATTATACTCATGAAGAAAAAAAATTCAAAACAAAATTTGAATAAAAACAAAACTCCCATAATTTTATTTTCTACGTACTCCACCTCTTAGAAAAATAATGGTTTGCATTGGACTATGATACCCGAACTAGAAAAAACACACAAGGGCTATAGCCCTTTACCCTACTCAAATAAGACTCACATGAATGCCTCACCACAGTACCGTGTGCCAAAAAATAAGTTGGTGAAAGGCTATAAATTATAGATGAAAAATCTATAATTATAATATTATGCTAATAGTATAGAGGTTTGAATATTTTAAAATATTTTTCAGATGTGTGAATGAGACTCATATCAGTGTATCACCAAAGATTTTTAGAAATTGATTGATAAAGAAAAAAAATAATGTATCAAAATAAATTATAGATGACTATATTCATGAAGAAAAAAGTTTCATTGAACCCATTAAATTTATCTCAGAATAGTTTCCATCATAGAAAAATACACGTAATTTGGTTCTATACAAGTTCAGATAGATTAATAAATACAATTATTTAAAATGAGATTGTGTTGAAATATGACAATACTATTATAATCGGACATGAATAAAATATTATTAAAGGAATGAAAAATACGGAATAAGACAATAATCAATGTGGACATAGTTGGAAAATAATCTCAAATATCATCGAAAATAAATGCGTAGGATGATGAAAGGAAGAAGACCAGTCAACATGCAGTATAAAATTCGATTTAAAGGAGATCCAAATATAGAAAACTACAATAACCAAAACCTACTTGTGTTTCTAGATGATGCCAGATAGATCTTCGAAATCAATTTTCATTTTCCATAGTTCTCATTCAGATCCTTCATGGAACATATATCTGGCTTTTTGAAAGCTCATCGACCATTGGAACTCGCTCTGTAATCAACACTTACTCGGAACCCTCAGAGCCATTATGAAACTCCCACTTCGGGGTCTACCTTGCCCAGGATCTATTTTTCGGCTCTGACATCAGGGAGAGGAACTCAAATATTTTTTTAATGGGTTTTTGAAATTTTATATTTTCCCAAAAGGGTTACATATTGGAATATTTTTAAAAATGGTTCTGAGATGCATGAACCCCGTTCATGCATCCTTCGCGAATCGGATGAAGGATCTGTGAATGGGGTACACGTATCATGCAGAATGTTTTTTTACTAGTTTTAATTTTTTTTGTTTTGTTTTTTATATATATGTGTGTATATATATAATAAAAAAAATTTCATAATTTATCCACTATTTAATATCCTGCAGCCTTGCCATTACAGAAGTCTGGATTCTGACAGAAACTCTCACCCATGACTCCCTTTTATAAGAGAGCTTGCCTTAAAAATTATTCCGCAATTATGATGTGGGATACAGGTTCTTCCTAACCTGCACAGTACATTCCTAATATCCGATGAGGGATTCTGTTTCAAGTACGTGAATTTGAAAGATTATAAAATATAGACTATAAGACTAATATAAATGAAATTTTAAACAATGATTAAACATATAATATATAGTTGAAAACAAAAATAATTTCATAAAATTTTTTGATAATAAATAAATTATAACCATTCAAAACCATCAAATTGAAACATAAAAATGTTTCATTTATTTCAAGTAGGTGACATTGAAAGACTATAAAATCTAAACTATAACACTAATATATAAGAAATTTTAAATATTGAAAAAACATATATGAAATAGTTCAAACGAAAAATGAATTTCACAAAAAATATTGATAAAAAAATAGTTTATAACCATTCAAAACCATCAAATTGAAACTTAAAAATGATTCATGTATTTCAAGTACGTGTCTTTGAAAGACTATAAAATAAAAACTATAACACTAATATAAATGAAATTTTAAATATTAATCAAACATATAAGAAATAGTTGAAAACAAAATGAATTTCAGAAAAAATATTGATAAATGATAATTCATAACCATTCAAACCCAACAAATTGAAACTTATAAATTTTTCATGTATTTCAAATATGTGACTTTGAAATACTATAAAATATAAACTATAAGACTAATATAAATGAAATTTTAAACATTGATTAAACATATCAGGTATAGTTGAAAACAAAAATAATTTCATAAAAAATATTGATAAAAAATAATTTGTAAGCATTCAAAACAATCAAATTGTGACTTAAAAATGTTTCATGTATGTGACTTTGAAAGCCTACAAAATATAAAGTATAAGACCAATATAAATGAAAATTAAAATATGAATTTAAAATATAAGAAATAGTTGAAAATAACAAAAGAATTAATAAAACATATGGATAAAAAATAATTCATATGATTTCAAACACACATAGTTGAAATAAAAAAATGTTTCAAATATGTGGTTTTGAACAAATAATATATAAATTAAAAGAAGGATATAAATGAAACTTAAAACATGGATTAAACATATAAGTAATAATTAACAATTAATTAGTTATTTATTATTACAATTATTAATTATATAATTATTAATTACTTATTAATCAATATAATTATGAATTAGTTAATTATTAATATAAATATTTGTTATTAATTACTAATATACAAAAAAGAATTAGTTAATTACTAATATAATTATATAATAATTAATTAATTAATTAGTAACATAAGTATTTATTATATAATAATTAATTAGTTAATTAGTATTATAATTATTAGTTAATTTGTAAAATCATTATTAATTATATAATAATTTAGTAGTAATATAATTATTAATTATATAATAATTAATTAGTAATATAATTATTAATTATATAATAATTAATTAGTTAATTTGTAATATAATTATTAAATATATAAAATTTAATTAGTTAACTAGTAATATAATTATTAGTTATATAACAATATATTATTTAATTAGTAAAATAATTATTAATTATATGATAATTCATTATTTAACTAGTAAATTAACTAGATAGTTAATAATTATAAGTATTCATTATAAATATTAATTATCAATTATTAATAATTAATTATATAATAATTTAATATTTAATTAGTAATATAATTATTAATTATATAAAAATTAAATAGTTAATTAGTAAATAATTATCAATCATATAATAATTATTTAACTAATAATTAATAATTATGCTGCTAATTAATTAATTAATTATTATATAATTAACAATTACTACTTATAATTAGTAATTATATTACAAATTATATTTCATAATTATATTACTAATTAACTAATTAATGATTATATAATTAATAATTATGATACTAATAAATAATTTGTTATTACATATATAATTAATAATTAATAATGACTAATTATAATTTATAATTATATTACTAATTTGTAATATAATAATTAATTGGTAATTAACTAATTCATTAGTATATAATTAATAATTATTAAATATAATTAATTATTATAATAAATAATTATATTATAAATTAGTTATTTTATAATTAATACTTATATTACTAATTAACTAATTAAATCTTATATAATTAATATTTAATAAATAATAAATAATAATTATAATGTATAATTATAATAATTAATTATAATTACTAATTATATTACAAAATAATTATTTATTTATTTTATATTTAATAATTATATAACAAAATATATAATTAATTATTATATAATAAATAATAAATAGTTATAATTAATAATTATATTACAAGTTAACAAATTAATTATTATCTAATTAATAATTAATAATCAATAATCAATAATTATAATTAATAATTATAATTAATTGTTATGTTACTAATTAACTAATTAATTATCAATTAATAATTATATTACTAATTAACTAATTAATTATTATATAATTATATTACTTATTAATTAATTAATTACGGTATATTAGTAATTAATAACTAAAAATTAATAATTAATAATTAATAATTAATAATTAATAACTAATAATTCATAATTTATAATTATATTAATCCATGTTTTAATCAATGTTTTAAGTTTCATTCATACTTGTCTTATAGTCTTTATTTTGTAGTCTTTCAAAGACACATATTTGAAACATGTTTAAGTTTCATGTTGGTGGCTTTGAGAGCTTATAAATTATTATTTATTGTCATCTTTTAAGAAATTCTTTTTATTTTCAACAATTTCATATATGTTTAATCCATGTTTTAAGTTTCATTGATATTGGTCTTATAGTTTGTATTTTATAGTCTTTCAAAGTCACATACTTGAAACAGAATCCCACATCAGAAATGCAGAATGTTCTTGTGCAGGAATGAGAGAAGCTGAATCCGAAATAAAAAATACAGAATGATTTCAAGGGTTAGCCCTCTAATAAAAGAGTGCCCTGGGTGAGGGTTTGTGTCAGAATCCACACTACTGTAACGACAGAACTACTGAATATTAAATAGGAGATAAATTTTGCTGAAATTATTTGTTATATATATATATAAACAAAACAGAACAAAACAAAAACAAAAATTTTAAAAATACAAAAAAAATATTAAAACATTCTGATTGATGCATGAACTGGGTTCAGGCATCCATCATCCTATTCGTGAAGGATGGGTGAATAGTTTTTACGCATCCTGCTCGGATTGAAGATGTGTGATCCAAGTTCACGCATCTTCCCGAGATCAGGGATGTGTGAATGGGGTCCATGCATCTCGGACCCATTTTTAAAAATATTCCAAGACCTAACCCGTTTGGGAAAATAAAAAATTTCAAAAACCCATTAAAGAAATTTATCCGACGAACTCTCCCCCCAATCATGCTCTCCCTCCCTGAGTCAGTCTCATAAGGACCATTGGCAGTAATGAGTCAGGACACCAAAAACCCTCATACCCCAATTAATTTCTTCTATTTTTATAATCATTTTGTTTCATCATTATATATATATATATATAATTCATTTTCATCAAATTTTGTGTAATTTAACAACAATTAATTTATATATAGACATTTTATAAGATATATTTTTAACAACGAAATTTATTATATTTAAAATTTATTAAATCAAAATAAGTTTCATGTTTTATATGTTAAAATAATAATAACAATAATGATAAGTTTTCTGAAAAACATAAGTAAATTTTAAATAATTATAATTTTGTTAATTTATAATATGATAATCTAAATTAATTTTTTTTTCTTTTGTATGAAATGACTTTGCTAAATTCATTTTTTTATTTTTTGTAAACATATAAAAATAATCCAAAAATACTTATATCATAATTTACAAATAATATCCATAATTAAAATTATTAATCACAATTCGTGAATAAATACATTACTTTTAAAATATTTTATTACTTTTTATATATAATTTTTATTTAAAATCATTATTTTTATACAAAAAAATATATATTATAGAATATATTAATTTAATAAGATATAAAAACACAATTTCATAAAATGAAATATAATATTTTATGTTTTGAATCAAAATATATTTTGATTATAAAAAGTATTTATAAAATTTTTAAATCAATCATTTCTTAGTTAGTTTTATGTTATATGAAAATTATTAAAAAATTAATTACTATTTAAATTTTCTTTGGATGTTACATTCTCTCCCTATTAACTGAATCTCACACAAGAAATTCCTTCATCAAACAAGATAAAATTATGTATTTCCATCTTTAGAATTAAATAATTTCTAAGGGGACATAACTATCTAGAGAATAATATTTAACGTAAATTTTATTCCCTCAAAAGAAAACTTCTAATATCTAAAGATGTTTAAACCATTCCTATGATACAATTTATAACTCCCCTATCCCAGGATTCTAGATTCGACGATATAAACATTCTATGTATATTTTTTTATAAATGAGAACTGAAAAATTAATAGTGATTTATACAATATATGTCCTTTTACTTGTTTAGGTTCTAGAGGAATTGACAAAACATTACATTTATCAGAGTTAAATAATAAAACAATTTCCCAATACGCATCTCCGAGCTAACTCCAAATGTGTCAATGAACAACATCGACTGTATTGGATTCCTGTGAAAAACATTGAAAATAAAGGGATGTGAATTTAATTTTCCAGTATGTTTTTAAAAATCTAGCATAAAATTATTAATAAAAAACATTCTGAAAATAAAATAATATAAAATATAAATTATATATATATATATATGATTTTCAAATATACTTATTTAGAAAATAAATTAAATAAACGGTTCATTTAAAGCACTAGGATTCTTCTTAAAAATAATTTTGAATATAATACATACATTATGGAATGCTTTCATTATAGAAAGATCCTAAGAAAACTCATATAGACCCAAGATATATCACTACTGGAACAATGTTCTATGAGGCCATGGGTTCACTCCCCATTCTTCATTCTCCCACCTGATACGAAAGTGCATGTTCATATTTTAAGAAAACATTTGAAGGTATCCTATTTTCTCAATCAGAATCTATTAAAAACATATTGAAATCTAGTTAATTTATTTTTAGAAAAGAATATAATTTTTTTAACTTCTACCTTAGATATATCACTCTTTCAGGGAAATTTTTAGGAGAAATTCATATTTTAGAAAAAAAATAAAGCATAATTATGTTGAAAATTCTTTTAGATAAAATCTTAAATTCATTTAAAATTAAAAAATTTCTTTTATTATCTTTTATAAAAAATAATTTACTTCAACTTCTTATGTTAAATTTATAATAGCATAAGTAAGGATGTTATCAAAATCAAAAAATTACTTAAACGACAGCTAAAATTATCAGATATGACAATTTCCTCTAATATTCATGTCTTCTACATAAAATGATTTTTTTAATAAAATAAACTTTATAAAATAAATAAATGAATTAAAAATAAAACCATTAAAATTTATTGTTGTTTAAAATTATAAAAAAATAAAATAAAATAACAATTTTTAAAATGATTAATTAATCGTTTTAATATATATATATATAACAACAAAAAAAGTTTTAAAAAATCCTTTACAAAACATTATAATCATAGTTTTGAAAAAGAGTAAACAATAACATATAAAAAAATAAAATCCATTATGAAAATGAAAACAAAAATTAAACAAACACTTAATCAAATTAAACAACTAAAATAAAGAAAAATAATTTCCAACAAAAATCTTTATTTCTAAAGAAAAATATTTTCAAAAAAAAGAATAAAAACTAAACTTCATTAATTTTTTCCCACTTTCTCCACCTATTATAATAAAAATAGTTTGAACATGATATTGATACCGAAACTGGAAGAAAAAACATTTTTTATGGCCCTCTACAATACTCAACGAAGACTCACATGGCTGCCTCACCACCCAACTGTGTGTTGGAGAAGAAGAAGTTGCAAGGCTCTTATTTATAGATGTATCATCTATAAATATAATAGAATACCAATAGTTTGGTGGTTTGACAATTTGAAGAGATTTTTGGAGGTGTAAATAGGGTACATACTAGAGTATTGTAGTTGATTTTTAGAAAGTGATAGATAACAAAAAAAATTGCAACCCATTCAATGAATCGAAAAAATGAAAGATGTATATATTCTCATAGAAATTGATGATTTATTGATCCTATTAATTGAATATCAAAATAGTTTCCATCACAAAAAATACGAATAATTTGTATGTATACTCGTTTAGTTAAATTAATCAATACAATTTTAAAAAATGTGAGGGAATCAAATAATTAAATTACTGTTATAGTAGGATGTGAAGAAAAAATTGATGAAGGAAAGAAAAATATTGAATAAGATAATAAAAATGTTGATATAGCTGCAAAATACTAGTAAATAAAATCAAAAAATGATGAATAAGACTACAAAATTATGAAAAATAACCAGTAGGCAACTAACAATCCAATTTCATAGAGATTTGGATAAAAAATATTCAGTAAACAAAACCTATTTGTGGATCTAGATGTTTCTAGAAAAATCATCAGAATCGATGGTCATTTTTCTGTAAAGCCCATTAGGAACCTTCATGGAACATGGATTTTACTTTTTGAAAGCATGATCGTGGTCAAAACTCCTTCCAACATCAACACACACAAGGAATCCTCAGATCCAGTACATGAATCTTCATTTGTGGTTGACCATTCTCGGGATCAATTCTTTGGATTCTAAATCAAGGAGATGAACTCTCTTCCTGGTCCTGTTAACCCTCTCTGTCTGATCTTCTACAAACCCTCAACTTTGATGACTCGGGAAACCATAAAACCTCATACTGATATTGTTCTCGTTTTCTTTTATATTCAATTTGTTTCATCTATTTATATATATATATATATATATAATTTAATTTCATTATATTTTTTATAATTTAACCACAATTAATTTATATATATAAATATTATATGATATATTTATAACAATCCAAAATATTATATTTAAAATTAATATAATCAAAATAATTTTTATGTTTTATTTGAAAAAATATTAATAACTGAAAAAATAAATATTCTTAAAAACAGAATTATATTTTCAGAATTATTATTTTTAAAAATTTTCATGACCCATCCTCGAGGCCCGTGTCGTGACTACCCCATGCCCTCCTTTCATAGGCATGTGGCTGGAGACTAGAACCAAAGGCGTAAATCACAATAATAAGGGAAGGTGTTTCCTTTATGAAACATAAACACACACAACCAGAGTACAAGAGAAAGCAAAAAATAAGTAAAAACTATATAACAAAAGATGTGCTGGAAAGTAAAGGGGCCAGAAATACAACCCCAATAGTAAAGTATAAGGAATAGACAAAACACCATGATGGTGTCCATCTTATCCTGGATCATCCTCCGGAGTTCCTACCTAAAGGGTAGGTACATATGGCCACCTCAGCTCTCCACGTTCGTCTGTCACCTCCGGGTACCGTCTCACCGTGAAGTCCACCTCAAGGTACCGTCTCATCCTAAATTCCACCTCAAGGTACCGTCCTGCTCTACAAGCCTCAACCATGATCAGTTTTTTCCGTAGTCTGTATCCAACACAACGAGGTGTGAGAATAGCCTGTGCAGGGGTGAGTATAACGATAATCAGTAGGGACCCCGAGACATTCAAGGTCTCAATAAAACCAACAAGGATAAACCACAAAGAAATATCTCAACAAATAACCTTTACTTAGGTATATTCCCATACATATACCTATGTTATCATGTAACCCATCTCAATCATGAGGTAAAAACAAAGGTCAATGACTCAGCTCAAACTAGTATTTTCATTATCAAAACAACAACTACTGGAGAAACTCCTCCTATATCAAGTATAGTGTCCCTGTCATGACTCTGAGGCTCTAGTCACTAACCTTAGACTACTGATGTACTCCTCCTGTTGAGTACTACGGGTCTGCTGCCAAATACCGGGCGCTCCGTCCGCTGAGGGTCTGCCGCCAAATACCCGGTGCTGTCCTTAATATCCTACAGAGGTACTCCTCCTGTCGAGTACTGCGAGTCTGCTACCAACTACCAGCCGCTCCATCCACCATGGGTCTGTCGCCAAATACTGGGTGCTCTGTCCACTGGACTAACTGAATCACAACGAGTCGAATCGGTCAAGTAGTCGTCAGGTCTACAGCTACTCGGTCTCCGCACTCCATACGCTCGTCTCTAGGAGGGTCTAAACCATGAGAAACTGGTCTCTACTACCAATATTCACAATGTCTCACGTAGAAGTTTCACAATGTACCACCTCATCATAGGGGTCTTAACTCAATAGACGGCGCGTCAATCGGATGCCCGGTCTGTGAGTTATTAGCATTTCCGTTCTAGCGGTCCGGTTGGATTTTAGGTACAATCCAACCCGTCCATACTCCAAATGAGTCCAAACCTCAGGTGAAGTATTCCAAAAGAACCTTCTTATCAGAAGGAATCCAATAAAGTCGACGACACGTCAATCAGATGCCCGGAGCTCAAGTTATAAGCGTTTCCACTCCGAGGGCCCGATTGGTTTCGAGTTCGAACCAACCCGACCAAACACAAACATCATCAAAACCTTGGGTTTAATATATCTAAACCACCATATAGATCCAAGGAATCCTATGCAACTAATGGTGTTTTTATCGGAGGTCTGTAGATCAACATAAGTATATTTAACTGAAAACAGTCTGAAAAATAGGGGGTCTTGGCTCGGTCCAACCCTGCCAAACACCCCCTGGGTTGGGCCGAACCAGGTCGCCCGACCTGGGTCCAGGTGCAGCCCGGGAGGCTGTGGCACGACGCGGTCCAGCCTGGCGCTGGCGGCCCAGCCCGGAACTGGCGGCCCGGCCCGTGTGGGCCACGCGGTTGGCCGCGTGGCTGGCCGACAAGGTGGGGGTGGCGGCGCCCAGTGGGGCCCGCCCTAGCCGCTGTATGGGGCGGGGGGGTTACACCCCCCCCCCCGGTTCATTGAAACGAACCGACGTGTTGGCTGACCATTTGGTAACTGCGATACCCCTCAAGTCTCGTCTCTTGATGGCACCGGCAGCCGCCCTTCTGAATCCTCCGCTGCCTTAGGTCGCGACTTTGTTCAACCGGCACGGTGTGATGGAGCCGCGCCCCACTGCCGCGGCACACCCCTTCCTTCGCCAATGTAGCTCGGGTACGACGCGACAGTGCCGCGCCTTTACAACGACCTGAAAATCATGCACTGACGATCCACTCATGGTCAGCCTGACGCCGACCAGTTCTTCACAGTCATCCTCCATCGTCCACAAACAAAAAACGATAGGGGAAGGGTCGGACTGTGTTTGAGCTGTCCATGACCTTCCTCATCAAGATGGTATCATACAGCTAAACGAAACTCAAAAATTGAAGAATGATGGTGAACGGTATTAAAACCTGAACATAACAACCCCTACCTCGTAAAATGACGTTAAACGACGGCGAGTCATGGAAGACGGGCGCCGCAGAATATAGGCGTCGTTACGTCAACATCGGGAAGTAATGAGCCGAGGGTGGCATCAGCGTTCTTCATTGTTCATTCTTCATTGGAGGAAGAGGAAAACTCTCCATGTGCTGGGTTCCGTGCTTCGCTACTAGCATTCCGCCGCTTGAAGAAGCCGTCCAGAACTTCTTCCCCTAGCCTCCTTTATATAGGAGTGGGAGGGTTCGTCATTGTGACGCAAATCATAAATGGAGGGTTTATGGCAGATTGCTCCACCCAATTAATTTCCTGTGGTGGTACATTCAAATGGGGAGGAAGTTAAAACGGGGGTTATTGGCCCGGGTGGTCCCCACAGAAGAATATCCTCCAAAGGTAATATATTTCCTTGTAGGCCCCAATATTCATTAACAACAAAAAGGAATGGGGGGTGGTTAATTCTTGGGTGGTCCCCTCATTAAAAAAGGGATGTTTCATTCTCCTCAATTAAGAGGGGGATTTAAACCTAGAGGCTCTAACTCATAAATGAGGGGGAGTTAAGGTGTTATGATTCCCCTCCCATTAATGGAAGGCCTTTTGTGGTTTCCACCACAATCAATCTCAGATGGGAGGTTGTTTCTCATTGGGCCCCACCACCATAACCTCTCATGGGGGTTAGGGTGTGGCGGTCCCACCACCAACTCCCAAGTGAATATTCTAACCACTTTATCCGCACGGCATGTGTTTAACAAAATAAAATAAATTGTTCACTTATTTTATTTTCTTAACC
Organism: Viscum album; assembly: GCA_963277665.1. Taxonomy (NCBI): domain Eukaryota; kingdom Viridiplantae; phylum Streptophyta; class Magnoliopsida; order Santalales; family Viscaceae; genus Viscum; species Viscum album. Next base: position 1,915,353,180 of record OY728122.1, read on the forward strand.
CATGTAAAACCCCAAAAACTAACTTTCATACCCGATCATCTGCCGTCGAGGTGAAAGTCTTATTAAGAAAAAACTGGCGCATGGAGTTCAACGGTGCCCTCAGATTTCAATTCCGAGCACCGGTTCAAAAGATAGAAAAACTTATTCATTCGTTTACTGAACTTACCTGAGCCAAATTTCATAAATTGATTCCGGGCACACCTGTCCACGGAATCAAGTGCTATCAGAAGCCATATTCTTGTAAAATTCCCAAGAAATTAAGAAAAGAAATTTCCTTGAAATTTCTGGGTCATTACAAAATATATAATTTCATATTCAATATTATCATATTTTTACTTTTTTATGAAGGGAATTTTCTAATTTAATATTCAAAATTTTCCACTTTCATGGTTTACCCAACTTTTAATATATCATAGTTTAAATATAACATTCACAATTTACAATTTTAATCATAATTATAAATAATAAATATTACATTCAAAAATATTTTATTATCTTTTATATCATTTTTTTAAATCATAGTTTTTAAACAAAACTATATATATATAATGAAGCATATTTGAATTTATTAAGATATAAAAATTCTATTTCATAAAATGTAAAGTAATATTGTATGTTTTGAATGAAAATAGATTCTGATTATGAAAAATATTTATAAATGATTTTATTAAATAATGTATTAGTTATTTTTAAGTTATAGAAATGTTATTAAATTATTAATTACTATTTAAATTTTCTTAGGATGATACATTTCCTCTATTTATGTACTCATGATTTCGATATATTTTTTTAAATAAACTAACTTAATTTCTCCCATCCGTAAAAAGAATTTTTTCTTCCATATACATAATTTATAAAATGTTTTACAAATTATTTAAATGTGCCTACGAGATTTTTAAAAGTCATTTATACCCATATGAATTATTAAAAAAATATAACAAGTATCTATTTAGTTTTCAAAAAAGGCTCATTTAGGTTTTAAAAAAAATATGGCCGCAATATTAGTTTTATCATGTTCGACATTTCCCGTTATCATGACCATTTAATGTTTTAAAGCATACTTTATAATGATTAAAATTTATTTTAAACTAAAAGGATTTTAATAATGTTTTATATATTAAAATTTTTCTCTAGTGGAAATAATATCTTACTAATGAAATGATTTAAATGATTTTTTAATGATTTTTTTATAAGTTATATGGTTATTTTCAACAAAATGAATATAAAAAATATTTTTTTAAATTTTATTTTTGGAAATATGTTTTTCAAGGAATTTTTATTATCTATAATAAATTTCCAATTATATTTTAATTTTCAAATCATTTCCCATGCATGATGATGTCTTTTGGGGTTACATAAGATTTACAAGTTATATAATCTAGTTATACAATATTTATTCTTTCTCTAGACAGTTTTTTTATGACGACAAGTTTTTATGAAACTAATTCATCTTCCCTATGAGATAAAATGGTAAAGTACATATTAAACACAATCCTTTTAAATGGGTTATTTTGAAATGATGAAATAATTATAATTTATTTTTGTTTTACATACGTTATTCTAGGATGAATTGATTAGAAAACCCATTTCTTTTATTGGGTTCTGATTTGTTGAATGTTTAATAAAGTTGTGTAACATGTTTTTATTATTTTAATTATTATATGGGGACCAATATCTCCATTAAAATAATTGGGAGATGATTAATGTTATATGATAACCAATGATACATGGAAATTTATCTCATTCCTGAAAGGTGGTACAAGAGATGTTATCCCAAGATGGAAAGAGGGTATATGGGAGTTTGTACCAATCCCAAAAGTGGGTACACTGGAAGTTATTTCAATGATGAAATATATTTCAAAGTTAGTTATCCAAATCCTAAAATCAAATACATGGAAGTTTCCCACGTTTTAAGTTTGTACATAGGTGGATAACTTTATCCTAACTTATTATAAATGTCTCAGTGTGTATCCATGAAATTTGATTTCCTATAATTATGTATATTCCATGAATCTAAGTCTTATTTCAATATTTTTTTCTCATGGATAATTATAATTGACCCCATTATGATTCATGTGTTATAAAAATCCATGATTCATGTCATGACTAGTTTTTATGATCAACGATATGCATGTTATGGTTTTCAAATGTTATAATCATGTTCTCATACAGTTATGATCATTTTATATTTACATATCCATTTTTTACCCTTACTGAGCACATGATCTTACCCATTCTTATGTCTCCATTCCCCAACCTATGAAGGAAGGTTTTATACATGGTATTTATATGAAAAGTACGATGTGGGAATATTTTTTTGGATACATTTAATATAATTTATGAAGTGACAAGGTAGTAAATTTATCTTTGATTAATGTAAACTAATATGGTCAATAAGTGTAGATTTTTTAAATTTATTTAATATTAATCTAAAATTATGTAATATTTTTGCATCCAAATCTTGGGTATCTAAAATTTTCTTACTATTTCACATAAAATTATTATCTTAATAAAAAAATAATTATAATCACATATTTCAATAAAAAATATCTTGGGTGGTATGTCATGAACACATAAAAAACAATAAATACGTAGAATAAAAATCCAAATACGAGAAAAATAGTAATTTTTAAATCAAGGTAGAGGTAAGACCTATAATGAAGCACTATGAATATAACTAATAAATTTAATGATTCAAAACTCAATACTATTGATAACTAGTCTCTTTACAATGATTAATACTTCCATTAGTATATTAATAATAATATTAATTGATAAAAGTAAATCATTTCATAGTTTCTAATAAATTTTATGGTAAAACAAAATTTTATGAACATCTTATGTAGTTTGTCATTCCACTACCACAAAAAATAGTTTTTCCCGGTGCCATACTTATCAGCAATAACGAAAAAGTACAAATAAAGGTACCCCCTTTATCATTTCTTTTTTTAGTAGCGTTGATAAAGGAGGGCCTTTATCAGTGATTTTTTATAAAAGTTCTCATAAAAGGGTTGACTTCAAAAAAAACATTAATTTAAAATAAAATATTAATATATTAATATATAAATACAGTTATATTGATATAAATATAATATATTTTTTTTAAATATATTTTAGATAAGTGTAAATATATATTTACACTTAATATACTTAATATATAAGATTTTTATTGAAAATGGCTTATAAAAAAATTTAAAATATATTTTCAATTAATAATTTGTTAATTATTATCGAGTAATAGTCATTTAATAAAAATTTGAAGGCTAAAAAATAAAAAATAAATAAATGAAAGATCTAAAAGATGTGGATAACGCAACTCAAACTTCAAAGGGTCATAACTTTTGATCCGAGTGTCCGTTTCATCTCTACCACATATCAAATCGAATCCTGCGACGAGATCTACACCGATTTTATTTTGGAAAAACCATTAAAGGTTTTTTTGTAGGAAATAATAGTCCCATATGGCCTCCAAAACTTAGTTTTTAGTCGAGATACCCTGATTTTTAAACATTTTATGGATTTTCAGCCTCGTTTAAGGGGGTATTGTTGGCTTTTTTTTGGTGGGGAATGAATTTATTCCGTGTTATTACATTCATATGGGTATTATGACTTTGAAATTTTATCATTTTTATAATGAAATTCTATTTATAATAAAATATATAACAATATATTTTATTATAAATATATATTCACACATAAAAAGTTTAATTTTATAAATAAATAATTCAACATATTTATATATAAAATATATTTCTCTACATATAAACTATATCTAAAGAAAAAATAATTTTAATTTTATTGAAAACACACATATATGAATATTTATATACCAATATAATGTGTGTGTTGTGTGTATTTGTATGTGTTTGTATTTACAAACAGATATATATTATCTATATATTCGAACATATGTATGTACATATTAAAATATAATATTTGTAAATATATATAAATATTTACAATAATACTAAAAAATACACATATATAATATATATGTGTGTGTGTTGTATATATGTATGTATGTATGTATTTATTTATTTATTTTAAACACACAAAAAACATTTTTTATAAATGTATTTAAAATTGATCTTATAAATATATATTAATATAAGAATAAATATACAAATAAAAAACATAACTAAATCTATATAAATAAATAGATATAAATATATATTAACATATGAATAAATATATATATATATTAATATCACTATAAATATATATATTAATATAACTATATATATATATTAATATCACTATAAAAATATATATTCATATAACTATATTTATAAATATATTAATATAACTATAGATTACTATATGAATAAATCTAACTAAATAAATATATAAATAAATAGATATGTGATTAATTGGATAAAAAATTAATGTGGCAGAGTGGTAAAGGCTTTAGGCGCACAATGGGGTGGCCTTGAGATCAAATCTTGTTGGAGGCAAGGCCGCGTGAATGGGGGTGGATTTGGGGGGCTAGTGCTGATAAAGGGGGTAGGTGTAGTGCTGATATAGGGTGGATGGGGGTGCGTGTGGGCACTAGAGTGGCTGGAAAGCGCTGTTAAAAGGGGGGCTCCAGCGCTATAAAGCCCCCCCCCCCCCCGATTGGCAGGATTTTTTTAACTTTTTTATGAATTGTTTTAATTTTTTTACTTTTCTGAGAGCTCAAAAAAAGGTTGATAAAAGGGGTTTTTTATCAGCGCTAAACAGAAATAACTGATAAAGGACCCTTTTATCATCTCTTCTTTTTAGCACTGATAAAATACCCCTTTTATCAGTGCTTTTTTAGCACTGATAAAAGGGGTCTTTATCAGCACTTTTTTGAGTGCTGATAAAGGGGACCCCCCTTTATCTTTGCTGGCTATAACAGAACTTTTCTTGCGATGTTAGAGGCCATTTTTAGTGCTGATAAAATGGGTATTTGTAGTAGTGTTCATAGTAAATATTCATCAACATGCTATGATTCATGTATGGGAAATAAATAATAAATTTCCTTGAATTATGGATTAATATAGTATTATGGATTACCAAAACTATTATCATTACTCACCATGAGTAATGTACCCCCAAAAAAGTTAGTAGAATAAATAAAATATAATGAAATCATATATCCTAACAATAATACATTCTAGATAACACACCAAAGGGTTTATTTTAAATGAGAGTTATCATTTTTCATGTTAATCATATCAAAAATAACCAAAATGAAAGAACATTATTGTAATAAAACATTCAGAAAACAAAACATTGAGTCTCTTGTACATCACATCATAGTGATAGTTTTTTGTTCAATCATTACATTGGACATATTCATAAGTAGTGAATTTTGTTGATAAAATAAAAAGTATATCAATCCTCTATAAGACACTCCAACCCTATGGGAATATCACATCCCTATATCTTCATACCATAGATTATAATAAATTGATGGAAACCAATGTTATTTACTAATTTTTATCCAATTAAGTGAAATAAGAATATAAGGGTTACAATAAAAATCATTCGTGTTTATATTGGTCATATTAATATATATATATATATATATATTATTTTCTAATAATATAACCATTACAAATATAATATTAAAATCTACCCTAACTCTTGTTGACATTTAATATAATTTTTTTATGAATTGTTTTAATTTTTATTGATGACTTATAGAAATATTGTTTCATATATTGGTCATATATCATCTTACAAAATACAGTCCCATAACATGAATCACTTTTGTGAAAAATAAATTCACATTTGGTCTCTACAGTAAGATAAGAACCCATAAATTATTCTTAGTTCTCATTAGGAATTAACAGCTTATAATTTTTTCATGAAATTTAAAATCAATGTTTTAATGTAATCTATAAGATAATGAATAACGTCTATTACAATTTTTGTGAATTATTGGAAACAATTATCAATCCTACTAAAATGTCATAAAATAATATAAACCAAAACATAAATTAGTCATATATTTCAAATGTGATCAACTTGGTCATAGGTTTTCAATCATGGTAAAACATATCCCATCTTATATGATCAAATTTTGTGAAAATATCATTTATCTTTCTGGAAACATACTTAATCATCATTTCATAGATTATAAAGGCCCAAAATAAATTTTCCAACATCACTCTCATTAAGGATGTCCAAAATAATATATGTATTAAGCCAATATTTTAATACCTCATTTTACATTGAAAGATCCTATTTTTTTCTTCATATGGAAAAAAAATTGAAATCATCTATTTATATGTATTGAAATAAAATACTTGAATCCATATATACTAAGAGAATATTAGTTGTCAGAGGGGACACATGGAAAACCCATGTGATATTCCCGGTTCATATGGGGGAAACCACCCCCCCTCCAAAAAATTGTATGAATGAAAATCAATTGTTATATTTTTTAAGGGGGTGGGGTTATGGTTGGTTAGTTTTCTTGAAAAACCCAATTTTGTATGGAACCTCTAAAAATTATGGTGACTTCATGGGTCAATATATGAAATATTTATCATATCTAATGTAATAGTTTATTTAAATGAGATATAATTTTTTCACATCTTGAACTATTTTTAGTAGTGAAATGTTTTGGATAAAAAATTTAAAATGTAATTTATATCCGGAAACATTAAATTATATTTACTATTCATTTTAATACAAATGGATACAAGTTAAATTATGATAAAATTATCATTCCAATACCATTTATTGTGAGTATAGTTTATTTCAATAATAATAATATACAATGTATTTATAACCAAAAATATAATATATACCATGTTTTTTTGAATTTAAAATACAAAAAATAGTGAAAATCAAATTCATGTATAATGGATTTGGTAAAATATATCAATTATACCTTGTAGTTTCAATTTCATAATTTATTTAGAGGTAATTATTTATTTTTTATTAAAAAACTCATCATTATTAGATAAATAATCTAATTTATTTATATGTATTCATGATTACGTAGGGTTATTGGGTTGACATAATACCCTAGAAATGGTTTTTTAATGGGAATTTCATCCCTCAATATAGCAGAGCATAAAAACTCTTTATTTGAGTCATTTATAAATATTTAGATGATGAATTTGACCAGTCATGTAAACATTAAAAATATTCTTCTATACCCCCATTTTCTCCAAAATCATCTCATGAACATCTTAATGCCCAAATTTTGGTTGAAAAACAACTAAAAAAATTATATTTTTATCTATAGAGATGAGGTCTATAAATAATTTATAGGTTAATATAAAATAACACTCATGTTATAAAGTATCATAAATAATACATATCAATGTTACAAGTGATGACTTGTTTTAAAAAAAAAGTGGGGAATTTGCTTCTTATAAATCACACATACCAAATTATCATATTGTAAGTAATTAATAAATAATTTACCAGTTAAACATCCAAAAATTAAAATTGATACATAAACAATTTATTACTCATATATGTAGTGTTCATAAGACATGAACAAAAAAGTGAGATATACTAACATAAAATTGATATAAAAAATCATCTAAATATCATTAACAACACACAAGTGAGACATAATCCTTATGCAAGTAAACTTTAGTCATTTTACAACTCACTTATTTATAATTTAGATATGATATATGAAAATAAAAATAAATTTCAAAAATAACCTAAATCCAAAAGACATAATTCTGTTCCTATGGTATAGAAAAAATTTATATGTGTGATAAATGATTATAAATAATAAAAATATTTTCAAAAATAAGTTTAAAAAATTAAAAATATATGAATGAAATTATTAATTAAAACATTAATGTTTTTTAAAAATCACATATAATTTTTTTAAAAAATTACTAGAAATCACGTTCTCACACCTATATAAATTTTTCCAAATAATTTACATGTAATGTATAATTATATTAGAAATAACTCTATAACGATTATAGATAAACCTTAATCTACCTATATAAAAGTTATAAAAAATAATTTATAGTGTCTTGAAATATATTTTATCTATTTATGGTCCAACTTATAAATTATCTCACTAAATGTATAATTATAATGTAAAATTCCACACATAATTTTCAATCATGAAATACTATGATTTACTTGGTATTATGAAATTTTACTCTATAAATTAAATTATTCACAAAAAAATTCATAGATCAATTCAATGTAATTGTACAATATTTACTAATATAACTTTTGGTATAATAATATGATAAATTTTTCAACTTCCATGGACGATTTGTTAAGTATTAGTTCCAAAACAAAATCTTAATAAGATTACATATAATATTATCAGACTTATTAGTGACAGCTCAATTGAGGTTTCCAAAAAGAAATAATAAAATATAATCCTCTCTATAGAGAACTATATTTTTAGATTATTTTATTTTTTAAATTTTTAGAATGATATAAAATTAAAGAATATCTGAACATTTAAATATAGTGTGAACTTCATCAGATGTGAAAACTATGTTGTGTTGGTCAAATAAAACACCATGGATTATTCCATATTAATTTGATTAAAGTAATATGATTATGTATTTAATGGATGGAAATTTAACAATGTTCTAGTTTAGATGATTTATAAATCACATCATTGTTTATGTGAAAATGTTATGGTTATTTGATAAAGTTATAGTAATTTTTGATGGTTTAATGGGAATTTAGTTGATGATTCTATGGGTGTAGACTAATAAAAAGTGATATTTTTTATTAATAACAAGTTAAGGTTTATTTTGGTGTAATTTAAGTATTTTATGTGTAAACATAAGGAATGTAATACATCATGGTTGTATATCATGATTTATGGACAAGTTATAAGATTTAATACAGTTTAATGAATCATATCATATAATAGTTCATATATGTGAATATTTAATTTTGTAAATAGTTTTGGATCTATAATATATAATTTTAAATTCTATAATAAATTCATATTCTTCTTGGTCAGTGAAAAACATTGTTTGGAGCCTTATATTGGGACTTTTTTTATGAAAACCATTTTCCATCTAGGTAATTTTTTGCATAGTTCCTTCACGCCATCATTCTAGAACCTTTAAGCTATCTAGAGTAGTTTATACTAATATTGAATCATTATGATGGAAGATAATTTAGAAATAAGATATATGATTATAATTTGTGTGGATGATCACTAGATATAGTAATTGTATCCCAAGGCACACCATGATCTATAATGCAAGGTAGATATGTCAGTTTGTAGATGCAACATATTTGAAAAGGGATTGTAGATGATATGATTGTTAGAGGGACTATTATATATTATTTACGTGTTAATTTTGTCAACATTGCCTTGTATTCTAGGAAAATTAGTAATGTATTATACTGATTTTGACCATTTAATTAAGGATGATAATCCACGTTAAAAAAAATTATTTGTAAACAAAACAAATTAGGTTAGAAGAGAAAACATATTATAAATAATAAATAAAATTATCCATTAAAATTTTATCTTATAAATTCTACAATATCATGAGATGGACTTGAGGGTGAATTAGTGTATTATTATATAGATCACCATCATCCATTAATATATTTGTTCATGGTACTGATTGTATTGAAACATTAAACATTGATATGTGAAATCAATAGTTCATCTCTTATGGTGTCTTCATAAATACTTCCCTTTATGTTTATCTTTGGGTGTATATAGTTATTATATTATATGGTAGTTTTTATTGTATAATTACTGAGAGATTATAATGTGATTTTAATGGATGTTAATTAAAAAAAATAATATTTTTAACAAGTAATGTGATTTTAAAACACTTCTTATGTTAATATTATTGAATAAATTTATCATTTTTTATAACTTATGGATAGATAGAATGGTGTGGTTATATATTTAATATAGAGTGGTTTATGAATAATCAATTATTTTGGATGTTTATTTTGACTTTTTATTATTTAAATTAAATAAACTTTTATTAATCATTATGGAATTTGAGTTTAGGGACATGATGAGACACCGTAGGATTGATTTTATATTCCATATAAAACTAATGAGGTGTGGTATCCCTTTGAGATAAATGAATGTTGTATTAAATTTGAGTCATGTGGATATGGGAATTTATAAAACATTTAAATTTTTTACTTAGAGTGATTTGGATCTAATATGGTATATCTATATTGGTGGATTGTTATGAAAATGATAATTGGTGATTGATTTTTGAATTACGGAGACTGTTAGTTGAAAAATAATTGAAGATTAAAAAGTTTTGATGATTTGGTGATATGGGTAGGATAATGGTATGAGAATTAGGGTAGATGGAAATATGATTTTTTGGTAGAAATTTTATTATTATTATATTTTCATATAGACTTGGATATGAAATATTATAATGAAATTTGTAGAAAATTTAGTCATGTATGAAGAGAGTCCTGTGTGGGATGAATTGAAATGATTTTATCATGCAGAAGAAATCAGAATTAAATAGTTTTTTGCAGATGTTATACGAGCTGTCTTACAACTATTATGGGTATATCATTTTAACATTCTTTATTATAGTAATGATTAATATTTTTATATCTATTTTTATGTAACTCTGTTAGGATGAGGTGATAGTAGACCATAACTGAGGGTATGGTCATTTAGTGATTTTCAAAACACCAAATAAAAAAATTATTTTCATTCATTCAGCTTCCGAAAAGGGTCATTATATGAAAAAAAAATTAATGATGTTAGTTATAGTGAGAAAGAAAACACAAAACAAAAGGGTTTTCCAAAGATTCACACAACTTGGTTATCGAGTTGCTAATCCTAAGTGAAAAATGGTTATGATCCAACTGAGGATGTTCTTATAATATTATCAATAATAATATGTAATGGAATAATAAAATTTTCCAAAAATACATATAAAACATTGAATAATATGAATATAAAATTCAGTCAATCAGTGCATCCCTACACCAATTCCTCTGGAATTTTATTCAACTGTGCACCATGCTTCTAAACCATAATCATATCCAAAATCTAAAATAAATCCTCCCTAAAATAGATGTTAATTTATCTCAAATTTTTGTCAGAAGTTTCTATAGAAATAATTCATCATATTTATATACATTTCATAATTCAAAACTTGGTGATTTTTATAGTGGAATGATGTTCAGATCAAAATGACATGAATTATAAATCCTTACAAAATATACCCTTATTTTGTTGTTTTTGGATACATTGCTATATGGTATCTTTATTTACCCAACTATATATCATGAATATTATAAAGTGACCCATATCTATATAGAAGAATACATTTATTTATCCAAATATCCATGATTCAGTTCTTCTTGATCCATTCGCCTTGTGGTGTGAAAATTTTTTCTATGTCACGATGACCCAAAATGTGGTGGCATTACCTTCACCTCGCCATTAGTCCATGTACAAAATTTTCTTATCATATATTTGTATAATGGCCTATAATCCAAGGATTTACATATTTACCATCCCAGTGTAACATCTGTGACTATGATGTGAGGAGTCTATGTAAAATTATTATGCTCACCCAATTTATATAATCACAATCCAGTGGATTCCATTATGATGTGACTTATATCAAATATTAATTTCATTAATCCATTTCATTCCACTCAACCCCATTTATACTATCACTCATCTATGAGTACTTTTATAATAAGTATAACAAGAAACACCTATTATTACCATTGATTATTTATTCCATCAAAAAATTAAAATCATGAAATAGAATAAAATGATAAATAAGAAACATACTATAGGATAGAATGATTTCTATGAAAGCCCCATAAATTTCAAGGTAATGAACATTACTATATTAACCATGTGGCAATTGAGATAAACACATTTCCTCCTGTTGTTAATTCAATCTAGGAGGGACTTTCAGTCATTAGGATAACTCAAATTTACTAATAATACATGAATAATTAATATAGTAATTATTTTTTATATTAAAAATGTGAAAAATATGTGATCCCTTCTACAATATTTACCTACTAACACAGAATATCATATTTTATAAGGAATTGTTTTCTCTTTTCCCCATTGATGATCAACATTAAAATAAAATAGAACTGCTCCCCCTTTTCAATAGTAGATAATTTTTATTCCCCCACATTTGTATCTAATGAAATTTATTTAAAGGGAGAACACTATATATAAACCATATAATGATTCTACGGCTCTCATTTACTAGAAGGTATCATTTATTATAGTCTCTAACAAGATATTCAGAACATTATCCATTGTGAAAACTTATCACAATGATCATTCTATTTGTTTTATATTCACTTTAATTATGTGTGAATTGATATCAATATTTTTGTACATAAATATTTCACTAGATTCATTGAAATGTTCAATTAATTTTCACTATCAGACCCAATTGTCAATGGAAATGAAAAATTCATCCACCTGTCAACAATTTGTAACTTCGTCACCGTTATTTTTTTATAGTGTGTGATGGAACAACATAGTCAAATTCTTTTGTTCCTAAGGAGATTGAATTGTTTTTATTATAGTGAAAGATGATGTATATTTTATTAATAAAAAATGAACAGCATTATTTTAAATTCAATAAATTATATCACATTCCTAACATAAAATGAAACAATTATAATGATAAAAATATATGTCTTTTTCATAGAAAAATATTTAATTGGTAGTGGATTTTACACAGAGAAATATTTTTTATGTTATTATATACTAATAATATTGATTTCTTTAGAATCAAACATTTATATGAATAGAAAATATGATGTTTATTCATTATTTCATCAATTATATTTTTCTACCAAAAATACCATGGAACTCTATTTAATCACGACTCCATCCTTCTTCCTCCAATGAAGATTTGGTGTTATGTCCTATAGGAGTGGATAATCCACTTTAATAGTCTATATTAAACATCATTATCAACTAACATGATTTATTTCGTATGAGATAAAGATAAAACATATTTTGGTTTTGACTTGTAAACAAAAAATTTTGTAATCTCATTGATTTTTTAAATCTAAAAAAATATTATTTGGGTTGAAAATTCCAAACATGATTTTTCTTTTTTTGATAAAAATAAATTTATCAATTTTAAAAACCAAAATTAGTGAATGTTTATCACTTTACATAACATGAATACTATTATACAACTTTTTATTTTAGAATTTAAATCTTTATAAGCTGTAGTACAAAATTAATAAAATTCACAAGGATCATGTTTCATCCTATAATTAACCATCCATTTCATAAAAACTAAATATCTTTGACAATAATGTTTCAAATCATTCGTTTTTTTAATGTGAAACACATCATCATGTTATCCATTTAGGAATGATGACTTATTTTCCACTTAGATTACTTTTTGATATCTTTAATAATGTATGATAAAAAAATTAGATATCTAAAAGCCATATGGACGAATAGTTTGAAGGCCTTAATATAATAGTATATCATTAATTCAATATGTTTCAAATTATTTTTCCAAACCTTTCATAGTGAGATTATATCAAAAATTCCAATTCACCAATATCATAATCATGTCTTTAATATGTCACACCAATTCCAAATCATCATTCTTCTTAATATCATTCAGATCTTCTTCCATCAATATTATGTAATAATCATTTCTAACAATCTCTTCAATAATATTTAGTTTCTCTTGAATGAGATAGATAGAATGGTTTTACATTTTATGCCTCTTTAGGTTTCACACAATTGGAACACATGTTGTTTTCTCTAATGATGTTTTATGGATCAAAATGTTTTCTATGTATTTGAAACATATAGCCTTCTCCCTCTTGGTCTTTATCCCAACTTGAAATTTTATAATAATATTTTAAATTTTAAAATATTATAGAAATTTGAAACTTTTCCCTTGTAACACAACACTTTCTCCATGATATTTTTTCATGTGATTATTATTACGAAGAAAGTTTTATAAGTATTTTTAATTTTCTAAAACAATACAATCATAACTATCAATTTTATTCCTTATATTTTTGTTGTATCACTGGTATATCCTTCCATCATATGTATATCTATTAAAAATCCTCTCACTGACTCTCTTATAGAAAATTCCAAAATTCCTTCTTTCGATATTGATTTTACATGATATGTCGAATGCCTTTATTATTTTTTATTTTTCCTTCATTTGAAATTACATCTAACAACTAATATTGACCAATTTTATTCAAAATAAATACCATATGAGAATGTAAAAATCCATATTTATGTACTGTCTCTAGAAATATTTCCTTATTTTAGTCTAAAAAAATAAGGTACCCCCAATACCATCCAATCTAGTTTTCTTCCTCCCACATAATTCATTTATTTGGGGGTCTATATAACACTATATTAATGACTTAATCCATGCTTCTCAAAAAATTATTAAAAATATCTATTTTTTTAAAATTTAGGTATGTTTTCAGTCAAAAATACATTTTCATTACATTTCTTTTAAATTCATTAATAAAATTAGCAAAATACTTTTCTAAATTGGTTGATTTAATTCTCATCTGAGAACACACATCAAAGTGTATCTACTCAATAGGTTTATTCATTTTGATCTCTATTTCATTTTTAGTCATGATCAAAATTATTCCTTTTTGACTTGTTTCATATGTGTTGATTCTATATTGGGAAATAACACCACAATTATTTGGTTATCATAATTTGACTTGATTTTTGATGAAAATCTTGTATTTTGAAGTATTTAGGGTGTTTAAAGGTATAGATGAGGACTATGATTAATTTTTAAGTAAATTATCTAGTTATAGAGATATAAAAACTGTTAGATTAACCACTAGATATTTGACTAGATTTAATAATAATTATGGTTGGGATGGAAAGGGTGAAGAAACTTCCACTATGGGTGTTATAGACACTTATTGGGACACCTGGATTTTGGTGGAGGTCCATTAGAGTTTTGATGGGGCCATGTGATATTTTAAAAAAACTCTTTAATTTAGTTGATTATGAAAAAACATCTATAAGATTTTGATTTCAAAACATTTATCCTAGGATATGTATCAATTACAATCTCTTCCCCATTCCTTTTTTATTCTCTTACCTTTTCCAGGTCTCTATCGATTGAGGCCAAATGAATGTGTCATATTTTATAATGGAATGACAGGGGTGATTCTTTCATTTTCCCCATATTACAGTTTCCCCTTATTGTTTCAACATGTATCATTGGTTATGACAAAAAATATGGATGTTATACGGTTTTTATATTATTTTAATTATTGTTGAATCAATTAGTGGTCTTAGAGAAAAAGGAAAACTCTATGTCTAGGTTTATGGTCCCTTATATTCATGATGGTATTTATATGTGTGGGATATATTGTATGAAATTTGGGGATAATCCCCTTTATTAATCCCCTAGAATTTCATTTGTATATAAATAAATCACCACTTATGGTATAAATGGAACCTAACAGAGTCATGATAGGTATGTTGACTGAATTGTATTTTTAGGATAGTCAACAATGACATTTTACATCATGGGATGTGTTATAAAACACTAAATTCGAACACAGAATGGGGGATTTTTTCTTTATAACTGAATGTATAGTCCTTGTGTTTTTCTATAGTAAAGTACTATATGTGGAATGATATGAGAATGTGAGAGGGTAGATGTGGGATATTCTTGGAATGGAAATTTTAGTGGTTTAGTGTTTGGAGAACATGAACATTACTCATCAAATACTTTTGAATAAATTATTTTCTGTATAAGTGATATATTTTCTATGTGTTAGAATTGTTGATTATATTGGTGGTATCTCAAATACCATGAGATATGGTTTGTTGGTACATTATCTATAATTAATATTGATGGTATATCATCCACTAATTTGAGTAGTCTTCTTTGTGAATCCTCTATTTGGAGACTTGTATCCATCTTTTCATAGCCACATATATATTGGTATTAGTGGTTTATTATCCAAAAATGGGATATTTATAAATGGGAAATATTACACTTGGAGACCTATAGTGATGGTATATAATCGACCTATAAAGTGATATTGGTTTCATATTATCAACTTTTGACTGTATTCACTATGGAACATCATCCACCTAGAGGATAGTGTTCATGGTATAGAATCCATATTAAATCAAGGATGCCACATTCCCTAGATGATGAAAAATTTAATATTAATGATGAATTTTTATTGATCAATTAACATGATGGGTTTTGATGGTGATTTATTAATCATAGATTGATAATTGATGGTGATAGGTCATTCCTTGAGATTTAAAGATGTGGATGATATTTAATTCATATGAGACATCTGTTCAAAATATGGGAGTATCATCCCTTTCATTCCCAAGCCAATGAATTTATAATAAAACATCCTATAGATGATTATAATTCTACATTATGATTGGAAATTTTTTCGGTCAATTAATATAATTATGTAACAAAAATTTACATTTAATTACTAGGATTTCATAGGAATACTATTGGTTGTGGAAAAATTAATTATGCCAATACCCTTCTTGAGCTTCCTAGTGGTATTTTAGATCTTTGGTGATATAGTAAATGGAAGATGCCCTATATTTCATAGTTCAAATGAGGATCTGATTAAGAGTTGGAATATGGGGAAGAAGTATAATTTTGGACTAGGTTTTGGGAGATATTCATTATTTTACTTACTTTTGGAGCCTATTTTTATGATCTTTCCTCTATAGATCCAGTTTATTGTTTTGTAACATTTATGAAATGTATAATAACTAATTTTATTATAGTATGATTATTAGTGATTAATATTTTTTGATATATAGATATGATATCTATTCATATATTTGTGTTTTATGAAGAAGAATGTTTCCTAATTTTTCTTTATCTTTGTTATTTAGTTTTCTTTTAAAAATAATGTATAGTCTCCAAATATAATACATATATCCTTTAAACTAGTTAACGTCCTTCTATGTACATGGAGGCACACCTGCTGTTTGTGGATTATAGTTATGTCATTGTGGTGGTTAATAAATCCATGTATGTTATATCAGTTGGGTAGATTCATAAAAAGATTATATTTGATAATAATAGCCATTTTTTACGCAAATGACTAATTTTTATATCCAAAATCTCATTTCCCTCTACTAAACTCATAAAAATTTATTCTAAACATTGATAATTTGAAAAAAAATATATACTTTTATATTATCCCTTCATGATAATAATTTCATTCTTAAACATCCAAATGATACATTAATTTTAGGAATGATTACTTCATTCACATTGTGAAATGTTTAAAAGACACTAAAGATACTATTTCCCAACCCATAAAAAAGTGTACAGTTTTGGAATCAAGTTTGTTTTCACGATTTTGGAACACAAAAATCCGTTAACATTGAGGGATAAATAATTTATAAAATTGAACTTTCCACTATCATAACATCACATATCATTCAATATTTTCTAATTTATGGTCATGTGTAATGAGAATCAACTATAAAGTATCCATGGGTTTCCACTTATTTCAGATTCATATAACAACTCGTCTACTAGTTATTATTCCGGATCTCTATTTATCATAGTTTATATTGAGTAATAATTCATCTTCAATGGACCTAACATTGTAGTTATACCACTTTTATTATTGTTTACAACTTGATCAAACCACCCATAAGATTCCTCAAACAATCTAAAATATTATATAATTTTAACCTTCATTTTCATATTATTTTTCATGCCTAGACTCTATTAATATTAGGTTGAATCAAACTTTATTTATAGACACTCTTATATTTAGGGAGTTTAGTATTACACCATAAAACATAGGATTTGTGCCCATAAATTCTACAGCAACATCATACTCATTTAAAGTGAAATCTCATTGATATGAAATAAGTTACTTAAAAATGTTTCATTGATCTTCTACCATTTTGAAATCGACTAGTTTTTTGAAATTACTCATGCATAGAATCATTCTAATTTAAATTTTATTTTCCATTCACCACAAAATAATATCTTTTTTCTTTCACTCCACATTTCTTTTAGAATTTTCATACCAAATATTGTATTTATAATGAGTTTTTTCTTATTCTTAGGGCGATTTATCACATTATTTGTTTCCCATTTCTACTACCTATATTTAGATTATATTATTAGGTGTCTAACATAACATTTCATAGATTAATAAGAAAATATTCATGTTTCAGAGTAGAAAAAAATGTTCTCATTTGATTTATAATTTTCATTAACCTATTTTAAAAAATTGAAACATAGTGGACATGTTCTTTAAGGAATTCTTGGAAAAAAAACATATCATAATGATACATCAACTCCTTATAATAATAAATTATATTTTAGATAGTGATATGAATCATTTTATATATATTTTAATAGATTACATTGAGATCACAAATCATTTTTATAAACACCACTTCCATTTCATTTACCTTTGTTACTTTTGGAGTGTCATTGGATTTTAAAAATAATTCAATCCCCTTCCTTAAAAAATATTATACATTTATTTTATATTTATAGAGTCTCCAAAAGAATTATCAATCATTAGATTTCATTTATTATATAGTCATATTTCCCTCTACATTATGAGTAACCTATTCACTTATTATATTTAATAACAAGATATTTTTCCCTATCACATGATGTATAATCATGATTTGAGAGAATGTTAATTTTACATTATGTTTTGGCCCTTTACTTTCCGTTATATATCTTTTATCCACTTTTTATATTTTAAACACTTATTTTCCTCAATAAAGTATTTTGAAAATATTTAAATGATTTAATCAAAAACTATGTTACCATATTCATTATTCATTTCATCTAATAATAAAATATTTTGTATAATATATTTATAACCCTTGAAATGCATTATTTTTGGCTCCTTATTATATTTTGATTTTAAATTTAAGGACAACTTACTCCACATCTTATAAGAAGATGATAAATGTTTTAGTTTATCAAAAAACTACTCATAATATTATTTTCCCTCTATGGAATAATATTTTATATCAAATTTATATAGAAATAACATTATCAATTTCATTAACATCACTTCATATTTAATAATTTCTTCATAACAACATATTAAAAAACGATTCGTCATAGATAACATTTTTTCCATTAATTCACCTTCTCCAATTCATATACCCTTAAATAAATCCATTAATATTTATAACCAGGACACATTTAACTATTTTATCCATTATAGATATCATAGAGTTTCTTCAAAAATAAATTTTCTATTCCTATAACTATCACTCATGTCATAAAAATTTTCATGATTATTGAAATTAACACATTAAATGTTCTCCCTTTAGAATCATAATTATTATTATCTAATAAAATATATGTTTTACTAATATAAAGTGTGTATAGTTTTTTTGGTGATATGAATATGGTATATATGAAATGATAAAGAAGATATGGAACCAAACACTTCAACAATATATATAATCTACTCCCATTGAACAAGGGAACACCTTTCTTAATTTTGATTCCCCTAATTTCCATTTATCTCATCATTCAAAATGAATACAACAAAAAATAATCAACACAATTCCAAGGGAGAATATATAAAACATATACAATGAGATCAAATAAAAAGATTTCATAGATACTATGTTGAATGAACTATAGTTTACTCAGATACCATGTGTTAGAACTATGTTATAATATGCATCCACTAAAAAGGGGTGAGTCATTATTATCGAAAAAATAAACTCTCAAATTAATTTTTTTCAAAACCAGTTAATGTAAAGGGTCAATATATGATTTAATGAAATTATGAATGATATTGATATAGTGAACAGAAATGAAACTATGGGTTTTTGTGGCTTCTACTCTCTTGTTATCCAATGGAAAATTTTGGTTGAACCAAATCATGAACCCAATATTTCATGTTATTACCTTGTTATGAATAATCCCAATGAATAGTTTATTAATGTGGTATTATTGATCAAGTATTGTAATTAACTATTAGAAAAAACATTTTGTTCAATCATTTCTCTGTACATCATTTCTATCAATAATTTTTATCATGTTTATAAATATTTTATTCCTAATCATCTGAGAAAAAATATCCATATAATACTCCATAAAATGGGTGTTTTGATACGTCGATGATTCATAAAACTTTTCAATGGAAAAAATAATTTTTTTATTGAACCTATATATATAATTATTTATTTTTGTGTGTTACATCAAGATAGTGAAATTTTAATGATATGGGTAATATATGCAAAACAATTTCTCCACCAATTATCTTGTTTAGATACATTATGGAATGTCATTTTTATAGAATAATATTTATATTATGAAGATAATTGCATTACCTCTATCCTTATTACCAAAGTGGTTTTTTATCCCAAAAAGTTAAAACTATATTATTTAGGAAAAGAATAACAATTTCTTTAGAAATTAGTCTAAAGTGTGGTGCCTTAGATTATGGATTCACTTCCCTTTTCACCTCATTTAGGAAAATCTAAAAATATAATTTCATTTATTAGTGGAACAACCCATAACCTATTGTTTCTTTGTTATTCAATAACATTGTCACATCAATGCCCATGGCAGGGTGTGCATACATAAGAGCAGAATAGTCCATTTATAAATATTTTAATAACCCAATGGCTTTCCCCATTTCATTATTTTCATCAACACAAAAATTATTTATTCTAGAACCTTATAATAATAAAAAATTTGTTTCAAACTCATCCATGAGAATTTTTTCAACAATTTCAAAACAAAAATTCCACAAAAACCATTAAAGTGGTTTCTTAAGAAATATGTGAAATCATTATCCCAATGTTGAATTTATATAAACAACATTCATAAGATATAATAATTTTTTCGGAGATTTATCCAACTATAAATTTAATGATCATTTCGATTTTAAACATTTTCCAATTGAGAACAACTCATAACTCCACATTTTTCAATTCAAATGTAGAATTTTATTTAATTTTAAAGGAAATTAATCTTCCAAAACCATCATGGTCTCTTAATTACACCACCTAATTTATATTTTACATACATCATCTTGGTTTTTTAGAGTTAAGGTGAACCTCAACATCAGTTTTTTATTATTTAGTGATCTAAAACCACTCATGCTATATATATAGGTTGTTCTATTCCTGTGTAGATGTTTAATTTTATTAATTTATTTATACATGGGGTATTGTGTTCAAAATTGTGTTATATTTACTCATATATGGATTTAATGGGATGTGAGTAACTAACTTGTAACACCCCAAGATTTCATAGTGAGTAATATCTTCAAAATAATTCAATAACTTGCACTACACGCAACACCGAGTTCAAGCGCACCATGACTTACCAAACAAGCCGTTCAAAAGAGGTTATGAAAAGTATTAAATAAATTTTAAAATTTATATATTCCTTATAATTTTAGAATCCATATTATGATTTTATTAGACATAATGTAATAACGAATTCATTTTTTCAGATAAAAGAAGGATTTTTTAAAAAAAAATCACTTTTACCAACTTTTAATAGTGAAACCCTTTTTTTAAATCCAATATTTTAAAATTTCATATATTCAATTTGACTAAATAAATTTACTTTTATAATGGAGACATCAAAAATTTACAATGAAACACCCCAAGCTTCCATGATACGCTTCTCTTTGGATAAAACAATACCGTGTGTTGTACGCAACTTCAAGTTCTAACACACACCACAACCAATCAAACTAGCCGTTATGAATAGTAATATCTACTTTTTGAGATTTTATAAATTTTATCTCTCAAAATGGACTTAATTTTTGGATTCTTAATATCGAATTTAGCCTAGGGTGATATTTTGGTACTTTTTGGATAACTTTTATATTTTGATGAATAGTGAAAATTACTAAATTTTAATTAAAAACAACTTTTTTAATCAAAATAATTAGTAGTGATAAATTACGAATTTGAGTGGTTTTAAATTATATTTATAATATATTTTTACCATTTAATAAAATGTTGGTCATTTTACGTAATTTCACATTTAAACCCCACATAAACAAGTGTAAATCATTTGAGAGTTATTATCTCTTACAAACATGCTATTTGTTTTGACAATGGGAATTAATTTTTAAATTAATTAATGCAAATTATATGTATTGAATTTGGTAAAATATATATCATTTTTGAATTCATAATATAAAATATAGCTTCGGCCTAATTTTTGGTTTTTTTCTGGAAACATTCAATTTTTGATGAATAGTGGAAAAACAATGAGTTATAGTTTAAAACAAAAATTTTATACAAATTTTTATTTATTTTATTTAAATTTAATTAAGTTCAAAATAGATACATAATACCTATATAGTTTCAATATTATTCGTTGGAGTTAGTTGAGAATAACTTTAGATATATAAAAATTATATTGAACTTTTCACTGTCTTTTACACACCTCCTAGGAAAATTTGAAAATTTACATAAAACATAATTTTACCGCTTCTGTGAGTGGAATTTCAAAAATCCAAGAGACATGGTTAATATAAAGGAGTAAAATGTGGTTCAATGAGATGAAAATAAATTATCATGAATAGTAACTTTTTACTTTTATTTACCATAGTTAAAAGTAAATAGGGTAATTAAGGGTAAAAATGATATTAATATTACCCTAAACCATGTCATAATTCTATTGAAAAGGTGTATCTCTACCAGAAACAACCTTACGAATAAAATATTATCATTTAGGTCCACTTTCATTAGATTAAGAGATTTATTATTATTTAATTCCAAGAAGAGTTAAAAGCGTTTAAATCAATGCTTATTTACTAAAACATTTTTAATATAGGGTTATACATAAGATACATTCGATTTTAAATATTCATTAGAAATATAAAACGATTTTATACATAATGGTATTTTATTTATAATTTTTAGACATTAAATAATATAATTTATTTATGACACAATAGTGATACAGTAATTACCTAAATATTGAAATATTAAAATAATTGATATTATAAATATCAAAATAAATGTAATTTGAGACTTTTTATGAATTGAAATAATTTTATTGGTTAATATGACATATTAGGATTGGTTATATAAAATATTTTTGAGGTAATAGTGCTGTTATGAAATTATAAAAAAAACAAATTACCCAATAGTGTCAAAATTGACATAAAAGTGTTTTTAAAACAAATATTATATTATTAATTGATATTCAATTCCTAAAAATCTAAGGCTCACCCAAATGACTTATATCATGATAGGAGTATCGTTAATGGACCACTTGTGGGCCGGTTGGATTTATATAGTATGTTCATTAACTAAATAATATAAAAATACTTAGTGACATGGTAAGTTTCAAACTAATTGACTAAATGATAAAACTAAAAAATAAGGATAATATAATGACCCAAACCTGTCTAAATTCTATTGGTTGAGTAGTTTTAGACCTATCCCCACATTAAAATTTATATAATAAACTTTTCAGCCATTATAAACAGAATATGAATTTATTATAAAATAATATTTCTAGCTTTTCCAAAGGTGCCCCTCACCCCTCTTATAAAAGGGAACTCCACATTCTCAATAATTCACACATTCAAAGCCTTTTGGCTCGTCAAATCCCAGCCCAAATACTCTCTAATGTTCCCTCACTTCAACCTAGAGGCCTTAGTTTGATTATAAATCCATCCTACGGAGACCTTTTGATCAAATCAAAAGGAAGAACCCGAAGAAGAGGTAATGTTTTCACCACCCTCTTTGAAGTTTCTTTCTTCTTCAGATTATTATTTCTTTGTTATTTATATTGTAAAATATTAACTCTAGTATCATCTATATAATGTGATTTTATTATAAATATGGTACAACCATATTCATTATTCTATCCATCCTTTGAATGAATTGTCACCATACGTGCGTACGTACGACTTACCGTCTCCACGTCATGGTGTAATTGTCATTCAATAAATTATTATTTAGATGGGTATAATAACGATGTGTAATTCTGATAAATAATAAATATAACATGATAATTATTCTTCCTATATGATATACCATCCAATTATATATTATTTTTATATCAAAAAAATGATATTGTCGCTCGTGCGTACGTACGGACTACCGTCTCCACGAAAGCGATAAGATTCGTTCCCCATCATATCCATTTGAGTCTAATTCTCATTTAATGATTAAAAATAATGTTTAATTAATTGATATAATTATGTGTATGAATAATATACAACTTATTCATAACAAACACAGCTAATGTAACAAATAATATAAAGGAAAATGAGTAAGTTCACACCCGAAATGACGATAATACTAAGATATTATTAACAAATCAATATTAAAAGAGCATATATGATATCATATTAATGTATATGATTATTGTATAATTTAATAAAAATTATTTCACTATTATACAGGATTTTAACGTACCATCAACCAAGGAAAAGTACAGGGTAATGGTTTATTTCACAAACTCTTCATTATCCGAGGTTGTTTATACGTAATAATTTACTGGGATCTCTTTATCATCTACATCCATGTTTCTTAAAAATGTTTTTCAAAACATTATTAAAATTTTACAGAATATGGGTTAAATTCATTTATACGCTTGTTTGACTTTTTAAAAGAAGTTTATAAAGGAATCCTTCTGTCGTTTTCTAAACAAGGTCCTTTTTAACCTTTTCGACAGAATTAAGGTATGAATGTCTTTCTTAACATATATGGTGGGTGCAGCTCTTTTCAGCCGTTATAAAATAGTTGAAGCTTCCCTTACAAGCTTATAAGAATATTTTCAAAGTAAATTTTTTCTTTTATAATTATTTGACTTTCAAATGACTTCAAAAAAGAGATATTTCTCTCAAACAGTTTTGATTTCATCTATGTCAATATCCTTTGATGGATTTTAAGCTTATTTGTAGTTGATTTATTATGAGACAAAACTTCCATATTGTATTGAAGGTTTTGTGATATTTTTGACTGTGGATGTGTTATTTTAATACCATTCATGGTTTATGGTGAAAGTATTTACATTTTTTTCTAGTTTAAATACGAATGTTATGTTATATTTAAACCTGTTCATATGAGGAATGAATTGGACATAATAAGTGACTAGTGGAGCCCGCTATAGCTCCTCGATGAATCGGTAGGTCTCATGAGACAAACTAGTGTCTTCTCACAAGGCCTTGAAAAAATCTTATTTGTAGTCTTTGCATGAGACCTTGGCTATGTGGTTATGATAGTCCAGCATTATGCATTCCATCATTATGAAAGTGGTTATTGATATTTCATGTGATTATTCGATTAGTAGAATATCCATGTGAATAAGTAAATGGAATTATTTAATTTTATTTTTTTCATACTATGTTAATGTTCAAGTTTAAAAGGCTTTTGATATTGTTATATATTTCTTTAAATGTTTATTCTTATTTATGAAAGTTTCGACTATATTGTTATGCTTACTGGGCATTTGAGCTCACCCCTTTTCTATATTTTATTTTTCCCAGGATGTGAAGAAGTAATTTATGAATGACCTGCAGGGATTGTATGAGGGGATAACAGTGTGGACTATGGAGACTATATTGTTTTAGTTTTTATTTTATGATGTAATGTAAACTTTATTAATGTATATAGTTATTCCAAGTCTACTAAACTAATCGGCCCTTTGAGATTTGATCTTTCATGTGATCATTCCAATGTTATGTAATAATGAACTGACTCTGGGTAACTAGGGTCGAGGCCTTACAGTTGGTATCAGAGGAAGTTTAGTACAAACCTTGGAAGCTAGATTTAGATAAAATCTGGTTAGAGCATATATAATTCAGATGGATTTTGAGGATTAGTATAGAAAAACTTCCTAGAATTTTGGTATTGTAGAGATTTTGTGAGTTTGATGAGAAATACATCCCTGTCTGGATATGAGCTGGTAGAGGTGGCTCTTGCACAGATGTACCTAGGGATAATATCTGAAAACACCACTTTGAGCTATACTCGAACGGGAACTGGTGCACGATAACGGCCCTTGCTGCACTCTTGGTTACGAAACTCCCGGGGGATATGCTTAGGATAATTCTCATTTTCATTACAAACAATTATGAAGGGTTTATGAGTATATACTTCCTCAAAGGAGAACTTTTTATGATTATGGATTATATCCACACACATAGTAATTTATGTTATGTGTTTTAGAAGTTTGGGATTAGGTATTGTTATTCATATACTAATCTAGTGTATGCCATTGTTTAGAAATGGCGCCCTGTAGAAGGAATGAGAACTCCAGCAATGCACATGATCCAAAGATAAAAATGGATCATATCGTTCATGTTCTTAAGACAGAATTTATAAGAGAAATAGTCACCCATGTATTATCATAATATGAAGAAATAATATAATGTGTTGATAAGATAAGTGAAGAGTTTACCGAGTCCTATGGAATAAAAGGGAAGCAAAAGAAGAAAATGATGAAAGAGAGAATGATGGATAAAGGGAAGTGGGAAAAACGAATTTCACCATATGTGATAACTGTTGGAAGAAACACACTGGAACTTTCCTGAAAGGAATGTGAGTATGTTATAAGTGTGGAGGAAAAGGGCATAATGTATGTGACCGCAAGGGTAAGAAAATGGTTTCAAATGTACAATGATTCATTTGAAAATAGTTTGGACACTACGATAACCTATATCCCAGTCATCAGATTATGCCTCAAATGATGCTACAGGATAATAATCAATTTATGATACTACCACAGATTAAGAGGAATGATTAGAGTTCTTATGATGATTATGTCATTTGAGTGTTGTATCAACAATGTACTTGTTATAATAATTATGGAGTATATAAGGATTGTACTACAGTACTATTTCATTATGGACTTCATATTGTGTGGAACAAAGAAGAGTGACTCAATAGCAGGTTAAATTTTTGGAAAATATATGGTTGAGAGAAAGATAATCTCTAATATAGTTCTGATACCGAGGTAGTGATTTTAGAATAATACATGATTGATTTAGATAAATTATATTGTATATTCTTGACTACCTTGAAACTAATTAATGATTTGTATATTCCATCATTGTTGGGGTTTACAACATTTTTGGATTGAAGGAGTATATCCATTATTCTTTAAGGAATAAGGGATCATGAATGTAATCAATAAGGTTTTATGGTAATTTAGGATGTTGTAGTGTTTTAAAAGAATACATGATGAAGGTGTTCACATGTTATTACGCAGAAAATAGGATCTTCATTGTGTTTACCTTTTTTAAAATTTTTGGACTGATGTATTTTGGATATTTCTAGTTTGGATTATTTTGGATTTCTAAAACAGGACAACCCGGAGGTCGGGCGGCAACCAGTCGCATCCGGCAAGGCCGCGAGACTTGAACCTACAACCGAAGGGTGACAAGGGTGTATCACCTACCACTGGCCTACGTGATCTCCTGGATTAAATAATATAGTTTTTTTAAAAGATCTGGTAGATTAATTGCAAATTCATTTTTTTGAACCCTATACGAATAGGATAAATAGAATATTTTTTTTTATGTTCTATTATCTTTTAGAATGAAAGATGAGTTTGTGGTAGAAATTAGTTAAAGGATGGAACTCTAGCTGTCAAGAATATATTTTTCTTCTTCGCTTATTATATGAATAAATTAATTATTATACTTTATTTAAGGAATCCTAAAACCGAAAATGTGTTATCCTAATACACTATGCTTTGTTGAACTGATGGTATTTCAAATCATCATAGATTGATGAATTTAAGGACATCAATTTTACACTTGTTTTTGATTGATGACCTCAATCACTACCTATAAATATTTACATTTTTCCTCCAATTATATGTCTCTAATTTCCACCAATGTTCTCCAAATAGAGATCATAATTTTGTGGTGACCCTTTCATTTATCTTTTCCTCATATTAAGACTAAATTTTAGTAACCCAATTTCCGATGTGGGTTTTCCCACAACGATATTTTCTATTTTCAACCTCTTATTTTTGAAGAAAAATTTCAAATTGCGGGGACACAATTTATTGAAGGAGGGGAGAATGTAACACCCTAATATTTTATAGTGTGTTATTTCTTCAAAATAATTCAATAACTTGCACTACACACAACATCGAGTTCAAGCGCACCTTGACTTACCAAACAAGCCGTTCAAAAGAGGTCATGAATAGTATTAAATAAATTTTAAATTGTATATAATCCTTATAATTTTAGAATCCATATTATGAGTTTCTTAGACATAATGTAAGAACAAATTCATTTTTTCTGATAAAAGAAGAATTTTTCAAAAAATGCACTTTTACCAACTTTTAATAGTGAAACCCTTTTTTTTAAATCCAATATTTTACACTTTTATATATTTAATTTGACTAAATAATTTTACTTTTATAATGGGGGATTCAAAAATTTACAATGAAACACCCCAAGCTTCCACGGTACGCTTCTCTTTGAATAAAACAGTAGCGTGTGTTGTACGCAACTTCGAGTTCTAACACACACCACAAACAATCAAACTAGCCATTATGAATAGTAATACCTACATTTTGAAATTTTATAAATTTAATCTCTCAAACTGGACTTTATTTTTGTATTTGGAATATCGAATTTAGCCTAGGGTGAAATTTTGGTACTTTTCGGATAACTTTTATATTTTGATGAATACTGAAAATTACTAAATTTTAATTAAAACCCACTTTTTTAATCAAAATAATTAATAGTGATAAATTATGAATTTTAGTGGTTTTAAAATATATTTAGAATATATTTTTTCCATTTAATAAAATGTTGTTCATTGGACGTAATTTCACATTTAAACCAGAAATAAACAAGTGTCAATCTTTTGATAGTTGTTATCTATTAAAAACACGCTATTTGTTTTGACAACATTAATTAATTTTTAAATTCATTAATGAAACTTATATGTTTTGAATTTGGTAAAATAGATATCATTTTTGAATTCACAATATCAAATATATCTTAGGCTAAATATTTGGTATTTTTCTGGAAACATTTAATTTTTGATGAATAGTGAAAAAACACTGAGTTATAGTTTAAAACAAAATTTTTATTTAAATAATTATTTATTTTATTTAAATTTAATTAAGGTAAGAATAGATACATAATACCTATATAAGTTCAATATAATTTGTTGGACTTAGTTTAGAATAATTTTAGATATATAAAAATTTTATTGAACTTTTACCGTCTTTTACCCACATCTTAGGAGAATTTGAAAATTCACATAAAACATAATATTACCGCTTCTGTGAGTGGTATTTAAAAAATCTGAGAGGAACGGTTAATATCAAGGAGTAAAATTTGGTTCAATGAGATGAAAATAATTTTTGGTGATTAATAACTTTTTACTTTTATTTACCACGGTTAAAAGTAAATAGGGTAATTAAATGTAAAATGATATTAATATTACCCTAAAACATGTCCTAATTATATTATAAAAGTGTATATGAACCAGAAACAACCTTAGTAATAAAATATTATCATTTAGGTCCACTTGGATTAGATTAGGACATTTATTATTTAATTCAAAGAAGAGTTAAAAGAGTTAAAATAAAAGTTTATTTACTAAAACGTTTTTAATATAGGGTTATACATAAGTTAAATTCAATTTTAAATATTTATTAGAAATATAAAAGGATTTCATACATAATGTTAGTTTATTTATAATTTTTATACTTTCAATAATATAATTTATTTTTGAGACAATAGTGATACAGTTATTACCTAAATATTGAAATATTAAAATAATTGATATTATAAATATCAAAATAAATGTAATTTGAGACTTTTTATGAATTAAACTAATTTTATAGGTTAATATGACAAATTATTATTGTTTATATTAATTTTTTTCGAAGTAATAATGATGTTAGAAAATTATAAAAAAACAAAATACCCAATAGTGTCAAAATTGACATAAAAGAGTTTTTAAAACAAATATTATATTATTAATTGATATTCAATTCCTAAAAATCTATGGTTCATCAAAGAGACTTATATCATGATATATGATTCATTAATGGAACACTTGGGGGTTGGTTGGATGAATATAGTAAGTTTATTAACTATATAATATAAATATACAAAGTGACATGGTAAGTGTCAAACTAATTAACTAAGAGTTAAACCTAAAAGATAAGGTTAATATAATGACCCAAACCTATCTAAATTTTATTGTTTGAGTGGTTTACGACCTATCCCCACCTTAAAATTTAAATAATCCACTTTTGAGCCATTAGAAACCGAATATTAATTTATTATAAAATAATATTTATAGCTTTTCCAAAGGTGCCCCTCACCCCTCTTATAAAAGGGCACTCCCCCTTATCACTAATTCACACATTCAAATCCTTCTGGATCAGAAAAAACCAGCCCAAATACTCTCTTAAATTCCCTCACTTCATCCTAGAGTCCTGAGTTTGATTAGAAATCCAACCTAAGTAGCCCTTTTCATCAAATCAAAAGGAAGAACCCGAATAAGAGGTAATGTTTTCACCACCCTCTTCCAAGTTGGTTTCTTTGTCAACTTATGCTTTCTTTGTTATTTCTATACTGAAATAATAAATCCAGTATCTTCTATATACAGTGATGTTATTATAAATATGCTACAACTATATTCATTATTCTATTCATCCTTTCAATGACATGTCACCATACGTGGGTACGTACGGCTTACCGTCTCCACGTCGTGGTGTAATTGTCATTCAATAAATTATTATTTGGATGGGTATAATAAGGATGTGTAATTCATATACATAATATATATAACATGATAATTTTTTGGTCTATATTATATACCATCCAATTATGTATTATTTTAATATCAAAAGAATGATATTGTCGCTCGTGCGTACTTACGGACTAATGTCTCCACGAACGGGATGAGATTCATTCCCCATCATATCCATTTGATTCTAATTCTAATTTTGTGATTAAAAATAATGTTTATGGAATTGATATAAATCTTTATATGAATAATATACAACATATCCATTATAAACACGGCTTACGTAACAAAGAATATTAAGGATAACGAGTAAGTTAACACCCAAAATGATGATAATACTGAGATATTATTAACAAATCAATGTTAAAAGATCATATATGGTATCATATTAATGTATATGATTCATGTATAATTTAATAACAATTATTTCACCATTATAAAAGAGTTTAACTTACCCTCAACCATGGAAATGTACAATGTAATGCTTTATTTCGTAATCTCTTCATTATCTGAGGTTGTTTATATGTAATAATTTACTGAGATCTCTTTATCATCCACATCCATATTTCTTAAAAATGTTTTTCAAAACATTATTACAATTTTAAAGAATATGGGTTAAAGTCATTTATACCCTTTTGTACTTTTTATAAGAATTTTATAAAGGAATCTTTCTGTCGTTTTCCAAATAAGGTCATTTTTTAACATTTTCGATAGAATTAAGGTAAGAATGTCTTTTTTAAATTATACGGTGGGTGCAGCTATTTTCCACCGTTATAAAATCGTTAAAGCTTCCCTTAAAATATTATAAAAATATTTTAAATGTAAATGCTAACTTTATTAATTATGTGACTTTTAAATGATTTCAAAAAAAGGGATATTTCTCTCAAACAGTTTTGATTTCATCTATGTCAACATCCTTTGATGGATTTTAAGCTTATTTGAAGTTGATTTATTATGAGACAAAAAATCCATATTCTATTGAAGGTTTTGTGATATGTTTGAATGTGGACGTGTTATTTTTATTCCATTCATGGTTTATTGTGAAAGTATTTACATTTCGTATGCTAGTTTTAATACGAATGTTATGTTATGTTTAAACCTGTTCATATGAGGAATGCATTGGACTTAATAAGTGACGAGTGGAGCCCGCTATATCTCCTCGATGCATCGGTAGGTCTCATGAGACAAACTAGTTTCTTGGCACAAGGCCTTGACAAAATATTATTTGTAGTCTTTGCATGAGGCCTTGGTTATGTGGTTATGATAGTCTGGCATTATGAATTCCATCATTATGAAAGTGGTTATTGATATTGCATGTGATTATTCGATTAGTAGAGTATACATTTGAATAAGTAATTGGAATTATATCATTTTATTTTTTCCATACTATGTTGAAGTTCATGTTTAGAAGGCTTTTGTCTTATTTATACGTTGCCTTAAATGTTTATTCATTTTTATGAATGTTTTCGTTATATTGTTATCCTTACTGGGCATTTGAGCTCACCCCTTTTCTAGGTTTTATTTTTCCCAGGATGTGATGAAGTAATTTATGAATGACCTTCAGGGATTATAAGAGGGGATAAGAGTGTGGACTATAGAGACTATATTGTTTTAGTTTTAATTTTATGATGTAATGTAAACATTATTAATTTATCTAGTTATTCCATGGATACTAAAGTAATCGGTCTTTCGATATTTGATCTTTCTTGTGATCATGAAAACGTTATGTACTAATGCACTGACTCAGGGTAACTAGGGTCAGGGCGTTACATAACTAATCCAAATTAAATTGATTGGAATTCCAGACAAATAGTAACATAACCTTATATGTGCCTCTCTATATACTAAGGGCTTCTGACTAGTGGCAAGGTACTAAAACTAATATTGGAGATATTATTCCACTATTAAAAATAAAAAAATGATAAATAGAATAAAATAATAAATATTTTTTCCACTTAAAACCATTATAATATCTCTATCACATATGATACACATCATGAAACAAAAATAATATACAAAAAGTAATGAAAATTTTCATGTATTTTCTTAAAATCTACCGATTAACCTCAATCTAATCATAATAAAATTAATAGATCAAATAATAAAAAGAATCATATTGGTAACATTATAATAGAATCTATGTATTACTCTTAGGGATGTTCCATAACTCTGACCACCTATTCCAAAATACCTTTTATAAAACAAAAATGAAAAACTACAATAACTCTATATATGTGGTGGTTTACATGTACAGTATGAGTGAAAATAAAAGCAGGCACCACTATGATACTCTATGAAAATATGAATATCCACTTATATTCATGTGTTTGTATTAGAAGTATATAATTTATTAATAACCTTGTTTTCCAAACATGAAACATCAAAGAACAAAATAGTCAAAATAAAATTAAATAATAATAAAAACATTTAATGATATAAAATAGTTTCAACAAAACATTTTAGTCGTTGTGGCTTTACAAGGAAGTCATAGAATTTAACCATTCCTACTTTGGAGTCCACAATATTATATTATTTTCATCAATCCTTGTATCGATTGTAGTTATAAAATTATATAAAATAAACCATATTTATCTTTTGTTTTATCAATAGGGAAAACAACCAGTAAATATAGGTGTCAATGCACATCTTACCCATCCCATTATGCATCATATATAACTACATACCAATTATTAATATAATATCTCAAAACATTTATCATAACACATATATAATATTTTAATATTGGGTCATGTATACATGTATTAGATTATAATTTAAGGTATAATAACTCATATCAACATGATAAAAAATAACAAAGAAAACCGATGAAATGAATAACAGTGTCAACTTTTTAATATTATAATATTATCATAAAATGTATTAATTATAATCTATTTAAATATATATTATAAATATCAAATTTTGAGAGTATATAACATAATCATCATCTAAAGACAATTATTTTCAAAAATAATCATAATCAGGAATTATAAAATCATGCTAAAACCCACAAAAATCTTCCCAAATGACAAATTTTTAACCTAGATATGTGACTCCATTAATTATTTGTTAAACAAGGATTCATCATAATAAAACATAACCACCAAATGTAATTATAATCTATGAATATATTTTATAATATTTAAATCAGTCAATATACCCCATGGATATTATTTACCCAAATATTCTTCTGATAACAAAAGGTTTAACTATATTCATGCCACAGAAAAATGTTTTAAATTCATCTTTATTTATTTCTCACCCATGTTATTACATATTATATTTCAATTATAATATATTTACTTTAATCCCTCTCATTGAAACATTTTTTTATAGATATTCATTTTAGTGTTAAAAAAACTATATCATCGAACAAAAACCAAACAATTCGGTCTATTCTCATATACCCATAATGATTCCAATATATTCCAATAATATTTTAATAATATACTTCACACCCAAAGTATGAATTAAGGGAATATTTATCCAATTGATCCTTTGTAAAATGATATCATTAGACCATTTGAATAATATTCTACTAATGGATGAATATTTGTTTCTCTCACCTCTTTACCCATGAAATAATTTTTTTGAAACATGAAGGTTGAGTGAGATCATTTGCCACCAATTTTCTCATATTACTAATATATGATTATCTCATCCAAAAACCCTAAATTTTCTAGTCTTGGTAGAAAAATCGTCTTTTCCCTCGCAAACCTCATTTTTTTGATAATTTATGGATACTAATGTCACCTATTTTATAAAAACCCTTCACTTTATTTTAAATTAATACTTTATTTAATATATAACACTAAAATTTATACAACCTAGATGATCAACAGGTTGAGTTTCTTTAATCATTAGGTACATTACATGAAAATATAAAATAATTAATACAACATCTTTATTAGAAACTTTTTTAACATGCTTACAATACTTTTTCGATCATAAAATTCTATGAGATTACCTAGGGATGTTCATAAGAAAGAGGGTCATATATAAATACCAATAAAGGAATAAATGTGGAATTAATAAAAATTGACATAAAATATTAATATCAATTATAAATTAAATTAACATGAATAATAATGCATGAAATATAATGATAATCAAAACATGGGAAATGTGGAAATAAAATAAAACACTGAATACTAAACATAAGTCAAGGCTAAACATGCCAAGACACCATGGGGGGAAATGTAACATAATGTAATACAGTTCAATCCCAATACCAACCTATCCTATCATGATATTAAACATTTCCTCATTCATTGGAGCACAATATGGGTGCACCATTAATATTAAATTCAATATCATGCTTAATTGTGCCAGATCGATAATACAACATGTATTTATTCATATTCATAATTTATTCCATGAAAATAAAATGTTAAATAAATAAATTTAATTAGTTAATTAAAATTATATTTGAATAATGTTGAATTCATATTATAGGAAAATGGACATGGTATTCACTATACAATTGGTTGATCATGAAAAATCGCAGTGAAATTTCAGCAGCATAACGATGTAACATAAAAATTCATAAAAGGGGTTGATGAGAAAAAAAATATCTCTAATCATTTGGAACTAAATATTACAATAATTTGTATATGTAATATCATATCCCATCATAATAAACGATGATAAAATAAATAATGAAATGAAGGTACTTGAATAAAGGAGTGACAGGGAAACACCCTTTTAATATTTTTGGCATGGTAACTGGTGTACATAAAGGATCATGGTATGATTATTGAAAGTTAAAAGAGTATATAATCATTTATATATAATATTTATAGTATTT
Organism: Viscum album; assembly: GCA_963277665.1. NCBI lineage: Eukaryota > Viridiplantae > Streptophyta > Magnoliopsida > Santalales > Viscaceae > Viscum > Viscum album. The sequence goes on from OY728122.1 coordinate 1,915,388,663, forward strand.
TTAATATGTAAGGACATATCTAAACAAAATAAATAATAATTTAATAGACTTATCATAAAATGGGTTCTTGAATGGTCATGTGAAGAGAGAAACCCATTATGTAATTTAGGCCTAGGAACATCTTAGATGAAGGAAAATATGATAGAAAATAGATGATCCCTCAATAAAATAACATCCATTTAAAAGTAGGTGGTGTTGATAAATAAATAACCTAATTGAAAATTGCAACTAAGAATACAAATTCCAACGAAGGTGCTTGATTTGAAAGAATGTGAGGAAGGTCCCATACTCGAGTGTGTGACATAAAAATCATTGGATGAGATTATTGAGAGCATGGAGAACCTTGGGAGAACTATAGAGAGTGGTGATAATATTATGGTAATTATCTAAAGAGTATGAGTCAAGATAAATAAGATCTTAGTTGGGATTATATAAGAAAATATGTGGATTCTTTTTTATTATTTATGTTCTGGACCACGCATTATAAAATATCCATAATCAAAAACCATAAAATGATTTTTCATATGTTTTATTCTAAAAGGAATGGGATCTTATTATTTTACAAGGCCATGGTTTGAAATTATTGAAATAATTCCATCCATTCTGTGGAGGTGAGTCACGCTATTAATGTAATGATTTTGAAACATTAAAATATATTATTTGTTTTAGAGGATTCATAATGGATTTCAAAACTAAAAAACACATTATTTAAAAGGAAAGAATTTATTTGGTCATGTATCTGATTTAGAGTAATTATTACATAACTTGTTGGTCATTATGCTGTCATAAGACATAAATTATATTGATATGATATTTAATTTTTACCGTAAAATTTGACTATCTCAAAAAAATATGAAAAATTACCTATTGGATAATTTTGAAATTATAATTCCAAAAAGTAATATTATATTAATATAAATATTTTTCAAATATTTTAATTTTAACCTTTAAAATAATAACCTATATTTTTTGAAAATGACAGAATTTTGGAGAAAAATAGTTTTTTAATCTCTATAAAAATTAAATTTGATATCATCAAAATTAAATGATCATTTATATATGATAAATATTATTTAAAAATATTAAAATATTAATTTTTTAAAAAAATCCATTAATTCATAAATTCATTAACTGATCTAATATATTGACAAAAAATACTATTAGTGTTTTATTGAATCAATAATAATTTTTTTTAAATTAATGATAATCAGATTAAACTATATTCCTTATTCTCTAACAAATCTGTCATATACATGAAATAATAGGGTCTTGATACATATCCATTTAATAAATCAGAAAACTCCATAAGTATAAGGTGTGTGATGTTGTGACATTCATTTTCTTGTTTGACAAAGATTATTTGGGTCTTGATCTCGATAATCTTGAACTACTATAAAAAATGGTTTCACTTAGGATTAAGTTGTTGGATCTGAGGTTAGCCTTGGTAAATGGGAAATATCAAAAATGATATCTCCATTAGAAGCTCTAATAAATTGGATTTATTGCGTATGATCCGGCTAGTTGAAGCCCTCACATTCTTTTTCTATGAAAAATTGATTTTTAAAAACCCTTTTTTTATACAAATCATGTGATCGCTATTAAATGGTTATATTGTCAACAGTAATGATTCTAAATTTTCATTTAAATCTGACAGGATATAATAAACCCTATGAAATTCATGTGGTTTGTATAATAATATTATGAAATAAGACACTTAAATAAATCAAAATGGGAATTTTATATTATAATTGTTCTATCAGTAAAATATACTCCCCTTAAGAAATTATTTTCATAGAAATTTTCTTTACCCAAAATAAAATATATGAAGGTAAATCTGTTTTAGCACATCTTATAGTTCCCATGTTGCTTCTTCAGACATATTTTTTCTACAAAACACATTTATATTGTGAATTTTCTTGTTTTGTAGAACTTTTTCTCTAAATTCTATGATCTTACACAAATTCTCTTCATTGTAGATATCATTCTCCAATAGTACCACCATTGGAGTGACTACATGAGATGGGTATGGTATGTAATTCCTCAAGAGTAAATCAAGGAATAAATCATGTAATTGAGATAGATTCGGTGGGAGTACCATTCAGTAGCCCACAGTTTCGATTCGATCAAGGATCTCAAAAGAGATGATGTACCTTGGACTAAGATTTTCCTTATTCCCAAATCTCATCAAACATTTCCATGGAGATACGTATAGAAATACCATGTCCCTAGCATTATCCTCTAGGTCTCTTTGATGATTGTCAATATAGATTTTTTATGGAATCAGAGCATACTGTATGTGTTTTTGAATGGTCTTAACCATTTCCTAGGCCATTATAGGACATAGGATTTTTTCACCAACAGAATCCCAAAAATTTTGTGTTATGTACCTCTTCCCATAAAGTGCTACATAAAGAACCATTTGGATGCTTACCTGGAAATTATTTTTGTATGAGAAATTGACTGTATAAATATTTCAGTCCCATCATCTTTTGAAGTCCATAGAATATTCTCGTGACATGTCTTTTAGTGAATGAATAGTCCATTCACATTGGACATCAATTTGAGGATGATGGGCCATAGTGATGTTCAGCTTAGTGCTTATAGAATGATGAAGACTTTTCCCAAAAATGGTGGTGAATCCTAGATCTCGATCATATACAATTGATAATGGTACTCTATGAAGCCTTACCACTTGTATAATGTATATCTATGCAATTTTATATATTGATAAGTCCTCATGAATTTTTATAATGTTAGATTCATTTGTAAGATGATCCAAAAAAATCCCATGAAGCATTTTCCCCCTGGATTTATATGGACGTCCAGTGTAAAATTCAATGGTGATGTTCTCTCATTTCAATTTTTGTATGGGTAATGGCTGCATTATCACCATAGACATATCCATTTCATCCTTCCCTTTCTATAAAACCTGGAATATCGATTTATATTTAGCAACCCCATTCTTTTTATTTTTCCACGAGTAGTTATCCAGATATATTGATACATATTTGTGCTTCCTGGGTGAATGGATAAAGTTGAAACATGTGCATCATCCAATAGTTCCATACATTATTTAGGATTTTATTGAAAACATAGACTTGACCCAAATCTCCCAATTCCTTTTTCAATTATTTTAAACTCCATGGATTTCCCTTTTCTCATGGAATCCACCGTCATCTGAATTTCCACAACATTTATTTGAGAATCCATTAACCTTTCCAAAAGTTATGGTTGAGAAATAATTTGTGAAAGGATTGATTATACACCTTCTTTTATGAATCCAATTTCTATTATTTAGAAATCTAAGACGATTTTATCTCACTCAATTATCATTAGAGATAGAATCATTATATCATTTATATATAAGAATCCACCACTTTATTTGATTAATCATGATTTTAGTGGATTCAGAAGTCACGGTCCTTAATTATCTCTGACCATCTTCATTGGTGCATATTTATCTCTTTATATGTGAATATATACTTGAGGTTATTGTGATATGTAAATATCCCACACATCTAACCATAGAGATAATGATCCCATATTTTCAATGAAAATATCACATATGAATGATTCAGATCATGTGTGGTATAGTTTTTCTCAAGAAATTTTATCTTCATAGAATTATAGGTTATGAATTTCATATTATACATTAACTCAAAGTCCATTCCATTATTTAAATCATCTCTAAATACTACAACGAGTTCTCCAATTCTCAGTAGTGTGATCATATGTGCATCAATGATCCTCCTTTAAAATTCATTGAATCATTCTTCGCATTCATCATTCCATGAAAACATGACTCTATTTAGAGATGACTTGGTTATAGGCTATCACAATCACAATAAATTTCTCAAAAAATTGGAAATAATACCCATATAACCTAGGGAAACTATATATATCTGTCACAAATACCCATCGTTCAATTGATTCTATCTTTTTAAGGTCCTCATATATCCCATTACTAATAATGATATTTCCAATGAAAGAGAACTCCTTCAACTAGAACTCACATTATCTATATTTGGATTAAATCTTATCTTTTCGTTGGGTCTTTAGAATAGTGCTCAGATTCTACTCATGCCAATCCTTGATTTTGGAGTATATTATAATATCATATTTAAATAATATGAAAAAATTATTTACATAATCTATAAATACACTACTCATAATGTCCATGAATAATTTTTTTTATCATTAGTGAGTCTAAATGGAATCACAATGTGATCCTTGAACCCATACCTTGCACATAATGTGGTTTTGGGGATATCTTCCTTCATCACCCACACTTGATAATATCCCAATTGAAGATCTTCCTGGGATAATTATCATGATCCATATATACGATCAAATAAGTCATCAATATAAAGAATTTGTTAATTTTTCATTAATGTGATCGTGTTGATCTCATGATAATCAATTCAAAGGTTCATTGAATCATCCTTCTTCTTGATGATGAGGACTAGTGAACCCTTTGGTGGAGTAATTATTTTTATGAAATGTTTATTTAGATTCTCCGTTTTTTCTTTAGCTACTCATTTTCCAAAACCTAGATTATTTATAGAGTCTTTGATAATGAAAACTCCTCAGGTATAAGATCAATTGAAAATTTATCCTCTCTTATAGGATTAAGACAAGGAAATTCCTTGCAAAACACATCAGAATATTCCCTCACAATATGCCAATATTTGAGGTTGGTGCTTTATATAGACTAAATTATTAGATCTAGATATTCTTTATCAAATGGAAATAATATAAATTCTTTAAATGATGGTTCTAATAAAGATTTATCCTCCTCCATTCACTTGTATAGAATCAATGGTCGATTTAAATCATGGAATGTGATTTCCTTCTCATGCACATTTTTTGTAATCTATAGATAGGGAAATCCAATACATGCCCATAATTTCTTAAAATTCCACCAATGGTAGTATGATATGGTTATCAGGGATATTATACCAACAAATTGTGATAGGGGATTAGTTATATACATGGGATGAAATAATTTTCCAATTTTATGTTTTCATGGATATCTCTACCGCCATGCATTGTGGTTTCGTTTGAACAGTTTTAGTAAAAATAAATGATATGAAGAAATGTTTTAAACTATAATAAAAAATTATGTTTTTTATTCATGACTAAATTACTAGAGTACTTTTCCCCACATTGCTATCGGGATCCACCTCTGATGTAGTGATGGAAAAGGATATCCCTTTCTTCCATGGAGGTTACTGGTTGTTATTGAAAACACATATATTTGGGAATGGGTTTGGAAAGTATTCTGGTTCCTTTTTGTTGAAGAAATGGACAATACCAAGAGGATTTAATTTATAATTCCTTACATCCATTGAATTTGTGACTTTGTCTTGTTGGTAGTCGCTACCATGGTTTCATTATTTCCCACAACTAAATAATTTCTTCATGACCCTTAGGCAATTACTAGGGCGCTTCGTCTAATGACTTTGACAAGTGGGATGTTAAAATTTATTAGAACATTTTGATTTCTCCATCAGACCTCCTAAATTAAATTTTGCATTATTCTTATTATTCCTATGATACCCTTGATATTACCTAATATCTTTTTCAAATTTGAGTGAACATTAGAAAATTTCCTCATAGATATCAAAGTCATAGATCAAAAGGGAATTTTGAAGACTAGGTTTTAGCCCAGAAAAGAATTGGTCTACCGTTAATTATATGATAACGAAAAATATGGAAGTGTATCATAAATGTTCTATTAATTTATCCTCATGCGCCCAGATAGATTCATTGTGTTTTTATATTTGGTAGAGTAATTATGTATCAATTTCTGTACGAGTGTTCGAGGAGAATATTTAACAAAAAATATTTCGAAAATTACTCCCACCACATAGATTAGATATCATACCTAGACATAGTATTATTGATCAATGTCCTCCATTATTCATCTTATACCCCCATATGATACATATCTAGAATAACCATATCTTATTTAGAACATCGATGGATAAATAGGATATTCCCATTGGTGTTGATCCATATTTCTATGATTAAGGGATCATATGATCCATTGAATATAGCAGGCCTTTGATGCATGAATCTCTAAATTTTGCCTTGTCTTCTCTTAGGATGTTTTGGGAGATCCTCTTAATCCATGTTTCTATTCAGAGCCCGACTTAGCTGAGATAGTATTGTTTTAATGTTCCTGATTCATGCTCCCATCAGGTAGGGAATATCATTGGGGTAGTCATCATATTTCACATCACATTGATTGTTTGCCTGATTCCTACTATTTCCAACCATTGGATGGAATAATGGAATTACTAGGGGTGAGTATTTTTAAACTATTAAACACATAAGGGGGAATCCAAAGAAGTTACAGAGAAAAATTATATATTACATTTATTTCATAAAATTATGAATCTCTATTATTTAATTTATGTTATCTATTATCTATTTCCTAACATATATTTATATGGAAAATGTTTTTGTCTAATAATAATGGTTCATTTTGAAATTGTGAAATTACTAAAGAATATCCACTATGAGAGTTAAATTAGGTGTAGAGTATGGCCTATTTTTGGGTACAAGGTTACCCCAGGTCTAGCCGGAAACACCTTGTCATAGTGGTTACTCTTATGGACATCTATTCCAGAACATAGTTCCCTTGATGTATCAAAATACGAATGTATTTTCTTGATAAAAAAATACTCTATTCAAAATAAAATTTATTATTTTTCCACATACATAGTCTTATCCCAAAGTATTTCACTATAGTTTTATAATCCTTCTTCCAAAATACTTAATCATTTTATCTTATACCATCTATAACAAACCTGTTCATTTTTTGACGTTTATACATGATTTATTATATTAGATTACTTTTAATACAAACCATATGATCATGATGTATAGTTTCTTTGAGAATTAGGTCAATTAAAAAACAATATTAAACATGTAATAAAACATATTTATTTATAACCTCATTATCATGCTCAAAATACTCATTCGAACATAAAATTCAATGGGATAACCAGTATATATACATAATAAAGGGGTCGTATATAAATCCTTGTAAGTAAATAAACATGCAATAAATGATACATGTTATTAAACAAGAATATCAATAGGTAAAAAATGAACCTGAATAATATGGTATGATATATCTTGATAATCCTAACATGGTTAATGTGGAAACAACTTATAACACTAAATCGTAAACATATGTCAAGGATAAACCTTCCATGAAATCATGGTGGTCAAATTCCAAAAAAGGAATCAGATTCATTACATATCCCAACATTATGTATCATGATACTAAACGTTACCCATTTCATAAGAGCGCTATCTAGACGCACCCCACATATTCATTTAATTCTCATTCTTACGTGTGCCACATAAATCATACAACATATAATCATCCATCATCGAAATCCATTAAAAAATCAAGGAATGTTAAATAAATACATTTAATTCACTAATTAATAATTATATGTGCACAATGGTGAATACCTTTTATATACAAATAGGTAAACTTTTCACTACACAATATTTTTGGCACGGAAAATTGTGATAATATTCTGGCAGTATAATAGTGTTAATTAAAAAATCATAGAAGCGATCTATTAGAGTGAAAGGGGTATCTCATCATTTGGACACAAATTGGATAGAAAGGTGGATACAGAATAACATGTCCCAATATAAGGAAATGAAGATATAATACATAAGGTAAGGAAGGTACTTCCATAAAGTGGGGAAAGGAAAAGACCCCTTATGAAATTTCAGCATGGTTACAAGTGTACATAAAGGATCATAGGAGGCTAAATGAGAGAGAATAGGGGACTCTGACAAATTATACATTACGGGGACATTAATGTTAAAATGTAATAACATATATCAAAAAAATAAAATGGAAGTTAACATAACTAACATAAAAGGAATTCATGAATGAAAATGAGAAAAATAAACCCCTTAGAGAATTTCATCATAGTAATATATAGATAAAGGTAAAAATGAGAGAGAACAAATAACCCCCCATTTAAAATTCGTTTGAGATTAAGAGGAGTTTATAAATAAATTATATTAAAAAAATTAAATCATGAACAGAAATTCTTAAAATGGTGCTTGAATTGATAGAAGTTGGAGTTCCCTTAAGTGGGAGACCTTAATAGCATGGGAGGGGGTTTTTAAGAGTTTGGGTAGCCTTTTGATGACTCTAATGAGTGGAGGGAATAGTATGGTCATTATCTAATAAATTTGTGTTAATAGAAATGGTATATTTTTTGGATTTATACAAAAAATATGTGTATTTATTTATTATTTAGGTTTTGGACTCTACATAATAAAATATGAAAAACCAAAAATCCATCCCACGGTTTCTAAACATGTTTTTTTCCAAATGTGATTGGATTTATAATTTAATACAGACAAGGGATATCTTATTAAAAATAATTTCGTGCATATGTGGAGGTGAGCACACTATTAATGAAATGATTTTGAAACCTTAAAATATATTATTCGTTATGTAGGATTCATAATTGATTTACACAATAAATAAAATAAATATTTTATTTTATTTTATTATATGGAAAATAATAAATTTTAATTTGATCCCATTTGGAGTAATTATTAGATCACCTTCGGGTCATTAATATGTCTTAAAACACAAAGTATATTTATAAGATATTTAATTTTCACCCAAAAATTCTATTGTCTAAAAATTATCAATGATTTACCTTTGGATAATTTCAATGTTATAATTAAAAAAATAATATTAATTTTATCTAGTTTTTTTAAATAAGATAATTTTCACTTTTAATATAACAAACGACATTTAGATAAATGGATAGGTTTTTTTTACAGTTATAGTTCTTGAACCCTTATAAAAATTACATTTGAAATCATAAAGATTTAATGATAATTTATATATTATAAAAATTATTGAATAATATTAAAATATTCTTTATTTCAAAAATCCATTAAGTCAAAAGTCCATTAATTGAATTTTAATATTAACAAAAATAATTTTTTTATTTAATAAAAAAACATTTATAAAGTTACAATAATAGGATGAAAATATATTCATTATTCTATAAAATTAATTTACACACTCATAATGATAGGGTCCCAATATATATTCCAATAATAAACTAGAAAACTTTATAAGAGTAAGATGTTTGATAGTGGGATGTTCATGGCGTGGTTCTTCGAACATGGTTTAGGTCGTGATATCAATAATCTTGTCCATCTCCCCTAAATGGATTCACTCATGATTAATTTGTTGGATGTCAACATGTGCTTGGTCAAGGGAAAAGATATATAAATAAATATGAATTAAAATTTTTATTTATAACTGTTTGGGTTGTTACACATTTAAGTACTTTTTTTCTATTTCCAAACTCACTCACAGATGGAAACATGAATAACGAAGAAACTAGTAAAAAAGTTTTAGGTTTCTTACTTTATATGTAAGCAGGATCATATACATCAAATCTTATCAATTGAATCTATCATATAGAGTCGAACCAATTAAATTTATAAAATATCATAAAAAACATTTAGAAACTAAAAATAATATATATATATAAATAAATTTAATGATATGTGGTAAAGGAATCTAGAGGTTTTACCTTTTTTATCACTATTGGGATCCTTTTATAGAACACATTTTATGATTATCATCTTCAATGTTATACCAATGGAAGAGATGAGAATATAGAGAGGATGAGAGTTGGGGGAGATCCACTATAACCACACATGACCTAGAGGAATCCCCCTTAATTTTATCAACTTCTCTTATATTTGTTTTTAATATTCTCATATAATAATAATGATGATGATGATGACAGAGATGATGAATATTATGTAGATGGATTTCAATGAAAACAAAATTACCTCTCACATACACAGACAAGGGAGAAGTATTATTAGAACACTCTATAACATGGAAATATATTATGTAGAATTCAATGAGAACAATGATATATTTCCTTTTTTATACCAATTTAAATCTTTCTTGGCCCGTAATCCATTTTTATGGCCCAGAAGACCATATTGATTAATTAAATGACATTTTTTCCCAATTTTATATAATCATTTTTAAAATATCTTGTCTTTCCATGCCATGAAGATTATGAATAATGATTTATATCCACTATTCAATCAACCTTCATTCAATATGAAAATAAATACATTGTATTATGAACAAACCCACACTACCCAATATTAATATTGAATATATTACTGAAGAAAGTAAATGTCACTATTGGAACTCTTGAATCACCAACCTTCAGTATTTATATCACCATTTCAAGATTTTAAAATCACCAAAAACACATAGAAATTATTATGTAGGGAATAAAATCTTGAAATGGATGTCATTGGGGGTTTTAACCGTCAAACATGTAGATTAAAATCTATAAAAACAAACAAATCATACCATGGTCAATCTTCTAACAATGAAAACAACATCAACTAAAACTATTTCATTAAAGATAATTAAAAGTGAATAACTTATAAATTTGTATATATATATATATATTATACTCCATAAACAAATTTAATAATAATAATTTCTATCATTGTTAAAATAATAATAATACATGTTCATTAATAATAATAATTACACTATTATACAAATAACAATAAATTAATAATATTAATAATAATGATAGGAATATATACTCACATAAATATACATAGTTATATGAATATTAAAAATAATATTACTAATAAAAAAATTCATTTATACCATAATAATTAGAAATTATTATGTTAATGAACAAGGTGTCTAAGAATCCATTATCAAAAATGAAAATAAATGTTACACGAGTCAAAAAATTTATTTTTATAATTGAATATTTTTTAAATAACAATAATATTATCTATAATAAAAAAATGAATTAGAATCTACTCACTTTGATTCTATCTATGCACACCACATAATTCATCTCCTAGTGATGTGATTAATGAAAAAAATTATGGTGGAATGGAAATCCAAGCTGATCATCCACTCTACATCCAATCTCTATAAAATATAAAATATATTTCTATTAATTCATTTAAAAATGGTTTTGTATTTTCACTCCATTCACAAGATGAACTACTACAAATATGGCCTTTATCAGTGCTATAAAAATGAATTAAAAGTGAAAAAAATCATTGTTAATCGAGGCGAAGATAAAGGGGGTCACATTTATCAGTGCTAAAAAAATGCTGTAAAAAGTAAAAAAAATTAAATAATTTAAAAAGAATATATAATGTGGGCGGGAGATTTTACCAGTGCATGACCCCCCCCCCCAACAGTACGTGCTGGACCCTCCTCCAATTGTCCCGCACACTACCCTTGCCCGCACATCCCCCACATGCCCGCACGCCCCTCTCTACTTCCACCTGAACTCGATCCCAAGACCTCCCCCCTTGCATGCCTCCACCTTTACCACTAAGCTATTTAGTTTTTTCTCTATTTATTGATATATCTAATATATATATATATATAGTTATATTTATTCTTATATTAATATAGATTCATATTAATATAAATATATTTAGTTATATTAATAAATATATATTTATTCTTATATTAATATTTATATATATTAATTATTATATTAATATGTATTTATTTTTATTTATATATATAGTGATATTTATTCGTATATTAATATAGATATGCATTAATATAAATATATTTAGTTATATTAATACATGTATATTCATTCATATATTAGTATATATATATATATATTTATTCATATATTAATTTATATTTATATTTATATATATATACATTTTTAGTTATAATTTTTTATCCATATATTTATTTGTATATTAATATATATTTATATGATTAGTTTTAAATAAATATATAAAATATGTTTTTTATATGTGTTTAAAAATAAATAAATAAATACATAAAAACATATATACAACACACACACACACAGAGAGACACACAGACACACACGCAGACCTAGATATATATATATACAAATAAATACATATATTTGTGTATTTGAAAATCCATAGAATGATAAAATGACCATAACATCTAATCCAGAAGTCTGTTTCTACTCCCCTACCAATAAAATCATATAAAATGAAACAATATTCAATATGATATATGGAATAGGCCTAATAGAAATATGTATCAGAAGTTATACCTCTTTGAATGTTAGAAATTCAGGGTATCCCGACTAAAAACTAAGTTTTGGAGGCCTTCTGGGCCTTTTTGGGCCTCGAAATATGTGACAAAAGGTTCCCTGGGGTCACTTTCGTGTAGATATTATCACAAGCTTTGATTTGATATGTTGTAGAACTGAGAAGGACACACGGATCAAATGTATTGTCTGTTTTAAGTTTCAGTTACATTTTCATCTTATTTTAGATCTGTTATTAATTTTTTGGATTTTTTGTGTCTTCAAATTGTTATTAAATGATTATTAATCAATGGTAATTAGAAAAATGTTAATTAATTATATTTTTTAAAATATATTAATGCCATTTTGAATAAATTTGTTATATTTTAAATGTAATAGTCTATTTATACTTATCTAAAACATATTTAAAAATATATATTATATTTATATCAATATAAATATACTTATATAACAATATATTAATTTTCATGATTTTTTTGAAATGTTATCATTATCAATGATAGTAAAAAATCACTAATAAAGACTCCCTCTTATCAACGCTACTAAAATAAGCTCTAATAGAGGGGTCCCATTTAACAGTGCTAAAAAAAGCACTGAAAAGGGGGGGAATTATCAGTGCTAAAAAAAGCGCTGATATATGGTCAGTTTTGAATGCGCTTTTTTAGCATTGTTAAAATTGACCATTATCAGAGAATTTTTTATCACTGATAAGGCCCCCCCCCCCTTTTCCGCGCTTTTAGAGCACTATTAATGGGAGGCACTGCGGAAACGAGGTTTCGTGGTAGTTATGGATCAAAAACTATGGCTAGAAATATTTTCAACATTTAAAAATTAGTTAATTTCAGATTTATGGAAAAAGAAACTAAAAATATATATAGATGAATCTTATAACATTCCCAATCTGGTCCATGTAGATTATTCCACACCCTATAGGTCCTAAATATCCCATTGATATACTATCTATTTGAACCATTATCTTACATATAAATGCAGTTTGTTATATAATTTCAATGGAACCATTATGATCAGTTTATTTAATGTAAATTCCAAACATATTAGTAACCGAATTTTTTTTTGGGATTTATGACCATATATACTTTTTATTATGTTGGATTCCATGGAAAAAATAATCAAGATAATGATAACAACTTGAATTTTATTGGGAATCTTCATTTGGATAAGAAAATTACATGAATCATTGATTAAGTACATGAGTTATATAGTTTTTTAATATAATATATTTTAAGCTAAGGGGATAATTACATTACCAAATTGCAGTATAATGTGGAACTACAATAACTGGTATGTGGTTGATGTGTTTAAAATATGTTAAACAAATCATTCCATAGAGTCTATATATTAACACAAAATTAGATTATATGTTCACAATCATTCCATTATTAGTAGCAAGAACGTAGTTTGAGTAGTATGTCATAAATATATTTTAATTTCAAAGTATCAGTATCGACCCTATCATGAGAAGTTCTCCAAATGAGGGTTATCCTTGATGTTATGATCTATCGATTTTAAAATTCATTCACCCATTCGATATTAGTAACTGAAATATTGTTAAATAATTTGTAATAATATCTTATATTTGAAATAAAGTTTCTATAATATTTATAAACAATAATATCATCAGGAAAAATAAATTAGTAAATTCTAAAGATGTTCCCAATTTTAGTATGATTAATATCCGATGGTTTACACAAAATTATTGTAAATTTATAGATCATTATAGAAATTAATTTTATAAAAAACATAAAGAGTTTAATACTTGTCAAATTTTTAGATAGAATTTAAGACAGAAAACATTCATACCAACACATATGGGGTGGGATGAGATACTAGCGTTTTTTTATGATTTTAGAGATGAACAACTAGAATATTACATCTTGTGATTGTTTTAGTTTACTCATGAATTTGATGATATGTATCTCCATTGATTTTATTTTTCATTTAGGGGTCTCCCCAAAATGTGATCCTTGATAGAATTATTAATTTTACTAAAATTCATGATCCTTATGCCAACAACAATAATTATCTCATAAAAATGATCCCAAGTTACAATCATTATTTTATAAAATAATATGTTTTTACTTAATATTAGATTCATGAAAAAAAATCCAATTATATTGATAAGTTACCTTATGTAACACCCAAGGATTTAATAGTATTTTATCTTTTTAATGTAATTCAACAGCTAGCACCACATGCAACACGGAGTTCTTGTCCACCACGACTTACAAAACTAGCCATTACAAAATCAGTTATGAATAGTATTAAAAAAATTTAAATTTTATATACTCCATATAATTTTATCATCCATATTATATGTTTCCTATAAATAATATAAGCACAAATTCATTTTTTCAGATAAAAGAAGTATTTTTCAAAAAATTGTAATTTTGCTGACTTTTAATAGAAAATCATTTTTAAATAAAATATTTTACATAGTTATAAATTTAATTTGAAAAAATAAACTACTTATTATGATGAAAGACCTAAAAATTTAATTTGGGTGATTTTTTGGTGTTTTTCTGATAACTTTCATATTTTGATAAATAGTGAAAAAATACAAAATTTTAATTGAAAATCCATTTTTAATAAAAATAAGTTATTGTGTTAAATTATACATTTGAATGGTTTTGATGTACAATTAGAATATATTTTTATCATTTAATCTAATTTTTTTTATTGGTAGTAATTTTACTTTTAAATTGGACCTAAACACATTCCAATCTTTTATAGTTTTTACTTCTCGAAACCCCTCTTTCTGGTTTTGACAATGGTAATTAATTTTGAATAAATTAACGCATATTCTATGTTTTTAATTTGATAAAATAGAACTAATTTATGAAATTTATATATATATATTTTCTTTGGGTGAATTTATGGTACTTTTCTGAAAACATTCAATTTTAGATGAATAGTGAAAACCACAACGTTGTAGATTAAAACTGACATTTTCATTTATATTATTTTAAATTTAACTTAAACTAAAAATAGATACATAATAAATATATTATTCTAACTTGATTCATTTGATTCATTTTACAATAATATTTGATAGAAGAAATTTTATTGAACCTTTTTAATGTATTTTTACCAACCTTTTAGGCACATTAACCCACCTTCTATGCACATTTTCAAATTTGCATAAAATGTAATTTTACCACTT
Source organism: Viscum album (assembly GCA_963277665.1). Lineage (NCBI taxonomy): Eukaryota > Viridiplantae > Streptophyta > Magnoliopsida > Santalales > Viscaceae > Viscum > Viscum album. Next base: position 1,915,403,981 of record OY728122.1, read on the forward strand.
ATATGAATTAAATTTCAAAAATAAAATAGAAAATATTTACATTAGTAATTAAAATGTGTTTTAATAGGATCAAAATAATTTTTGGTGAATAGTAACTTTTGAATTTTATTGACCACAGTTAAATGTGAATAAGGTAATTAAATGTAGAAATAATATTAAAATTACCCCAAAATACATCCTTATTCTATTGGATAAGTTTATTTCGGCCAAAAATAATCGTTATAATGAAGATAAGATCCTTTTGATTCATTTGAGATAGATTATGACATTGACTATATTTTATTTAAAGCAGTGTTAAAAGTGTTAAATTCATTATTTAATAACTATAACATTATTAATATAGGGATACACATAAGATAAATTAATAAATAAATATTCATTAGAAATATAAAAATATTTCTTAAATCATGGTAATTTATTTAAAATCTTTATACATTATATAATTAAATTTATTTATGACAAAATGATGATACAATAATTACCTTATTAGTGAAGGATTAAAATAATTGATATTATAAATATCAACATTAATGTAAATTGAGACTTTTGATGAAATCCAAGAATTTTATAGGTGAATATGAAATGTTAGGGTTGATTTAATTTATTTTTTTGAAGTAGTAATTTTTTTATGACTTTCAAAAAAACCAAATACTAAATAGTGACAAAATTGACATAAAAGGGTTTTTAAAAAAAAATACTAAATTATTAAATGATATAATATTCTTAAAAAATATAATATTCATCCAAATGACTTATATAATGATATATGAGTCATTAATTAACAACTTGAGGTTCCCTTGAATTTTATTGTAATTTTATAAACCATGTATTATAATATTACAAGAAGAAAGTGTAAAAGTTAAACTATTTAACAAAGGGTTAAATCTAAATGATAAGTTTAAAATGGAAAAATAAACTTGATTAAAACCCATTAGTAGAGAATATTTATACCCATACCCAACATAAACTCTATTAAAATCCATTTGGAGGTATTATATATCAAAAATGATTTTATTATAAAATAATATTTCAATATTTTCCAAAAGTGCCCCTCCCCTCTCTTATAAAAGTGTACTTTCCCTTCTCTTAAATTAACTCCTCCAAAGTCATTTGGATCAGCCAACCCCTGCTCAAATATCCTCCAAATACCCTAAAATAATTCTTGAGGAATTAATTTTATCATAATTCCAACCTAAGGTTCCACTTTGTTCGAATAAAAAGAGAACACCCGAAGAAGAGGTAATTATTTTATCACCTCATTCAAAGTTCTTTTCTTCTTCTACTTCTTCTTTCATTGTTGTTATAATTTTGAAATAATAAATCCAATACCTTATACATACTGAGATGTTATTATAAATATGATAAAACCATATTCTTTTTTGAAATCCATTCTATGAATTAAAAAGTCACCATACGTGCGGACGTACGGCTTACCGTCTCCACGTAATGGTGTAGTTTGTTATTCAACGCATCATTATTTGGATTGGTATAATAATGAGTATAATTGATGAGTATAACTTATTTAAATAATAAATATAACATGTAAATTATTATTTATATATAATATACCATCAAATTACATACTATTTCACCATCAATATAGTGATATCATCGCTTGTGCGTAGGTACGGCTTACCTTCTCCAAAACACGATGAGATTCATTTCCACGTTCACTATTAAATACTGATTATAAAAATATATATTATATATATGTATTTAATATTTGAAATAATAATTCTACCAGTAATATATATATATATATACACACACACACAAATAGCTCATTCACTTACTTCTGTTCAATATGATATGAAAACAGAAACACCGTTTATGCATACATAAGACCTAGAGTCCCCCTAAAAGTTGTTTTTCATTTCATATATCTATCCATTATACATATTAATATTCTGAATATATATTATACATAAATAATGTTTTATATTCTGGATGCAATTAAATCATGATATAAGTGATATGATCAAGAATAATAAGTTAAAACACATACGATAAAGAAAGTGATTATTACCCAAAATATTGTTTTAACATGGAAATTATTATTAAACGGGTAGTAAAATGTCATAAATGAATAAAATATGATATCATAAAAATTAATATGGTTATGGTATAATTTAATAACATACTATGGTCATTATATAAGAGGTTGAACATACCCTCAACCAAAGGAAAGTAAATGGTAAGGGTTAATTCCTCAATCTAATTATTATCCGAGATTGATTAAGTGTAAGTATTTACTAGGACATATTTATCATCAATGCCCATATTTAAAAAAATTATTTTCTAAAGAAATGTTTTAAAATTTTATAGAAGGGTTTATTTAATTATTTCATCATTTTATATGTTTTAATTAATTATTTTTCTAAATCTTTTTAATTAATGTCCTTGTTTTCAAAATGATTTTAAGTATTTATTTATATGGATGTAGTTGATTTAAAAAGTTATTTAATTTCAAAAGTTTCAAAGTGGTATGCGATGCATTGATTCATAAATAACATTTAAATGAATTCATTTATAAATTTTGATAATTTTAAATGATTTCATGAAAAAAGTATATTTTTATCAAATAGTTTTACTGATCATTTTTTACTATGTCAACATCCATTACTAGATATTATTCTTGACTATGTTTGATATATTATAATACAATATTCCATATTGTATAGAATGAGTTATGATATTATTGACTATGCATGTTCTATTATTATACCCTATAGGGTACATGGTTAAATTATTGACGCTTCATATTCTAGTTTTAATATGAATGTTTATGCTAGGTTTCACCCTTTTCGTATGAGGAATTCATTGGACATAGTATGTGATAGGTGGAGCCCTCTATAGCTCCCTGATGCATTGGTAGGTCTCATGAGACAAATTAGAGTCTTGGAAAAAGTCCTTGAAACAATATTTATTTGTAGTTTTGGAAGGAGGCCTTGACTATGTGGTTATGATGTTCATCATTATGCAGTTCCTCATTATAAAATTAGTTATTACATGTGATTATTCGACATATAGAATATCCATGTGCATGTTTATGTGGTAATGTTTGATTTATGTTTTCCATATTCTGTTAAAATTAATGTTTAAAAGGATGTTTTTTTATTACACATCTTTTCTTACATGTTTATAGCTTTCGCTAAATTATTTACCCTTACTGAGTATCTGATCTCACCCCTTTCTTATGTTTTATTTTCCCAGGATTACAAGAAGTTTATTATGATTGATATAAAAGGATAAGATAAGGGAATAATGGTGTTCTAAAAGGATTATTTATGTTGTGTTTTATATTTGAATGTGTAATGTAACGTACTTGTATATAATATATTTTCCCAGCATACTTAACTGATCAGTCCTTCAGGGCTTGTTTCCTTATAATCATGCCAATGAATTAAAATAAATCTCTGGCTCTCAGCTTCTAGTGTCGGGGCATTACAGTTGGAATTAGTGGATGTTTAGAATATATTTGGAAATAAAATTTAGAAAAACTATAATTATAGAACATTACCCTAAGGTAGACATTAATGATTAGTATAGAATAACTTCCTAGAATTTTGGAAATGTTGAGATTTTGTGAGTTTTCTACGAAATAAATCCCTATCTGGATACTACAAGTGGACATGGTTCTAGCACAAATGTACCTAGAAGTGAAAACTATGACAAGGAGTTTTGAGCATCACCTGGGGTATCATGGTACACAACAATGGGCCTACATCACATCTGGTTTAACACTCCCATGAGATATTCTTATGATAATTCACATTCAATTTACAAACCATTATAAAGTATTTATGAGTATATATGACTGCAAAGAACCCATTTATATGACTATGAGACTAAAAGTATAAAAATCATCAACTAATGTTGATAATTTTCTTGTTTTTGGTTTATACATTATGATATGATCTAACTTAGTGTATGTAAAAATTTAAAAATGGAACCCAGTAGAAAGAATGAGAACTCTATCCGTACGCATATCCCCAAGAGTAAGAAGGATCATATCAATCCTAGTCTTAAGACAAAATTTATACTGGAAATATCCTCCCATATATTATCATCCTATGAGGAAACAGAATCACGTGTTAATTAGAGAAGTAAATAATTCTATGATTCCTATGGATTTGAAGGGAATCCAAAGAAGAAGTGTATGGCAGAGATAAACATGGATGGACAGAATAAGGGAAAGAAGAATTTTCACACATGTGATAACTGGGGAAAGAATCACCTTGTTAAATTTTTGAAATAAATGAAAGTTTGTTATATGTGTAGAGAAAAAGGACACCATGTTTTTTATTGTAAGGTTAAGAAAATAGTTTCAAATGTACTATGATTCATCTATATAGAGTTGGGACACTATGCAGATCAATGTCCCATTCATCAGAGTATACCCCAAATAAAGCTATTGGATAATAATAAAGTTATAATATACCTCGTATGAAGAGAAATGATTAGTTTTCTTAAGTTGTTATTAAATAATTGTTTCATTTGAGTATTGTATTAATGATGAACAATTTATAAGAATTATAGAGTATATAAGGATTGTACTACAGTACTATTTCATTAAGGATTTGAGATTTTGTGGTACCAAGAATGGTGACATAATAGGTAGTTAATTTTTTTGAAAATATACGGTTGAGAGAAAGATAAACCTTAATATGGTTCGGATACTGAGGTAATGATTTTTGGAATAATAGATAATTGTGTTGGATAAAGTATATTGGATATTATTGAATACCTTGCAACTAATTAACAATTTTTTATACCATAATTTTTAGAGATTATAACATTTTTGGACTTAAGGTGTTTATCCAGTATTCTATGTTTTGTAGAAGTAATAAGGAAGTACATACATATTCAAATAAGGTTTTATGGTAATTCAAGTGGTTACCATGTTTTAATAGAATGTATGATGAAGGTATTCACATGTTATTATGTGATAAAATAGATCTTCATTATGTTATGTTGACCTTATTTTTAAATTTTTGGTCTATGAGTTTGGACACAAGTATTTTGGATAATTCTAAAGGATGGGATTTAGAAAGCTGAAAACTTGATAATTTTTTTGAGGTTAATGTCTCATTTATTGAATACTTTGACCGAAAATTTGGTTTTTCTGTAAAACATTAGAGGATCAAGGGAATACGTGTAGACCTTATGATTTATAAAATGTGCTTTAGGCAAAAAAATAGTTTTGAACAATCATTTACTTGTGTAAAGATGAAGTGAAAATAGGTCGAAGCACAACCAAATAATGAGAATATAATTATGATAGGTAATGAAATCATGTGTGTTTTCTTGAGTTCTTATATTTATAGTAAAATAATCCCTCCTCTTCAAAAAAATAAAGTATATAAAAAAATGTGTTAACCTAATACCAAATGTTTTGTTGAATCAATGATACATTAAATCATCATAAATTGATGGCTTTGAGGCCGACAATTTAACATTCATTTTTCACTAGTTTGTGATTGATAACCTTAATCACTCCCTATAAATATTTACTTATTTCCTCCAATTATGTGTCACTAATTTCCAAAAATGTTCTCTTATTCAAAATCTTAATTTGGTTATGACTTTTTCATTTCCCTTTCCCTCTTATTAAGACTAAATTTTATTTACCCTATTTCCTATGTTGGTTTTCCACATAGGTATTTTATATTTTCAACCTTTTATTTTCAGAAAACAATTTCAAATTAAGAGGATACAATTTATTGAAGGAGGGTAGAATGTAACACCCCCCATATTTCATAGTACATTATCTCATTCATGTAATTCAATAGCTTGCGCCACAAGTAACACTGAGTTCAAGCACACCATGAAATACCAAAATATCCATTTAAAAGAATTTTGTGAATAGTATTAACTGAATTTTGAATTTTTTATAGTCCATAAAATTATAACATCCATATAATTTTTTTATTAGACATAATATAAGAACATATTATTTTTCTCATATAAAAGAAGCATTTTTCAAAAAAACAAAATTTTACAGTCTTTTAATGGTTAGACTTTTTTAAATACAACATTTTAAAAATTTATATATTCAATTTTGAAAAATAAACATCTTATTTAGAAGAGTAATTGAAAATTTTAGTCTGGATACATTTTTAGTCTTTTTCTAATAACTTTCATATTTTGATATATAGTGAAAAATAATAAATTTTAATTGAAAAAGGACATTTTTAATCAAAATAATTTATATTGTTAAATTATAAATTTGAATGATTTTTAAGTATAATTAGATTATATTTTAAAAAAATTATCCACTTTTTTTTCAGTGGACGTAATTTTATATTGAAATGGGAAATAAACCCAAATCAATCTTTTGATATTTTTTACTTCTGAAAAACCCAATTTCTAGTTTTGACAACGAGAATTAATTAATTCAAATTATATGAGTTTAGTTTTTTAAAATATAAATAATTTATGAATTTATAATATCAATATTATATTTGGGTGAATGTTTGGTATTTTTCTAAAAACATTCAATTTTTTAATGAATAGTGAAAACACTGCATTTTAGATAAAAACCGACTTTTTGTTTTAATTTTTTTTGAGTTATATTAATTTAAAAATATATATATAGTAGTTTAATGTAATTAATTATAGTTATTTTATAATAATATTTGTTATATAATATTTTATTGAACCTTTTTAGTGTCTTTTTACCCACCTTCATGGCACATTTACTAACCTTCTAGGCACCTATGAAAATTTGAAGGATACATAATTTTACCTCTTTTTTTTAATTTAATTTAATAAATCCAATAAAAATATGAAATCATTAAGTATAATGGTGTTCAATAGGATGAAAATAATATTTGGTCAATAGTAACTTTTGAATTTTATTTACCACGATGAAAAGTAAATAAAGTAATTAAAGGTAAAAATAATATAAAAATAACCCAAAAACATGTCCTGATTCTATTTTATAAGTTTATTTCGACCAAAATCAACCTTAGGACAAAAATAATACCATTTTGTTCCATTTGGGTTAGATTATGACATTTATTATATTTTATTTAAAGAAGAGTTAAAAGTCCCAAATTCAGTGTTTAATAGGCAAACCATTTTTAGTATAGGGTTACAAATAAGATAAATTAGACTATAAAAATTCATTAGAAATATAAAAAGATTTCATAAATCATGGAATTTTATTTATAAATTTTAGATATTATATAATTAAATATATTTATGACACAATGATGATGCAGTAATTACCTTATTAATGATAGATTAAAATAATCGATATTCTAAATATCAAAATAAATGTAGATTGAGACTTTTTAGGACATTAAATAATTTTATAGGTGAATATGAAATGTTAGTGTTGATTTGATGTATTTTTTAGAAGTATCAAATTTTTATTACTTTCTCAAAAACCAAATACTAAATAGTGTCAAAAATTACATAATTGAGTTTTTAAAACAAATACTATTTTATTAAATTATATAATATTACTAAAAATCTAATATTAGTCCAAAGGAAATATATAATGATATATATGTCATTAAGTAACGACTTGAGGTTTTCTTGAGAATTTATTGTACATTTATTAACCATTTATTATAATAATACATTAAGAAATGGTAAAAGTTAAACTATTTAACAAAGGGTTAAATCTAAAAGATATGATTAAAATTGTGACCTATACTAGTCTAAAACCTATTGTCTGGTAGGATTTAGACCCATCCCCACCATATAATCTAAATATATCCTTCTGGATCTATTAGAAACCAAAAATGATTTTAAAAAATAATAATATTTCAAGCTTTTCCAAAAATTCCCCTCACCTCTCTTATAAAAGAATATTTCCCCTTATCTTAAATTCACACCTCCAAAGCCATTTGGGTCAGCCAAAACCTACAAAAAATAACCAAAAAACTACCCTAAAATCATCGCAGAGGCCTTAATTTTATAAAAAAACCCATCCTATGGTGCCATTTTATTCAAATGAAAAGGATACACCCGAAGAAGAGGTAATTATTCTATCACCTCTTTCAAAGTCCTTTTCTTCTTTTACATTCTATTTATTTTTTAATACAATTCTAAAATAGTAAGTCTAATACCACATACATACTAAGATGTTTTTATAAATCTGGTACAACCATATTCATTATTGAATCCATCCTATGAATTAAAAAGTCACCATACGTGCGTGCGTACGGCTTACCGCCTCCACGCCGTGGTGTAGTTTGTTATTCAATGCATCATTATTTGGATGGGTATAATAATGACTATAATTGATCTAAATAATAAATATATCATGTTAATGATTCTTTATATATAATATACCATCATATTACATTGGATTTCTCCATTAATATTATGATATCGTCGTTCATGCGTACTTACGACTTACCGTCTCCACGAAGTGATAAGATTAATTTCCATGTTCACCATTCAACGTTGATTATAAAAATAAATATTATTAATAAGTATGCAACTAATGAAATAATAATTCTACTATATATATATATATATTTACATTTATCTCATTCACTTACTTCTGTTCAATACGATATGAAAACGGAAACAACTTTTTTGCGTACATATGGCATACCATCTCCATAAATGGTGTTTTTTAAGGTCACATATCTATCTATTTTACATATTTATATTAGGAATATATATGATAAATAAATAATTTTTTATATTCTGTAATCAATTAAATCATTAATTTGGTGATACGATCAAGACTAACAAGTTAAAACAAGTACGATAAGGAAAGCGATTAATACCTAAAATGTTATTTTAACTTAAAAATTATTATTAAATCGGTAGTATAAAGTCATAAATTAATCAAATTTGATATAATAAATATTAATATGGTCATGTCACAATTTAATAATAAAATATGGTCATTATACAAGATGTTAAATGTACCCTTGACCAAAGGAAAGTACTAGGTAAGGGTTAATTCCTCAATCTCTTTATTATATGAGGTTGTTTATGTATAAGAATTTACTAGGACATATTTATCATCCATGCCTATATTTCATAATTTTTTTTCAAATGTAAACTTTTGTGGTTTTATTTAAGGGTATATTTAACAATAACATCACTTTAAATATTCTAAATATTTATTTTTCTAAATCTTTTGAATTAATGTCCATGTTTTCAAAAAGATTTTAAGGATTTATTTATATGGAAATCATTGTTTTAAAATTTTAATTACATTAAAAAGTTTCAATGTTGTATTTGAAACTTTGATTCAAACATCACTTTGAAATGACTTCCTTTATAAATTTTGAAAATTTTAAATGATTTCATGGAAAAGGTATATGTTTATGAATGTTTTTTACTAATCATTGTTAACTATGTCAATATAAATTATAGATATTATTCATGATTGAGGTTGATTTATTATAATACAATATTCTATACTGTATTAAATGAGTTATGATATTGTTGACTATGGATGTTCCATTTTTAATAAACTTCATGGTTTAAAGTTAAAGTATTGACATTTCATATGCTAGTTTTAAAACGAATGTTTATGCTATCTTTCACTATTTTCACACGAGGAATGAATTAGACTTAGTAAGTAATAGGTGGAGCTCTCTATAGCTCCTCGATGCATCAGTAGGTCTCATGAGGCATATTATTATTTTGGAATAAGGCCTTGACAATATTTTTTTTTGTTTTTTTGGCACGAGGCCTTGACTATGTGGTTAGGATGTCCGATATTATGCATTCCCTCTTTGTGAAATTTGTTATTAAATTTGATTATTTGACTTTTATAATATCTATGTTCATGTTTATGTGGTAATTGTTGATTTATCATTTTTATATTATGTTCAAATTTGTGTTTAAAATGTTGTTGTTTATTACACATCTTTCCTTAAATGTTCATAGCTTCCTGTAAATTATTTACCCCAACTGAGCATATGAGATCACCCCATAATTATGTTTTGTTTTACCAGGATTGCAAGAAGTGTATTATCATTGATCTTCAAGGTTAAGCTTGGTGACTAATGTAATTTTCAAATTATTATTTTTTTGGGGTTTTATGTATGAATTTATAATGTAATATTCATGTATGTAATCTATTTTCCAAGACCTCTAAAATGATAGGTCCTTCGAGACTTGTTTCCTTGTAAAAATTACAATTTATTAAAATAATTCACCAGCTCTAGGATTTTGGGATCTGGGTGTTACACCTTATGTCATAGTATTAACATTAATTTTACCAATTTTACTCATACAAAAGTGAAAAAAACTATCATGCTTAAAATTAATAATGACAAAAATAAAAAAGCCCAATTCACCAAATTTGAACATCCTCTATCCATATATTTTATACTTTTTTCATGATTCATTACATATATTTGGTTGAAATATATTTTAATATTTGTTAATAAAAAAAATGAAAATAGATTTTTAAAATATTTGTATAATGCATAATAATTAACAAATATCAAAATTAGGAATATTTTTTATTTAAAAAATAATAACTATTTATTATAAACAACATGGATGATATTTCAATTTAATGAAATATAAAAATTATAATGGTACTAGTAAATTACGTGATTTATAGTAAATAAATTTGAGTATTTTAAAAATCAGTATTTTTCACCATTCACTGAAAAATATAATATTCCAAAAAATTTAAAAAAAAATAGCATTCAGTTTTTTTATATTCTAATTTAAAAAAGAAGTTATTTTTATAATATTTTTTAAAAAATTGGTAAAAATGAGTTATAATTTCCCGGAAATAGAAAATAAAATGCACATTTGAAGAGTATGAATTTTAACCATAAAAAACTTCACATAAAAATAACTAATTTTTTAATATGTGTTAATCAAAAAATTTATGTTAATTAGTACCATTATATATATTATAATTCATTTACTCTTATTTACACCCACTAATTCAATTTCATTCAATAATAATAACATTAAAATAATAATAACAGTTAAATACTAATATAATTATTGAAAATCTAAAATTGCATATTGTTTGGGGTGGCGTGTTAAGAAATATATCATGTTTATTAATCTTCAAAAATAAATATTTAGGGTGTTAAATTATTCATTACTTAAATAAATTACACCCTAAAAATTTTATTTTTCTCAAAAATTGATCAGTATTTGAAAACACATTTAATACAAACCCACATTTCATAGATAGATAATAAAACTTATTATAAAAATGGAAGAGTGAAAGAAAAATAGTACCCAAAATAACATAAAATAGTTTTACTAATATGTATACTTTTTTTGGAATTCTAAACATCAAAATGGAATACAAAAATACCTTTCAGGTTCTAATAGTGTGTGGTAGAGAACATGGTAATGATAATGTTAATAACCACAAAACCAAAATTTGTGAGGGGTGAAAAGGCAATAAATTCATAAGAAATAATTTTAATAGGATAAAATATTTATTTAGGGAACCTTTTTTGTATATTTGATAGATTATTTTACTTTCAAGATAGAAAACACGATAAAATATACAATATTGATTTAATTCTATATAGTAATAATAAATTTATTATTTAATGGTGCTTTGATCAATTTCAACATAATCTATTACTATATGAAATGAAAATTAAGGATTATTTTTTCATCTCTAAATCACTAAAATTTATAATTATTAGGTAACATGATCTATAAAATAATCTGAATTCATTCCTCTTCTCTTTATATATTAGAATAAACCAAAATGATTCGAATTTGTTATACAGTATACATAAATTATACTTTAATTCAAAAAATATTACAAAAAGTTCAACATAAACAATTCCATATGTAGTTAACCATAAAACCCTTCACGTACATGTCAATATAAAAAAAGAATATTTAGAAATATTTTAACTAAATTTTTTAAAAAACATCAAATTAATCATCTAAAAAAGAAAAAGTAACTCTTAATGTCACATACTAAATATGTGAATTCCTTGACTATATATTCTCATAAAAATGGTAACAACAAGAATCAATATAAAGTCTCTATGGAAACATAAATTCTTCCAAAAACTAACAATCCTCTTATTTCTTAATAAAATCATTAATATAGAATATATTACCTAAAACAAAAAATTATGCAGACACCTACAAAGTTATCATAAATTACATTATCATTATATCACCCACTAATTTCAAAGTCAGAATAAAAATATCATTTATTTATCAACTTCTATACTCACTTTATACCAAATAAAAATTATTTTCTCAACATCAAACACATATTAAGGGTTTTAATTCACTCAAATGTTTTTCTATAAAATACCACCAAACTATAAAATCCTAATTATTGGTTATTGGAACCATTAAACATATACTTGAAAATAATTAATGAAAACTTCTAAAGAATAATCGTTATATGATTCATTTTTCTTATTAACAAAATATTATTGATAAAACACTTATATACCGTATTAAACTAATCCTAGTACATAAATAATTCAATAATTCCAATTCAACAATTGTAATATCATGGAACCTCCCTTGGTTGAGGAAATCAACCTTTTATTATCGTACTAACTCAGATAATTCTCATGTTTCCTATACATGTAATAATAAAGTATAAATGGTACCCTAGGATTAACTATATATTCCTCTATTGTAATCATCATTTATCCTTTAAAATCACCCTCTCTATGTCCTTGTTCTCGAAAACTAAAATATCATCATGTTCTAATCAAAACATTCTATGGGTTCTTCTTTCCACATTCTCAATATAATATAAGTTTAATTTTATTCTCCCCATTTTCTTCATGAAAAACCATTTTTATATGCTTATGTGTGTTAAGACAATCACTGAAGATGATATTTATAATCATACAATGATATATTTGATTATACCAATTAAATATTTTTGGAATTATGACTATATTAAATTTTTCAATCATGAGTTTTATTATTCAATTTCCTATCACATTCATTGTTAACACAGTTCCTTCTAGTTCCAACAATTTACTAAAAAAATTAGATTGAGAAACAATAGTAATAGTAAGTAACCACATATTAATAAAAAATATTTTATAGGATATTTTATTCATGAAACCTTATTTTCAATCTATGAAACCCAAGTAATACCCTTGGTCATCCATGAATATCATATATTAAAATCCTTTATAATAATTAAAAATAATATACGAGTTAACCCACGAATTTCATATAAGAGTATAAAAATAGTTATACAGTAAAAAAACAAGCCCCATGTACTATAATGAAGCTCATGATATACTTGAACAACTCTATTCTAGATTATTAACTCTTGATTAATTTGTGCCAAACCATATCCACATGTTGTATCTAGAGAAGGATATTATGTTAGGAAAAACATGAAATATCTAACATATAAAAAATGTTGGATGTTATCCTATATATATTTTTATCCCCATGGTTTTCAAGAATTACCAGTAAACCTAATATCTAAATACTGACTAAACCTAACTTTGATAACTACATCACTAACCCATACTTTTCATACTATTAATTAAATTTTATTATATTTATATTAATTACATAACTATATGATCCATGCGTGAACTATAAAGGATTAGTGACTTTTCTAATTAGATACACAATAATTATATTTCTAAAATTATAATAAATCTATCCAAAAAATTAATATACATAACTCTTTTTAGTTATATCCTATTTAAAACCATTATTCATAACCCAGTTAATTTATAAAAAATAAAGGGTAGGCTCCAATGTTCAGTGTTGGTAATCAATGGAGATATAAATAATCACTTATTTATAACCTGATTATACAGGTATGATAATATGTTCTTATCATTTGTAAATTTATTCCCTGAATATCATGGTTCATAATATATAATCATTACAGAAAGAATGTAACCTCATTAGGAAATAATCATTATGGAATAGAATATCATGATTCTAAGGAGAATAACATTGGCATAGTACATAGGTTGATGAAATAAACATAACAAAGAAAGTCAATTATTTAGTCAAAGATCACTACTATGACTATATTAGTGGATTGGGTTCACTCACTCTTCCACCATATCCTTAGTCTGGTTTCACTGAAAATAAAATTATATCCTTTGTCAGGATTCACTCACAAGACTATCATAGTGGACAGAGTCCCTTACAAAACTAGCTTCACTCCCCATTCTAGTCCATATTATCTCATGAAATAACCATCTTATCATAATGAATTGGAGATATATATAACTCTAGTACCTTGATACACATAATAATAATACATTAATATGTGTTACACACAATAATAAACCATTCATCATATATCACAACTCATGGAAATTAATGGGGTTTCATAAAAAATAACAATTCATCATAACATAGCCCATGGAAATTTAAAATATTTCATACATATTTTATCATTATAATAATAAACTATATAAAGAAATAATAAGGATGGAGTCATTGGATTATATGTCAATTAATGAATAAGTAACATCATATGATATTATCTCCAATAAAAAATATCATAAAATACCACATTGAATATTTCATGAGGAAAATACCATTTTGATTAAAAAATAACTTATTTAAATTCATAAAATATCAAAAATAGTGTAGAAATAAATATTATTTTAAAATAATAATTCAAAATAATAAATGAATATTAAAATCATTAATAATTCATGATGGAGTTACATGTTTTCATGTCATGAACATTTAAATAATGATTTCCTTTTCATTTAGAGTACACAATCAAAAGTACAATGTTTAGAAAATGAAAATAAGTTTATATTTATTTTTTCATAGAATGTAATATATAATTATATATGAAATAAAAATATATTATAGAATAATAATAAAACTCTTGAATTATTTTTTTAAATGTGTACATTAATGAAAAATATTCCTGACCAAATATGAAATATAATATGTTTTTTTGAAAAACAATCTGATCATTTTAAGCACCGAAGAGAGGAAAATGTTATTATTACATGAAAATTTAATGAATAAATATAGGAAACAATAATTAATGGGGTTTATGTAAATATTATCATATAATTTCATTAAATGGAAATTCACGAAGAGGAAATATCGATTAAAATGATATTAAAACATAAGACCGTTAGAAGTTTAAAATATTTTGATTGAAAACAACATAAAATAGAAAATTTTAGATGTGTATATAAATTTTCCTGTCATGACCCATCAAGGAACACTTGAATGGAAATATCATAATATTGATAAGACTAATCCCATATCAAATTGTCCAGGGGCAGGTGGCTAGAACTAAGTATACGTATCCTAGATTTTGGAGGCATAAGACTATGTACCTATACACACACACAAAAATAAATATATACTAGACCATATAATTAGGAAATGTAAATCATAAAAAATTATTCAAATGCATGAATACATTGAAACCCCACATAAATATACTACATATTAAGAAAATACAAAATTGTCTAATTACAATCCCACCAAAACTATAAATAATGTTCAACCTGCTTTTAATGAGTGGTCTAATATCAAATAAAACCCATGTATGAAACATGTTCTTTATAGTCCAATACTATACTCCCCTTACTCTTGATTTTACTTGGATACTATCAAATATCATTTCTTCTATATAAGACATTTCATGGGCTAGAATAACACATTCAAGAGTGAGTATAAATATACCTGGTAGGACACCCTAAAATAACTGAACATAAATCATCAAGAGTAGTCAACACATCAATTAACATGTATTATAATCAAGATATGAGATATAAAAACAATCAAAAGGAAACCCAAAAAACTAATAGGATACACCATGCCTCAAAGATGTCTCAACCAAGAATTATTCTCATGGATTAAAGGTATTGATCATCTGGGAGAATCCTGTCCACTAGCTATTTTTCCACTTACGGTGCTCTTATAATATGTCATGACCATTGGGATCCTCTAAATAATTACTCACCAGAACTTTAGTGTTCTCAATATATAGATTGGGGATCTATCCTTAGACAGATTAGGGATACCACATAACCTTATAGACAAATATTCTAAATATGGGATTGAAACCCTTTGTATAGTGGTCACGTCAATACAATGAAACCTACCAAGGATGAAGAAAAAATGATTTAGGATCTTACCTTGGTTTCAGATGGGGTTACACCAAACAGTATCTAAGTAGAAACCCATATAGTTGATCCCAATCCTTTGGTAAGGATTTTATACATTACGAAAACCTCACATGTATGGACCAATGAATCCCACTAAAATGGATAAGGTCTAAAATGATGAAACACAGATCTACAAACTAGCATAGAGGCTTTACACTTTGTGCTTAGGGTGTATGAAATGTTACTCTATACCTCAAAATTATAATTTTTTAGCCTCTATTAATCTACATGTTCTCATGTAAACCATATTTCTACATGTCCATGGTTGTGTTTGTGTACCTAGTTGTTCTTGGGAATCAAGTAGTTCCCTTGTACTCGACGCGTGCATTTGTACTTCACCGTGTCTATTCTTGTGTACTCATAAAGTACGCTCCAGAACATTGGCCTATTGTCACAAGGTTTGTGAAACATCTACTATGTCGTGTGATTTGTTTTATCATGTGTAAATAATAAAACCACATTAAATGACCTTACAAAACTTTTTTTATTTAGGTTGATTGATCAATAATTGATGATTTTCCTAAGCATGTGACTTCTTCATGTTCCTTTTGATTCCACCACCATTGATATATCCATTGATCACACCAAAAAAATCCAAAATCCAATATTCATTGAACCCCATCATCATAGGCTTCTGAAATATGGACTTTCATCTTCTCAAATAAAAATTTTCATCTCAGCACACTATCATCACATGTCAAACCTCATTTAGAATTAACCCCGTCAATCAAGATCCATCTCAGATCGTACACCACTATCTTTATAGCTCTATCTCACCCTCAATGATGAACCAAGACTGATGGTATCAAGTTTTGTGATTAAAAAATATTATAATATGAAAAAACACCTTGTATTCATCAAACTTCCAGTCAAGGAAATACCATGGTTCAATCATGCATTGAAATGTAAACAAAATGAACAAACCAAAAAATGTGGGAATAACAACATCCATTTTTCTTTTTGTGATCAATTGGTTTACATTATATAAAATAATGATGAGTAATCAAATAATATCAATTACCAATAACCTAGTAAGTTTAAACTCACACCCACAAAAAAAATTAACCCACGAATCAAACTATTATAAAAATTGATTCATGTTCATCATTTGGTAATAAAAGGAAGATAAATCCATAGTAAACATCATCATAAATTATGTTAATAATGATCACTACTAATGAAAAGTACTACTTCTCTATCCCTGCTGAAATCCAAATATTTTTTATTTGAAGAGTCATCCCAAATCTTTGATCTTCCATTGTTCATTTGAGAATCTCCATAAATGGTTATCCGGTAGAAACTGCCAATCATTATAGTTATACAGCTAACAGAAGGTCATGCCCATGATATAAATTTTATAATTAAGGGGTTAAGTCACTATATTATAATAAAAAACTAAATGCAATTAATTAATTAGTTATTTTTCCATCCATGACTGCACTCAACACATGCTTCTGGTTCACTCTGAGGTTATATCTCATCTAGGGTAAAACCTGCACATCATAATTACACGTGGTTTTGGAATTCCCATTTATTCCCCCGTTAAAGATTTTTTACACTATTTTAGGAAAACAATGTGTGTCTGATATTAATATATTGAATATTTATATAATATCAATAAGTAGCCTCTTTAGGCCGCATTATATCACGTCATCTCAATGTGTATATCCGGAGATTTTATATGATGTATTTAAAATATTTAAAAGAAAAAAATAGCGATATTACATTCACCCCACATTATGTATTTTTGTCATAAAAAGTGAAAAATCTATAAAAAATAGATTTGGGTATTGAACTTGAATACGAGTATCCCCTTCCCAGGTCTTCTCCAGAATGTTTTTGTATTACCACATGGCATGAAATAAGTGATTCTCTCTCCCAAAGAGGATATTCTTCTATAGATTCTTCATATCAACCGATTGCACCAAAAATATTTCTCCATCCTCAATTTCCAACAAACCCAAGTCGATGACAAGTTACAGTCCATTCACATACCACATTATCATTGAAAATAAAATAATTAATGTACTCAATTTTATTATGGAATTAAGGTAAAGAAAAATACTTCCTCACCAATTGTGCAACGAATTTGGAAATGGATAATGAATCATAAATATAACTTGTTACCCCATTAAAATCATCCCAATATACCTTAGGTGAGACCTTTAAGAGTAGACATCCTCCCTCATTGAACATTAAATACCTCTTTCAATAGTCTGTGTTAAAAATTTGAAGGCTCTTTATGGTCCTTATATTCTCCTAGATGATATAAACCATCTATGTTTTATATTTCAAAAAATTTAGTCCCATGATTACAGACTCCCTATATCATTCCAATATAGTGGAGGCCAGTGGTGCCTCCCACCAAATGCCTAAAATAGTTCTATACTGATGGATGAATTTTAGTTGTTGAATTAAAACTACACCAACCATAGGTAAACCTTATAACTATGAAAAAAGTACCAGATGAAAGGCTACAACATATCCTCCATAACCTGATTGGCCCACCCAGTCTGGAAATTATTCTAGGTTAAAACTCCATGCTCAAAGATAACTATAACTACAATTCCTTCAAAAATATACCCCATATGTGTGACATGAAGCTAGTCTCATGGTATGAAAAAATTGTGGATGGAACTTTATGGATCTAGAATATCTCCTACATGTAATGGCATCACAATATCTCTATTAAACTCTACTCTCATTTAGATGATAAGTGAGGATAGATGGTGAGTTTGTCTATGATCAAATTGATGGAATCATTTCCTATAGAAATTTATGGTATCACATCATGATGTATATATATATACCATCAAACATACATATTCTAACCTACATGGGTTAAGAAAAACCATATGGAACCTAGTGATCCCACTTCACCTAATTACAAGTGAGGTATGAGGAGATAAACTCTATTACACACTTCCTTATCAATGTTCACCAAAACTAGTGTTAAATTTCATGGTACATATTTTCCACACCCAGATGTACCACCATTGGGATATATGAAACATTCTATTAACCTATTTTATAAATATCATTGGTAACATCATCCATCATACGAAAATTTTAATTTTCTACCAACTTTAATAAAATCAATCAGTATCACCTCTAATGGATATCTGATCATATAAGGTCTCTAGTCGATATATCCAAATTGGGATGCCCAAACACATTATTAATTTGGTGTGCTAAAGCCATTAAATGGAGGTAATTTGCACTATAATCACAAATAAGGGACAAATTTAATGAGGTGAATACTCTAAATCCCAAGAAAGTAATCGTGAACAAGATCTCATGTTTAGTGCATCTATGACAAAGTTTCACATCCCATTATTATAGACTATATCAATGTCATCATGTAGAAGGAACTCAATCCATCACCTCTATAAAAATTTATAATTATTTTTAGAGAAGATATATTTGAGACTCTTATGATCAGAACATATGATCAAACTCTCACCCATAAGGTAGTGAAACCAAATCTTCATGGAGAAGACTACCATTTCCAAACTCTAGATCTTGGGTCACCTTATTCTGCTCATATAGTCTCAACTGTCTATACCCATATAAAATCACTTCCAACCCTTTAATAAATAAAATAAAGATAAATTGATCAGGAATCATAGAATATTATGTTCTATAAAATCTCCTATATAAATCTCGTGATGGGTGAGCTCATTAACCACTTCTTCAACTACTGAAAATCAAACTACAACCTCTCCATAAAAATTGAATGGTTACCCCATCTGAGTAAATACAGTCAAATGTGATAAGATACTAGATAAATTAGTCAAAAATATATTAAAATAGGATGAAACCAAAACTATTCTCCACAATATTGTTATCCTCTTAGGTAGATTGCATGTTCAAAATACCTCAAAATTGATTAGTTACACCGATACACCCTGTATTGAGAAGACATATCACCAAAAATAGACCTCATGAATCTAGAATTTACATGTTGAGAGCTTCCCATAAATAAAATTCTATAATAGTGTTTCCAAGACTATACTCAAGTGCTTATCATTATCCTCCTCAGATGCAAAGTACACTAGAATTTCATTGATGAATACCACCAAAAAATGGTCAAATAAATCCTTAAAAATCATGTTCATGAGTCCCATGAATACTTTTGGGGAATTATTTATACCAAAGGTCATCACTCTGTACTCAGAATAAATATAGAAACATTATAATGTTGACTTTGTTATATCCACATCCTGTACACAAATTTTCTTATAACAAGATCGTTGATCAATCTTTGAGATATTTCATGACCCTCTCAACAAATTGAAGAGGACATCAATCACTTTTAGTGGATAATTATTCGCATGGGTCACTTGGATTAGGTGATGGAAATAAAGAAACAACATCAAGATCCTTTCTACCTTATTTATGAACAATATTTGGATTTCCTAGTGTGAAATTATTTGTATAACAATGTCCTCCCTTTTCAATTACTCCAAAAATCACCATAATATCTCAAATCTCTATGGGATCCATATAAAATTATATCATATAAATTAGGGTCATCCCTAGGTGTAATTCAATGATTAAATCTCTCACTTTCTGGGGAGGTAAGTGATACATATCCTTTAGAAAGATATTACCATACTCCACAACTATGATAGGAATATGAAATCGCATATCATCAACTGATCCTAGATAAATACTATCCAAATGAAGACTAATTGGTTCTACCAACCTACGTACGATCTCATCCATTTTGTCTAGTTTTTATTCTTAATCATAATGGAATATTCCATTCTATCACTATTGGAACACCACATCCTCCACATGAA
This sequence comes from Viscum album, assembly GCA_963277665.1. Classification (NCBI taxonomy): domain Eukaryota; kingdom Viridiplantae; phylum Streptophyta; class Magnoliopsida; order Santalales; family Viscaceae; genus Viscum; species Viscum album. The sequence continues at coordinate 1,915,424,874 of OY728122.1, forward strand.
TTAATCAAGTTGTGTATGAAGTGTGGATAGTCAGTCCATACATAATATATTATTATATGTCCCCACCACTATTACAAAGAGATACCATAATAAACTATCAACTCCAAGCCTCAAGTCACAATTTCTGCAGATGTGCATGATCCCAAAGTCACACCTAGTATGAGTATCCCAGTGGAAGGGCTGATGAGAAGACTGATCAAGAATAATTTACACCTAAACAATATTTCCAGAATAAAAATTGCAGATAACACCCATGTATATCATTACTAAAACTAAATTAGAGAAGAAAAATATCATAACTATGATCAGTCTTGATGATTTAGGGTAATAATCTTCTATTGAAAGTAGTTTCCTTTGACCCAGACCACCAAATATCTTTGCCTAACATTAACCAACTGTCAGTGGTGGTGGATGATGGTAAAACCACCTACCATATCTTGATTCTCTTCCCACTCCTTTTCCCTTTCCATCACCATATGTACATTCCTACTCCTACCACTATTTATGCCCACGTAGTCCATCAACTATCCCATTGTCAGCTGTATGGGGGGGACGGAAAATTGTGAGTGATGTATACCAAGCCATATTGAGAGAAATATGACCTTTCTCTAGGACATATCAAAATATCCAGAGAAACCATAACTACCAATTATCAAATCCATGAATTTATTTTTGAGTTGTTATTTTTCCTATTTGTGGACTCATCATTTTTTTCATGGGTTCTTGATGGCTTTTTAATGAAAAATGTAATTCTTTAACCCAATAGTTGGTGGCACACAGTTAAGGGAAACTATTCACCAACCCAAATAAAACATTTTGACTTGGATAATGGAATTGTCTAGGCCATAGAGCCAACTGCATGGGTGTTCAGCCTCTCATTGGGAACTGTTTAGCTGGGTTCCTCTTGGTAAGTGAGGGACTCATGGATTATACATAGTTAGGAAAACTCGGTGGGTTAACCATGCGACCTATCTAGATAAATAAAACCTTGAAAAGTTCTCTTTTCCCTCTTTGTATTTAACTATAAATCACCAGTAATCTGATCCATAGAAGATTTCCAGACCTAGAATCTTGATTCACAACATCTTTTACCCATTTTACTCAAATCATTGGGTGTTTTTGGCCACATATATTCAATGAATCATATAGTAAGTCTCACTTATCTCAATTTAATTCTACTTATAAGGTCTATCTCTTTCAATCTTTTGGTTCTAGTCTTCTAGCAGGTTTTTCAACCAAATGAGGGTTCAATTTTGTGTTGTTGGGTGAAATATTAATGTTTTGTTTTCTATAATTCCTTTATATGGTATTTTTGACCTATGGTTTGGGTTTTTCACTGGATTCCATTTGTTTCCAATGATTGAGGTAGGTGGTTCGATGATTTTACATTACTATGTGATTTTTGAATTCGTTCTTAGTTTAATAAATTAGTTCAATGTACAAAATATGTGGTGTGAAATTTGTTTTCAATGTTTTTTAATTGTCTAGGTGTTGAATGTTGAGTTTTCTAAAATATGTTGATTGTGTTTCATGTGTAACTCTTCTTTTTGATTTATAAATGTGTTCAATGGATTTTGTGAAAGGTTATGAATTTATTTTAATGACGTTTTGATGTACATATATGATAAAAATTGGTTTTCCAAATAAAATTTGACTTATTACATTTGAGATTGTTTTTTTATTTCTTAAATAACATCTATGGATTGTGGAAGTATTGTAATTCATGTATTCAAATGTATTTGGTTTGATTATGTATTTGAAAGGGGATTTTACCATATAAATGGTTAGATTTCATGACTTATCTTTTATTTATGTTTGAAAATTATTTTTATAAATTTTTCATGTTTGGTGAAATGTGCTTCCAAATGTACTGGGTGTGAAGTGAATTTTAAATTGGTTTTATTACATAATATGGTAGGATTATATTTGAGTTTTGATATTTGAATGGATGTTTTTGGGAATGAAATGTATTTCCCTTTGTGATATTGATTCATAGATTATGTATGTGAAAGTGATTATTTTTGTGACATATGAAATTGAAATTTAGTATGAACGTCATCATAGGTACATAGGTGAAAAAACTAGAAGAATTATGGTATTCAATTTGGTGGGGGAAATCCTTGGATAGTTCTTGAATGATTGAATATATAACAAAACTAAGAATTTGATATGATCAAAGACTACTGTAACGTGGTATTGGATCCCCTCTAGTGGATTATTCACATGAAACACTACTAGTTTTGTCTTATGATTGGAGAACACTATTCCATGGGATGTGTTCTCCTCTAGTGGACTGTGCAAGAGGACACTATTGGTTTTGGTTAGTTGATTTTTATCACCATGGTATGAGGTTCATAGGGTCCAACTTGTACTAGTTACCTATATGGATTTCCCATGGAGATTTATTGTGGCACAATGTATATGTAATTTGGTTCTGAAAATTGGTATATGGTGAATCTTGTGTACATTTTAATTTCATTGAAGCATATTTTGAGTAATGTTTCTCTTAAAGGTGTTTTCAAGAAAAATGTTCTCGTAAAAAATGTTTTAAATTTTCTTTTGGAAGTCTGCGTGTTGGCTTTTTTAAAAATTATATATCATGAAATATTTAATTTAATTGAAATCCTTCTAGGATTTGGATCACTCCCTACATACTCATTTTGTTATATGTATAATTTATTATGTATGACCCAGTTAATGTTAAGATGTATCATGGTGGTGGTGGATTTGGTTTCTAGTGTTCCACTTCTTATAGGTGTTGGTGGTGGTGGGTTGAGGGTGGAGAACCACTTGTTTCATGGTGGTTTTTATGATGGTTTTTTGTCCCAATTCATTTGTGTTTTTTTTGTTTTTGCATAATGTTGTAACAAAGTTGAATGTAATTTTTTTATCCCTGTGATTATGATAATAAGTTTTGTGATGATGTTTTACATTGTATTTTTTTATTAGTTGTTTAACATGGGGAAAATCCTTCCCAAAAGTTTATTGTCGAACACCAGAACAAGTTTCCAAACCATGGGGATATAGAATTCCATTTGGTGCCATGTATTGGGTTGGGTCGAGAGTCAGGTTGGACAGATCCCTGACTTGGTTCGTAAAAAAATGGAATGAGAGAAACTTTAGAACTTTTTGGGTCATGTTATTTGGAAGAGTCATGATATACAAGAGATAATATTTTTGGGGATTTTGTTTCCAGTTTCATGTGGTGTGTCTATCAAACACACCTTGTGATAATACTTTGAGTATCCATGAAATTATGTTGTTTGGTTTTACTTCTACACCATGATGGACTTAGAGCCTGCCGAAAATATATGAAAACCAAGAGGAGGAGGAATGGTTTTAATGACTTATTTTTTTAATAGGTTTTGTTTTGTTATGATTTGTAGAGTTATTTGAAATTTTTTGTTATCAGTTAACAATTTTATATTATGGTGTTTATGGTTGTATTGATGGGTTTCTCATCTGGTTGTTCATTATTTTAGAAAGATTCATCCCTGAAGAGTTCCTATAAAGTCACAATAAGAGGTCAGAGAGAGTTATCCCTCCCCAATTAGTCAAAAACTAGTGGAACCTGTTATATGAACTATCAAAACATTTGGACATGGAGCGGGTTCTGGACCAGCTCTAGCTAAAGAATCCGAACTAGGTCCCTAAAAACACAAAGCTAATGAGTTCCTCAAGAACATTCCTCCCTATTTAAAGGGTATACTAATAACTCTAGAATAATAGGAGGGAATATAGAAGATAAAGAGGGTGATAAATTTTAATGATACCCCAGAGGTGGTTAGTGTGAAATATGATTTGTTCATGTTGGAATGTCCTAGTCAGAGGTCTCTTGACATAGTGGTGATAGCTTGAAAGCACCAACATATGGGTTTGAAGAATTTAAAGGTCATCTTAAAATGAGAAGTATTGTCCTATGATTTTTCCTTCAACAATTATTATGAGTTCTTGGATCTACTCTAGGGATATTTTACTATGATGGGGTATGATAACCACTTTGCATAATTTGTTTGGTACGCAATCACAGTCATTTTCAATGAGTAGTTGATGGCTCAAAATATCAAGATTCTTTTGTGGACAAAAATTAGATACTAGTTATTGTAATTCTATAAGAGAACCTATGATGAGGTTTTAGATCCTTCTATGATTCTAGAAATTGAATATAGATCCAATTCTGGTTTCTTTGGAGTATTTTCTGTTTTTCGAAGTGGAAGTTCTAACACCACGAGATTTTATGAGAATTTTTATTTTTTAATTTCATTGATGTCATCTACGCTACACAAAGATTATCTTGTGCTATACGCAACACTGTATTACCTCACAGTATACACAACACTATTCTTGCATTGTGTTAAACACAATTTCAAGTTCGTTTGATAGTAGTTATTCTACGCAACATTGAGTGTGGGTATATATATATATATATTCAATGTATAAATGAAATATGGTTGGATTATGGTATACACAACAAGAAAGGCGTCTTTCACTACACGTAACACTGACATGTCTTGTATTACACGCAATAACGACCTTCCTCGATAGCGTGTGTTGTACGCAACACCAGGTTTCACTAAACAAAGATATATTGTTATAATATTATTATGGACTAGCCGTTATGAATAGTATTAAATAAATTTTAAATTTTTTATTGTTATTATTCATCTTACACATTTTCTAGAACATGGTATGAGAAAAAAATAAAATTTTCGGGTAAAATAAGTATTTTTCAAAAAATGCAGTTTTTCCACATTTTGATGGCGCACCCACTTTAAATATAGTTTTTGAAATTTTTATAAGTTCAATTTGAAATAATAAAATTCTTCTTGGGAATCAGGATAGAAAAATTTACTTTGGATAAATTGTTCATATTATTCTGACAACTTTAATATTTTAATGAATAGTAAAAACATGGAATATTTTAATTAAAAACAACTTTTTTCCTCCTAATAATTTATATGGATAAATTATAATGATGAATGGTTTTGATGTATAAATACAACATATTTTTACCATTTAATATAATGTATGACATTACCATTAATTTTACTTTTAATTCATAGGTAAAAACATTTCAATCTTTGTTAATGTTTTAACTTTTAAACCCATTTTCTTAACAACGAGATTAATTTTAAATTAATTACTGCAACACATGTGTTTTGAATTTTCAAAATTGGATTCCATATTTTAATTCAGTGGCTCCAAATTATGTTAATAGGTTACTTTTACTTATTTTTTATATTATGAATAGTAACTTTGGTAATTTATATTTACTGTAGTTAAAGGTAAATCAGGTAATTAAGGGTAAAATAAGATTATAAAATTACCTTAACACATGAAAAAAATCTATTGGATAACTAAAAGTAGACCCATATCACCTAATGGTAGGAATAGATTCATTTTATGGGCTTTTGATCATAAAATTTTTTTATTATTTTTTAAACCAAAGAAAGTGACAACATGTCACTCTCTTAAATATTATATGTATAATACTTTTAATTTAGTGATAATATTCATGAAACATCAAACATGAATAGTCTCAATAAATCTAATGAAATTATCTACATTATGTGAATTTATTTATAATTTTTAGGGATTAAATAATTTTCACTAACGGTGGCACGATAGTGATGCAGAAAGTTGTTATTTAGTGAAAAATAAATTATATAGTTTTTATTAAAGTAATAATACCTATCAAAAGGACAATAAACATGACCAAAACATTTTGGTAGAATATATAAATATATCATAATCGTCCAAGGGTCTATTTTTGGACCATTTTGAGCCTTATAAAAGGTATTAAAACATTTATATTATATTATTTTAAATGATCTCAATGATATAACCTTCATAATTTAATAAATATAAAAATTTACATGTTCATAATTTAAGATGATAAATTCGAGTAAAAATATTATTATGAAAGTTATTATTTTTATATTCATCATAAGATTTTGTTTTTAATTTTTATGTAAATAATAAGTATATAAAGTTATTATTCAATAATAAGGTATTAATTGTTTTATTATGAGAAATATCAAATAAATGGTTTTATAAATATTAAAATAAACGTTATATGAACTAATTAATTTTCTCCACAAATTTTATAGATTAATATGACATGTTATGAATCTATTAAACATTTTGTTTCGAATATATCCTCTGTGAAGATTTTATTTAAATTCAAATAATTGAATAGTGTCAAAATGAACACTATTGTTATTTTATAAAAATAACATATTATTAAATTGATTAAAAATCACATAAATATTTAAAAATTAAAAATTGAAATTTTTATGGTCTAAAATTTCATAAATTACCCAATTATGGATAATTCACAACACATAAGTAATTATTTATAACAATTTAAAATATATAATTTTATTACCACTAATAATATGAAATAAATTAAATAAGGATAAATTAAATTGATAAGGTTTAAAATAAATTCCCAACATGTCTAAATTTTATTGGATGGTGAGATTACAACCTTATCTCATCTAATTTTAGGATTTGAGTAATTTTGGATGTTTTTAACTGGGTTTTGATTTATAATAAATTAATATTTTTGAGGATTCCAAAGGTGCCCCTCTCCTCCCTTATAAAAGGGAACCTCCTCCCTCTTCTCTTTACACAACTTTTGGCCTTCAAGATTAGCCAATCCCAGACCATTTTTCTTCTCCACTTCGCTATCAACATTCTGGAGGTTCTGGTCTTCTCAAAAGACCAACTCTAGTCCCTTAATAGGAATCTTAAAAGAGGTGTGTCAAAGAAGAGGTAATCTCTTCTACCGATTCATTAAAGTTTCTTTCTTCTTCAAATTATTCTTCCTTAGTTATTTCATTATAAAGTAATAAAATAAGTATCACTAATATAATGATATGTTATTATAAATATGAAAAAACCCCATTTCCCTTTCTATCCATCCTACGGAAAAAATATCACCGCACGTGCGTATGTACGGAATACCGTCTCCACGCCGTGGTCTAATCTGTTTTTCCACCACCACGTTACATGGATGGGTATAATGGTGTAATGAAAAATAATATATGGTTATTATTACCTCATAATGGTTATGAGATATTATATCATCCACTCCAATTCTATTCAATAATTATTGAAATGATATCATCGCTCGTGCGTACGTACGGACTACCGTCTCCACGAACGCGATGAGATTCATTTTCGACGATTAACCATTCTTGTATGATTATAAAGTATATATAATAAATAATAATGAAAGATATTAAATAATAATGATTCTGTATTTATGTACATATATGTTTCATTTACTTAATTCCATTCAATAAGGAATCAAATACAACGTTCATGCGTACGTACGATCTACCGTCTCCATTAATTGTGTATTTCATTTCATTCATCTATCTATTATATATATATATATATACTGAATATATATGATATATAAATCATAATTTACATTCTGGAAGTATGTAATTCATGATATATGTAATAGTAATATGAATAACAATAAGTCCTAACACGTACGATAAACAAAATTATTTTAGCCAAAACGTTGCTCTAACATGGAATTTACAGAAGAACGGGTAATATAAAGTCATAAGTGAACCAAATATGATATCATAACAGTTAATATGATTCTATAATAAGTAAATGACATTATTTAAATCATTATATAGGAGTTTCTAATACTTACGAAGAATATCGGACCTAAGGTAAGGGATAATTTTGCAAATCTCATTTTTATCCAAGATTACTTATACGTAAGTATTTACTAGGGTTATTGTTATCATCCATGTCCATGTTTTCTAAAGAAAATTCATTTATTTTTAAAGTCCTTTTGAACCATTTTTTAATTTTACCACATGTTATTAAAGGAATCTTTCTTTTGATTACCATACGATGAACTTTTTGACTTTTCCTGCAAAAGTACGAGAAGAAAGTTTTTTTAAAGTCAAATTGCATGAATAGATTTTTATGATTTCATAACTCCTTATTTTCCTGAAGCATACTCTACAGGATTTCATGAATAGTTTCAAAAAAATTCGATTCTTTTAATATTTAATGTACTTTTTTGAAAAGAAAATGATTTTGAAGAAAAAATGGATATTTTCCTCAAAAATTCATTTCAAGTGTTTTGTTAAAACTATTTTCAATCTACGATGAAATTATGATTATGTTTCAAGTATAATGTCTCTATTATTTACATGGTTTGATTTTTCTTTTGATTAAATGATATCCATTTGTTTTATATGGATTATGTTATGATTGGATGATGTTTATGAAACCCATTTTATTCGTTGGGTTATGATGAATGATTTTTGATTGTTTTATGGCACATGAAAAAATGATTTCAAAAAGAGATGGGTGGGACCTATATCTCCCTCCAATGAATTGGGTAATGATTTTTAAATCATGAGATAGACATGTCTGGAATGGTAAGATAATCCGGTTCAGTGATACAGGACCGGAACGAGGACTGAACTCGATTCAGAAAGGGGATTTATCCACTAAGATGGTCTTGGCATCAATGCATTGGCTACTATTGAAATCATATCATGTGCTTAATGGTTTTCCATAATTAGATGTTTTATTCCAATAATATTTTATCATGATTGATGTTCCATTATGATATATTCCTTGCGTACTTCCAAGATTTATGTCTTTGCTCACGATTTTGATGTTTAGATTTTATGTTCATGTTTTTGCATTCAAATGTTTATGGATTGTTTTATGTTCTCTATGTCTACCCTTAATGATAATTTGAGATCACCTTTTTATGTTTTATTTTTCCCAGGATATGAAGAAATGTTTTAGTTAAGAAAACAAAATGGGAAGATCTTTATGGGAGATGTTGATGATCTTTCACCTTGATTAGAAGATTATGTTCCAAGCTTCCAAAGACACTAAACTATTACGGTCCTTTGGTGTCTGTTTTGGTTATGTATTAAGTATTTCTCAAAAGTCATGTAATTTCTATGTAAGTCAAGCTTTGAGTATCTACATTTCGAATCATAGGAAATGGTTAGTTAACCTTTGGAAACTAGGATGCGAAAACATTAGTGAGATCCCTATAGATATTTCAAAGGTATGTCTAGGGATGTCACTAAGGTTAAGTATAAGTATAGGTTATAGTCCTATAATTATGGAAACGATATTAGAATTAATTCTTACATGATATATATTGAATGTAATCCCCCTTGATTATGATTTTTTCCTCTCACACTATTATTTTTGGGTTTTTTAAAATGGCTAGAAACTAGAAGATTCCAGATAATAGAGGATTTGATGGACAATGGAATGATATTATTTATGAGAAACCAATTGAAATTGGATCTGGAAGTCCATATATGGTTATTATTCCTAATCAGAAATCTAATAATATGATCAATAATCTCAACTTTGGTAAGTTTCCCGACTCAGCTACAAAGAGAAAGATGGAGTTTCATGATGATCATAAAGGAAAAAAAGTTCAATTTACCTAATTTAAATCTTTGGGGAAGAGGCATTAGGGAGAATGTTTCAAAGGAACTGAAAGATTCTTTGGGTGTGGAAAAGAAGGGCACAAAGCCAGTAATTGAAAAGGAAAAGGTTTAGTTAACACCATGGACAAGGATAATGGTATTTCTAGGACATAAACAATGGTTAAATGTTTTAAATGTGGAATATATGAGAATTATGCAAACCAATGCCCTATAGGAAAATCTCACGAAGAGAATCAACATGGTCATATGGGTAGTATTTATGTGGAAGATGATGAAGAGACTACAAATGATATATGAGATAAACGAAATGATGATGCTTAGTTAGTGGTTTAAGAAGGTAGTAGAATGATTTTATGTTTATCAAGAATAATGTATTGAACTATGGAATAAAGAAAAATCTAAGGATTGTTACACTGTTGTCTTTCCTTGAGTTTTTGAAAGTATATGATGAATGGTACCGGTAACCAGGAAAGGTTATTCAAATATTTTTGGAAGGTAGATGATATGTGCGTAATGAAAGGATAAGGAGATAATGAGATGTTTGATAGTTTTAATGAGCTCATGACTGATATATGGAAAAATTGAAATCATGGGTTGAGTATATATAAATTTTGGGATTTTGGTATGTGGAAAGAGTTAAATTTTGACAGCATTCAGGTTTTCACTAAGGTTCTATGGTAATTAGTTTTTCAAAAGAATACATGATTTATGTATTCACATGTTTGTAATGTGACCAACAATATATATCTTATGATATATGGGGGATAAATGATGGTATTCACATGCTTGTTATGTGACCTTTCAAGTAATCATTTTATTTATACTATGATCTTGGACCAAAGTATTTTGGATAAGCCTAATGATTAGAATTAATTATGTTAGACATAAAATAGTTTTGTTTAAGGCTCTATCTTTTTTCGATATTTATGTAGGAAAGTCATAATAATGTTGTTTTTGAAAAAGGGACAACATGCAGGACGAGCGACAAGCCGTCGTGTCGGACATGGTTGCGGGAATCGAACCCACAACCGAAGTGCGACATGCCTTTATCACCTAACTCTGGCCAACAGGAAGTCCCTGGTTAGTAGAAACTAGTTTTATTTTATTAAGCAGTATCATAGATGAAGTATACATCCATTTTTGGAATCATATACGATTAACCTCTCCATTGGTGGTCTTATGTATATGTGATAACTTTTGCTAAACTTTTGTTTGAGACAAATGGAATAACCCATCATTCTGTCACATGATTTGCTAACACTTCACGAATGTCAAATTCAACTTTATTTCTTTAAGAGATGAAGTGGAAATTGTTCAAGGCACGAACAACGGTGAGATTATACCGAAATAATGTAAGTATTTCTTCTAATTCAAATTATTCAACTTTAGGGAAATGATCTTGAAAACCAATTATGTTTTCCTAGTGCCCTTATATCTGATGAATCAGATGGTACCAAAAATCATCACAAATGTATGGCTTTATGATTGTTGGCATTTTCAAAGCCATATTCTCTACCACTCTCCATCAAAACATGATGGTTAGATTTCTCTTCCATATTCATATATTCACCTATATTATTCTATGTGGAAACCCAATGATGAGTTAATTTGGGTAACCGTTACGTTTCATACATTAGTTTTCAATATTATGTTTTAGTTTTCCTTTTTACGAAGGGGGTTTCTAGAAAGAAACATTCAAGTGGAAAACCATTTATAACCCTGACGAATTTCGAGGGAGAAATTCATTTTAAGGGGGGTAGAATGTAACACCCCGGTATTTTATGAGAAATATTTTTTTAAATTTCATTAATGCATTGTATGCTACACCAAGATTTTCTTGTGCTATACGCAACACCGTATTAGTTTGCAGTATACGCAACACTATTCTTGGATTGTGTTACACACAATTTCAAGTTTGTTTGATTGTAGTTATTCTACACAACATTGAGTGTGTCTATATATATATATATTCAATGTATAAATGAAATATGGTTGGATTCTATTATATGCAACAACAAAGGAGTCTTTCACTATACGCAACCCAGACATGGCTTGCATTACACGCAATCAGAACCTTCCTCGATAGCGTGTGTTGTACGAAACACAGGGTTTCACTAAACAATGGTATATTGTTATAATATAATTATGGACTAGCCGTTATGAATATTATTAACAACATTTTGTATTTTATTACATTATTATTAATCTTAAACATTTTCTAGAACATGGTATAAGAACAAAATAAATGTTTCGGGTAAAATAAGTATTTTTAAAAAAATGCAGTTTTTCTTCCTTTTGATGGCCCACCTACATTAAATCTAGTTTTTGAAATGTTTTTAAGTTCAATTTGAAAAAATAAAATTCTTCTATGGAATCCGGATATAAAAAGTTACTTTAGGTAAAATTTTCATATTATTCTGATAACTTTTATATTTTAATGAATAGTAAAAACACACAATATTTTATTTAAAAACATATTTTTTCATCGCAATAATTTATATGGTTAAATTATAATATTGAATGGTTTTGAAGTATAAATAGAATATATTTTTACCATTTAATATAATTTATTTCATTACCATTAATTTTACATTGAATTCATAGGTAAAAACATTTCAATCTTTGGAAATGTTTTAACTTTTAAACCTGTTTTCTTAACAACAGGACTAATTTTAAATTAATTACTGCAACTTCTGGGTTTTTAATTTTGAAAAATGGATTCCATATTTGAATTCAGTGGGTCCCAATTATATTAACAGGATACTTTTATATTTTTGATATTACGAATAATATCTTCGGTAATTTTTATTTACTGCCAGAATGTCTGAATGGCCCGAAGGCCTTCCTTTTTTATTGATTTTGGATAACCCCCATTTCAAGGGATAAGGGGGAGCCCTTACAAGGTTCTTATGCTCAGATATTACGTGACTCGTAGGCATAAGATATTAAATGACCCGAAGGTCTTAAGGAATTCAACCAGACTATCTACAAGGAACTTCCCTTCCCCAACTTCTTCATCTTGATAGTAGCTCTCCACCTTTGCATGATCATCTGGATAGGCTTCCTATGAAAGCATAGGCTGGTACCAATGGCATAGTAATACCCTCTCATTTTGACAATCCATATGGCTCTACTCTGGTGAGTGCACCTGCTCTGAATCCTCATCTAGGGCTGCTCTTTCTTTGTAGTGTGTCTGGGGCCTACATTCAAGTGGCCTGAAGGCCTTGGGGTGGCCCAAAAGCCTTAAGGTGGCCCAATGTCCTTGATAATAAACTGTCCTGAAGGCCTTGAGTGGCCCGAAAGCCTTGCAGGACCTGATGACCAAACCAGTGGCCTGAAGGGCCAGACTGATGAATAGTTCCGGCTGCTACAATACTGAACAATGCCTGCTACAGTTCCTGCTACAGTGCCAGGTACAATGTGGCTACAGTTCCCTAGAAATATACCTCCACCTGGATTTCATCTCAGGACTTTTAGATACACCTAGCGAGTCCTCGCCATCTGGGCTGTGGCTCTTGTGCTTATTTACTGCAGTTAAAGGTAAATCAGGTAATTAAGGGTAAAAATAAGATTATACAATTACCATAACACCTTCCAAAATTCTATTGGACAACTAAAAGTAGACCCATATTACCTAAGGGTTGGAAGATATTCATTTTATGGACTTTTGACCATAAAAATAATTTAATTATTATTAAAACCAAATAAAGTGACAACATGTCACTCTCTTAAATCTTATAAGTATAATAATTTTAATTTAGTGATAAAATTAATGAAAAATCGAACACGAATAATCTCCATAAAGATAATAAAATTATCTACATCATGTGAATTTATTTAGAATTTTTAGGTATTAAATAATTGTCATAAATGGTGACACAATAGTGATGCAGGAATTGTTTATTTAGTCAATAATCAATAATATAGTTTTTATTAAAATAATAATACCTATCAAAAGGACCATAAACTTGAAAAAACCTTGTTTTTCTAGTATATATATACCCTAATCATCCAAGTGTCTATTTTTGGACCATTTGGGGCCTTATAAAACAGATTATGACATTTATATTATAATATTTTAAATGATGTCAAAGATGTCACCTTCACAATTTAATAAATATAACAATTTTCATGTACTGATTTTAAGATGATAAATTCGAGTAAAAATATTATTATGAAAGTTAATATATTTATCTTAATCATAGGATTTTATTTTTAATCTTTATGCAGATAATAAGTATATTAAATTATTATACAAAAATGATGTTGTAATTGTTTTATTTAGAGAAATATCAAATAAATGGTTTTATAAATATTAAAATAAACTATTTATGAACTAATCAATGTTATAAACAAATTTTATAGATGAATATGACATGTTAGGAATATATAAAACATTTTTTTTCGAATATAACCTCTGTGTATATTTTATTTAAATTCAAATAATTTAACAGTGTCAAAATGAACACTATTGTTACTTTATAAAAATAACATATTATTAAATTGATTAAAAATCACATAAATTTTTAAAAATTAGAAATTTAAATTTATATGGTCTAAAATTTCATAAATTACCCAATTATTCATAATTAAAAACAGATAAGTAATTATTTATAACAATTTAAAATCTAGAATATTATTACCACAAATAAGATTAAAAAAATTAAATAAGGATAAATCAAATTGATAAGGTTTAAAATAAATTCCCAATATGTCCAAATTTCATTGGATGATGATATTACAACCTTATATAATTTAAGATTCGTATTTGCGTCATTTTTAAAGTTTTTATGTGGGGTTTAATTTGTTATAAATTAATATTTTTTAGGATTCCAATGGTGCCCCTCTCCTCCTTTATAAAAGGTCACCACCTCCCTCTCCTCTTTACACAACATTGATCCTTGAAGCTCGGCCAACCCCTGACCATTTCACTTCTCCACTTCCCTATCAAAATTCTGTAGGTTCATTTCTTCTCAAAATACCAACTCCAGTCCCTTAAAAGGAAGCTTAAAGGAGGTGCGTCAAAGAAGATGTAATCTCTTCTACCGATTCTTTCAAGATTCTTTCTTCTTCAAATTCATGTTATTTAGTTGTTTCATTATAAATTAATAACAAAATTATCACTAATATAATTATATGTTATTATAAATATGAAACAACCCCATTTCACCTTATATCCATCCTACAGAAAACAAAATCACCGTGCGTGCGTATGTGCGGAATACCGTCTCCACACCGTGGTGTAATCTGTTTTTCCACCACCACCTTAATTGGATTGGTATAATGGTGTAAATAATAATTATATATGGTTATTATTACATCATAATTATTTTGATATATTATATCATCCACTCTAATTCAATTCAATAATTATGGGAACGATATCAGCGCTCGTGCGTACGTACGAACTACCGTCTTCATGAACGGGATGAGATTCATTTTCCATGATTAACCATTCATGTATAATTATAAAGTGTATATAATAAATAATCATGAAATATATATATATCATAATAATTTTACTGGATTTATGTACATTTATGTTTAATTTACTTAATTCTATTCAATAAGGAAACGAAAACAGCGTTCATGCGTACGTATGGCCTACCGTCTCCATGAACGGTGTATTTCATTTCATTCATCTATCTATTATATATATATATATATATTGAATTCATATGATATATAAATCATTATTTACGTTCTAGAAGTAAGTAGATCATGATATATGTAATAATAATATCAAGAACAACAAGTCCAAACACGTACGATAAATAAAAAGATTTTACCCAAAATGCTGCTTTAACTTGGAATTTAAAAAATAATGGGTAATATAAAGTCTTAAGTGAACCATATATAATATCATTAAATGAAAATGATTATATAACAATTAAATGACATTATTTAAATCATTATACCGGAGCTTCAAATACGTACAAAGCATATCAGACCTAAGGTAAGGCATAATTTTACAACTCACATTTTTATCCGAGATGGTTTATACGTAAGTATTTACTGGAGTTATTGTTATCGTCTATGTACATGTTTTATAAAAAAATTCATGTATGTTTAAATTCCTTTGTACACATTTTTGACTTTTACCACATGTTATGTAAGGAATCTTTGTTTTGTTTACCATATGAGTAACTTTTTTGACTTTTCCTGCAAAAGTACGAGAAAAATGGTTTTTTTAAACTATACGGCATGGATGGATTTTTAAGATTTCATAACGCCTTATTTTCATGAATCTTAATCTACAAGATTTCATGATTATTTTCAACAAAGTCCTTTTATTTTAAAATTTCATGGAATTTAGTGAAAATAAAATGATTTTGAAGAAGAAAGGATACTTTCCTCAACAATTCATTTCAAGTGTTTTGTCAAAACTATTTTCCATCTAAGATGACATTATGATTATGTTTCATGTATAATGTCTCTATTATTTAAATTTTTTGATTTTTCTTATGATTAAATAATGTAAATTTTTTTATATGGATTATGTTATGATGGTATGTTGTTTATGAAACCCACTTTATTCTTTGGGTTATGATAAATGATTTCATATTGTTTTGTGGCACACAAAAGAATGATTTCAATATGAGATGGGTGGGACCTATCTCTCCCTCCATTGCATTGGGTAAAGATTTATATCTAATGATATAGACATGGCTGGAATGGTAAGTTGATCCGGTTCAGTGATACAGGACTGGAATGAGGAGTAAACATGATTCAGAAAGAGACATAGTCCACTAAGATGGTCTTGGTAGCAATGCCTGGGATACTATGGGAATCATATCATGTGCTTAATGGTTTTAAAAAATTACATGTTTTCTTCCCATGATATTTTATCATGATAGATGTTCCATTATGATATATGCCTTACATACTTCCAAAATTTATTTCATTGCTCAAGATTTTGATGTTTATATTTTATGTTCAAGTTTTTGCATTCAAATGTTTATGGATTGTTTTATCTTCTCTATGTTTACCCTTACTGAGCATTGGAGCTCACCTTTTTTATGTTTTTTCCCAAGGATATAAAGAAAGGATTTAGGTAAGAAAACAAAAGGGGACGATCTTTATGGGAGATGTTGAAGATCTTTCACCACGATTAGAATATTATGTTCCATGTTTCCAAAGACACTAAACTATTACGGTCCTTTGGTGTCTGTATTTGTTATATTACGTATTTCACAAAAGTAATGTAATGTCTATGTACGTCAAGATTTGGGTCTCTACAGCAGTTCAATTATGAAAAAGAGGAACTGGGATTAAATGGAGAAGAGGGTTAGTGGTAGTTTGGTCCATTCTCCCCAACTATCATCATCTTTGGATTTAGGTTTTGGGTCATTCACACAACATCAGTGTCATAATAAATGGAATATGTGATATACATGTTCATCCCACACATTCTTTTCCATCAGTGTAGAATTATGGCCTACTTACATTGATGTTTCAATATGGGGAACCCATATTAGGGTGGTGTCATATTTTTAGCATTAAAAGGGATTTCAGCCTAGTCAGAATCATCTAGGAAAGTGAGATCTTAGTTTAGAGGTCATGGAGGTAGGGAAAGATCTTATTCAGAGATGATTTAGACCATGGAAGAGCCAAATATCATGAGTCATTCTCAGACTCAAACAGAGATGAGTAAATTTTATGCTGTGGAATAAGAACTAGTTGAATCAGGTGTAGGGCCTATCACATTTTGATGCACCATTCTAATTGAATCATCATTATTGTTTCCGTGTTTGATACCAGTTCTTCTACTTCTTTTATTTCATCCCATCTCATGAATGTATTAATTTTTCCCATCGAACATATTCTTTAGGTTATTTTGTTAGTAACACCTCTTGGTAAGGGGTAAGAATAGGGTTTCATGAGATTAAATTGTGATCATACCATGCCATGGGTCTAACTGTAACAGTATTTTTTATTTTTGGCAATGGAACACTTTTACTTGATTCTCGATATAGATTAGATGGAGCATTTTCAGTCACTCATCAATTTTTATTGGAGTAAAGTCTATTTTGTTTCACATTATGGAAGTAAATAGGTTTTTCAAGGTGTCTGGGATCATTGTTCTAGACGTGATGGTCCCCCACTTTTGGAATTTGGTAATCACATTTTTCCACACCTTTGATCATGTTAGGGGATTGTGATAGCAACCAGGAAACTAAATTCCCTACTATGTTGGATGAGTTCCTAGAGATATTTTCATAGGATTTCTCTTTTTTTGTCATAGAAAGATGTGGAGTTTATTATTGATTTAATTCTAGGAATGAATCCAATATCTATCCCATTATATAATATGGACCCCGCTATGTTTTGGTAATTAAAAGTGCATTTTGATGGTTTGGAATCAAAAGGATTCATTCACCTGATCATCAATCCTTATGCAGCCCTGGTTTTGTCTGAAAAAAAAGGAAAATGGAAATTAATGTTTTTTCATCGATTTAGAGAAGGTGAATAAGTTGAAAATAAATAAAAGGTATCTTTTGACTTGAATAAATGAATTATTTGATCATATTAAGGTGAAAATATGAGTTTCGATGATCATCTTACGTTATAGGAATCACCAAGCTAGAGTTGGAGAGGTGGACATTCTGAAAATGGCCTTTTGAAGTAGGTACGACCATTTTGAGTACTTGTTCATTTTTTTAGGATAACAAATTATCCAATGGTCTTTGTGTAACTAATTAAAAATTTGTTTTATCTATATATCTACTCATTTGTTGTGGTATTTTTGGTAGAAATCCTAGAATAATCCCGGATCAAGGAGGATCATGAGTGGAATTTTAAGGTTGATTTGGACTCTCTTCAAGACCATCTAATCTATGGGATGTTTTCTATGTTGACCTTTTGTATCAGGGGGAGATGTTTCTAGGTCATGTGATCATGGAACGAGGGGTTTAGTGGACCCTGGGAAGATCAGTCAAGTGATGTCATTTGAACATTTAAAGAATTTTTTTGAAATCAAAATCATTTTGAATATAGAAGGATATCAGGGATTCTTTGTTTGATATTTCTCTTGGATTTATTAATCCATGATAGAAATCACTAGGAAGTGGGTAATGTTTCTATGAACCCTATAATGTAAAGTTTTTTTTATAGAGTTTAGGTGGCAGTTGACCAAAACCACTATTTTGATCTTTCTAGAATCTAGAATGGAATATGTGGTCTATTATGGTTCTTATGTTATTTTTTTGGTGAATATTGATGCAGGATAACCATGTGGTTATGTATGGTTCTCACCAACTCTGAAAATAAGAGAAGAATTCCCAACCCATGGCTTAAAGTTAGTAGTGGTGATGCATGCCATTAAGATGAGGCACCATTCTCTTTTTAGGTAGATGATTATAGAATATTCTAAAAATATGAGATTAGAATACATTTTCACTCAGAAGTATTTGAATTTGAGACAACACCATTTGGTTTTGTATCTATTGGTGTTCAATATTGATATAGTATATACCCCCAAGAAAAGATAATGTGGTGGTAGATTATTTGAGAAGAAACATGCTAGTTCAGGCATTAAAATACTCCAAAGATGAGTGGACTTTGGTGGGGATTTTTTATCAGATGCACCTAGAAACCCATGAACATAATGGACGTCTGTCCTAAGATAGTGCTTGTCTCCAACATTTCCTTATGGAGTTTATTCCATGGGAGCATCCAGTTGATGAGTTATGAAAGCATTTTATGCAGTTCCTACATGGTGGGGAGGTGTCTTTTGAGTGGATGTTTTATTCCAAGTGATATTTAGAATTTAGAGTAACTAACATGTTGTTGTTATCATTTTTGAAGGAGGTGATGTCAGATAGCCACCACTCGCATTGGTCCATTTAACCTGGCTCCACCAAGATTTTTTATGATGTGTGTCTAAAATTCTAGTGGCCTTATACGATGCAGGACATAGCTAACATTGTATCACAATGTTATACATGTCAGTGGGTTGAAGAAAATAACAAATGGTACCCTAGGTTTCTTCATACAATACCAATTCCTACCTATAAGTCGGACAAGATCACCATGGATTTTATTTTTGTCTTACATAACACACCTTTTGGGAGGAATTCCATTTGGTTAGTGATTGATTGTTTTACCAAGTTCATCCATTTTATTCTGACCATATATTCCACCAAATTATATTTGATGGGTCAGTTGTATGATCATGAGATTGTTAGTCTTCATGGTTTGGTATCTGAAATCATTTTAGATAGTGAACCCCATTTTTTCATGGTTTTGGGAAGGTCATGAAAAGCATATGGGGTCACAGGTTTTGTTGATCAAGGAATACCACCCTCAAAATGATAGGCAGACAGAGTAGGTGATTTGGATTTTGAAATACATGATTTGGATATGTGTGATAGATTTCAGTGGTTCATGGGATAGCCATTTGTGGTTGGTTGAGTTTTCATATAATAATAGTTACCAATGGTCAATTCAAATTTCTCCCATTTAGGTAGTTTATGGTCATCTATACTGATTTCCTTTTTATTTGGATGAGGTGGGTGAGACATTATTATTGGGACCAGGCATTATGTTTGAAAAATATGATAAGTTTACGTTGATCAATAAGTGGTTTAAGATGATTTAGATTCTCTATAAGTACTATACCGATTAAGGGGACATGATTTTGAGTTTTCTTTGGGTGAGTGGGTGTTTCTAAAGGTGGTACCTCTCTTGGTTCACCATCATCATCGTATGAAAAGAAAGGTAACACCAATGTATGCCTGACCTTTTATATTTATTTAGAATGTTTTCAAGGTGAAATACTTAATAGATTTTACATCCCATTTGACGTTGATTCATGATATTTTTCAAGTCTCTTATCTAAAAAAGTATAACCCAGATCCATCCCATGTACTGAATTGGGAAGATTTGGAGTTGGTTCTAAGTTTTTCTTTGTTTGAGTAAGAAGGTATGGGTTGATGATTCTAATTTTAAATTGAGTCACAAGAACTCTATTGTGTTGGTCCGAGTTATTTGGAATCATGGTAGTGATGATCATGAGATATCTAAGTGGAAGCCTTAGGTTGAGGAGGAGTATCCATTTTTGTTCTATGATCAGAAATTAGAGTGACTTTATGGGGATAGAATGTTTTGATGGGGGGAGAATTTCCACATACGTGAGTTTATTTTGAGTTATTACTTTGTCAATGTTGGCCTTATCATGGTTTCTTGGTTTCCCTTGTGTGTTTTATGTGGAAAATGGATTTTTTATAGCACAAAGTTGTCACATGATTAAGGGAAACCATGCACAAACGCAGAGAAAACTGTGCATTATATATAGAGGGACTATCTATACCACATGACCAATTACACAAGCATGAAACCAACCGTAGGAAACATTATGGACTTATTCCAATTACAGAAAGAGGGGCACATGGTTTCCTCACGGTTTGGAAAACCATGTGTTCTAACCATGTGACCAACTAAAGTCATTAAAAATGTTAAAATTACCCTTCTTACAGCTTTTTATTTAACCTTAAATCCCTACTAATATGATCCATATGAGATTTGATACCCAAAGATCTCCCTCCACACCTTCTTAGAACCCATGAACTCTAATATTTGTTTATTTTTTCCCTTGGAAAAAACAGGGAATCATCAAGTAAGTATGTCTTCTCATGATTTCTGAATTTATCTAGGGTTTCTCTCCTCCCTCATTCAGTTCTAGTATTCGAGTGGGTTGTTAAACCAATTGAGTGTACAATATTGTTTTTTGGGGTGAAATATTGATGTTTGATGTTCGATCATTCCATTATTGGGCGTTATGGAAGTCCAATTGTGTTTTCCCTGGATTCTATATGTATCCAACATGATTTCGGTGGTTGGATTATTTTACATTATTTGGTGATTTTTTTCTTCCTTCAATGTTTTTATAAATGTATTCTATGATGTATGTGTCTGGTGCGAAATGTGTTTTCAATGCGATTTGAAGTGCGTATGTTTTGGAAGATGGAGTTTCCTAAGGAATTTGATTGTGTTTCATGTGTAAATATTTATTTTTCTTTATAAATTTGTTAAATTTATTGTGAGATAGGTGTGAAATATGTATTATATCGGTTTTCAATTAAATATGTGATTATAGTTTGTTTTCCAAATGAAACATGATTTTTTTCTCAGGTGACCATTATTGTTATGATTCATAAGTATGTTGTATGAATTTTGAAAGTATTTTGACTCATGTTTTGAAATGGATTTCATGTGCCTATTGATTTTAAATGATAATTTCCAAATGGAAATGGATGGATTTAATTTAGTCTCTTCTTGTTATGTTTCTAAATATGATATATAAATTATGCATGTTGTGAGAAATGTGTTCCGAAATGGATTGGGTGTGTGTGAGAAATTTAAAGTGGTTTTGATTATGGAGAATGGTGTTTTTCCATCCGAGTTTTGATTATTGGATGAATTTTTTTGTGAATGAAATTCCACATAAAGTGAAATAATGATTTCAGTCTTGTGTATGTGAATGTAATTTTTTATGTGACTTGTGAAATGGAAATTAAGAACAAAGGGAATACCAGGTACCTAGGTGGGGTAAATATAACTAGTAATCATGATCATTTAGTGGGGTTGTGGCCTAGTTTCTTCTAGTAGGTTTGAATCTACAACACTAACATAACATATGATATAATCAGAGACCACTAAAAAGTGTGTTTGTATATCCTATATTGAATCAAAAATGGAAACAATATTGTTTTTGGATTATTATTAGATACCATTAGACATTGGGATGTGTTCCCCTCTGGTGGATTGTGTATGAGAATGTTGTTTTTGTTTGTTGGAGGATTTTGATCACTATGGTACGAGGTTCATATAGTCCCACATGTGCTATATTCGGATAGGGATTCCCTTTGGTTCCCTCATGTGACATAATTCATCTATGATGTGGTTATAACTGTAAATATATTGTGAACATTGTTTATATTTTAATTTCAAGAAATCGTCATTTGTCAAAAGTTTTCATTTAATGTGTTTTCCAGAAAAATATTTTCTTAAAAATTATTTAAAAGTTGTTATGGAAGTGTGCATGTTGATTTGTATTCTAATGTTATAGTATGGAATATTTATTTTGCAATAAATACTACTTTACATTGTCTTACACCCTACATAAACCATTGGGTGTATGTGGACTTTTTATATATGAACTAGGTAAAGGCAAGAGGTGTCATGGTGGTGCTGTCAGATCTTATTTCTTGTGTTACACTTCATACTGGTGTTGGTGGTGGTGGATTGAGGGGGGTGAAACATT
The DNA here is from genome assembly GCA_963277665.1 of Viscum album. Taxonomy (NCBI): domain Eukaryota; kingdom Viridiplantae; phylum Streptophyta; class Magnoliopsida; order Santalales; family Viscaceae; genus Viscum; species Viscum album. The sequence goes on from OY728122.1 coordinate 1,915,447,605, forward strand.
TATTTCACGGAGGATTTTGGGATGGTTTTTTTTCCACCATTTCATTTTGGTATTTTGTTTTGTTTTTAATTTGTAAAACATTGAATCTGAAATTTGATGTATTTTCATTATTAGCATTATATGTTTTGTGATGATATTTTACTTCGTGATTTTTTTATAGTTGTGTTAAAATGGTGAAAACTTTCCCAAATGTATAATGTTGATACACATGCACTAGTTTACATCCTATGGAGATCAAGAACACCCTTCAGGCCATGTCTCAGACCGGGTCGGGTAGTGGGTTAGATGACACCCTAGCTTGGTTTGTAAAACTGGTAATATTTCCTAGGACCATTATATAATGCTATTGTATTCTTGAATATCTTGGAAAGTCATATGATACTAGCTACTAATGTATCAACTTCTGGAATCTCATTACAAGTACCCATTATCCGTGTCTCTGCTTCTTAGAATCTCTCCACTACTAAGGCAACCTCTAGCTTGCTATCATAGGTTTGAATGCAAAGAGATATCACTACATCCATGATATCATGATGAAATCATTGAATGATGCTTCCTTTAATATAAATAGGCCTATAACCATATACATAGAGTATCATGAGAGGATAATGAACAACAATGAATACCCTACCAGGATCATGATTACCTGATACAACTGTAGAAGCTTCTAAATTTTTACTGATCACAAGTTGTCTAGATAGAACACTTCCATAAATACATGGTCAAAATTTTACTAGGGGATAACATTATCTTTGTGATGCTGATTCAAGAAACACAACCATCTCACAATGGATCCCTAAAAAAGACTCATAGATAGGACCAACATATGATCTACAAGTTTCCTTAATAGTCATAAAACGCAGGTACCCACCTAACTCATTTCCTCATCTACCTGGGGGTTTGGATAACCCCAAACATAAGAGGTCTCAAACCATGAATGTCATGGAGATCTATTTTCCTACACACATCGTTTTCAGTGCTTACATTAAAATATTTTTCTAAATGGGTGGTGGAAAATTTAGAAAACCTTCTAGAGGATCCACCTCTTATTCATTTCTATGTATCGAAGCCTCTTCACTTTTAGATTCATCCTTGCAATTATTCGTTGAAATCTTGGTTAGTTTTCTTATGGAGGAATCCATAAACCAAAAATATACACCATGTTCAATGACTATATTTGGGGATAGGACTCATGATGGACATTGAAACCTCAACCCATTACAATATTATGTTTCTACCTATGTATTCCCTATAACTGGTGCCTATATTTATTGAGTCAACAAACAAGTTTTCTAATTCCTGGTTATTTTATATGTTATCCATTTCACCAACACTAATGTCCTTAGACTAAATGATAAACATCAATCAATTTAATAGTGCTTCAATAAATACCAGAAAAAGACTAAATTCTTGAAAAATAATCTAACTTAGGTCCTAATGTAGAACCAACTACACTAATACAACTATGTCACATCCTAACACATCTGTGAATGAACAACCAATGATAATCCATATGGGGAAAACCTAAATCATTCCTCCAATAAACTAGGGTATGTTGACTATCACCAAATATGAATATCACAAAAATTGGAGGCATTATCTTAATTAATAGGGTTCACACAAACATCTCCATTCCCATACAATTCTAAAATGTAATGCAACATTTCCAATACAAATGAATATATACATCTAAATCCTAGTATTATAGTATCACATAGTAGGTAAATAAATTAGGTTCAAATATTGGCCCGCCAAAATCCAACCAACTAAGAAGGAGGTGATTACAGTCAAATGAAACAACAATACGATCCTTTGTGTTTCTAGACCAACATTATTCTTATTCTACTCCCATCCCTCCTTAGAAATCATCAAATTAAACGTTATACACATAAGATAAAATATGTTTTGGAAGATCCTCTGTAGGGCTGAGTATAAAAATATTCATTAGGACGACCCGAAATCACTAAACATAATGTATCACCAGTAGTTATCAAGTCATCACAATGGTATGTTGGTAAATATTTTAGAAATCATGATAATCAAAATGATATCCATATATACTCATGATAGACACTAAGTATCAATGTGATCTCAACCACTCCAAGACAAAGATTATTATTGAGGCTTAAATGTAACACTAACATGGTAGAATACACTCCATGATACATGGTTCCAATAATTAGGTATATCCAATAGTTTATGATCTTTAGGATTCACCAATAAATTACTCACTTGAACTATGGTGTTCTCAATACAAGGTTATGGGACTACATTAAAGACAACTATGAATGAAAAAAACATGTTGGATCATCTTGATAGATAGGGTACTAACACCATGTGCATGGTTTTCATTCCAATAACACAAACCACACATAGGATGAAGAGGGTCTCATATATGATCCCACCTTGGTGAACATATAACAACCCTATTCATTAATTCACAATAATATATGATTTATTACATATCCAAACACTTAATAGAACCATAATGATTATGAATTATATTTTCAATTGGAATTAGGTACATTAAATAAAAAATTAAAAAAAAAATATATCATCTTTATGAAATATCTCATTTACATGTTTATAATATTCCTTTGTACATAAAACATGATGATATAACCTAGAGAAATACATAAGAAAGGGGTGAGCTATATATCCTAGTAAGGGAATAAACATGGGATAACATGAATAAAATAATACATGTTTGAAAATAGGAATATCAAAAGGTAATGAAAGGAGTCAGAATCATAATCATGAATAATGATACATGATATATCTTGAAAATCAAAAAGACATTTTGGGAAACTTGGAAACATCTTAAATCACATCATCATAAACATAGGTGAAGGCCAACTGCCATGAAATCCAGATGGAAAAGGTACCATAATGGAATAAAGTTTTCCCCCTATCCCATCATGATGTGTCATGAGACTAAAAAACACCCAATTCATTTGAGTGACATATAATTCTGAATGTACCCATCACATTCATTTCATTCTCATACATAAGTATTTAATATAGATCATACAATAGGGATTCATTCATCATCATACTTTTCCCATGATCTAAGAGTGTGGAATATAAACATGTTTGTCCCATGTAATATTAGTATATGTTTATAAGGTTTAACACCCTTGAAATTAAATGGGTATGGTATTCTCTACACAATTATTTTGGTATGGAAACACGTGATGTAATTGCAGTCATATAATTGTGACACGTTTAAAATTCATAAAATGGGTGGATGAGAGTGAAATGGGTCTATAATATTTTTTTGAAACAAAATGGGATGTAATAGTTATATATAGTGAGATATCCCAACATTATTAATTGGAAATAGAATTCATAAGTTAATAAATAAACATGAATAAAGAAGATGTCGTGAGGATCCCTTACAAACATTTTTCATGGTAATAGGTGTAAATAGTGGTTTATGAGAGGTACTAATGAGAGTGAAATGTTTCCCTCATCATTTAGACATAAAATACAATGTATGGGGTTTATATTAAAACATATCCAAACAAATATAAATTGAATCCATGAATCATAACAAAAAAGAGTATCTTGAGTGGAATGAGATGAGATAAATCCATTACCTTGAGAGTGTAAATCCAAATGAATGGGATGACCTTCTTGATAGGTTAAGGGAACCTTGGGAGGAATCTAGAGATTAATGGTCACAGTAAAGAAATTATTTGTGTATTTTTTATAAAGATAAATAGGATCATAGGTGTATTTATATAGGAAATTAGTGGGTATTTCAAAATCATTTTTCAGACATAGGTTTTGAACTCTAAATAGGGGCATGGGTGTTTTTTTATAAGATTCTATTTGAAATATCATGCCTTTAAAATTGGCTTGCTTTCTCATATTGTGGAACAATTCAATAGTTGTGGATATTATTTATAAATAGGATAACACTATTAATAATTCTTGGGAGTGTTCATTAATATTGATTATAAATTATGAATGAGATCATTATTTAATAAAAATTATGATGTACTTCATGTTTGTTTATTTTTTATTCAAAATATTTTCAATTTATTTTAACACTTAAAAATACATATAAATAATAAAAAAACATAATTATGGCTAATTTTACTAAATTATATAAAAATAATAATGATGAATAAATTTTTTTAAAATAAAATTAATGAATGTAGAAATATTATATTTTGATACAAAAAAGTGAAGGATTATTTTATCATTATCTATGGGTCATCGTAGCTATAGACGATGAATGATATGATTTTTTTCAAGCATATATCATATATAATATTCATACTAAACATGGAAGATGGTATATTTTATTAATTTTGATTATTCATTATTATATTGTGTAAATATAAACATTTTTTAATGATATTTTATATTATGTTATGGATATTTTAATGTTTTAAACATATATTTGGTTTTATTTAAATATTTCATTATATATAGATTATGAGTTTATATTTTTGAAAAAATAATCCAGAAAATTTTATTTTATCCCTAATCTCTAGTTGTTATCCTATGATAGACCAATAGAATTACTAAGGCCTTATAAAGAATACATGTTGATAATGAGATTAGTAATATTTTTGAGATGTTATAATCCCAACTGTTATGAAATTCGTCAAAACCCCAATAACATGAATATAAATAATATAAAGAATAAATTTTCATAAATATAAATAGATTGATTAATTAGTATGAATCAAATAAGGTCTCATTTTATAGTTTTTATCCATAAAATACCTCACAATAAGCATTGATAAGGATCTCATTACCATATTTGGGAATTCCACCTTTTTTTATATTCTCAATCACTGTATATAGTCACAAGAAACATAACCAATAGATTAATTCACCATGTACCACTTTCCATAAATGATATAGGATCTTTATGAGTACTCAAAAAATGAAAATTATTCCTGAGTGTTCAATACAAAAACGTGATAAAATAGTTCAAATCAGTGAAATGACTTTATATATGAGATTTTTGAATATTTGAATGAACACATTCAAACTAGGGTTGTAAGTCATTCTAATATAAAACCATTCCATCTTGAAATTGTATTCATACTTATCCCATATAGTTTTCGGAGTGATTTATTCACTATCCAAATACATTATACTTATAATGTGGTAATACCTTCCAGAAAACATTATTTTTAACTTCAAACTCATTACCTCACATTATATAATAAACATAAGACTATTAACTCCTTTGAGTCTCCCCCATTAAATTATATTTCGACTAAAATTCTCAGTGGTCTTCTACATCTTCTAAGAGATGACAATATATACCAATATAGTCATCACCAAATTTTAAGTGTTAATATAGGGGCTCTAAAATAATTCTTTAAAAAGGACATACAAATGGATACGTGATATTTATTTTTTTATGATAACTACAATAATATTATGGGCATTTCCAAAACCCCATAAGAATTAGGCACACTCAAACCTATCTTATATGAAAAATAGTTATAGTATTCTTATAGGGAAATGTATCATTAATGATTAATTGTTTTTTCAAACACTAAATGTGGTTTAAAAAGTATCTAATTGGTGATTGTTATATCATGTTATGAAAACATAAATAATTAAACTCTAATAAATTAAAAAATTTCCCCATTATAATTTTTTAATCAATCTATTAGTCTTTTTTCATATAGATAAAAATTTTAATAAATTTATCATTTAATACAAAATAACTCACACTAAATAATAAAAATTTAGATATCATGATAATTTAATCATAAATATATTATGGTATCATCTCATTTCCATTATAAAAGTATCAATTAGTGAATCACCACATGTATTTTATTTAAATTCTCCATTCAATAATGTTGGAGCCAAGGTGATCCATGATTGGTATTGATGGTGTGTTGTGTATATTGTTAAAATTTTGAAAGTAGATCAAGGATTTTCAAATTCAAGGTAGATTTATTTTAAGAAAATGGAACCCCAAATGTATTTTTAAGATATACAATATTATCAAGGTTTTTATATTTTTTTCAATTTGAAAAATATGGGTTTTTTGAGTGAAGTAATGTGATGGTATTGAAGCATTTGAATGATTTACACATAGAATATAATATAGTCCATGGTGGAAGTACATAACCTCATAAGGAGTTGTTTAAGTCTTCATAATACAGAGGGAAGTTCATAATGGTCACATATGGGAGTTAATTCTGATGGAGAGGGGATGTTTTTTACATTATAAAAAGTCAAAAAACATGTACAGAACTGGTTTAATTTTTTTTCTCAGGAGAAGAAATTTATGGGTGGCCCATGTTGAAAAATTTGTGAAGAATAATGGTGTTTTTTCAGGGGATATAGGTTTAATTTTACTGATTACTGATTTTTTTAGAAATTTTTTTTTATAAATTCCTCACTAATAATTTCATTAGAAAACTAGTTATGTTTATAAAATGCTAATGTTTTTTTAGAAATGAATAATTACATCCAACTGTATAAAATTGGGAGACTATATAAAGAGGAATCCCACATATTATGTGATATTTCATTGAAATTTAGGTCTAAATAGTGCAATTATCTTATAAAATAAGGTATCAAGAGTTATTTCATGAATAAGAGTTCTAAGAATCAACTTGAAACTCATATAAAACCGATAATGGTATGTAAATAGTATTTTATGATCAATAGTAACTTCCATAACACTTATTTAATAATTTTTTTAATTGAAAATTTTATATATCTATATCCTATGATTTTTAATAAAAACTAAGTGAATATGAAAACATATTTTTCAATTATTAATGATGCAATATAATTAGAACATTTCTAACGAGTATGATATTATTATCAATTAATTAAAATATTTCTAGTATTTCTCCGGTATAGTGATTTAAGAGGAGTTGATAGAATTAATCCAAGGGAGATGGTTTGATATTCAAAGATCACTTTTATATGTAGTGTTACTAACAAAGATTGATTGGGAAATAATAGTTTCAATCCCTAATTTCTAGTGAAGCTATTGGGATTCAGATACAACTAATTAATTGTGAGCATATTCTCCAAAGACTATCCATTAGTAGAGATCAATGTAAAAATTTTTGTTTACCATTTATTTTTGTATTTCTATGCTTGAATAATGTGTGGTCCTATCTGATAGGTTTAACAAGTTTCTACCAATGTAGGGATTAGATCCATTCAATGTAAAAGAAAAATCTGACACCTGAATTCGCCCCTCCCATCTTTGTGTGTCTTGGGATATAAAAATTAGTTTCAAAGGATATATTATTATGTTGAATATAACTTTTTATTTTTATTATAGAGAATCAAATTAATTTAAAATGTGTGTCACACGTTTATTGTAAGAATTATTAGATTTGAAAATACATGATGTGATCAAATCTGCAATCTCATAGTCATTAGGTTTTTTCATCCACCATTCAATGAATTCAAGTTAGTTATTTGATAGTAAAGTATATAATCCCATATATTTCATATATTTCATATATAGACACTATTTCTTATTAGATGATTATTTATTAATGAAAAAATGATCTACACCATAATCATATAGATCTATTATTTTTAGAAACATGGATTCTTAAAAAAAGTGTTTATAAGTGAATTAAATCATATCCAACTAAATTATATTTTATTGGAATAATTAATAGATAATCCATAGTTAATTAATTTATTCATTACATGGGGAAAATAAAAAAATTGAGATCAGATGCTTAGTATATGTAATCACTGGAGATACATAAACATAGAGCATAAGGGTATGGTAAAATGATAAATGCATTAAAAATGATACCCTACATACCATAGATCATAATATTTAGTCATGGAAAAAAATTATTGTTTTAAAAGACTTAAATCATAATAGAATCAAAAAATGTGATCCATGGGAGCATAAAATTGGCATATGCCATATATTTATGACATACACAATTGAATTTAAAATAAATTCCATAGTACTCAAGAATTGTTACAATGAAGAAAATTTTATATTTGGATCAGTACCCAGACACTTAGAGTATTAAAGGTTCACTCCCAAGGATTTTTTTTATAATGTCCCTTAATAAACTAGGTTCACTCCCCACTCCGTTCCAGTTTATGTCATTATATATCCATATTTACCCAAAAATTGGAGGGATATCTGATTCTATGTACACAAATCCCACAACAAAAATCATAAAGATGTATTCCAAATGATCCTAAAACATTCATGACATCATGAACCATGAAAAAAAAACAAATTTTATAAAAATTCCTTCATGGAATAACCCGTAGAAATGAAATGGGTTTTATTAAAATTTAATCATTTCATCATAGAATAATCCATGTAAATGAAATGCTATTCATAAAAATAATTTCATAAAAATCATAATCCTTCCAGTTAAAAAATAAGAAAATTAAAAGAGGATCATATCCCTATTAAAGGTATGAAAACTTCATAGGATGTCTTCTTTAAAATAATACTTTGAAAATTTATTGTGGAAAATACCTATTTATTTCTTACATAACATTTAAATAAAATTAAAATTTAATAAATATTAATGTGAACATTTTCATTTAAAATATATTTGGAAACATTTAAAATAATATTCAAATAATTTAGTGGTCATGAAATTGTGGAATTATTTTTATCTCAGATAAGTTAAAGTAAAACATTCATTTCATAATTATGTAAAAAGTAAATGAAACATACCCCATTCAAAAAATGAAAAGAATATTCATTTATAAATCTCATTTTTTTAAATTTTAAGACTATAATAAATTACATTAAAATTTCTTTATAGAATATAGAAACAATTCATGAAAATATTTTTAGATAACATATAAATGATAGGGAAATTGTTTTTATACGGATAGATAAATAATGTGAGTTTTATATAGAAGTGTTCGTTAAATATATTGAGAACATAATGAAAGGAAGTTGAAATTACAACATGTAATCAATTAGAAAATATATACTAGAAGAATATTAGTGAGTTAAATTATAGTTATATCATGAAATTTGAACATTGAAAAACATAATAATAAACAATCATAATAAATAATAAGAATGTAAAATAAAACCATTACTTCATGTCTGAAATCCTTCATATATTTTTGATCATGATATATAAAAAATAAATACATATTTTGAATATATTATAGAATGGAAATCATATATATCATTCCACATATGATTTAATAATAGAATTTTATCACCGGTTAATTAAAAAATCTTTATTAAAATCATTATTCGGGCTGATAATAATTTTATTTTTCATGTATGTTTTGGTATAGTAATTTAGGTCCTTGTAAATCAGTCACATTTAAATAATATCCATAATTTTAATCATGATGTAAATATAATATTTATTCATTATATACATATTTAGAGTTATATAATAAAATTGTATAAATAAGAATAATGTACACCTTTCATTGATATGTTAGGTCATATGTACACATGAACAATGATTTCATATTTCAGGGGATGCAATGAAATAAAGATAAAAAATAGTCCACCTTTTTAGAATCATTTTTATATCATATAAATAATATATATTCATTAAATATATTCATATTATCATCCATGTAAACTTAAAAATGAATAAGGAATCACATCACATTGTGGGTGTGATATACCACACATACGCAAGAGAAACAGTATCATTTTCCAATATAATTCATCTAAAAATGGATTTTATTTTATAATTATGTGATAAATATAATATAAAAATATTATTCTAATTGTATGACCTATAAAAAACATGTTTTATAAAAAATAATTGTATGGATATGTGGAGATGGTAATTTATATGCATGCACGAGAGATACGTTCACATCCCATTTGATGGGAAAGAGGAAGGATAATTGAGGTTTCAAAATTACAAGTAAATTATAGTTTAATAAGGTATTGAAAATATTATTTAATATTAAATAAAATATATTTATAGTATTCAAAAGAAAATTTAAAAAAATAAAGTGATCTGTTAGGGTGATTACATCTTATTCAAAGGAACTCAATTGGATCTTCTCATAGGGACACATGTGTTGGTATTTTAAGGAGACAGTCACTTATAAAGCATTTATAGGGAATTTTTGAATATAATTTTCCCACGGATATTTGATTTAAAAAATTTAAGAGTTATATATAATATAATGGATGGGTGCCCTTTTTATTGTGGGGATAGGAAATACATGAAATTTCATAAAATATTAATGTATAATGAATCCATTTTCATAAAAAATGTTTCCAAAATTACATGAATGTGAATAAAATGATTTTATGTTAGTTATAAACTAATAAAATTAAATTTATGTAGTTTTTATGTCATTTTAAACCTTACCATTTTTATTAACCCCACCACTAATCATTTCTTACCATAATTACGGTAACAAATATTTCAGTCATAAAAGTGCTAACAATGTCAAAAAAATAAAAAACTAACTCATAAATTTAACATGGTTGAAATTTGGAACAAAATTTAGTTCACATGGTGGATCATAAATGTTTTATAAATTTTAAAAGCATAAAAAATATATTGTTTATTTTAAATTATCATTAATAGAAATTTTATATTTTTACATATATATTGACATTAAAGACACAAAGACACAAATATACTTAAGAGATAATACTTTAAAAAATACCTAATCTATAATATGAATCTTAAAAATTCATGTAACACTAAAATTTACTCAGATTATATTAATTTTAACATTCTTTAAAGTCATTAATTTAACATTTTATAAAATGGGGAAATGTTGTCACGATGTTGAATAGAAATATATTTTAATTATAAAATCAATTAAAAATATTAAATAAATTAAATTTATGAATATATTTTCATATTTCTCAAAATAAAATTTAATATTAATTCAAAACTTTCTTTTTTCTATATTTGAACATGTTAGAGTTGTTTAAAGGTAAGAGAGTAACATATTGTAATTTTGTTTCATTTAAATATTATATAAAAAATTTTCTTGACCAAGTGTTGCTCATGAATTTAAATATAGATTATAAATTGATAATAGTAGAAGTAATTTCGTCAAATAATAATTAATATGAGACAACGGTATCCCTATAATTTATTTTTATCCTATGTTAACTCGATTTAACCTTTATCAAGGTATTATTTTTTATCACAATTACTATTTAGTATACTTAAAAGGGGACTATTTACCAAATATGGACCTCCCATTTAAAAATATGGAATCCAATTTTCATAATTAATCTTCTATAAGTGGAATAAGTTCATTTTAAAATAAACATGAAATATGAGATGAAAACATTTATTAGAAAAAAACCTTTTTAATCATAAAACTGGAATTATTCTTATCTGATTCCGAAAAAAATATTATATGAATGTTATAACATTGGATTGAATATAAAATTATTATATATATCATTAAAATACTTCAACCATGGTGATTAATTTATTTTATTATGAAAAAAACAAATTAAATGAAGAAAATAATTATTCAAAAATATCTACTTTATTTTAAAAATATTATCAATTTCATTTTTCTTTCATTGATAACCAATGAAATAATTTTGACAAAATTTAAAATGTAAATTTTTTTATCATAGTCTAACTCATTCCATAGAATTTAATGTGTATTTTTTAATAGTATACCATATTATAGTTTATTTAGAATATTGGTTTTTTGTATTGCAATCTATCAAAATATAAATTTATTAGAACAGAAATGTATTATTACATATCATGTGTTACATTATATAAACCACTTGAAAATTCCATATATCATATAAATAAAAATGATAGTTTCCATATTTTAATGAAACTTATTGTTACAAAGTATCCGATTCAAATTTCTAATTCTCTAATAAAAATTTTATAGCAGGAGTAGTCTTGTTCCACAAAACATTATCTCTCTGATCCAAGATTTAGGTTGTTTGTTCTAACTTTTAAATTTCGTGATATATTTCTATAACCTATAATTTCAGTTTTTGTGAAGGATCAGTCATGCACATCCTCGTTAGAGATACATGGATCACATTAAGAAAAATTTAGATGTTTGGTGAAAGAATCAAGTTATATTCTATTTTCCGAAATCAATTAAGAATTTAAAAGGAAAAAATATTCCTTGGGATAATTATTGATATTTTTTAGAAACCCATAACCATATTCCATATAAATATTTATAGAAACACCTTATCAAAAACATTGAACTCCATATTTTATAGACTATTATAAACCTATCATTTTTTCAACTCTTGGATTCCTTAATTTTATGTTGAATAACTCTAAAATTATGTACCATTTCCACTACTTTCACAGGTCCCAATATATTTATTTTCACAACATTATTATAAAAAATTGTAGTTTTACACTTATTTCAGTATATAGATACATAAATATCCATATTAATGTTGGAGTGAAAGCTATTATCTTAAGAAAACTCAAATAGAGGAAGGTGTTGATCCCATCCAACATTGAGAATATTAGAACCAGATATAAACATATCCTATAGGGTTTTAATAGTTTTATCACACTAATAATTTATATGAGGATAATACTCTACACAAAAAAATCATTATTATGATGTTGTTCAAGACATCACCATAACATCAATGTAAACCTAATATCACAATCATATACTTTAGAATATGATGCTTTATAAAAACCCATAACATCCTTAATGAATATTCTAGAAAATTTAACAAGAGATAAATATTCTCTAAAGTTGATTAAGTATTCTGACATTGAATGGTTATCAACTACAACCCAAATATTATTTTTCCCATTAGATAATTTCTAGAGTATGATGGAGAATCCATGGTGATGTTTTCCAATTTCCAATAAAGTATGAGAAACCCTTGGGTCATACAATTTTACATTTATCTCCAAGAAAAAACGTTTTGACAAAACAATAACTATGATACGCACTTTCCAATATCTCTCTTCATGATTTCCAAAAATTAATACTCACTTAGATCTCTATAAGTCATAATAATTTCACGATTAATAAGGAATGATAAACCATGAGCTTCATCCAATTCCTCATTATTCAAGTCTGGCATAGGCAGAACTCATAAATAGTAATTATTACTTATCATTCAATCATAATAAAGATTGATCATAGAATTTTTTTGACCTTATTCTGTAGTTCCACATCTCCTTTCTCTTACTCCATAATCCCCACATTAAAAGATGGTCGAAGTCTCATTTAAGAAGGATAAAATTTCTCCCCTTCCTTTACAATTAACATATATATCCGTTTAAAATTAAAAAGTACTAGATCTCTCTTATTCATAGTCATATTTAATCTAGCATAATCCTTTCATATTTTAACTTCTTCCACCTTGTTTTATTTTCCAAATTTTAATTTATTGATCATTTAAAATTTTTATTAAACTCCAAACATATTCTTTAGTCTATATTCATCTATATAGGAGTGAATATATACTTTAAAATTTTATGATATATATATATATATATATATCATTCCATTATCAGTCTAGATAATTCATCTATAACATTAATGAAAAAATGACTATATCTTAATAAAAATCATGGGTTCGTCGATATATTTCACAAACTTTCAATTGATGTGAGGGAAAACACATAACCATATGATTATTTTATATAATTCATCACATTATATTATTTTATGTGTCAGTATAGTTTAATAAATTTTCTCTACTATAGGGTTTCTTATGAATAGGTCCATAGACTAAACTTCTCTTTTTTTCCTTAAAATATTTTTGTCATTTATTTGTTCTATGTAAAATGTATCCCTTGTTTGTTAACAAGGTTATTTTATTAGAGAGTCATGATAAATTACCAACTAAATATCCATGATATTAATCAAAAATAAGAAAACTATGGATATTTTTCATAGTTGATGATCCATGAAAAATTTGCGTAACCTCTTTTTTATGGATCCAAAGATATACCCTCTCTTTAGATTATATTAAAAAATAGAAACTTTTTTTAGCCAAAAAATATTAGTATTTAAATATTTAATATATATAATCCTTCCCTAGGGTATTACATAAAATCCTTATGTGATATTTATTATCCTCTATGCTCATTGAATATAGAAGAATATCTTCTTTAAGTAAAATTCCAAACTAATAAAGGTAATATATATACACTATAATCCTTAAATCAATGATGTTTAATGGAATTAGTAAGACTAAATGGATTCAAAATATATTGGTACCTCCATACCTTGTATAAATTTATTTCTTGTATATATCCTTGATCCTGACCCTTTATTATTGATATCTATAATAGATATCAATCATGTAAAAGTGTTTATCTCCATAAATTTCATCTATTAGAACATCTATAAATGTTATAGGATAAATATTCCTGATTATTTTTTTATTTTCACAATAATCAATTAATAGTTTCAGTAAAAATATGTTTTCTTAAAAAATAACAGCTGCAACCGATGATGAGGTAGACCGATTAAAAAATCGCTTTCCAATATTTTCACGAAGTTGAATCAATAATTCATATAAATCATTCTAGGAGATTCTTTATAAATTAATTAAAAAAGGATTAAAACCATTTATGAGTTTAATTGATATCTAAACATTTTCATTTTGTATAATACTATGAAAATATTCTAAAAGTACATTAACATGATCATTCAAAATTTTCATATCAACAATTTTGATATCCAACAAAACCATATAAAATTAAAAACCATTTTAAATTGACACCAAGATCCACATAATGAATGAAATTCCCATTGGGTGTTCATATTTATCATAAAAATGATAGATTATCATAGTTTGGTTTAGAATATAAAATGTAACTTACCTTCCTGAGCAATGGATGTGGTACTTATGTAAGGAAATATGATCCTTTCCCAAAATATCATATAATAAAACTAGAGGAAAAATAATGATATTTCTAGGAAGAAAATTCCCTTAAATATCAATTGTATAATATTTGTAGAATGGGATGTGATAATTTCACTATTAAGGGTTTTCAATACTAAATCAACATCTAACCATTGAAGTGGTACTTTTATTCCACATAAAGATTCCTTGTCTATAAAATATAGTGGATATACATAATAAAATAAGATAATAACTTTTCTTGATTGGATGGTATGTATAACTTTTATCACTATGCTACTGTTCTCCACATCAACAATAGTTATTATCTAGAGATTTATCATTTAATATGGGAATAAGATGTTTCAAAATAACATCATAATAATTAAATATATGATTTAACCACTGGTTATCATAATTCCCATACTCCTTGTATTTGAAACACTGGAGTATGGGTGGTGCATTATATAATAGATTTCCTCCATATTTTGATATCATATTATTATATATTTAGTGTATTATAGTGTAATGAAATTCCTTTCCACACATTAGACATTTACCATTGCACTCAAGACAACATCCAACATGTTTCCTTTCGTACTTAGAGAACATATAAAATCTCATAATCTTCACTATATAGATTTTTAAAATTTTTTATTTTATATTTATTTTCATATCAAAATAAATAGAATGATCGGTAAATCTAATCTTAATTTCCACTATGATACCACATAATAAATTTCTTCTTAACTAATAAATTATATTATGGATAATCCAATTAATATACAATATTTTAAGCACAATATATATTGATCAACCCTACATTCATGTTGTATGATAAAACCATAATTGTGTATTGCATGTCTTTTAAAATCTTCCACATTGTTACCAAAAGATTCCTCATCCTAATGAATTATCTAATTAAATTCCTTAACCATTTTCATTTGATGAATATGTGGATAGTACATATTAAAAAATATGATCAAAAAATATTCCTACTCTATGTATTTTGTTTCTTATGGACACCTTATTTTCATAATAAGAGTCTACCATTGATCTGATTCACCTCAAAAATGTAAAAAATAACAAAACAAAATCTTCATGTTACGAACTCTTAAAATTGGAAAATATCTTTCTAGTTCAACAAATTCATTTCCTAACAACCAGGGGATCATAAGATGAAATAAAATTAGGTGGATGTTTCCCCATTAAGGACTCAACAGGACATTTTTCATCCATTTCATGTTTATATGTTTAGAACAATTAATATCCTTTTAATGGTTCATAAATATAGATATAGTATTTTTTTATTCATGAAAAAAAGTCATTTGGTTACCATGGAATAAAATCAAGTCATTTGCTATCACATTAATCATTATCAAGGCTCCTTTGGGTTCTAACAACTGAATGAAACTATGAATTTATTTTGAGAACCAACAATCATAGTGGGATACAATATAATCATGAAAAATCATTTATTGGTTATTAAAATCAAGAAATTTTATTTTCTATCTATATCAACTGGTATTTTAACTAGGAAATTCATGATAATTATATATTTAAATGCTTCATGATGGTTCATACAAAAATTATAATTAACCTAAGAATGTCCCTTGGTAGTTTTAAACCAGGATCATAGTTGGGGAACACTCACTATGAACCAAAATGAGATATACTCGAACAACTCTTTTTTGGTTATTACACCCTAATTCATCATTTCTATATTCACAACCACTTGTAGAATGAAAATATGTTTGTTTTCCTCTAAAATAAACACTTCCTTCATTTCCATAACATAGGATGCTCTCTAATACATTGTATTATCCTAATAGATCCCAGAAAAAATTTATTGATATAGATTCCAAATGATAAATAACAAATCTTTTATACAATCTATATAAACACTAGAATTTGATACATAGGTATTACATCATATTTTATGAATATTCATTAAATTTAATAATAAACCTCACAAAAATCAAAAAGGTCTAGTGTCATTGAAAATATAGATACAAAAAATGGTTCATAAGGGTAATTTTTTTCTCCCACTAACATATCCATAACTAGATCAATAATTTGAAATATAATAATTAATACCATTGTTTACAATCAGGGGAATGTAATCATCAGAAAGTGAGTTTTCAGAAACTTAGTAAGGACAAAAATAGGAGACACTAAAACAAAATATGTGCACAAGTCTATAAGAATATGACCATAGCACTTTAAAATCATAACCTACATATAATAGATTATAATATTGAGTCATGGAATATATTTTTTAGTTTATACGACATAGAAAACAATACAATCAATGAAAATGAGGCATGAGAGCAAAATATTCACATAATACACAAATGTTATCTATACAAATAAGTATTGAAAAACCATTCCATAGTATAAACTCATTATATACAAGATGATCATATTTGATTGGTTTTCCTCCCAAAACAATCATAGTATTCAAGGTTTACTCCCAAGACTATCATAGTGGACATTGTACCCTACACAACTGTGTTTACTCACCATTTTAGTGTTGTTTAATAGATTAGATATCTATTTTAACCAAATTTATTGGAGGGATATATATTTTTGGTCGCAAATATCACATAATCAGGATCATATTGATGTATTCTATAAGAATGTAAAATATCCTGAAATTATAATAAATTAAATAAATAGGTTTTATACACAATTCATCATGGAATATCATGTGGAAAAAGTAGGTTTCATTAAAATTTCATCATTTAATCATAGCCTAAACCATGAAAAATATTGGTTTCATAAACTTCATTTCACTAAAATATTAAAAATATATAGAGAAATAATAAGTATTGTATCATTGGTTTATATATCCATTAATTTTTTGGAAATATCAATTCAAGTCATCTTATATAGAAAATTCTATTAAAATAAAACTTGTAACATTTCTTAAAAAAACATTGTTCACTTTAAAATTACATATTTAAAAATATAATTTTTTTCCAAATATTAATGAAATAATTTTATATTAAAAAAATAAAAACATATATATAAGTCTTCAATAAATTTACTGGTCATGATAGTGGGATTTTCTATTTTTTGGGGTGACACAAAAAGAAAAGAGTCCTTCCACACTTCGGTAAAAAGTCAAAAAAACACATTTTTCAAATAAATTCCTTTTCAACATTTTTTTTATAAAAAGTAAAAAAACATAATGAATTTAAAAAATAATTGAATGATATTTAAAATATTTTCATAAATATTTTTTTTAAATCATGGCATAGAAATTTAAATATTATTTTCTTGAATAGTGTGATAATGTTAGTTTTTTTAAAATTATATTTTTGCCTCTAGACTAGATAAAGTGTGGAAAATGAATTGAAAACATGTAATCTATATAAATAAACATAGTATAGAAATATTCATGAACTTCTTAAGAGTTTGATCATGAAATTTCACCATCGAAATCCTTATTTATAAATAATCCTGATAAAAAATGTTATTGTAACATAAAACCATGCCTCAGGTTTGAATTCCTTCTTACATGTTTGAAACTACTATATTGTAAATATAAAATTATTATAAATATACTATATAATAAAATTATTATATATGACACCATATATGGTTTACATATAACAAATTTTCACCAGTTTATTAATAATTCTTTATTAAAAACACTCTTATGGGTGATAAAAACATTGTTTTCATGTATTTTTTGGTTTAGAAGTTTTGGTCCATGTACTTTTGACTCTGGTTATATAAAATATTGAAAACTAATAATAAAAATAATATCATATATAATCATTATTAAAATATTTATTTTCGACCATAAAATCTATAGTTATAGAAATGAATTACACTATTTATCGAAATTGTAGTCTCTACGTACGCATGAACGATGTTTTAATTTTTTGATGGATGAAATAAATAAAGATAAAAATAGTTCACCTTTCATGAATAATTTTCATATCATATATATCATATATATTTATTAAATATATCCTAATTACTATCGAATTAAAAAAACAAGAAAATTAATCATATCAATTTATAGAGGTGGTAGTCCACATTTCTGCACAAGCGACATTTTCATTTTCCAACAGATAAAAAGGTATAAGGTAGATAATATATTATAATTAAAGAATAATAATTATATACTATATATAATATATAAATATTAATCCTATCATAATATCCATCCATAAAATATAATTATGAAAATGTTGTGTATCACTACATGGAGATGGTAAGTCGTACATATGGATGAGTGATAATTTCCGTCCAAATTGATGGGAAAGAGGATATATAATTGTGGTTTAATAATCATAAAAACATTTTATTTTATTTTTAATACATAATTTATAATATTTTGATAAATACCAGTCATTTATAGATGATAAATGAATATATTAATAATGAATGTGATCAGTTAAGGTGATTACCTCTTCTTCCAAATAAATCCAATAGATCTACTCTTATAGAATATATGGAAAGTGTTTTAAGAAAACCAAAACCTAAAAATGTTTCGAGTTAATTTTATAAGATAAATATCATGTTTTTTTAATGTTGTAAGTATTAAATTATCTTCAAAATATAACGGAAGGGTAACATTTTATAATGCATGTAGAGGACACTATTTTAATTTCATAAATGAATAAAATAAAATAAATCCTTTATTAAGAAATTTTTTCAAAATTAATATTAATTTAAATTCATATTAAATAGAGTCTAAATAAAATAATCTAATGAAATTATTATAGTTTCTTACTTTCATATTATGCCTTTCTATGAAAAATAACCACATCTTTAATCAATTTTGAAATTCATAACAGGAACTCCTATTTCGATCATAAAGGGTTTGTAATGTTACCATAAATGGAAATATGAATCATAAATGGAAAATGGTTGAAATTTTAAGACATATTCCATTAACATGGACTAGGATAATATATTTAATAATTTTAAATAATTTATTAATTTATTATTTATTTTAAAATATCATTATGTTAGAATTTAGAACTATTCAATTATAATGTATATGGAGACACGCAAAAAAATTTCTATTTTGAATATGTTATTTTCATATATCCTTAATATGACTTATATGTCTATAAAATTTTTGGATGATAATTTCTCATTCAAATTATATTAAATTTAATGATTTCAAAAATCATTTATTTCATTTTTTATTAATAGAAGAAATACTACATCGATATTGAATAAGAATTTAATATAAATATATAATTACTAAACATTAGATATATATTACCATAATAAAGAAAATATTAATCATTCTGAAATAAAAATTAAAATTATTTTCTGTGTTTCTTTTTTACCAATCATAAATTATAATATATATTTAATAGTAAGAGGGTGCCAATTTTTATTATTCATTATTTTAAATATTATATAGGTTGTTTACAGAGAAAATTTTTCCATAAAAAATAATTTTCTTTTGAATAACGTTATAGGTGTCAAATTAATTTCATCCAATAAAAATTATGTTAAAAAATGATGTCCTTAAGATTTAATTTTAACCTAGGATATCCTGATTTACCCTATATCGATGAGTAAAATTTTAGCACAACTATAATTCATAATCACAAAAAAATATGCTTACACTCCACATTTTAGCCCCATGATTAAAAATATTGATTCTATTTATTTTATTTATTTTTTTAGTGGAATAAATTAACATTAAAATAACTTTAAAAACATGGTGAAATATAATTTTTTTGGGAAAATAATATGCATGAAATTGGATTTATTCATGTCTCACACTTAGAAAAAATATTAGATGAATGTTAAGAAACTTTTTGGAATATAAATTTAATAATTTAATTAAAATTATACACCAATAGTGATTGATTTAGTTTATTATCATAAAAACCCAATGCAAACATAAAAATATTTTATCAGAAAAACATCACCTTTATTTTCATATTATATTTATTTTCAGATTTTATTAATTTGTTACCAATGATTTATTTTTTAACATATATAGACCAATAGTTTTTCAAAATTTAGTTAGTCATATTAAAACCCATAGTTTAATGGATATGTTATAATGACATAATGTATTATGATTCATTTATTCTCAGTGTTGTTTTTAAGTCATGAAATCATATGAAATAAATTTATTTTATTATATATATATATATTATAAAATATCATTGTTTAATAGATTGTCTATGAAAAAATATTAAAAATAATGCTATATGATGATGTCAGTGTGGAAAGTTCGCTATTTAGATATCTATCGAAGTATAGTTATATAAAAGCAATGATCACCATGAGCTCTAAAGAAATGTGAGACAAGATATCTTGTATATATAATGGGTATAGTAATTTAAAGTAGGTTATGAATCCAGTTGACATTAAGATAATTGATTATTTAAAAAAATTCATGGTGAATGTACTGATAGTTTCTTCAATGGATTTACTAAGTTATATAAATATATTTATTTTCATGTGGATGAAATTAACGATATCAATATTATGATGAATAGTTTTTAGTTACATGATACTCTATATAATTTTTTTGTGTCTTCTCTTAAAGGATTATATTTGAAATATTTGATTCTTAATACATTTTTGAGCGGTTTATTTTCTTGTGAAATGTATATAATATGGGAGGATTCTCTGGTGATTAAAATAAAGTGTTGGGTTTCATTGAAAACAAATAAATCACATTTCTAAAGGCATTTATAAATAATAAGATATATATGATGAATTCATATCTTCTATTGACAAAAAAATGACGAAGGAAATGTATAATTTTATAGAAATATTCCCTCAATAATTTTCTATTTCAGTATTATATGTCAAATTTATGTAAGGTTTACAATAAACTTTTATGATGTAGAATGCTATGGTGAAATAATATACAGGCCTTGAAAAATGTTACCATGAATAGTTGACTACAAATTGGGAATGAAATTACATAGTAGAATCTTCATATGAAAAGTGGAAGGTGATTATGGGGACATTCTAAAAGAAGTGAAAATAGTGTTTATGGAAAATTCTGAAGATACCATGAGGGATACTATGGAAAAGGAAGAACCTACATCGGAAAAAGATAATACTCTACATAGTATAATTTATATAAAAATATAAATTTTGGTATCTATATATGGACTCCATATCTAAATAATGAATAATTATAAGGTTAATGTTCTATTGAATGAATCCTTCAAATATTTGGATCTTAAAAAGTTATTTATTTACCCACCACAAGAGGATTTAGATAACCAGTTGTCTTATTAAGTAATTTTTTATGATGTCTTAAATTTCAAGATCGATATTGATTAATAAATTATGTTTATATATGAACATAAATCTTATGTAAAATAGTAGATGAAGAAATTATAATCCTATGAAGAAGAGGTTTCTAATCAAAGAATGAAATTGGAATCATACATAAAATAAATTAATCCTTAGATCAAGATTTATTTTGGGAAATTCAAAGGAGAATAAATGATATAAATGGCCATTACCAGATCAAAATATAAAAATATCACTTCGGATAATCAATGATAATGAATTTTAGGGAAAATGGAATTGATTTTTCTATTGATACATCAAGGGAAATATCATCAATTTATCACAACTAATAGAATTATAATTTGGTTGTCACCAGTGGAAAATTTAATCCATTAGTTGTTCAGAAAAAATATAGATCAAATGAATGAAAATCATAGGGAATAAAGTAATTATAAATTCATGAAGGATGATTAATAAAAATAAGGAGGGTTCATTAATTATAGGGACGTATAGAGGAATTAATTAAAAAAGATTATTTATTCTTACTAAATATCAATTCTATATGTTTATTATCCATATGAGATATATCTATGAATATGAATGGGGATACCTAAAAGGATAAATTCTTGAATTTTATTTAATTTAAAGGAGTATATATCAATTATTACATAGAGGATACAATGTATATTGGTACTGATTTATATATTCATACTTTGGTCATATAGCCGATGAATGAAGGTAGAGAATATATTTTCATCAACCTTATGAATGTTAGAGACGAGCCAATAAGAAAATACCTATCTTTATTTTATTGAGTAATAAGTCCATGCCACTAGAAAAAGGAAAAATATCACTACAGTATGAGTGTCGAAGGTAATGAGGAGAGATTGTATTATGAATTAACTCAGTCATGGATCTCTTGAAAAGAAATAAAGAAGAGAGATAAGTCCTATACAGATGAGATTCCTCTCAATGCAACAATTAATTACAATATGTTTATCCTTGATTATGGGTGTTTATCCTAAATGACTAGGAATTAAAATCACATAGAAATTTTATTGTGAGAGTTGATCATATATTGTGGCTGATAATGATTGATCTTTAACAATCAATGGCTGTAGAAATACAAATGGAGAAGCTGGTGAACATTATAATACAGTATCCCCCATTGGGGATTGTCTTTGACCCAACCTATTGAGTGTTATCCAACTTTGATTATTGGATCTTGATTTTTTATTACATTATAATAATGGTATAATTAATGTAAAATCTAGAAATTCACTTATGAATTATTTGATGAAAAAAATGGTAATCTATATTCTGTGGAAAATAATAAGATTTTTTTTCCAAAACTATTTAAGAAGATAAAACCATGTGGTATTTGAGGCTTGTACTTATTCTTCTACAGATCAATTATAATTTATCTAAGATAATTTAATATAAATATTTTCCTAATCTAAAATGGAATCATGATAAAATATTTTACACTTGTATGTGAGGAAACATGTTCTTGAATCTATATTGATAAAAGAATAAATGGGAATACAGTACAATCGACCTAGTGTATATAGATATATATGTTCCCATGAATATATTA
Source organism: Viscum album (assembly GCA_963277665.1). Classification (NCBI taxonomy): domain Eukaryota; kingdom Viridiplantae; phylum Streptophyta; class Magnoliopsida; order Santalales; family Viscaceae; genus Viscum; species Viscum album. The sequence continues at coordinate 1,915,471,232 of OY728122.1, forward strand.
TAAAATTATATGAAATGTTATTTAATTATTTCTATTATGATTAAATTATAATAGAATGTGTTACATTCATTCAGAGTAGGACCGAGGTGATAAGATTCCTGAAGATGTACTAAATTAGAGTCTAAAATGATACTAGATACACAATAAAAATCATTATATGTGTAAATTGAAAATAATACACATAAAATTTCATTTAAGAACAACCTATATAAAAAATTTACTAAATATGAGTTAAATATTTTAATCACATGGAAATAAATTGGATTTTTTGAAAAGAAAAAAATAGATAGTGAATAAAATTGGTAATAGTATACTCATTGAAATTTGAATTTCAAATCACTATTATAAAGAAGCATTTAAATTTTATATATACCCACAAAATCTAGTTTTCATCCTATATTAGTAAAAGAAAAAATATAAAATTTTAAATATAAAGAATCCCATAGTGAAATAGTTTCATGTCTTCAAATGAAAATGATACATTCAAAATATGGAAGGTGGTTAAGGAAAATATGTTGATGTGGTTAAAATAACAGAGTTTCAAGGTGACTCAAAAATAGTAATTCCTATAAATGATTTTAAAATATTCTGAAGAAAATTTAGGAGTTTAATTAAGAATAATTCATTAAGGAAAATTTTTTAAGAGTTCAAGAATCCTAAATGTTGGTGTGCTCTATAATGTAGAAGATATAGAAAATGAAAATAGTCTAGGTCATGAAGTTGGGAAAGGTTTGTGAATGAAGATGACTTTGTGTACAAATAATAATAGGAGGAAATTTTTCAATAATTTCATTATACACCTTAGAGGAGGTATAGGATTGAATAATTTGATTCATATAACAATATTTAAGAATGAAATGCTCTTACAGTGAGGAAGGTTGATAATATTTCTCTTCTATCAATGTAGGAACTAGCATAATTTTTTGTTGTTGAAAAATATGAAAGATTGGTTAGATAAATGAATGTGGAATTGGATCAGATTAATAAATAATAGACATTATACCTTGTGAATATTCTATAACACGATAATGTGATCATAGAACAAGAGATACTTTAAAATAATTTTGAATAAAAAAAATTATCCAAAATAATGAACGCTTTTTATGCAATGCACAGATTTAATGGAATGGAATTGAAGATAAATATATTCCATTTCAATAACTTTATTTGATGCAACTCTTCATTGATATTGAAATTCTAATAGGTTTCATGACATATCATATTGGTGTTAAAACAATTTTCTAAAAAGTTGTCCTCAAAGAAGATGATTATATTCAAAAACATATGGGTTTCATTAATGTATATGATGAAACCAAATTTTATATATTTAATAATTTATTATATTGTAAAAAAAGGAATCATAATCATTATATGTCCTCATGGATCATAACTAAAGAAATTTGAATTCAAAAGGGGAGGTGATGAAAATTTTATTAATTTAAAAAAATCATAGGAATAAAATTTAGGGTTCTTATATAAGTGAATGATATAATATTTTTTTCAGGTAGATAAAATTTAGTAGATGATTTCGATAAGTAGATTATCTTAAATTTCAAAATGTTTGGGATAGATAATGTCACTTATTTCCAAGGGATCAATGTGTTTTATAGTGTGGGATAAATATTTGTCTCTCAAACCAAGTATACAAGAGAGATGTTGCAAAATTATAAAATTAAATATTCAAATATAGTATGTAACTTGTTTGATTATATAACCAAGAATTCTATTTATGAGGATGAAATTTTTTGGATCCCACACTATACATAGGTATATTATTTGATTATTGAATTTTATTGTGATAATGCTATATATCCTGTTTAAAATAAGAAAAATGTTCTTTTTAAAATGATATTTGATGGAAATTAATTTTGTTTTTGTTAAAATTTTGATGAGTTACATCCAAGGGACTCTCAGGTTTGGAATACTCTTTTACTCTAGGAAAAATCATGATCTATCATCTTTTCAAAATGTTGACTAGGGTAGTGATATTGTAGATAGAAATTATACAAGTAGTCGTTAATTATTTACAAGAATACAATGTGTTACATGGATGAGAATTATGAAATAACTTACATCTCAATGTAAGGATTAATCTCAATATGTCACAATTATTATGGTATGAACTCATCTTTTGTGTATAATTTTGTAATTTTATATTATTATGGAAGAAGTGAAGTAGGTGATAGTGATTTTATAAGATAATGAGAGACTAATATATCTCATAAAAATTATTTTGATATACTCCCATACCAATTATATAGAATTTATAGAGACCCAGGATTATCATACATGGATATTACATCATTTTTTTAATATTCAATACATTACAAAAAATACATACATGATGATGGTAATAGATTATTGAATTTGTAGTCATGAAAAAAAAATTCTATACTGGAGAAAGATCTTCAACATATCCCGTATAGATCTCCACCTTTAGTACTACTTCCTAAAACCATTCTTCAGAACCTAAGGAAAGGAAACATAATAAAGTGGTTAGATACTATGATAAGTAAATATAAAATAGTGGAAATTCGTAAGAATAACATGAAAAAAATTTATGGAATGTGATCATAATAATTTCTGATCAAAAACTGCATATTAGACACCATGATAAATATTAGAAGTTCATAATACATAGATTATAGGAGAATTATGATAATAATTAATAATGGAATAACATAGTAATAAGACATGGAGTTTTTTCCTTGTACATTTGTTTATAATGTTGTGAACATGTATAAGTAGAAACATGTCCAATCATTATGTTAAAGACATAAAATCAGGCTCTGATATAAACTTTTGGAAATGGAAGCAGGACAATGCTTAACATTTTGAATGTGTTATAATGTTGACACATAACCTTATGAATATGAAAGAAGGTCCATGCATAAAACTGTGAACATGTAACCATGGCCACACATAACATTGTTAACAAGTAATAATGATCACATATAAACTTCTAGACATGGAACTAGGACTATAAATAATATTATACACACGTAATAAGGTTTACTCAAAACATTATGAATATGTAATTAGGTTCATGCATAAACTTATTGACATGAAACTGGGTCCATGCATAACATTATGAATACGTTATAAGGTTCACTCACAACATTATGAAAATTTAATTAGGTTCATTAATAAACATATGAAAATAAAACTAGTTCCATATATAATATTTTTAAAATGTAATCAGGTTCACACTTAACATTTATACTCATGATTCATCAATCATTACCATATTCCTTGGATGAGATATAGGTACCACCCCTCTCATAATGAAATCAAACATACAAGTGCTAAAAAATGAAAAATAATCATATCATAACCCCTACAATGAAACGGGTGTCATAAACATTTAAACATATCCTAACCTATGGAAAAATATATAGGTTTCATAATCATTTCATCAAAATCATATCCCATGAAATATAAAAGTTTTTAACAAACATATAACCCGTGAAAGAGTAATAGTTTTCATAATCATATAACTAGTGAAAGAGAAACAAGTTTCATAAAATTCATGAAAATAAGAATAACCCATTCATATAAAGAATATAAATGTATCCATTAAGCTATTTCTTATAAATAAAGGTCTAACAACAATGGATGTCATCTAAAATGGAAAGTAATTATTATACATATTTCAAAAATGGATCTTGATGAAAATAACATTTCTTCTTTGAAAAAAGTTTTTTAATACATAAAAACATTTTAAAAAAAATATATAAAATAATTTCAAAATATATAATGAATTCATTAAATAATTTTTATAAAATTTAATATGAAAAAATGTGAAAAAATATTGAATGTTTTTTGAAAATTATTGGAATTCTTTAAAATGAGGCATTAAAATTTTTGAAAACTATTTTATCTAAACACTTATAAAATAAGCTGGAAATTATTTTGAAAACAAATTTCCATGAAAATTACTTTTAAACCCCTTATAATAATGATTATCCATTTAAAATGTAAAGGATGATTTAATGAAATGGTGATAGGTAAATCTATATATGTTGTACACAAAAAAAAGAACATTCCTTTAATAAAGTAAAAAAGTAAAACAATTCCTTTTTTAGAAAGAAAATATAATATTCCATTGAAGATATTTGTAATAAAAAGTAAAAAAATATTTTAAAAATTATATGATAATGGTAAAATATTTTTGAAAACCCTTTTACTAAAACATAGATTTCTGACAAAAGAGGGGGTGGAGTCGGACTTTCATGGAAACAAAATTCTTAACTATCCTATGTACCAAAGATTAAAAAAAATGGTACCAATCAATTAATATATTTTGAATATCCAAAGGATAATAAAAATCACGAATTATCTTGAGATATTTATCACAATATTTCATCAAAGGAAGCATAAAAATAAAAATTATTGAAGATTATTAATTGGAATTTATGGACCAAAAACATTCTAATACCTCTGAGGGAGACGGATGGAGAGAGACTCTTCAGTCACATCATTGAAGGCTCATCCTCAGAACCATATCCTTCTATTTGTGCCATGATTTTCGATTTGTCTTGAAAATAACCTATGATAATGGCATCTTTTTACCTTGAAAGGGAATGATATATTCTATTAAAAGAAATTAATGAGTGTGGGGGGGGGGATGTTATCACATAAGAGAAACATTTTCATTCTCCATCGGATATACCTTGAGTTATTTCATTCCTTGATTCACATAATGTCGTAGATCTACAGAAAGAAACTATGTAGATGCCCCCATCCTCTTTAAGAAACATGATGATGAAGGATTCCTAGGGGAGGCTGATTTTGATGCCCTACAAAAACATGCAATAAATGTAAAAATTCTATATCATGTGGAGTATATCATATTTATAAAGAGATTAGTCTTGGCCTTTCCATGAATTATGAACTGGTATTTCACATAATTGGGGTATCTCAGATTGGAATCTAATACCAATAGGTAATGGTTATTTTCATATATTGTTAAAATCACAAGATTATCTTGATAAGATGTGGAAGACTGGAAACCATAATTTTAAGTTTGGTTTCCTTATATTATCTTATTAGGACAATTCCTTAAACCCACATATGCATAGAAACACCACATTAAAAATATGGGTTTAATTTCATGGTCTCAATTGGTATTTCGGGTACCCCAAAATATTGAATTATATAGATTCTTACATCGGATATTCGCTAAATATTGGACAAAGAACATTAAATGTTTTATTGGATCTATTTGGGAGAGTGTTGGATGATGTAAATTTGGATTCAAAGCCACCCAATACAATTATCATCAATTAAAATGATTATAATACGAAAATCGAAATTGAGTATTTGAAAAAACCCCACTTCTGTGAGCTGTTTATGATTATTGGGCACTCATTATCTAATTTTTGGGTGTTTAGGAAAAACGTTAATCAACCAACTGAGAATGAATGGAATGAAATAAAAAATATAAGAATGATAATGCCCTCATTGTATAAATTCCTAAAACCTCTAAAAAGAAAACTGAAATCTGGGTTTAAAAAGTACATAGCTTGACCCACTTAGAGGACAATTCAGGTAAATCCTAGGCAGACTTAACTGATGAAGAAGATAACATCACTAAAGAACAATACCTCTTAGAATAAATAAAAAATTTGGTCATTAATTATATTAGGCAATCCCAACATAAACATGAGGTTGTTGAAGCTGGTACCTACAAGAACTATATGAAAAATTTGGAGTAGATTTGAGTCAATATTATCAACAAATGCATTGAATCTATTTGTAAGCCTGAAATACCTATGATCCCCACTAGGATAACTATAGGTGAGTCTATACCTTAAGTTCATGGCACTATCCAGGGGCATAAAACCTCTAGTATGAAGGCCCCTATTACACTGGGTGTAGAGGATAATGTGAACCCTTCTGAGCAGGTTTCAGGATATACTATCATAAAATGCACTGAATCTGGTTACATGGATAAAATCCATGTGATCCCCACTAGAAAAATGGTTGTTGATTCTACACCTTTGGTTTTGGGAACTTTCCAGATACAGAAAACCTCTCGTATGAATGATCCTACTACACTGAGTGTGGAGGATGAAGAATGTGCCCACACAAATTTAGTAATGGGAGATATCAAGTAGGATGTAAATCCTTTTATGAGGACATAAGATCAAATGGGTTTGGAGGACATTCCAAATATGCATAGTGCTGATTTTGTGCAGACAGTTGGTCCTGGTCCATCAAGAATGAGCAATAAATTACAATAGGACAAGCCTACAATAAATGAATTAGTTAGACCTTCTCCTTATTTAATCAGTCTTTTTATATGTTTTTCTCAAGAAATTTATAGAAATTTTATTAATGTAAAATCTGAGAATATTTTTTACTCAGAATAATGATCATATTGACATTAATAAAGGGATTTCTGTGAATTCAACTATGAATGCCTCTTTCTGTGACTCTCCTAATGATAATGCTAAGTTAGGTAATCCAAATATCCCCCTGTACTTCTAAATGTAAGCAGTAATAGAATTACAGCCCAAAAAATACTAAAAAGGTAAAATGATATTCTAGGAAAAATGTCCAAGGGAACAAAAAATGGAGTTCTAACTCCAAATCATGGTTTAAATAAAGAATATTTTTAATAATTATCAAGCTATTTTAGAACTCTGACATAGTTATTATTTTAAAAAGAATTATTAACCCACATCATCCAATGATTTTATCTATTACTGAGCCCAAAAATAATTTTTCCTCTAAGAACGCCATTTTTTGTTATCATGGTTATTCTTTTACAGATGTAGACAAAAATTCCTCTTATGTTGAATCCCACTTGATCTTCTCACACACTTCTTTACAAAATGTTAATGTTTTTAATTTTTTTAGAAATACATTACATGTAACTATATTATTTATTCCACTCTTTTAATCTTATATTTCTTTTATGAAAATATATGATACCAAGATTGGTGGCCTCTTTAGAATAACCTAACCTATTTAGATACTAATATTTATACACCTTGATTTTTGATTGGGTACTTTAATAAAATTCCTAACAGAATAGAGAAAACCGGTCCTTCTCATGATACTATTTCTATGAGAGAATCAGAATATTATATTGAAAAATATAACCTTGTTGAAATTAATCTTACTTATATGAAATATAATTATTATAGAAGTCATTACAATAAGTTTCTCACCTCCAAATTTGATAGAGCCTTTATGAATGTCCCTACTTTGGAAAAATAGAGCACAATCTCCAGCACCATCTTTCACAAGTTACACTCTGACCAACATCCAATTTTAGTTAGTGTCACCAAAAAAAATACTAAATCCTCCCCACCTTTCAGGTTTAACAATGTTTGGTTCTCTAATTTTGTATTCATTGATATCATTAAAAAATTTCTGGTCTTCTATGACACACTACAATGATTCTTTTTATTGTTATCTTTAGTTAAAACAACTCAAATAGTTTCTCAAAGGTTTGTGAAATTCTAATTACAAAAAAATTTATAATTACAAAAATCTTCATAAGGAATCACTTAATCGAATTCCGAACAATAACACTATTTTATATTTCAACATTGATCCGACTCAGAAAATCAACCTTTTGGTAAAAATCAACTCATTGATCATCAATAATAATTTCATGAGGAAACATGATTTTAATGTTAAAAGGTGATCAAATGTTGAAAAAATACTATGTAATATAACTCTTTTAAATGATTTAGGAAATCATTAAGACTGGTACCTTTTTTAAGACATGGGGACAAACTTTTAGACAATAATGATGATATTGGTAATAATATTGTCTCTTACTTTGAATCCATCTTTAGTGTCCATGATAATAACAATTTACTCTTACCTATGATAAATATGATGGAGGTCAATGATGAGGATAACATTTTTCATATAATCACTCCTTTCGATCATGAAATTAAAGAGGCTATCCTTATTTAAAATCCTGATATTGGTTCAGGTATAAATGGATTTAATAATATATTCTTTCAACACTATTGGGATGTTATTAAATTTGAAGATTGCAAGATTTTCAAATATATCTTCTCCAATTGTGTCCTTCCTCATGGTATAAATTCTTATTTTATTTTATTTATTCCAAAAGAAGAAAATTATATTGGGATTAATTTTTTTAGGTCCATTTCTCTCATTAATCTCATTTACAATATCATCACTAAAATCATTGATAAAAGACATTCAAATATCAGAGACAAAATTATCTCCTGGAACCAATTTGGATTTAATAAGGGCAGCTCCATACAAGACTACCTTTTTCTTACCTCTGCGCACGTCAACACTTTCAAAAAAGCTATCAGATGAGGTAATATTTCCATAAACAAGATATTAGAAAACATATCATAACATGGAATTGAGATTTATCTTTATGTTTCTTTTGGGTTTTGGTATTAGTGATTCATTTATCGCTACTTTCATAACCCTATTCAACTAAGCTTTTATTTCCATCCTATTCAATGGCTCTCCTAGGGGCTATTTCAAATTCACCAAATGTGTCAGAAAAGGTGAGTCCCTCTCTTCCATTCTTTTCTCTATTAAAGAAGAAACTCTTAGTCACCTACTCAATAATATTTCAGAACACACCAAACAAACACCCATTAAAGTTTCTAGGAATTGTAATGCTCCCACAAATGTATTATATATATATATATAATATCATCCTTTTCTTAAAAGGTGATAAAATAAATATTCAAAACCTAAAAAATACTCTCTTTCACTATGAAGAGTTTTCTGGTCCATCCATTAGTTAGAATAAGTTCTATGTTTTATTTGGGAATAACATTCATCCTAGTGTGAAATTTAATATTATTAGTGACATTGGCATAAAATAATGTTCTTTACTTTTTACATATCTTGGTTTTTCCATTTTTTGGGGAAAACCCAAGACTTATTAATTTTCTAAAATTGTTGACCATATTCTTAATTAGCTATCTTCATGGAAAGGTAAATCTCTATCTATGGAAGTAAGAATATTCCTTGTAAAATGTACCATTGTTTTAAAAATTGTTTACTCCACGATGGTTTATAAATGTTCCATTGTAATTATCAAAAAAATGAATATCTCAATCAAACATTTAAATTGGATTGGTAGCACTATGGAAAGAAAACATGTCACTATCCCATTGTTGACATGTTTTAAACCAAATGATAAGGGTGGTATTAGAATAAAAAATATTAAATAATTTAATGAGACCCTTCAAGTTAGACTAACTTAGAACCTTCTTAAAAATCAATCAGATTCTATGGCTTTTTTCAAAAACTCATTCCTTGGAAAACATAAGAAAAACATTTAGAATATATTTATCTCTTCGATCTGGTATTGCATTAAGAAATCTATTTTTATTATTATGAATTATTTCAGATGTATAATTTCCATAGATTCCACCATGAATTTCTGGTTTGAAAACTGGACTGGCACACCCTTAATATATATGATTCCTCTAGATCAAATCCCTGAGAGTACAAATTATTCAATTAGAGATACGCTAAATTAACAAATTGATCATCTCATTAAAACCATTGTGTAAGACATTGAAAACGACCCATTCTCAAACACTGATGATTTTTAATTTTGGGAGCGTCCTCACAATTATATGCTTAATATTTTTGTCTTAATTATTTTTTAATTAAGAAAGCCTACGTGGTTAGAAATTTTGTTGAAATTTTTTTGATAAAACCATCAACATTCAGTCTGATTTGGCACATTTCTCATAATAGAGTTCCCAAAAATAGGCGTCTATAATCTTTTGGAATTAAATGTTTCACTAAACACAGACTATAAAATCAATATATTGAAGACACTAATCATATATTTCATTATTTTTTCATTTATTCTGCATTTTGAAAAAATATTTTTGACATTTTTTACTACACCTGGTTGATTCATAACTCTGTCTACTCTAAACTAAAGAGATGTGCAAAAATTATATTTTCTCAGCAAAATAAAAAAATTACTTTTTTTAATTGCTGAGATCCATCTATTGATCTTGCATGATAGAAATAATATTATGCATAATAATTACAAATTCATCCTTAATGCAGGTTAGATATAGATCCTCATTTCCATACCTAAAGTTGAATCGATGAAAAAGGTCCATTTCAAAAACACTATTTATCACGTTGGAATTCTGTGATGTCTTCAGATTGATGGAATATTTTTTCAACCTCAGCACACTTTTGAAGTGTCATGGTGAAACCCTTTTCATGGGTTAATTAAAGTTAATGTGGATAGTCCCTCTAATGAAAATCTGGGTCCCACAAGTTATGGCACTATCTTTAGAAATCACTTTGCTCAGATCCTCAGATGCTTTCTTGGTAACTACAACATTGCCTCTTATCAGGAGGAAAAAATGATGAGTATGATACATGCAATTTAATTCCCAAATCTCTATTGTTGGAAAAATATCTAGATTGAAAATGATTCGACTACCATTGTGTATGAAATTTGGAATGTTGTGGCACATCTTATGTGGCCGATTACTACCCTTTGGATGGATTTCACCTTCTCACTTCTAAACATCAACTAAATTATCACTCAAATATACTCTGAATCAAATGTTGTTGTAGATGCCCTTGATAACAAGGGAGTAAACAAATACATTACCTAGATGATGATCTCCCCACTGATCTACTCCGTCTTCATACTAAATATTGTAATATGATTTTTTATACTCATTTAACCACTTTATTTAATAATAATTTTTTCTTTTGTTATTTTGGCTAAGGAACCATTCTGTTAAAAAAATTGAAAAGTGGTGATATTTTTTCAATAAAATCATCACTTCGTAACATGGGATCATACTCTCCTTATAAGAAAAATAATCTACATGAAGAATGTAATATCATAAAGAGGTGGAGATTCACGTTATATCTTTTAAAAATGAAATAAATACAGCTCAAAAAAAATTTAGTCTCATAAAAAACATGAGTCTCAAAGAAGGAAAATTCAGAACATCCCATTTTATCGATATTGAAACTTTTGAAATTTAAAACCCTTGTTATATGTTGGAGTTCGTGCAATATAACCAACTTATTTCAACTTTATGACAAGAATATATTCATTTGATTGTTATCAGAAAACTCATTATCACATCATGGTTGTTATTCATATTATCATTGCATGTGATAATGTCCCAAGTGTAGCTATCACACTAAAAGGTCATAGAAGTTCCCCACTATGATGAGAACACATAAGTTCTATGAAACTATTCTGGGATATATGTTATATATTTGGATGATATAATTTTAGGAACAAAAATGATATATGCTATCAAGAGTGGAGACTCATAAGACATTATGTCACCTTATCATGGTGTATTCCCTTGGTGATATCTGGTAGGATATTATGAGAACAAGACCCAATAGTAGGAAATCCACATTTATTTGTGTCATTGTATATTCCTATTTGTGGATGTGTGTATTGGTCCTTAGAAATTAGGATTATTTTTAATGGGTATTATCATTCATGCATATAGATGTACTACCAAAAATCGTGACGACATATGTTTACAGTGAGGTAGGGTTTGGTGGGATCATCATGAGTAATAATGAATTAATGAATAATGTGATAAACGATCTATCCTTTCTGTTGCATACCAGATGTTTATATCTAAAGATCTTTAATGAAAATGTTATAGCCTAAATAAATCAATTACTTTGGTGTTCTATAGGAAAGTTTAATTTATGGGAATTTAATGAATGAGAAATAGAGAGTATGGGTTGATGTCACTTGCATGAAACCCTCTTGATTGGAGAAATCAAGACAAAGGGATTATATTACATGGTAAGCCTTCATATGAGGTGAAATGTCGTTGAGTAATTAGCATCATTATCTATCGGTTCCATTGAATGTTGCTTGATGCTAACCTTGGACATTTGGCTGCTCTGCCTAAGGCTACTGAGAAAGAGCCCTAGAGGGTCACACACTCTATGTATCAAATATCTCAGTTAAATAATATATTATTTATTATTTAACAAGTTGAATAATTATTATTCTCAGTTGGGGTTTAATAATTATTTAGGGATTCCAAATCGAATTTATTTCGACACTAGTTATTCGATAGAATATAATGTGGATGGAATAATTAATAAATATTTAATTTTTATTTAGTAAATATAATATTTATGTATTTATTGTTAACTAATGTTTTGACATTTATTTAATAAATTAGTGTTCATTATTAACAGTTTAATATATATGGTGGAGGATTTGCAGACAATGTCAAGGGTCATTATGAAATAATAGTATTGAAAATTATTTTATTAAATAATATTTAATTTTAATTCCCATTATAAGTGCATGTCATGAAAAAAAATTTGTTTTTTATTTGACATAGGGGTTTTGCTTGGATTAATAAAATAATTATGGAAATTGTGAAATTATCTTTTATTAACCTAGTAAATTAAATTCCGAATTATATTATTATTTTATTATCCAAACAACGATTATTGTAGGGCACAAAAAATTGGTTAAAATATCTCAATCCCAGAATGTTCATCCCTCTCCAAGATCTCTATCAAGAAAAAATAGATCCACCTAAAATGTATCAACGAGAACTCTTTGGAAGCGATTCTCAATGTTATCAAAGTAAAAGATCACATGTGCATGGATCATCCATGATAGCAACCAGAGAATCCTTCGACGACATTTGAGGATACATGGAAAACATGCAGATCACAACTAGAGGATATCTAACCTTGATCTCTACAACACAAAAAAGGTGCAATATAGGTTTTTGGATGAATACATTATTAATGAAAGAATCCACATGAAATTAATTCTTTAATTAAATTAAATTAATTATAAATAAAATATGTTGAGCCTCTCTCTTGGTTCTAGGTTTCTACTAATTTTTTTAAATCCCTGATTAAATTCTGTGGATACTAGTGTTCATCATTGTATTGATTCGATATTGGTTATTGAATATGGAAAAAATCAATGTTGGGAACTATCCTTCCTATGCATCTGCTGCACCCGAAACCTACAAGTGGTATCAGAGCAGGCATATGGTTTTTTATAATTATCTAAAAAATTCATTGATGATTTATTCTTTAATAATTTAGTTTTTCAATTCATGTTTAATCAATAATTTAAATCTGAATAATGAGATCATTTATTCCTCAATTGTTTCTCATACATGTAATAGAAATGAATAATTTATTGATTAAAATTAAATTGACGGTCTCATATAGAGGTTCCAAATGTTATGTCCAGTTAACATAGTAGTATACAATGTGTAGTTGTATCTACATACTGTGTAGTTGTGTTAAATGCATCAGAATTAGTTTCGAAATTACTCAACCTGTGTGCATTAATGACATGTGGTGTAGTTAATTCTTACACCAAGTGTAGACCCGGACAATCCAGCACATGGTCTGCCAGACTACATGCATTTTGGCTCATTGATGATAGTTTGTAGTCACTTCCGAGTTAGGGATGGTTCGTATATCCAATACAAAACTTAGTCGACTGGTGAGCTTGTAATGTAGAGTCAACATGACATATGGCCCACTGAAAATACCGTGTACTCTGAATATTTTCAAAGTACACCACAAACATTTTTTCCCTGTGTGTGTACTTTAGAGGGACGATGAGGAGAGTGTCAACCATTTAGTCAGTTCTACATGCCCTTTTCACTTTCTAGATTACATAGATTTAAAAATTATTTTTATATTATGTGACCCTTGATACATGTACCTTCGTGTGGGGGTAATTCTAGGACACAACATGTGATATGTATTTATTATATATATGTGTGTGTTTAATTAAAATATTTATATTGTTTAAAGATATGAACATCATGTATGAGTGGAATTACAATTATAATTTTTCTTCATGGTAATGTCATAAAGAATAGAGTGTATACATGAATAATACATGTTTGGTATTTTCGACAGGTATTCACCGTGTTACCTCAAAGGTACATGTTATGTATACAGTTATTTTTTAAATGAGTTTATTAATTTGCATAAAATTATAATGGATTGAATATCATGGAAATTTTGAAAAGATTTATGATAAATGATTGATCAATTAAAGATAATAATTAAAATATTCGAGCATGATTTTTCTTAAATAAGAATGATTAATGAATTTAATGATAGTTTTATTAAATTCATAATTTATTACCTGCATCTGGATGATCATGAGCTAGACCAAACCTTTTTTTGTGGTTTGTTTCGCTACTAATTTATTATAAAATTAACTTATTGGCTTGCATTCCTTCTCCCCTCATTTATCTGAAAAGCATGCATTACCATGGTTTCTTTTATGTATACCCCCATTTACCCCTCAAATTTTTATGATTAAAAGAACATGGAATGGACAGAGCTCCCAAGAGAGTGGTGGTGGTTTAAGTTATGAGCTGTGTTGAATGAATTCCATGGAGATAAAAAGGTGGACAAGTGGAAAGTTGTAAACATGAACCTCCTTAGTTCATGGTGTTTCAACCCCAGATCAATAGATAGTTTTTCAACTGCTAGATAAAATAACTATCAGAATATCCGAATGAGCATACCATTTATTTTATGTCTGTCAGTTATATGGTTTATTCATTATGGATTTATTCTCACAATATCATAATTATGGAATTGAACAAGCATACAAGATTCAATTTAAATAAACTGGATTATTCTTAAATATTATCATTACATGGTTAATAACTTAAGCATATCACGTATAATATTAAAAAACATGTGAGAAGATAATAAATTGAAATTTATGCATAAAGTAAAAATCCCTCAACAACATATTAAATTTGTATAACCTTCCATTAATTCGGTTAGAATCGAACTATAGTTCAATGTGAATGACCCGCCAAAGTTGGGGTGCTTTCAATAACTGAGGAATTATAATATTTGGTTTTTCATTGACCTGAGTTAGTTTTCATCAACGGTTGGCATCTAATGTATGACATAATGTAACTAAGAGGAAAAGGATGAAGGAATCCAAAATGAAGGATTTCAGGATTGTGGAGTCCGCTCAATGGATCATGGAGTTGTGATTTAATACAGATGGAATTTAGAATAACTACCTAAAACCATTATAATTCATTCAATATACAATATTAGGGTAATGCGAATGGAAATATGGACCCCTATCACTAGAATATCAAATAAATAGGATATTCAGAAGCTATTGGTTAGGTCTATTAGGTCTCAATAAAATAATCAGAGACTAATTAATATTTCTTTATTTATTTGTCCTAATTTTATCAAAGAAAGTACTGAAAATCTATTCATATTATTTTTAGAAATGAAATTAAAAATGCCATAAAACATATCATTATGATCCATTACTGAGAAGGAAAACCTTCTCACCAGCACTGATTTCCAGTAGTGTAAAAGGAACCTTTGAGTAATCCTTCACCATGAAAGGAAACTCTATGTGCTGGAAGAACCTTTACCAGTTCTCCTAGAAATAAAGAATGTGATGAGGAGCTCCTTATGTACAAGAAACATATAAATGAAGCTATGGATGTTCAATGCCTCATTCTGTCATCCATGCCAAATGAGACCTTAAAGAAACATGATGAAATGGATTCTTATAGCATGATGTTTCACCTTTGAGTCTCTATCATGAGAAGGAAAGACAAAAGAGGTATGAGATCTCCAACACTTTGGTCACTACTAATCATGGAGTGTCTACACCAGATGGGACACATGTAGTCAAGATTATTGGCTACATTGAGTGTTTAGACATTTTAGGGATTAAATTCTTAGATGATTTATGTATATATATCCTACTATTATCACTTCCTATGACCTTTTCTAGTATTATTGTGAATTATAATATTGGAAATAATTGAAGAGTGTATCAGAACATCTTACATTAATTATCATAGTTGATAAAAATATGGGGCATGAAAAAACATCAATCCATATAGTGAATAGGAATATGAAGTGGAATGAAAAGGGCCATAAGACCTATAAATAGTCTAAATCCCCTGAGCACCATTTGACCAAGAAGAATAATATTCAAATGAAGGGAAAATAAAAGGAGGAGGTGTGTTTTTCATGTGGCATGTTAGGCCACTTGAAGAGGAACTACACCCAGAGGTAAGTGCAAGCCAATGGTTTATTCATTATCGAGTGAAATCATTCCATTTCTACACATTGTGTATTATATATAACTTTGTGGTGCAGAAATATGTATTTAAATGAAAGAACCAATTAGATTTTGTATATATTCATAGGACATGTGGATCTATAAGCTGCCAATGGTGTGACGATAGATGCTCTTTCTATTGGTGACTACCACCTCACATTTCCAACGAGAATGATTTTTGTTTTACATGGGTATTATTATGTACCTAGTGTTTGAAAAAATTAATTTCTGTATCATTTTAGGATATAGATGGATTTATTTCCAAATTCAAAAATAAAATATGTTTACTTAATAATGATAATAAATGTTACGATATATTACATTTAAATAATAGTTTATATTTATTAAATTATGAAAACTAACTATTGGAAACTGATTACAAGTCATGTTCACGTGACTCATATAACACCTAGTTGTGGAATCACTATCTCAGTCATGTAAATGAGAAAATTTTGAAAATGATACGTCAATATGGTTATTTAGAATATTTTGGGCTAAAAACACTTGATATGTGTCAATCGTTTTTGCACAGTACAATAACTAAACCACCATTTGGGGGATAGGGTTAAAGGCTTGCAGATCTTCAAGGATTGGTAGGAACTAATGTCGGTGTACTATTTAAAGTAAAATCTAGAGGTGGATATACTTACTTAATAAATTTTACTTATTACATGAGTTGATATTGTTATATTTAATTTAAAAGTAATGAATCTATGTCTTTTGTGAAATTCATGTAATTAAATAATTGTGTAGAGAGTCACCATGGTAATAATATAAAGAAGCATCGATTGGATCGAGGTAGAGAATATCTTAACCAAATGTTCATCGACTTTCTATGGGAGTTTTGGATTCAATCTCAACCCACTCCAACTTATACACCGCAATGTAATTATGTTAGTGAAAGGAAGAATCATACCTTTTAGGACATGGAAACGTCAATCATGAGTCATGCAGATCATCCATTATACTTTTGGGGGTATACATTATAAACTAGGACATACAAATTGAACCAAATACCAAATATGGATGAAAATTGAATTATATTTGTGTTATGGAGTGGAAAGAAACCCATTTTGACACATACACATGTATGGGGATGTGAGGCATTTTTTAAGTCTTTATCAGGCAAAAAATTAGCACCTAGGGGAATGAGGTGTATCTTTATATGGTATCTAAAGGAAAATAGGGATACAACCTATACAACCCCTTAGGAAAAAATTAACTATCACTAGACAAGTCGTTTTTCTTGAGAGGGAGCACATCATTAAAAAGTTTAGTGGGAGAAATATTGAAATCAATGAGGTTGATGCTCTATATACACATGGGTTGGTAGTAGATCAAGCTCCATTGGTCCCTGTGGAAAAGTAGTTCTTAAAACACATGTACTGCATATGAGTGTAAGAGTGGTAAGGGAACAAGAGTTATAGTATTTCCTTATCAATGAGGATGGTGACTCATTATTGTGGAAAAAATATGAATCTCTATCCTATAAAGAGGTAATACAGATCTTAGATGATATAAGATTGATATAATCTTTTAATTCTGATGTGTATTCCATGTATAAAAACCATTTTTGGGTTCCAGTTGATGCGCCTTTTTATGTAATGAATGTTGGGTGTAAGTTGGTATTCAGGAGGATACTACACAAGGAAGGGAATTTAGGTAACTATAATGTGAGGCTAGTTGCTTAAGGGTTTAAAATACATGAAGGAATTGACTACGAATTTTTTTTTCTATTTTCCATGTTTAAATCCATCATAGTCATATTTTCCATTGCAAGTTACCACAACTACTAGATTTGGAAGATAGATTTCAAAAATTCATTCTTTAACATGAAACTTCTAGAAGATATCTATATGACACAACTAGAAGGTTTTGTGACCCTAGGTGAATCCAAAATCATTTGAAAGTTGAAGAGATCCATTTATTGATTGAAGGAAGCATCTAGGTCATGTCAAAATTGATTTGAAGAATCTATATAAGTTTTTTGTTTCATTAAAAATGTATTTTATTTGTTGGTTTAGAAAAAAATTAATGGGAATTCATTTGTTATCCTAGTAGTATATATTGACGACATATTTCTTATTGGAAACAACATACAAGTCTTAAAGTTATGCAAATAGTAGTTGAACAAGTGTATCTCTAGGAGGGAACTAGATGAAGTATCCTTCATTCTAGGGATCAAGAACATTCCTGACAGATCCAGGAGGGTACATGGACTAAGAAAAAGTACATATATCGACCAGATACTAAAGAGATTTAGTATGAAACAATCTAGTAAGGGATAGGTTCTAGTGTCACATGGTATACATATTTCTAAGAAAATGTATCCCTAGACACAAAATGAGAAATATAGAATGAGTAATATACCATATTATTATGAAATAGGATCTATCATGTATTCCATGTCATTTACTAGAATTGATGTTTCTTATGCACTAAGCACAGTAGGAAGATATTCAGAAGATCCTGGAGAACAACATTGGAAAACTGTTAAGACAATCCTAAAGTATCTCAGAACTAAGTATATGTTCCTGGTGTATGGAGGACACAATGAGATTATCAATAGAGTGTATAATAATACTGGTTTATAGATAGATCATAAGGATCTAAACTTAGAATCTAGATATGTTTTCTGTCCCAATGGACGATCTATGAGCTGAAAGAGTTCAAATCATCTAGTTGTGTCTGATTCTACAATGGAGTATTAGTATATAGATACTTATGATACCTACAAGGAATCCATATCGATTCATAACGTTTTCTAGGAACATGATTTGGTACCTAGAAGTAAAGACCATATCAAAAGGTATTGTGAAAATACAGTAGTATTGGATCTTTAAAAAGATCCCTGGTCACATCAACAGACAGAGTACGTACTTCGTAAGTATCATCTCATGATGGATTTATAAAAAAGATGTAATTTTTAAATTAGAAGAATGTCCACAAAAGAGAATGTGATATACCCCATGACTAATTTAATATCTCAAAAGAAGCATGAGTATCATGTCAGAGATACCGGATCAAAATTTGTTATATGTTGGATATAGTGAAAGTGGGAGTCTTTTGGAGTTATTTCCCTAGAACCAAATTCTTTTTAAATTGTGATAAACATATATTCATTTAATGGATAGTAATAAACTATTTATTACATCATGATTGTTCTTCTATGAAGCATTGCATACGATAATGACCCAAGAGTAGCTATTTAACAAAACAGTCATAGTAATTCCCCACTCTGATGAGAACCTGGAAGTGCTATGAAACTATTATTAGATATATATTCTATAGCTGGATGATATAATTTAATTTAAAAATTGATAAAGGCTATTAGTGTTAGAGATTAATAGGACATTGAGACAACATCTCATGGTATACGCCCTTGGTGATATCTAGTAGGATATTATAAAAACGAGACCCAATAGTTTGAAATCAACATTTATAAGTGTCATTGGATGTTCCAATTTATGGGCATGTGCATTGGTCCTTAGACTTCAATTATATTATTAATGAGTATTATGACTCATGGACATAGATGTATTGGCAAAAACCCAGATGAAATATGTTCACAGGGAGGTAGGATATGTTGGGTACGTCCTGAGTGATAATGCATTAATGAATAATGTGTGAATGGATATGTACCATCTATTCCATAATGAATTTTTATATCATAGGCCCATTAATGGAAATCATATAGCCTAAATAAATCCATTTCCATGGTGTTCTATAGGAATTTTCAATTTCCATGAAGTGAAGGAATGAGAAATAGGGCAAATGGGTTGATGGAACTTGCATGTATCCCAATTTATTGGATATATCGATACAAAGGGATTATATTACTCAGTATGATTTTATATGGGGTGAAATTTTATTTCAGTATTAACATATTTCTCTATGGGCTCTGTGGAATGTTTCTATACACTAACATTAGACATTAGGATATTTCACCTAATTCCACTGAGAAAGAGGTCTCAAAGGTCACAAACTAAGTTTATCTATTATCTCAATAAAATTATATATTATTTATTATTTAGAAAGTTTAATAAAGATTATTCCTGGTGGTGGTATAATTATTCTTCATAGATCTATGATCACATTAATTTTGAAAATAGTTATACGAGAGAATATAATCTTGGAGAAATAATTAATTAATAGTTATTTTCTATTTATTGAATATAATGTGTATATGATTATTGGAAATTAATGAAGTGTTTTTTATTTAAGAAATAAATAGTCACTATTTGAGGTTAAATAAATTTTTTGGAGGATCGGCGGACAATTTTCAGGGTCCAATGAGAAATAATAATATTGAATGTTATTTTATTAATTATTATTTAATAATTACTCTCAAGTTAAGTGCATGTGAGGAAATAATAATGATGTTATTATTATTTGACATGGGGGTTTCTCTAGGATTAATAAAATAATTATGTTATTTATGAAAATTATTTATTATTACCCTTGTAACATCCCAGATCCAGGTTCCTCCCAATGGTGCCTCGTACTCGTTTTTCCATATGGCCTCAAGAGAATTTCCCCAAACACCAGAGGCTACTGACTACAAACAATGGCCTTGCATGGGATATTTAGGAAACTATGCCCTCACTATCAGAGTTAAAATAGATGAAACAAATAATAATAAATAGAATAAGCAATAATAAAAACAAAATTTAACAGGGGAATACTGAAATTAAATCCAATAGTGTCATATATATATATGATTCCAGGAATATGTATCTAGGAAAACAACCAAACTGGGTACAATGATGGAATGAAATAAAAAAACCAAAGTCCAAAAGAAACAAGTAAACTTCAGCAGCCTCAAAAGCATCAGTATGGTCCCCTTATCTCCATATCCCACAATAATCAAGTACCTCATGAAGAAATGCACATTCCCTTATCTATACCTGCTACCATATAATCTGTCTAGGTCTAAAAGCATGACCAAAACATGGTGCAAGATGAATCCGAAAAGGAAACCACCAAAATATATATATCTAAGTGTTATTGAATACGTAATGCCCTGGCCCCAGATGCACACAGATGGTGCATTAATTTAACACATTGGCAGGATACAAGGAATTATGTCTTGAAGGACTGATCAGTTTAGCAGTCTTGGAAAATAGATCACAGACATGAACATTACATCATGCATTTTAACATAAAACACATCATAGGTAATACTATGATAACAAAATTATTCCCCTAGATTAACCCTACATATCAACAATAAAACACTTCTTATCATCTTGGTAGAATAAAACTTAAGAATGGGTGACATCATATGCTCAGTAAGGGTAAATAATATAGCAGAAGTTATAATTTTTTGGGAAAGATGCATAATAAAAAGAACACCATTTTAAACATAATCATGAACATAATATGGAAAAAATATACCAAACATTACCATATAAACATGCCCATATATATTCTACTAGTCTAATAATCACATGTAATAACTAAATTTTTAATGACAGAATTCATAATGTCAGACTTTATAACTAGTATATCAAGGCCTTGTGCCAAAAAAATTAACAGAAATATTATATCAAGGACCTGTGCCAAGACACTAGTTTGACAAATGAGACCTAAAAATTCATTGAGGGGCTATATCAGGCCCCACCTATCACTTACTAAGTCCTATTCATTCCTCATATGAAAAGGGAGAAACATAACATAATCATTCGTATTAAAACTAGAATATGAAATGTAAATACATTAACCATAAAACATGAACGGTATAAAAATTTCACATCAACATTCAAACATATCATAAATAATTTAATACAATATAGATGATTTTATTATAACAAATCAACCACAAACAGTAACAATATCTAATAAAGGATGTGGAAATTGATGAAAATAATCATTACAACTCTTTGAGATAAATATACCTTTCTCGTAAAATCATGTAAAAGTCACAAAATTTATAAAAGAATTAATTTAAAATATATTTTTGATTAAAAGTGTCCCATTCAACGTTAAAAATTTTAAAGAAATAATATTTTTTAAAATAATCATGTCCAAATAAAAAAATACATAAAACAATTTTGAAAACATAGAAATTAATTAAAATGATTAAAACATTTAATATAATGATATAGTTAAAGTGTCCCTTCCATAAAAACAAAAAAATATTCCATTTAAAAATAAGTTTATTAAACAAGGACAAGGATGATAAATATGTCCTAGTAAATACTTACACACAAACAATCATAGATAATAATAAGATTGAAGAATTAACCCTTACCTTAGATCCAATACTCTCTCTACATGTATTAAACTCCTATAATGTTCTTAAACATATTATTAATTTATATAAGAATCATAATAATATCTATGATATCATATATGATTATTTTATGACTTTATATTACCAATTTTTTAACAATTCCATGTTAATGAAACATTTTAGGCAATAATTGATTTGTTTATCCTACGTGTTTGACATGTTATTTTTGATCATATTAATTAGGTCATGGTTTAATTACCTATAGAATTTATAATATTATTTATATATAATATATATTAATAATATAAATATATATAATATATTGATATATTAAATGGAATACAACATTCATGGAGATGGTAGGCTATATGTACGCCTGGAAGCTATTTTCATTTTCTTATCGTACTGAATTGAAGTAATTGAATGAAATATATGTACATAAATATATATATATTGATATCATCCCATTTGACATAATATTTCATATATTTAATTTATATGAATAATATATATATATATATATATTATAATCATTCATGGATGGTTAGAGCAGAGAAGGAATCCCATCGCCTCATAGAGATGGTAATTCATACATATGCACGCGTGATGATATCATTTACTTAATTGTTAAATGGTATTTAATTGTATGTAATATGTATTTTAAAGAAAATATATCTTGTTATTTTTATTATTTACATCCATTATATTTGTCGTTATACCCATAGAAATAAAGTTTACATGAAAAACAATTTACAACACATTGTGCATGCGTTAAGTCATACGTACACACGCATGGTGATATTGTTTTTTGTATGATGGGTAAAAGGAGGAATATCATTGTACCATAATTATAATAACATCTTAGTATATGTATTATAATGTATTTATTACTTTTGTTTTAAAATAATATAGAATGACAATGTAGAAGAAGATAAGAACTTTAAAAAATGGATAAAACGATTACCTAATCTTCGGGTGTCTCCTTTTGGTTTGCACAAAAGGGATCCATATGATGTCTTTCTGCTCAAAATTTAGCCTCTAAAATTATGTGGGCATGGTTGGTGGAATAATTGGCAGGTTTTGGCCTATCCAAAGGGATTAGGATGTATGAATTAAAGAGAAAGGGAGGTGCCCTTTTATAAGAGTGGTGAGGGGTTCTTTAAGAGAAACATGAAATATTAATTTATTATAAATTAGTTTTTGATTTATAATAGCTCAAAAGTAATTTATTTAATGTATAATATGATTATTGGTTTAAATTATCTCATAAAATAAATTTTAGACAAGTTTATTCCATGAAAGTAACCTTATCATTTGGGATTAACATCTAGATAAAATTTTTAACACTAACTACATCTTCTTCTATTTTAATAATATAGAGTTAATTTTGTTACAATAAAATCCAAAGAGAACATAAAGTCAATCATTAATGAAAATAATAACATTATATAGATCATTTGTCTGAATCTTAGTTTTTTATGATTTTTATTTCATTTTATAAAATAATCTTTTTAATAAAATCTCAATTATTTCAATTCTGACATTGTTTTGTAATTTATTTGATTTAATGTCATAAAAACATTATTCTTTCGAAAAAATGGTATTAACGCTTCCAAAATATGTAAATTAACTGCATAAAATTAGTTTATTGAATCAAAATGTTAAAATTACATTTTTTTAAATAATGATAAATCCATTTATTTGAATTATTCATTAATAAGGTAATAAATGCATCATCGTTATGCCCTAAATAAATATATTTATCTAATGTCTAAAAACTCTAAAAGATATACCATGATTTAAAAAATATATTTGTCTATATATTGAATATTTATAGTCATAGAGATCAGTCATATAACCCAATTTTAAAATTGTTTTAGTAAAAGATACATGTTTATGTTATAATTAGCTTTAATTTAAATCAATTCTTATAACATGTCATTATCACACCCAAGTTGTGCCACAGTTTCTTAAAATAGACTTGTGATTTCCCATGGTCTGAAATATCTCTTAAAATAATATTAGGACTTGTTTTAGGGTAGTTTAATATTATTATAATATTATTTTGTCCCTTATTTACCTGATTTATCCTTTAACCGTGGAAAATAAAAAATATTACTAAATTTACTATTCATAATGTCATAAAATAAAAGGTAAATATTTACACAATTTGGACCTTTTGATTCCAAACATGGAATCAATATTTCGAAATTGAAAACAGAAAATTGGTAGAAATTAATTTTAAATTAATATCTATTGTCAAAACAAGAGAGTGGGGTTTTATGAAGAAAAAACTATCAAAATATTGGCATGTGTTTTTGTCCAATTTTGATGTCAAATTACTTCCAATGACATAAATTATATTAAATGATAAAAATAAAATCTAATTATAATTTAAAAGCACTCAAATTTATAATTTAACACTATAAATAGTTTGGATTAAAAAAAGATGTTTTCAATTAAAATTTAGTATTTCCACAATTAATAAAAATATGAATGTTATCAAAAAAGTATCAAACATTTATCCAAATTTTTTTATGTAAATCATATAATGAAGAATACAATTTCATAAAATTGAATATATACATGTGTCAAATATTATATTTAAAAAGGGTTCTACATTAAAAGGTGAAAAATAGCCTTTTTGAAAAATAATTTTTTCTCTGAAAAATTGTATTTTTCCTTAGATTATGTCTAACAAACACAAAATATGAATGTTAAAATTATATAAGAAATAAAAAATTCAAAATGTTGTTAATATGATTCATATCGTCTTTTTTAAACAACTAGTTTGATAGGTTGTGGTGCACTTCAACATGGTGTTGTTTACATCACACACTACAGAATTATATAAAAAAGAACCACACCACGAATGCTTGGGGTGTTACAGTATACCCTACTTCAATAACTTTAATCCTATTAATTTAAAATTGTGATTGAAAACTATGGGATTTACATTATAAAATATATTATTTAAATCCCACATCAAAATATTGATTAATGAGACCTCTATTCTAAAATAAAGAAAGTTATGAATGAAGGATACTAGAAATAACACATACCAGGGTTCCTTGTAGTAAATATTAATAATAAATGAAAAATATATCCATCAAGTGATGATGGAGAGTGATATATATTATTATTATAAAAAATTTAACAATTTGAATTCCATAAATATTCGATGATCTAAGGGACCATTTTATTAACCGCAAAAGAATATACTAGGGAAACATTTTTTGTTTAAAAGATCCATTAACTAATGTTGACGAACATGAGAAGAAATTATTACTTGATTTCAATACTATATCATAATTGGTCATTCCTTGAACAATTTCCACTTCATATCTTATTCATTGAAATGATGTTGAATTTTTCATTTCGAATGTATTGGAAGATCATGTGATCCATAAATAGAATGATAGGTCATTCCATCTATCTCAAAAAAGTGTTAGCACAAGTAATCACATATGTATAATTCAACCTATAGAGATATAATACATGAATATAACAAAAATCAACTGGTGAATAAGTTATATCATCCATAAATGTATAACATTACAATCCTTCCAAAAACATAAAATCTACAACTTTAGAAAGCGGTGAACCAAATTGGCATAGAATTTATCTCCCAAATCTCATAGGGTAGTTTTTGGTTGTCACATTCCAAACATGTTAATAACATCATCATGTATTCTCTTGAGTTATGGTAACAACCTGAATTATCAGATTTCCTTATTGAAAACATCTATGTTTCCTTGTTCCAAAAGATATTGAATTATTCTTTATGTCCCATAAATTTATATAGTTGTTCCATGATATCATAACCCTCATGTAAAAAAAATCCATAATTAGTTCTTAAGAAACTATCACCATCCAATTTACTTATTCCAATACAACATATCATTACCAAAATATTATTATATTAACATAATTAACATATCAAGGGTTATCATTACCTTAATAATATGTTCTAAAAATATAATTTTACCCTTAAATAAATTTTATTTTCCATTATAACAATTCAACATATTCTTGAAAATCCTTAGAGAAAAACATAAAATGATTACTCCTTATATAATATAATTTTTCATAATTCATGGATCAAAATACAAAAAAATGTTATCCTTCGATGTAAATGGTTGGGAGTCCTTACTTATTTTAGAAGTATATTCTAATGTCTGGGTGTTAAGTTAGGTATTGTTTATTATTTCCATAGATGAGACATTTAAATCCATAACAATTGGTCACTCTATGACCCTTTTTACCTCATAGATAACATCTTCCCATCTATTCAAGGTATTCATCAGGGTTATTCTTCACATCCTCTTGACATGTGGGATGCTTAATCTTCATTCCTTTATGCTTCTTAAAATTTAAAAATATATAAACATTATCATTCCTCTAATGAAAAGTGTTAATAAAGTCATAAAATATCATATTGTTAATCATATATCATGATAACTAGTTTGGAAAAATCAAAATATCTTTCTATTTAGTCATTATACAATTTTGTTGCTCAAAATCACCATAATTTTTATCAGACTAAATGTTAATATAATTTCTTCTTGTTTCCTCCAACAACCATGACTTGAAAGAATAGGGTGAGAAACACATATCATTGTAGATAATAACAAAATAATGGTTAGGTACCTTCAATCTATAACATCTTTGGTTTAATCCTAGGTAATCAATGATCATTACCAAAATTATAGGGGGGTTTCTATACTTATCATCAACATATATCTTAGTATTATGATCCTTCATCTATGTCTTATAAATCTATTTCCAATGTTATTTCTAAAATATTTCTGATACCAATTGTTATGCCATGACCCCAGATTACCATAGCCAGTGCATTATTTTAATACATTGACAAGATACAAGAAATCATGTGCCAAATGACCGATCAGTTTAGCAATCTTTGAAAATAGATTACATACATGAACATTACATAAAAATTTATAACATAAAACACATAATATATAATCCTTAGAGAACTAAATTATTCCCCTATCTTAATCCTGCATATCAATCATAAAAAACATCTTGGCATCCTGGGAATGTAAAAAATAATATGGGGTTATCTCAGATGCTTAGTAAGGGTAAATAATTTAGTGAAATATATAAAATTTTAAGAAAAGATATATACTACAAAAAAACCTTTTAAACATAAACATGAACATAATTTTGTAAAAATAAATCAAACATTTCAATTTAATCATGCACACAGATATTCTAGTAGTAAAATAATCACATGTAATAATTAATTTAATAATGAGGGAATGCATAATATTGGACATCATAACCACTACATCAAGGACTTTTGCGAAGAAAATTCACCAATATTCTATCAAGGCCTTGTGAAAAGACACTATTTTTCTCCATGATACCTACCAAAGCATCGAGGGGATGTAGTGGGCCACGCCAGTCATATAGAATTTCCAATGAATTCTTCATATGAAAAGGGAAAAACATAACATAATCATTAATATTGGAACTAGTATATGAACAGTAAATACATTAACTCTAAACCATGAATGGTATAAAAATAGAAAATCCATATTCAAATATATCATAACTCATTAAATAGAACTTGGATGATTTTATTATAACAAATCAACCTCAATCAATAATTACATTGAATAATGGATGTTGACATAATTGAAAATAATTAGTACAACTATTTTAGAGAAATATCCCTTTTTTCATGAAATATTTTAAAAGTCACACACATTATAAAGGAAGTCCATTAGAATATATTTTAGAAACCAAGTATCCCACACCAAATTGAATATTTTGAAAGGAATTATCATTTAAAAAAATAATGTCCATATATATAAATACTTAAAACCATTTTGAAAAGATGGACATTAATTAAAATGATTAAAAAATTTAAAATGTTGATAAAGATAAATATTACCTTCCATAAATCCTTAAAATATTATTTTTGAAATAATTTTGATGAAACATGGGTGTGGATTATAAATATTTCCTAGTAAATACTTACACATAAACAATCTAGAATAATAATGGGATTGATGAATAAACTCTTACCTTAGGTCTGATACTCTCTATACCTGTCTGAAACTCTTGTAATGTTTTTAAACATATTATTAACTTTTATAAGAATCTTAATAATATATTTAATATCATATATGATTATTGTATGCGTTTATTTTATGTATTTGTTAACCATTCAATCTTAATGAAACATTTCAGGTAATAATCGCTTTGTTTATCATATGTGTTTTGACTCGTTATTCGTGATCATATTACATTGATCATGATTTACTTACTTCCTGAATGTATAATATTATTTATATATCCTATATATTAAAAATATAAATATGCAAATAATATATATATATATAATGGAATATATCATTCATGGAGACAGTAGGTCGTACGTACGCATGCACGTTGTTTCCATTTTCTTATCGTATTGAACGAAAGTAAGTGAATGTAATATATGTACCCACACACACACACACATATATATAAAAATCTTTACAGTATACTTATTATGTCATATATTTCATAATTATGATTAATATTTATTGTTTATAATCATTCTTGGATGGTGAATGTAGATAATGAATCTCATCGTGTCGTTGAGATGGGAAGCAATACGTACGTACGAGCGATGGTATAATTTTCATTAATGGTTAAATGGGATGAAATAGTATGGAATATGAATTATAATGAAACAATATCATGTTATATTTATTATTTAAATCCATTTTATTCATCATAATATGTATAAAAATAATGTGTACATGAAAAATAATTTACACCACGACATGGAGACGGTAAGTCGTATGCACACACAAATGGTGATATTGTTCTTAATTAGAGGGGTAAAATGAAGAATATGGTTTCAAATAAATTATAATAACATCTATGTATATGGATGATACTGGATTTATTACTTTTTTATTGAAAAAATATAGAAAGAAAAAGTAAAATATGAAAAGATCATTGAAAGAAGGGATAAAACGATTACATCTTCTTTGGGTGTCTCCTTTTGATATGCACTAAAGGACCCTTTAGGAAGGATTTATTCCCAAAGTGTATCCTATAGAATTAATTTGGGGTGTTTTTGAGGATAATGTTTCATAGGTTGTCCAATTGAAAGGCATTTGGAGTTGTGAATTAAAAATAAAGGGAGGTTCCCTTTTATAAGAGAGGTGTGGGGTACTTTAGGAAAACATGAAATATTAATTTATTATAAATTTATTTGAGGACTAAAAAAGATAAAATGTAATTTAATTCAAGTAAAATATGAGTATGGTTCTAAATCTTCTCATCCAATGAGTTTTAAAAATGTTTAGTTCGTGAAATTAACATTATCATTTGGGAATAACCTTTAGTTAAATAGTTCAACACTTACCATGTATTCTTGTATTTTTATAATATATGGTTAATTTAGTTACTATAAAATTCCAAGATAACCTAAAGTGGATAATTAATGAATTTGTTTAACATTATATAAGTTATTTGTCTTAATCATATATTTTTATGATATTTATATCATTTAATAAAATAGTATTTGTTTTAAGAAGTAATTTATTAGAATTTTGACACTATTTAGTAATTTATTTTGGTTAAAGTCATAAACAATTGATTCATTTAAACCAAAGGAATTGACTCATACATTATATTTCAATGGAATCCATAAGATTTGGGTATGGCATCAAAATATTCAATTTACATTTATTTTAATATTGTTAAATTCACTTATTTGAATCATTCATTAATAAGGTAATCACTGCCTGATCATTATGTGGTAAATAAATATATTTATATAATGTATAAAAATTATAAATAAAATACCATTATGTATGATGTATATTTATATTTATAATGACTATTTATAGTCATATATTTCAGTAATATAACCCTATTTTAAAACAATTTTAGTAATGTATACATGTTTATGTTATAATTATCTTTACCTTAAATTGATTCTTATATCATGTCATTATCACACCCAGGTGGTCCCATTGGGTCCTAAAATCTTCTTGATGATTCCCTTGGTCGAAAATATCTCATCAAATAGAATTAGGACAAGGTTTAAGGTAGTTTAATTTTATTATAATATTAATTTTTACCCTAATTTACCTGTTTTACCCATTAACAATGGTAAATAAAAATATTTACTGAAAGTTATTAATCATAATGTCAAAAAATAAATGGTACCTAGTTAAATAATTTTGACCTTCTGATTTGAAATATGTAATCCAACTTTCACAATTCAAAATACAGAATTGGAAAAATTAATTTGAAATTAATTTTAAATTAATTCTCGTTGTCAAAACCAAAGAGCGGATTTTTAGGATGTAAAAACTATCAAATGATTGACATGTTTTTTTGTCTAATTTAAATGTACAATTACTTCAAATAACATATGTTATATTAAATTTCAAAAATTTAGTCTAATTACAAACTAAACCCACACACATAGAAAATTTAACATCAGATATTATTTCGATTAAAAAAGTTTTTTCAATTAATATTTAGTTTTTTCCCCATTCATAAAAATAAGAAAGTTATCCTAAAGGTACCCAAAATTTTCCTAAAATAATTTTTTATGTCCGTATTCTAAAGAATAATTTAAATTCATCAAATTTTTTATAAAAAACTATCAAATATATTATTTATAAAGGGTTACCAATTAAAAGGCGGAAAACATCATTTTTTGAAAAATAATTTTATTATCTGATAAATTTAATTTGTTCTTATATTATATCTAGGAAACACAAAAGATAAATGTTAATATTATATTGGATATATAAAATTAAAAATGTGGTTAATACTATTCTAAATTTTTCTTAAGTGGTTAGTTTAATAGGTCATAGTGCACTTGAACTACATGTTGCGTACAACACACACTATAAAATTATTTAAAAAGGAAACATATCCTGAATGCATGGAGTGTTAGAGAATGTATATAGATAGAAATTTTATGTAATAAAGAAATAAAATAGGATGTTCTCAAAATTAAACAATCCTACATTTTTTAATTTAATTAATTCACATTTATTATTCAATATGTTGAATCATGAAAACCTTGGGATCTAGCCTAAGATCTATATCCCCTGTTGAAGTAAAAAAAATAGATTCCTCAAAATACCTTTTATACAGAACAAGTACGATCGAGTCCATGATTGTTATTTGTCTTGGAAGACTCATCATAATCATTCAATTATTCAATAGCAACCCTTTGGTAAGTTCTCACTGTTTAATCCCACTGGTCTATCATAAAAACAATTAATATAATAACAATCCTCTGGGAAGTCTCTCATAGTATAACCCCTTTGTTAAAATATACAATGAAATGATTATTAACAATTACATGGGAAAGATCTCTCAGTCTAAACCCATTGGTCTAATATACTATCAACAACTATAAACAACCACCCAGGAAAGCTCTCACGGTCTATCCCATGGGTCGATGACCACCTGGAATCTCTCACAGTCAATACTACTTGGTCAAAATTTCAGTAAAACTAAAATAAATTACCCTACCTTGAGAAGATATAATTTTCAATTCCCCCTGGTCAATATTTTTCAATGCATATCTCAAGCATCTCACATAATCAGTTACTCCATCCTAAAAAAACAAGGCATGGAAACCAAGGAAAGACTAAGAGGCATTCTAGATCAAACAACCATAACAATCAATCAATTGAAACTCAACCATGGGGTCTCCTATAACAAGGTATATAACCTTAAGCCTAAGAAAAAACCCTTTATCAATCAATCAAACCATAGTACATAAAAAATATTATCAAATTCCAAATCAATCAATACCCTAATCATGGGTATACGTAACGTTTTGCAAATATAATCCAATGATAAACAACAAAAGGCACGAAACACCTACATCAATATTGTACAATTGATATAATTCGATGGCGGACATCAAATCGGCCTAGAACGACATATATCTAATAAAGGTGAAAACCTACCACCATGAATAACTCAAAATAGATTATGAAACATGAATAATTTCATTAGAGGAATTGTTAACTAACCAGTGGGATTCCAACACACCAGAGGGAATCTCAATCGCAGTTCGGATAAAGAATCAGGGGGTTGACCTTCGTTTATCGTTCCCGAGTGCTCCTGTATGAATCATGGGAAGAAGAGATAGTTTCTAGACATGAGACGCGACCCCTCTATGATATATCAAATAATAAGGAAAGTACATAGTGTGTTCATTATACCTACACACCGTGTCTTAACCTCAATTGGCCCCATGGAATAAGTGGTCTTCTAGGTCACCACATGACTACATAATCAGCCATTACACGACTAGTAGGTAGCTATACGCAGAAGCTGAGTAAATGATGTTTACACAAAATATTCACATTTCATTCATTTTTCCTAAAAAACAACCCAAAATCAAGATCCATAAAAAATAATGATATGTGATCTTATATCCATAGTGAATTAAATGCCCAATTATATTACCCTCTTATTATCCAAGGGCTATCCAAGAGATGATTATTTTTCTCCACAAAAATTTGGAGAAAATATCTCAACCCTAAATAGAGAATCCATCTCCAAAAATGATATCATGAATGAGTTAGATCATCCTCCACCAGATCAAAGAGAATTCTTTGGAAGTGGTTCTCAAGGTGATCGAAGGAATACATCGCTAGAGAAATGATCTTCAATGATAGAACCTAGAGACTCCATCAGCGACGTCCTGAGATACATAGAACATGGTTGGTTCACTTCTAGAGGAGATCTACCCATGATCTCTATAATTATATGAAGTAGCATTGCATATCTATCATCAAATTCATCAATGATGAATGAATCACCTTAGAGGTAATTCTTTAATTTAATTTAATTATTTAGAAAAAAATATTTTGATCATCTCTCTTGGTTCAAGTTTTCTATTATTATGAATAAATCCATGATTTAATTCCACGGATACCTGAATTTGTCATCATATTGATCCCATATTTTTCATTGTATTTGGAAAAAATACAAGTTACACACTGTCACTCCCATTCTTCTGCTATGCTAGGAACCTACAAAATAAAGGTCATATAATGGATATGTAAACTCCCATAAATTTTTCTATAAGATTCATTCATTACATCTTGGTCTAGTAAAAAGACCACAAAAAGGAATGGGTGGTGAATAAAATTGGTATCTCTTTGAAATAAAAATTCAGATGAAATCCCATTACATTGTGTCTTAACTCTCTTCATACTCATTCAGAATACCTCTTAATCAGTTAACTCATTTCAGTTTGTGCCAAAAGGCATCCTTGGGTTTATTTTTCACTAAATGGAGGTTTCAAAGAGGAATGGAGGGATTTTGGTAAGTTTATTGAGAAGGTATTGGCATAACCAATGTAGTTTGAGAGGTGTGATGAAGAGGGAATGGTGGAGGCCTTTTAAATGGAAGGGAAACGACTCACTTTGTATTTTTTTTAAAATTAAGGTTTACTCAAGTTTTTACCTATAAAAAGTCATACCAAACCAAAAAACTCAGTAATGTAATGTTAAAGGCCGAATAATTTCATGTTAATTGGTCTACTACATGTTTCTATGTCGTTTTGGGTGTTATATTTAAGTTTTAGTCCTTATTTAATCTTAATTTTAACTTAATTGATGTAATTTATTTTAATTACATTCCCTAATATTTTCCATGGAAAACAAATTTGAACTTATTATATTTTATAAGTCATGTTTATTCCAAATATTTAATCTATTTTTCTAAATTTTAATCACAAAAGTTGTAGAAATTAATTGAAAATTATCCTACAGTCGGGTCGATAATGTGTGTTTCAAAGAAAAAATGATCAAAATTTTACAATGTTTTTATGTCTTGTATCATTGTGAAATTGGTTCAATTAAATAAATTGTATTAATTGATAAAAATATAATATAATTAAACTATTAAACCAAATTAAAACAAAATTTATCATTATAAATAAATTAGATGAAAAACAAGTTTCAATTAAAATCATGTTTTTTATAACTATTCATTAAAAAACGACTCCTTACAGAAAAAAATAAATAATTATCCTACCTATATTTTTATTTTTAGGTTAAAAATATTGAATTTATTTTAACATATCATGTCAATAAATGTTCTAAAATTGAGATTTTAATTGGGGCCTCCATTAAAAAGTAGTAAAAATAAAAATATCTAGTTTTATGAACAAAATTGGGTTTTTTATCTTTGTATGTCAAATATATTTAATGGATATAAAAAATAGTTGATTGAATATATAACATATATATAATTAATATCACTAACTAAATTTTATTACTTTAATTTATTTTGGAAAAATATATTTGTGAATATATGAACAATATTATTTTCTTTTATATTTAATCAATTATTCTATTCATTTATAATTAATTGGTTTCCTATGAATTAATATTATATTTATTTAAATAATATATTTTAATATATTATATAATAATATTTATAGACACTATGTTATCATCTAGGTTATATCTTATTAATCTGAATAATAACATTTTAATGATATGTTGTTGTTCGGTAAAAAATGATCTTTCTTGTTATGCAAGACACTGAGGAAAATCATTTTTCTGCATGTAAAAAAAGATAACCTCATTGTTATTTATAGAGAAAGATAAAATTTATTTTTGTGTGGAGTGAAGGATTAACTTGTTTCTTGTATAAAGCGATAATAAAATTGTGCATTAATATAAATTAATCTATTTTTAGTGATGTGTGAAATGTAAAATATCCAAGAGGCCAAATTAAATTTAAAAAAAAACAATTCAAAAAATTTAGGGATATTACAAATATCCTGTAACAATTCATTTTAGAAAACAAGGAGCAATGAATAGTAATAATGGAACATGGTGGAATTCATCATCAAGTGGTTGATATCATGACATAGTGACTGACCACTCCAACCATTGAAAAATAGCTGTTACATCATGGTGTTAAACCATCTTTTTCACCTTTAAAAGGTTCAAGTATTCCCCTATTCCAATTTGTTTTTTCATTACTTGTTCATTTTGAATTTTAGGTTATCTTCCATATTATTTTTCATTATCATAGGGGGTGAAATTTGTTGAAAATTTTAGGTTTTTCTAGTGGTGTGAAATTTATTTGTATATATATTTCAAAATGGTGTTTTGTATTGGGTGAGGAATAGAAGTCAATTGAGATTTAATAGACGGGGTTATAGAATTAAGAGTTTAGTAAGATATGAAGACCACTATTGGTATTTTTTTACACTAATAATTTATCATGTAGACTTAGAGTTATGTATGTGTTATTATATTTTCTTCTAGTCAATCTGGATAATGATTCGGGAATTGAATTTTACTCTAGATTTCTCACAAACAAAATGGTGGAGAATTTTGGATACTATGTGATCCATGCGGGATATTGATGGTGTGTTCTGATTTTCATCAATATATTGTATGTTTATAATTTAGATTTAATTCTAATGGATATTTCTTCACAAAAAATGGGATTCCAAATAAATTTGTAAAGAGAAAACATTCCAATTGTTTTTTTAATTTTTATTGTGATTTTTTACTGAAGTAGTGTGAAGGTTTTGATGAAAATGAAGGATTTGTGGAAGTTATAAAAGAAAGTTCACGGTGGAAGTCTTTCACCATATAGGGATACCCTAATGATCATGTGATGAATTTTTTTTATTAGTACCACTTAGGGGGATCATTTTTCATGGGGAGGTATTATTTTCAACGTTTTTCATAGTAAAAATTCCCATATAGAAATGGTGTCATTTTAGGCCAGGGTTAGTGTTTTTGGGTGGACCTAATAGGAAGGAAAATTTATTATTTTTTGTTTCATGAAGGGGATTAAGTGGAATTTTAATTATTAGTGATTTCTGTGGATATGTTTTCCTATAAAAACATCTCAAATCACTTATTTATAAAAGGAAAATATGTCTATGAGAATAATTGTTTTTTGAAAAATGGGTATTATTTCTGAAAACTTGTCATTGGAATCCCTTATAAAAAGAAATATCACATCCCAGGGGATATTATATAGAAAGTATTGATTGTATAAATAGTTTATCTCATAATAGAGGTACAAAAAAATGTTTTTGAGGCAGGGTTTTGTGAAGCACCAATAGGATCACATGGTGTTGAGGTTGTGTTATAAATCATAACAAACTATGTCTAGTGAAAAACATATCACTTTTAAAATAGAATTTTTAGATCTATAATTTTATAAAACTAAGTTACATAATTTTAATAAATTACAAGGTGAGAATTAAAGAATAATATTTTAATATTAATGTTGTAAAATAATTATTAAAAATATAATAACGAGAATATGACTTCCAATTAAATAAACTATGGTAGACATCTTTTGATATAAAAATTTTAGGGGAGTCAAACAAAGTGATATGATGGAGGTAGTATGTTATTCCTTGAACTCTTGTAAAGGTTCTCACCTGTAATGTAGTAACCAAGGATGAATATGTGTAATACACAAAATATTGTAATGCTTAGTAGACTCGGATAATCCCAACACATAAGGGGTGTATTTTCATTTGATTATCCCTCAGGGGTAAAACAAGTAAATCTTTTTGTGCCATAATTTATTTATACATTTTCTATGATAAATGTGTGATCTAATCTGATAGGTTTAATATAATAATCTATTGACATGAAATTTTTTATTTGAATTTGTCCTCTGATTATATAAATTTGTCATATTTATTAAAGATGAATTATTTAAATCACATGAGATACAATCTATAACAAAAAAAATTATTATATTGACTTGAATATTTCATTTAAGAAATAAATATATCCATATTAATATAATGTATAATAATGGGTCAAAAAATAAAAAATTTATTAATTATATTATGAAAATTTTGATATTATTTATCCACTAGAATTATCACTCTCATGAACAAAATTTTAGAAATGAAATAGAATATTAGTTATTACATATAAAATTTAAAAATAAAAATATATATAACCATAAGATAAAGTAGAATTTAATGAATAATGATTGAAATATGATATATTTTTAGACTCAAGGAACCCATATGAACATTAAAAATATGTTAGTTTGAACAATAATTTAATGTTTAGAACAATAATCTAGCTATTAGGAATAATAACCGAGCCATTAGAATATTAACATCACATATGTTTGTGTAAAATAATATTTAGTTATCTTATAGAATGTATATATAGAAAATCAACATCTTGAGACAGATAAATAAATTTATTAAAATTGTTAAATATGTATTTGTATTTATATAAAACCAGTAATATTTATTTATAATTTTATAAAAAAAAATTAATTAATTTTATTTTTTTAAAACATGTTTATAAAATAATTGAATTTTCATTAAAATTATAAAATAATTTAATTTGACCTTATTTGATTTTTCAATTGGTCAAAAAAGGATCGTAATATTATAATTTGTATTTTTTAAATAAATAATTATTTTTTTATAATATTAATTTTCTCATATTTAGAGAATTATACTGATTAAATGGATTTCATTTTTGGTATCTATACATTTAAAATTTTATGTGTTGAGTTTTGGATATTTTTTCAATATAGTGGATTGTTTAGAGAATACTGAAATATAGAAATATACAGTATTGAAAATTATAATATAAATATATGAATAAATGTGTCATAGATGACGTATCTAACAATTATTTAGAACACACATGCAATAATTATGGTATATTGTCAAAATAATGAACACTATGGGTATTCGTGGGGAAATTATAATATAATCTATATTATATTAAAAATAATCCCCTCCTCCTTTTATAAATTCCACCCTTCTCCCAACACATTCTAAGCTACTTATATTTATCATATTCTACCCAAATCATTCCTCATTCCTCTCCCTGCAACCAGGGAATTATTATCTTATGAAACTACCATACATATCTGTCTTAAGGCACAATCCAAGAGAGGGAGTCAAATTATGTAACTTTTATACCCAAACAATCCATTAATATTCTCTTCTTATACATCCTCCTCACTTATAACATCTAAAATTAAATTATTAATCCATTATAATAAATACAGTGAAATTTTATTGTCTTAAATTATTATCTATAATCAATCCCCATTTCATTTCATTCAAACCAAAAATGATTTTTCATATTATCTATTGTTCAACAAATCCATGAACAAAATACTTTTTTCTCCAACGAATTCATAGAGGGTCATAGAAATAATATTATGGTTAAATATGATGATGATATTTAAATTTTAATATATTTTAGGTTTCTTAATGTTTTAATAATCATTTAATTAATTAAAATAATCCTATTTCATGATCGGTGGTAAAACCACCAAAATAGACTATCTTTTTAACCAAAATGTTTATATTAATTAAATCATCCTTATGTCAGATCAAAAAAAAGTTATATAAGACCATTCCAACTTCCATATTGAAATTAATACAATTTCAATTTAGTTTTTGATTTTTTCATCTTTGATATGAAATTTAATAGTTCTCCAAATTCTAAAGTGACATTAGTACCACGAAATGAGCACCCTCAGGATAGTAGAAATAAACTTGATGACATAAAATATTATTTTAGAAGAACATAGAAGAACAATGAAAAATTAAATATAGATGAAAAAAATTCATAATAAATTATTACGAAATTTAATAATATTATTTACTATGATGGGATATCATACAAGAGAGTCAAATACTCTAGGAAAGGGAACTCTCTAAGCCATGCTCTCTTACTTAGGTTATTAAATTATCTCCCATCCTCATCATCCCTACCAAGTTAATGTTATAGATTACATTTGAATTATGTATATGTATATATAAATATATATTAATTACACATTTGATTCTATATTTATTTTATGTATTTATACATCCCTTATATTAATTTTTCAATGCCTTCTTAAAATAAAAACCCATTAAGGTGAATTTTTTGTATCCCTTAATACATTCATGTTAAACTATCATAAAATATATTACCCATTAATGATAATATAAAACCTGATCTATTATATGGTTAACCTTTGTGGTTTACATCATGATTTAATAAGAATTCCATAATCAATCATTCATTCAATTCCTTAAACGGATTCATCAAAAAAAATTAAAAATTGAATTTCTATACCCATTTCTCTACCCAACCATATGAATTTATTTAATTAAATCCATATTTGAGATCTATTATTATTAATTCAAATATAAATATCCAAAATATTTAACCCCTCGTTATATTTTTAATCATTATGAAAAATACATCGAAAATTCATTAAGTGATGATTATATAACCCATTTCATTCCATGTTTATTACATATGCTTATTATTTATGTTTACATCAATTATATGGAACACATATGAATATACATGTTACTATGTGTGCTCCAAGATAGTTTTCCAACTCATTTGGTAATGTTTATATCCAATGAGATGATATATTGGGGTTCATTGTGTAAACTTAATCCATGATAGGACTTTATCCACTATGTTAAATTTTCGTCACTGTGTTCCTTGATTGAGGCTTATAACATGTTTTATATTACTAAAAATATTCTATGATTCCATGATATTATGACGAAATATTTCTTATTTTATGATTCTATATGATTACGCATGATCCTTTTATTTTATGTTTTCATGTTATGACATTTCAGTCATTTGTGATGCTTACTTATCATCCTTATTCTATTACTAGGCTTCATGGAACGCACCTTTTGTTATTGTACTCCCCAGTATATACTATATAGGATTATAATCTCAAATGAAACTAGACGAAATTTATTAATTTCAAAATAATGATTTTGTATTTTAGATTCATGTTAATGTTTTATGAACCTAGTCTCTCAAATATATTAGGACTCTCAACACTTCAGTTGTATTTATTGTATATTTATATTAAATATCTTGTAATAATATGTGTAACTGTCTTGGTTCTCTATATCTCTACCATTGAGGGGAATATATCCTTTAAATATTAGAAAAATAATTGAACCATAATTTATCCATTCCCTCAACATGTGTCCTGGGTTACAATAAATAATGTGTAGTGAATTGTCTCAAAATGGATTTTTGTAATAGTTTTTTAAATCTGACAAATAAATTTGGCATTCTAGATCATGGATAATATTCTGGACTAATAGATGAACCTCTAAGGAAGCGAAATAAAATTCTTAATTTTTTTACTAGATATTAAACATGACAATCAATTTACCATTAATTTATATAATTCTTCCAAATCATAAAAAGATAATCAAGGATTTCACCTAAATTTAGATGGTCTTGACATACCTAAAAAACTTATTTTATAATTTAACCCTTATTTAACCTCAAAATATTTTTGGAATCATCCCCATAATATTCAAAAACAATTAATCTATTGGAAATTTAACCTATACATGTAAAGACCCAGAATTTTCATGTATTCTTTTTAAATATTTGGGAATTTTACGAGTCCACGAAAACTGACAGTGCGTGATTTCGAGGCACAGAGTGCCCGAAATTAATTTCATAACTTTTGTTTTTGGTATGTTCAGTAAACCTGCAGGTGGGTGTTTCTAACTTTTGAACCAGTGCTTGGAATTGAAATCTGAGGGCACTGTTGAACTCGCAGCACCGATATTCGCTTAAAGATACATTCACCTCGACGAAAGTTGGACGAGGGTGGAAGTTAATTTTTTGGGATTTTTCATGAATGAATAAAATAAAAAAAAGTTGTGTAGATTTTATTTTAATTTTATTTGTTAAAACCTATATGTGGAAGTTTAGAAGTGGGTACCACCTAACCTTAACCTCCCATGAGTGGTTAGGGTGGTGGGGACTACCCAAGACTAACCTCCTTTGAGAGTGTATGGTAGTGGAGACCACCCAAGGCCTAAACCTCTCAACTCTCTCATTAAACGTGGGAGAGCCTCTTCGACTCCCCCAATATTAATAGTTCCAACCCTCCTCTACAATAATTAATCCAATACACTAATTTAATTGGGCCAACCTATTTAATTAATTAACCCAATTTGAATTTTATGCCAAGAAACATAATAGATCCCATAATCTTTTATTTTTGGGGATATCATTTCATTTTGGTGGAATTGGGGAGAGAAGGAGCTCTTGGGGAATGAACTCCAACGAAGAACAAATTCTTCGAACTAAGAACTTCTTCTATGAACCGAGATCTAAAACCTTGACATCAACCTTCTTCCTCGAGACATCCTCTATCGGTGGAAATCTTCAACAATGAAGAATCACTTACATCGAAGAACGTTAATCCGATGAACGATCTAAGGATCAGAGGCATGTGACGGGTGTGACGAACATAGACAACTTAGACTTCATTCTTCATCATCAAGTGAATGATGTAGGGGTTTATTTTCATGTGAATATTTTCCCTATTTATTTCCTTG
Source organism: Viscum album (assembly GCA_963277665.1). Classification (NCBI taxonomy): domain Eukaryota; kingdom Viridiplantae; phylum Streptophyta; class Magnoliopsida; order Santalales; family Viscaceae; genus Viscum; species Viscum album. Next base: position 1,915,512,971 of record OY728122.1, read on the forward strand.
GTTTCTTTTGGGTTTTGGGAATGAAACGCTGCGGGAGGTTGTAAAGCTTGAATTTATTCTTTCATGTTCTTGTTGAGCCATATGCTGCTACTCTAACATAGAGGGTACATGCCAACCCAACATGGCCCAACCATTCCCCAAATCTTGTGGTGTTCTTCACAAAGGATGAGAACAGACACCATCCATGTTTGGGGTAGGATAATGGTGGCTGGCGCCCCCGCCGGCCGCGACGAAGGAGATGACACAACGGTGCCGCCCCGAGGCCACTGCCACTGCCCCGCAGCCACCACTGTTGTCTATGACTCTACACTACCCCACAGCTGAGGCGCCGCCCCACGGCTAGACCGCCGCCCCGTTTCCAGACCGCCGCCCCGCGGGCGGACCACCACCCCGCAGCTGGACTGCTGCCCAGTGACCAGACCGCCTCCCCATGGTCGGACCACCGCCATGAAGCCAGACCACCTCCCCACGGCTGGACTGCCACCCCACGGCTGGACCGCCGCCCTGCAACCATACCGCCACTCCATGGCCGAGCCACCCCGTGGTCTCGCATCGCCCTTGGTCGAGCCGCCCCGGTCCGGTCTGAGCCACCATGCGCCCTTGCAGTGCCCATCGGTCGCGCCGCCCTCGCGGCACCCTCGCGGCCTCTCGAGACTAATCCAGTGGGCCGGGCCGATCCCAATGGGCCGGTCCGCACTACTGGCTGGGGAATACACAATGGATCGGGCCGGGTCAACCCGAACTGGGTCGGACCGAGTCGGTCGGACCGGGTCAGACCGGACCCATGCCCACTATGACCCAATTACATTCTTTTCACCACAAATTTGGCCCTAGATATATTTTTAATGAACCGTCAGCGGCTCTAGAAATCTTGGAGCGAGTCGGTCTATATGAGTAATACCATACTGGTGTTTTCGTTTAAGATGCGGAATAGTCAGGTAGGATCGAGCACGAATCTAACAGGGCCCCCAGGACTAAAAGGATAATAACTCACAGGTCGGGCGCCTGATTGATGTGAATTCTATTATGCTGAAACCCCTTTAATATGGTAGACCATTGAGATACTTCTTCGTGGGACTTTGTGGCTGTGGGATTATCGACCAGTAGCTTGTGGAGTGGATCCTCCCGAAGACCAGTTAGCATAGTGCTAGAACCCAGTGGCTGGCTGAGACTTGACAACTGCTGACCATTTTGACTCGGAGTGACATGAATGGCCCAGTGGGGAGTGCCTTGGTGACATGGCAGACCCACAGTGGGGAGCACCTTGGTGACGCGACGGACCCACGGTACTCGACAGCCGGTGTACCTCAGTAGACCACGAGGGGGAGCACCTTGTTTACGCGACAAACCCATAGTGGGGAGTGACTTGGTGACCTAGAAGACACATGGTACTCAACAAGATGAGTACCTCTGTAGTCCAAGGTTAGTGGGAAGCACCTCTATGTGATGTGGCTGGAACACAATACTCGATAAAGGAAGAGTTTTCTAGCAGTCGTGGTTTTTGACGTTGTGACTGGGAATGTTACTTTTTACTACCCTTATAATAAATCCTGGTGTGAGATGAGTCAGTACCTCTGTGTTTCCTCATGATTGAGATGGATTACATGATTACTTAGGTAAATGTATTGGTATATACCTACGTAGTGTTATCTGTTGATTACATACTTTTTGGTTTTCCCTTGGGGGATTTTGTGAGACCTTGAGGGTCTCGGGTTCTCTAATGACTATCGTAATACTCACCCCTACACATGGATATTCCCACACCTTGTTATGTTGGATGGAGATGAAAGGAAATACTGACTAAGGCTGAGAGTACCAAGATTGGGCGGTACCCAAAGTTCGACCATATGGCGTATCAGTACGCAGAGGAGATGGGTGGATGTAGAGTGCTGAGGAGGCGATCCGTACCTACCCATCAGGTAGGAACCTAGAGGAAAATCCAGTAGTTATTATTTTATATTTCTTCAGTTGTATTTTATTTCAGTTGTACTTGTACCTGTACTGTTGGGCATGTATTCTGGCCCGTTTTTACTTTCAGCACTCTTTGGGTTATATGGTTTTCTCGTGTTCATATATTGCATTGTGTTTGGATGCATATATTTAAAATTTATTAAAGAAATTTCATCCCTATTTTAGGGAATTCTCCATTGGTGCTAGTCAACATCCCCTAGCCTATGTATGTTGGGCTTGGGGTAGTCATGGCACGGGCCTCAGAGGATGGGTCATGAAAAATTGGTATCAGAAGAGTCGGTTCTACCGCAAAACATAAGACTATGATATTTATTTTTAACGGCAATAGTGTTTAGTGTAGTGATTGTGGTTATCAGTTTGTGGAACCTAGTTTTGGTGTGGCGACTGACGTATCCATACACCAAGACCATGAATTCTGATTTCCAACACAGTGCATGAAAACACAGATTGTGTGTGTGTTTTCAGAAGTTTTCTTTGTGATCATTTGAGTCAGCTCAGTAGGTATAACATTTATCTCATGAGGTATAACTTATAAACCGTGGAAAACCTATTTCTTTTCAGGATGCCTCCAAATAGACAACCAACTAGGGTACCAAGAGTTGTACACACTGATATCTCACCGAGCGACGAGGCCTCAATGCAGGGCCCTCTTCCAGTAGAGGCACCAGTGAAGGCACCATTTCTTGTGGGGCTACCGATGCAACTAGCCCTAGAAGTAGGTGGTGCATACTGATTGAGCATGTTGCATGAGTTCCAATTCCAGAGGCCACCAATGTTTAGGGGAGAGACAGACCAACAGGCAGTTGCGGATTGGCTGGAGGCTGTGGTGAGATTCTTCCGACTCGTAGGGATGCCAGCCGATCTCATGGTCATATTTTCCACCAACCTTCTACAGGCAGCAGTAGGTAGATGGTGGTGCTTGATGCTCCAGGTTCAAGACTAGGTGACGCTTCTCTAGGCATACTTCGAGAGCATGTTTTGTGCAGAGTTTGTCACAGTGACTCATCGCTAAGTGTGCATTCAGGAGCTACTTCGTCAGCAGCATGGTAACATGACTGTAACTTAGTACTCAGCGAGGTTCACTGACTTCTTATGCTACTCCACAGATATGGTGTAGGACCCATTATTTAGTTCCCGGACCTTCGAGTAGGGACTCAGGCTAGAGATCAGGGCTTCAGTGATCTCACTTAGTATCCAGATGCTGGTGGTGGAGTTAGAGAGAGCCCTATTAGTGGAGAGTTTCCATGATGAGCATTCACCAGCAGTGAGACCCACCACCAGGGAGCATGTGGCGGAGTCTTCGGCAGCTGGTAGTTGAAATATGTCGTAGAGGTCCAAGAAGACCACACATATAGGTGGATGACCACAAGACTTAGGGTCGTTTGTACGGAGAACCCGAGGCGGAGCTAGTCATGCCAGGAGCGGGTAGTGTTACACATGTGGTGGGAAAGGTCACATGGCTCATAAGTGTCCGACCCATCGTACAGATGATCAACAGACGGTCAAAGGACCACCCATACTGAGACAGAGGTTTGATCAAGAAGGTCTGCAGGGATCAGGAAAACGTGGAAGAGGAGCTGGCTATGCAGTTGGTGGTGGGAGACGATTCGAGATATTACCGCCACCACCACCAGGAGGTCCACCCTGACCACAGGGAATAGGCAGATAGGGGAGAGCTCAACTCCAGGAAGTGGAGGCCTATGATCACGGCGCACCATAGATGATACTAGGTATGATCTGTGTCTACTCAATCATAGCTGCAGTACTTATAGATACAGGTTTTCAGTCCTTATTTTATTGATACTGCCCACCTTCAGAGCTCAGAGATTCTGACAAAGCCGTTGTCTCGATTTTTACGGCTACATACTTCTAAGAGAGTTGATTCGATGATTACGAATTGTTGTTGGCAGTGTGAGCTTAATCTAGGAGGTGAGTGCTTCTGCAGGGATCTCCTAGTAGTAGCATCGAGGCCTTACGTCATCATCATGGGTATGGACTATTTATCTACATTCCATGCTCAGATTGAATTTTTTAGGCGTAAAGTGTGGTGTGTTTGTACGTATGGGACTATATTTACATTCACCAGCGATAAGGGAGCCTTTGAAGAGTAGGATGGACTTACCTGGAGGAGAGTGCAGCTGATCACTCCTCAGTTGGTAGCCTTACCCTTAGAGATATTGATGTGGAGAGTCTGAGCTATCCTATAATGGTGGACCAGTATGCAGATGTTCTCCCTGATGATGATCCGGGTCTACCAACTCACAGGGAGGTATAATTTTATATTGACGTGTACCCCAGGACAACATCGATATGTACACCAACATAATAGATGGATCCCGTGGAGCTTCGTGAGGTGTGGGTATAGCTAGAGGATTTGCAAGGGATTGTTTTCATTCGGACCAATGTTTCTCCCTGGGCAGCCCCGATTCTATTCACCAAGAAGGCGGATGGGAGATTGAGACTTTGTGTTGAATATCAGTACATGAACCCGGTGATCGTGAAGAACAAATACCCACTTTAGAGGATTGAAGAGATCTTTGATTAGTAGAAGGGAGCACAGTGGTTCTTGAAGATAGACCTCAGATCAAGCTATCACCAGCTCATGTTCGAGACGAGGATGTGCAGAAGACGACCTTCATATGTTTTTATAGGCATTACGAGTTCTTGGTTATTCCATTTGGCGTGACCAACGCTCCAGTAGTGTTCAGGGGACACATGAAAAGGATCCTTAAGACATACCTAGATCGCTTTGTAGTAGTCTCCATCGATGAAATTCTGATATGCTCGACTACTAAGGAGGAGCATGCCTATCATTTTCGGGTAGTACTGGACACACTCTGAGGGAACCAGATTTATGGTAAGCTCTCGAAGTTATAGTTATGGAATTGAAAGGTTCACTTTATAGGACATGTCATATCGGAGTCTAGAGTTGTAGTGGATCCAATGATGATTAAGATAGTACTTTCTTGGGAGCCACCCAGGAGTGTGATAGAGGTACGAAGTTCCTGGGTTTGAGAAGATGCTACCAGAGATTTTTGCGATATTTATCCAGAGATGAATAACCACATTCAACATTGACGTTGAAGGGCCAACCCTTCATTTGTTCAGAGAAATGACAGTGGAGTTTTCTAGAGTTGAGGCAGAGGCTGACTTGTTCCCCCAAATTGAGGCTTCTAAAGGAGGGCGTAGGGAACATAATTTACTATGACGCAACAGGGATTCGACTCGAATATGTCCTATTGTAGGAGCAAGCAGTGATCACATATGGTTCTCGACCGTTGAGAAAACATGAGCGGAACTACACTACCCATGACAGTGGAGTTTTCAGGTGTTGTACATGTGACCTTTCAGATCACCTTTGTGCTGGACTGACCCAGGGGAGTCAACACTCGTGGGACCAGAGATGGTACGAGCTACCATAGAGAAGGTGAAAATCTTTCAGGAGAGGATGAAGATTGCACAGAGCATGGAGAAGTCATATGCCGACAGAAGAAAAGACTTCTGGAGTTTGAGGATGGAGACCACATCATTATATTGGTCTCACCATGACGAGGTTTGTGAAGATTTGGCTGAGGCCGAAAGATATATCCACGATTCATATGACCCTTTCAGGTCCTCAGAAAAGTGGGCGAGGTGGATTACCGCTTAACTATTCTACCTCAGTTGCACCGAGTGCACGACATCTTACACATATCCCAGATGAATAGATATGTGCATAACCCTTCTCACATCATCGATCATGGCGAGCTGGACGTCGACGACGGGGTGACTTTTATGGAGGTTCTAGTAGGGATTGAGGATCAATAGGAGTGGGTGCTTTATGGATGGTCTATATCTCTTGTGCGTGTTCGCTGGCATCATGGGATCCTCTTGGAGAGAACATGGGAGTGGGAGGCTAAGATGCATGCTTAGTACCCCAACTTTTTTACCTAGTTTGAGTTGTGTCTTATTGGGACGTAGAGCCCTAAGGTGTGGAGAATGTAAAGAATCTGAATTTCTATGTATTTTTTTTAAATATGTTGGAATTTCACGAGTCCGTGAAAATTGACGGTTCGTGATTCTGAGTCATGGAGTGCCCGAAATTAATTTATGAACTTTTTTTCAGGTACATTCATTAAATGTGTTAGTGGGTTTTTCTAAATTTTGATATGTTTCTCAGAATTCAAATCTGAGGGCACCGTTGAACTCACAGCGCTGATATTCTTTTAAGGAGACATTCACCTTGACGGTAGTTGGTCGAGGTTGGAAGATAGTTTTTGGTTTTTTTCGTGAATGAATAAAATATAAATAACATTATGTAGCTTTTATTTTTATTTTATTTGTTAAAACCTCCATATGGATGTTGAGAAGTGGGGTCCACCAGACCATAACCTCCCATGAGAGGTTATGGTGGTGGGGACCACCCAATCCTAACCTCCCATGAGAGGTTAGGTTAGTGAGGACCAACCGAGGCTTAAACCTATCAAATGTCTCATTAAATATGGGAGATCCTCTTAAACATCTTCAATATTAATCGTTCCATCCCTCCTTCACAATAATTAATCCAACACAGAACTTAAATAGTTCCAACCTATGTAATTAATTAACCCAATTGGAATTTTATTCAAACAAACATAATAGATCTCATAATCTATTATTTTGGGGTTTATCATTTCATCTTTGTGGAATTTGGGTGAGGAGGAGCTCTTGGAGAAAGAATGCCAATGAAGAAATTATTCTTCGAATGAAGATCCTATTCTCCGAACGAAGAACGCCAACCTCGACTTCGACCTTCTTCCTCGAGACATCCTCCATCGGTGGACATCTTCAACAAAGAAGAATCACCTGCATCAAAAAACGTTAATCCGATGAACGAGCTCGAGATTGGAGTTGTGTGATGGGTGGGATGAATGTCGACAACTTCTAATTATCTCTTCGTCATCAAGTGAAGAAGGTAGGGGTATATTTGCATGTGAATATTTTCCCGATTTCTTTCCTGGGTTTCTTTTTCGGTTTGGGAATGAAACGTTTTGGGAGGTTGTAAATATTGAAGTTCTTCTTTCATGTTCTTGTTGAGCCATATGCTACCACCTTAACATGGTGGAAATGGTCCAAACCAACATGGACAGACCACTCCCCTAATCTTGTGGTGTTCTTCGCGAAGGAGGAGGACACCAAACATCCATGGTTGGGGCACGAGAATGGCGGTCGATGCCACCGGCGGCCGCGAAAAATGAGACAATGCAACGGCACTTCCCCGAGGCCTTCACGCCGACCATGTACACTTACACTATCTGCGGATCCACAAGTCCCCACTACCGATGTGCCACCCCGCGGCTGAGGCGCCGCCCTGCGGCCAGACTGCCGCCCCGTGGCCGGAACGCCTCCTCTTTGCCGGACCGCCTCTCCGTGGCCGGACAATCTCCCATTAGCTGGACTGCCACCCTGCGGTCGGACTACTACCCCGTAGCCGGACCACATCCCCATGGTCGGGCCTCTGCCCTACGGTCGGACCGCCACCCCACGGCTAGATCGCCACCCAGCAGCCGGACTGCCTCCCCATGATCGGACCACTACCACGGGGCCAGACTGCCATGGGGCGGCCAAGCCGCCCCATGGTCTTACGCTGCCCTCAGCCGAGCCGCCCTAGGTCAGGCCGAGATGCCCCTTGCCCTCACGGTACCCCTCGGTTGAGCTGCCCTAACGGCCTGCTGATCCGGACCCAGTGGGTTGGGCCAAACCCAATGGGTCGGTCTGAGTCAGTCTCACCAGGTCAGACCTGACTGGGGCCCACTATGACCCAATTGCATTCTTTTGGACATAAATTTGGCACCGAAAATCCGTTTGATGAACCGTCAGCGATGCTAGAAATCATGGAGCGAGTCGGTCCCATTGAGTGATACCCCACTGGAGGTTTGGATTAAGATGGGGAATGGTCAGGTTGGATTGAGCACGAATCCAACTGGACCCCCAGGACTAGAAGGATAATAACTCACAGACCGGGCGTCCGATTGACGCGCCATATGTTAAGTTGAGACCCCCATTGACGTGGCAAACCATTGGGACACTTCTTCATGGGACTTCGTGGCAGTTAGAGTATTGACCTATAGCTCGTGGAGTGGATCCTCCTGGAGACGAGCGAGCATATTGTGGGAACTCAGTGGATGGATGAGACTTGAGAACTACTGACTGTTTCGACTCGGAGTGACTCAACTGGCCCAGTAGAAAGTTCTTTGGTGACGTGGAATACCCACGGTGGGGAGCACCTTGGTTACGTGACAGACCCGCTGTAATCGAATGGAGGAGTACCTGATCAGGCTTTGAGGGGGAGTGCATTGGTGACATGGAAAACCCATGGTGGGGAGCACCATGGTGACGCGGCAGACCCATGGTACTGGACAGGAGGAGTACCTCAGTAGTCCACAAATAGTGGGAAGCGCCTCTGTGTGATGTGGCCGACCCGCTGTACTCAATAGAGGATGAGTTCTCCAACAGTCGAGGTGTTTGACGCTATGACTGGGAATGTTACTTGTTACCACCCCTTGAATAAATCTTCATTTGTGCTGAGCCAGTACCCTTGTGTTTATTCATGATTAAGATGGATTATTTGATAACTTAGGTATATTTATTAACAGATACCTAAGTAGAGTTATCTGTTGATTTATTACTTTTTGGTTTATCCTATGGGTCTTTTGGGATACCTTGAGTGTCTCTGGGTCCCTACTGAGTATCGTTATACTCACCCCTACACAGTCTATGCACGCACCTTATTGTGTTGGATGCAAATGATGGACATCGTTGAATTAGGCTGTGAGTACCAGGACTGGAAGATACCCAGAGGTGGACCATAAAGCGTGTCGGTACGCAGAGGAGAAGGGTGGACGTGGAGTGTTGAGGAGGCGATCTTTACCTACCCTTCAGGTAGGAACCTGGAGGATGATCCAGCAGCTATTATTTTCTATTTCTTCAGTTGAATTGTATTTCAGTTGGACTTGTACCTTTACTATTGGGCTTGTATTCTGGACCCCTTTTTACTTTTAGCACACTTTTGGTTATAAAGTTTGCTTGTGTTCGTATCTTGTTGTGTGACTGTATGTGTATGATTATAGCTTATAAAGGAAATTCCTTTCCAGTTTAAGTGAATTCTCCTTTGGTGCTAGTCGCCAGCCGCTAGCCTATGAAAGGATGGCTGGAGGGAGTCACAGCACGGGACCTAGGGGACGGGTCGTGACAATACCCATGGTTTGAAACAGTGGGTATAACCCAAAAATAGTGGATATAGGCTATTCCCATAGTCTCAATGAAACATGGGAAAACAAGTATTCAGTATAGGCTTGATCTATACCCACAGTTTGAAATACCTATAACCATGGTTTTCAAACCATGGGTCCTCAAGATGTGGGTATAACATTTTCCTATTCCCATGGTTTAAAAATGTTATAACCATAGTTCTAAAACCATGGGTATAAGATTAAAAATAATTTCGAACACCGATTTTGAACCCTCATTGCCTCTACACTACCGATGTCCTTCACCACTACACCATTTATACTTATATATGTGTGTGTCTAGATATATACAAATATATATATATATATATTCTTATATATATATTTATAAACCATGGGTATACGTAAAAAGACAGTGGAAATAGGTTTTCCCGATCGATTTTCCCCATGAAAACATTCGGGGACCTATACCCATGGTATTAATAAACTGTGGGGATAGAATTATTGACTAAAACCTATACCCATGATTTTGGGAGAACCATGGGTATATTTTTTAGTCTCGAAGGATACCCCCACAGATACCTAAAACTATGGTTATAGGTCCACTTATACCCATAGATCAGTGTAAACAGTGCATATATGTTTTCTTCCCACATTCTCATGAAAAGTTTTGTGTACCGTGGGTAGTGGGATCCATATTTCCAAAGTTTAGTAAGAACCATGGGTATTGGTTAGAAAATATCACGTATACCCATGGTTCAAGAAAACTATGTGTATATGAATATTTTCTAGAAGCGTTATATTCTAAAAACATCTCTGTATATTTTTCAATCATTTACCGCTCCCTCCATACACAAGGGAATAAGTTTCTCCTCTATCATCCAATCACTATAGAAATAATGTGATTAGAGAACATTTAATTACTCAAAAATATTATTCATCTTATTATAATTATCATTTATTTAATTTTTTTACCAATATATTCTACTTATATGAGTGTATTACCTCTAATATATAATAATGTTTCATCACGGAATGACCAAGAACAACCCTTGATATTTCGTAGTATATCACATACTCAAAAATATCCATTAGAAACCATATAAATAGAGTAATATAGATAAAATTTTTTAATTTAATTAGATTTATATTTTTACTCTAAAAAAATACCAAACTATCATTTTCAAAAAAATATAACGTAATGTACATTGTAAATAAACCACATGTCCTAGCATCATTGGTAGTCAATACATAATTTGATGAATAATATTTTGTGTTCTAATATCTATTAATGTGTGATTTTTAAAATTTAAAATCTTTACAATCACTATATCACATTTTATATATGTCTTTGACATTTATAAGAATGTAAAACTCCAAAAATTTAAATATCACGGTGATAGGATGAGAATAATCATTATTATATTAGATAATAATGATCGAGGGAATGATATAGGTAAAATATTTATAATTAATTATACTACCATATATTTCATCATTATTTCTCATCTTTTCACAAAAAATAGACTCATTGCTATAAATTCCTTTCAATTGAAAATACCCAAATAATCCAGTTTTTGTTAAAGATGAACCAACATTACTATAAACCTTTTCATTCCATTAAACATGATACTCCTATAAAACAATGATAACTATTTTCATAACCCAACCTTCATAGAAAATTAACCATACCATGTTACCTCATGGGTCTCATGTAATATCATAGTTTTCTTCCCAACAAACCATAGGTCATTACCCACAATAGTGTCTTATAAAACTAATGACATCCCACATAGTAAAATATATGTTCATTCAGTGTGCTTTGTACTCAGTCCCACAAACCCTTAGAAACTTCAATGGAGGTCACCCATACAAACACTACTCAAGGAACACCATAATTAAATATAGAACTTTAATGATGATGGTTCTTCAAAAGAATGCTTCACCTTTTGACATGGCTAAAAATATATTTTATGTTTCCATTTTATAGGGGTGTTACTATTTAAACCCCATTAAACAAGAACATCCTCTTTATCTATCACACGATTCAAAACAATGTGGTTTTACTACATTTTTATGTCTGTATTGGATCACATACAATTTTTCATGATTCAAACACCCCACACTTGGAAAATGGTCATCTAACACCATTGGAATTTTGTAATACCTTGTTTGTCTTCCCAACACACCAAATTCTACTTCCAACTAGGGACACATTTTAGAATACTAAATTTTCCCATTGTAGAACATATGTTATTTTAGTATGATTTATCCTCACTCACACACACCCTTTTTACTATCTTAGGATTTCACCCATTATGAGACTACATCATGTCAAAAACATTTAACTATATATTTCCATATAGATAGTCTCCTAACAAAAGTTTCACCCTGATTACACAATTAGTTAAATTTGGTTTTTTATGTAATAATGTTTCAATGGTGTTATAATTATGGTGATATTGAATTTGAAGATTTATCATCTTTAATCAATCTGTTTGATATTATTCCATATCACACATTAATGATGGAAACATCCATAGAAATTCCCCTAGCTGCAAAACATATCTAATAAATTTTCATCAGGTGTATAAAAGGTTTATATTTTATAATCGTCTTGAAATAAATATTACTCTAATAAGAACACTAATTCATAAAAAAACTAAACATAGATACCTATAAAAAGGAATTACAGAAGATAAATGAATATGATTTCATTTACCATGTAGATAGTTTATGTGTGGGTAATATATATAGTTATCTACAATCCAATATATCATCCCCAGAATAGATTCATCACATGGTGAAATAATGACCTTGATGTTGGTATTCTAATTGATAGAGTGGGTATCTAAAGTATAAGTGATTTAAACATATATTAAACACAAAATTAGTAAATTAGCCAATTTCTCTAAACATCATAAATACTAGCTACTCTTTTCTAAAAAGAATTTTACTATATATATTTTTATAAGTAAAAATTGAATATTATTATAAATTCTCATAGTCATTGGACTACATTAGCAAAAAATTCCCATATGATTTCTGATAACATTGATCATTAAATTTGTTGAATAATTTCTTCAGACATACTAAAATAATTATATCTATTATTTGATTCCCCTTATGGGTGATATTTTTGTATTGATTGTTATTGAATATCAAGTATATTATATTCCCAAAAATCATTGAGTCCTATCATGTTTTCATAAGATATATGTGACCAACCGATACATTCCCATTATATAATATGTTATGTTTTTTTATGAAATACTATAGATAGTAATATTGTATATTATGCTCATAGAAAAATAATATAATAAATCAAGTGCTTGGAATGATTTCCCAATGATTATCTATATTTTTTTTTATTTTATGTATCTTAATATTTCATTCAATTTTTATGAATGTATTATACCCATAATTTAGATATTATTACTAAAAATATTCTTTTTGATCTATTATATTACCTAGGATCTAATATCATACTTGTGTTATTTTAACCATTCATTGTACTATTCAAGTTAGTGATGATAGTAAGAGTGTCCATAATCCCACATCAAAAAGACATAGGTTGAAAACATGCACTACATTTGTAAATGATATATCATGGGTCATTTTATATAGCATTAAAATAAAAAATATTAATTTACAAACATAAAAACTCAAATTATAGTATCATTTATCCCTAAAAAATTCCATGGTTGTTATATTGTAAACACATATAAAAACTGAATTATGTACAAAAAACTGATAATACTCTAAACATAAAAATTATATAAAAAAGAGGTAGGAAATACCTATAATGAATTACTAACGATATAACAATTAAAATTCCATATTAAAGATTTGTTTTTAATGATCAGATGTATCTACAATATAAAAATTGTTTTTCGCTGAAATATTTAGGTGAATGATTCGATGATAATGATAACATCTATAATGAAACTAATATATTATGGATCTCAAACAATTTTTGTTTTTTTCTATTAGAGTTATCATTATTTATGTTATTTATATCAATAATAATAACATTCTATTACCTATAATTTAATAAAACTATTATAAAACACAAATTAGAGTCATTAGAACATCCCTTCAAAATGATATATTTATGATCAATCATATCATTAGAGGTATGCATATGTAGTTAATTTTATTAAAATAATAAAACATATATCAAGACTACACATAACACTATAACCCAATGGGAATATTAAATACATATATTTTCATACAATAGATTATAATCTATTGAGGGAAGAAAACTTTCACTTGTTATTTGCATCAAATCAAGAGAAACATGCATCTAAGGGTTATTATACCAATCCTTGGAATTTAAAAAAATCATACATATATATAAGAAAATGTTTCTTATAATATTCATATTCCATAATTAAAATTTATATCTACCCTAAATCTTGTTTTATTTTAAGAAAATGTATCAGGATATTTTTCAAATTTAATTAATCACTTATATAAATAAGATTTCATATCTTGTTATTATAATATATTACACATTTTATTCAGACTATATGAATAAACTTTTTTTGAAATAAATTCATATTTTGTCTCCTTTCTAATATAAGATCCCATAACACATTCTTAGGACTCATGAATCATTAATAATTTTTAATGTTTTCATGTGATATCAAATCAATGTTCTCCAGTGTTATATTAAATAAACAAGAACATCCACTACACATTTTGTTAAATTTTGAAATCCATTTTCAAATAAATTCCAGAATAATAAAACTCTATAAACAAAAAAACCAGTCATATATATCAAATGTGATAAACAAATTTCATATATGATCAATCATTGTGAAACATATCCAATGTTAAAAGTTCAAATTATGTGAAACTATAATTTATGTATCTTTCCCTATCCTTAATGATCAATAAATTAATTATAATAACTCACGAAACCAAATTTCCCTTCTTATTTTCATCATAGAACTCTAAAATAAAATATGTCTTTAAAAGATATTTTATTACCTCATATGAATTTGAAATATCATATATATTGATTTACATAAAAAATTTCGAAATCATCTAGTCGTGAAACCTGAAAAAAATTTACCATAACTTTACGGAAGAAATATTAGAGATAGGATGTGTCACATGGAAACCCATGTGATATTAAATAGTCATATAGGGGAACCCCCCCCCCTCTGGATACCATTTTTATGTGTTAAAACCACTATAAATAATTTTTCAACTTTCATGGGTTGTGGGTGGTGATTACCGAAGAAGAAACCAATTTGGTTAGGAACTGCAACCTATTTATGGTGGATTCATTGGTTAATATATAATTTTTTTAAAAAAATCATACATATTTTTTCATTTTACAAATAAAACATTTTTTCCCTTATATGAAATTTAAAAATTCTCAAATGTTTGTGATAAAAAAAGAAATATTAGATTCAATCCAAAAACTATTATATGATATTTAATATTAATTTGAACACTGTTAGATAAAAGTGAAATAGAGTTATAATTATATTTACATGATTTTCCATTTTGAATATGGTTTATTTCCATAATAATAGTACGAAAAAAATATAATCAGTATTTTAATATAGACCATGTTTTCATCATAATTCTAACAAAACAATTTATAGAAAATAAATTAATATATAATTGGTTTTGGTTAAATATTTCAATTATAACATATATTTTTCAATTTCATAATTAATTTTCTTGAGATAAATTTATATAGTTTTTTCAACAAAAAACGTCATATTGATAAAAATAATCTAATTTATTTATTCATATTTATGATTGAGTAGGGTATTTAATTCGTCTTGACACCCTATAAATGAATATATTTTTAAAAATGTGGATATAATCCCTCTATATAGTAGATCATGAAAAATGTTTATTTTATTAATAGATTAGGATTTGGAAAATGGATAAAACCTATCAAGTAAATGTTAAAAAATTATCAATCACCTCCCCCAATTTTCTCCAAAATCTCCTCTTGGACACATTAATACAAATATGTAAATTAAAATTCCATCAAAACAAAATGAGAAATAAAATATTTCATATCTATATAGATGAGGTCTATAAATAATTATAGTTTAAAAAAATATACAAATAATATATAAAGTATTATAATTAATGTATTATAATGGTACTTATTATGAGGTATTAATATTTAAGTGAGACCTGTATTACGTACAGATCAGACATTAAAAATAGTCATTTTGAATGTAATTAAAAAATAAATTAATAGTTAAACATTAAAATGGTAAAATTGTTACATAAAAACGTTTTCATTCAGACATGTATAATATAGAAAACATGGATATAAAAAGAACGTGATATATAGTAACATAAAATTAATATTAATAATTCAACTAAGAGACATTAACGAGATGAATGTGAGACATAAATAGTTAGAAATTAATATAAAATCATTTTTCAAGTAACTTAATCATAATTTAAAGGTTATATATCCATAAAAATAGTTATCAAAAAAAATTATATTTGAATAAAATAATTTTTCAACTAAGGAATAAATAATCTATATCAATGTTATAAAAATATTACAAATAACAAACATATTATATAAAAATAATTATATTAAATTATATATATATTAATAAAATAATTAATTAAAATATAAAAGATTTACGAATCACATAAAAGTATATAAATCTCAAAAAACATGTTTTCAATAATATATAAATTAATCCAATGGATTTACAAGTAATGTGTAATTAGTTTATAAATAACTCATTGATAATTATAGCTAATCCTTAAAACACCTATATCCAAGTTAAAAAAAATTAATTTCTAGTTTTTTCTAAATAACCTTTAACTGTGTCCACTCAAACCTATATCTAATCCCATTAAATTAACAAATTCAATTTAAAATTCAACATATAATTTTAATAAAAAACTATTGAAACAACATGGTGTTATTGAATTCCTCTATATTAATTAAATAATTCAATAAAATAATAGATAATTTCCTAGTCTCCGTTTAAGATTATGTAATATAATTGTATGTATATGAATAGGATAAACAATGTAACATTCAATAACTAGTTATTAATGTTTGGTCCAAATTAATATTAATAAAATTCTATATTATTTTACAAGATACATTAGTGATATCTTAATGGAAGTCTCTAAAGAAGAATATGATAACATGTGCATCCTTATATGGACATATATTTTTAGTTTGTTTTAGTTTGGGAATGTGAAGATTATTTTAAATAAAAGAGAATGCGTGGAATTAAATTTAGAGAGAAATTAATATAATGTTAAAATCATGTCTTATTGGTCATATTACACTCCATGGATTATTACATATGAGGTTGATTATTATTCTACATTTATAAAATTAAGGAATATAAATTGATGAATCTTCTAGTTCACATTTCATAAAAAACACATCTGGGTATATTTGATAATTTTATTGTTATTGGAAAGAGTAATAGTATTTGAACAGGGTTTAATGTTGATTTTTGTTATGATTCTTGGTGTTTAGACTATAAAAATAAGGGTTTCGTTAAAAAAATGTTGAATTTGGTGTAATTTTATGAATTTTTTTTGTAAATATATAGGAAGGAATAAATTTTTGTTTATATATCATGGTTTATGTTTTTTATGAAATATGATTTATTTTATTACAATATATCATATTCTAAGTTACATTTATTAATAATAAAAATTTTGTATATTTTAGTATCACGAGGATATAATTTTGAACACAATATGAATTTCAAATTATTCTTGATTTGTGAAATATATTTTGTTTCTTGTGGGTATTGCAGAACTGTTATAGAGTTGGTGTAGTAGCAGTGACTACTTTAGTGTAACTATTAATAATATTTGTGATTTTGGGCCATATATTTGGCCTTTTCTTACAAAACCATTGCGATATCAATGGAATTTAGGCCACAAAGTCTTTATGACATCATTCGGAAGACATTATGACGTCATTAGTAAATTCTATTGGTGGAGTACTATTTTGATGGAGGTTATGGTAGAATCATGGGGGAGAATGCTCACATGTGTGACTGAAAAAATAATGGAATAGGGATTTCATAGCCTAAAATTATCCACAATGTAAGGTTGAGATGATAGTTTTTATATGTTATGTCATAGAAATTGGGAGGTGGATGATATTATAGTGGGAGGGGATTATATTGATTAGTTCATTGTTCTCCTAAACTATTTATCCTTGTAATTTTGGGGTATTTAGTAATGTATTATAGTTATTTTGGTCAATATAATGTTGGAATATAAACCTTGTTAAAATTATATTTTATCTATAAAATAATAAATAATAGAAATTACATAAGATATTTGTCATGATATACCCAAAACAGATTAATCCCATTATTTTTTCTATTGTAACCTCTCCAAAATATTGAGTTGGAATATAGGGTTAATTTGTGAATAATAATTTGTTTATCCATCATCCATTATTATATTCATGGGAATTGTTATATTGAAACATAGAAAATTATTAAGTGAAATTAAGAGTTTATCTTTTATGGTGCCTCAAAGAAACATTATCTCTATATTTATCTTTTGGGATATACAAATATTTGATTAATATGTTGTTTGTTATTAATAAAAATTGAGGTATTAGAATATAAATTTAATGGATGTTCATTAATGTAATATTATTGTTTAGTAGGGAAGGTAATTTTAAAACTATTCTAATATTAATATTCTTGGGTGACATTATGATTCTTTTGTACTTATGGATTGGTAAAAGAGTGCAGATATCAAATTAATATAGATGGGTATATAAATAATCATGGATTTTGGTTGTTTTTTTGAATTATATAATATAAATTAAGAAAATATTTATTTTTAATTATGTTATATAAGTGGATGGAGTTTATGGGACACCTGTTGTTAGTTGTTTTATATCATATTAAATTTATCATGTGTTGTATCCCCTAGAGAAAAATGAATTTTATATTAAAGATGAGTTATGTGGAGATTTTAATTTATAAAATATTCAAATATTATATTTAGAGATATAAGGATCTAATTTGGTTTTATAATATTGATGGATTTCTATGTGAGTGAAAACTAGTGATTTATTTTAATATAATGGGGATATTAGATGAATTTTAAATAGGAATTTATAAGTTTTTGTGATCTATGTATTATAATAAAATGACTTAATTATGACATAGATATTTGATGTTGAGATATCAATTATATTTTTATCATATTTTCTTATGGACCAGGATATGAAAAACTATTATTTAAATTTGTTTAAACAATTGTGGCCTAAGAATAATGTAATGTGATGAATTAATTAAGAACATTTTTTAGTGAGGAAAAAATAGAGAGGAAATGATTTGGTGATGAATTTATATAAATTATGTTATAATTATTGTCATGGAATAATTATATCATTTATTAATTAAAAGATGGTTGTAATTTTATTCTGCAATCTCTATGGGACCATGTCAATCAAAGTTAATAGTAGGCCACCACTAAGAGTAGGGTGATTTTTTTATTTTTGAAACCCGAACTATGAAATTTATATACTCATATTTTTCTTGTGTGAAGATTAATTTTATGAAAAAAACATATTAGAGATAGAAATATATAGAATGAACACACAAAACACAATGGATTTAAAAATCATCACATACATTGGTTATCGAGGGGATAATCCATGGTAAAAAGTGGTTATTATCTAACTTTTAACTTTATAAACATATTAAAAATAAGAAATATAATGGTAGAAGAATATGGTCATCAACTACATATGTAATAATTAATATAAGAATAAAAACATAATAAATCGGTGCATTCCATCTCAAATTCCTCATGAATTTTGATCAAGTGAGAATCCTGGTTCATATCACCAATCTTATCTAAAATATCACATTAGAGACTCCCTATAATTGATGGTATCTTATATCAATTTTTTTTCATAACTTTATCTAGGATGATATCCATATATTTAATGTTCTTCCATGAATCAGAACATGGTCCTTTACATTATGTAATGATTGTCAGATAAAAAACATAAATTATTGATCCATAAACATTATTCTACTATTGCGGTATTTTTATTGCATTGTATCATGATTTTTATATTTACTCATATTTTTATAAATAATATTATTCAGTGAACCATATCCTCAAGGAAGAATATTTTTTTTTCTTCTAGACAACCATGAAAAAATCCATCATGGACTATACTCAAAGTGGCATGAGAAGATATTATGTGGCATGGTTACCCAAACTATGGTGTGAATACCTTATCTCACAAATCATCAATCTACAAATATTTTATTGCATTGATTCATGTTATGAACCAAATTTAAATGATTCACATATGTAACATGATTTTGTATTGTGAGTGATTATAGTTAGTCATGTACTTATAAAATTATAATAGTACAATAATTTATATAATCATAGTAAAATGGATCCCTTTATTACATGATTTACATTAAATCATATTTTCTCCCTTTTCATGCTTTCCACTCAACTACAATTAGTCTCTAACTCATCATTGAGGATGTTTCTAATAAATATATCATGAAACACCAATATATGACTTGATTTATTTCTGATAAAAATAATTAAATTCATTATCCCAAATAAATTTATAAATAAAAAATATAATATGATAGAATGATGTTTGTGAGATAACTACAACTCACGGTATAAAGATAATTACTACATTAATCATTTACAAACGGGTTCAACTCATATATATATATATATATATATATATTACTTTTTTATTAAAATCCTAAGGCACAATAAATCTTTAGGATAAATCATCATTCCCAATCATGAAGGAATTATTAATCTCTTAATATTTATATAATAGAATCATTAGAAATATTAAATATTACCTTCTCTATCATTTTTCTTCCAATACCTTATATTATCCCCTACTAAGAAAACTATTTCTTTTTCCCCATTGATGATCAAGTGTTAAAGGATATAGAACATGACCCCATTTTAAAAAAGTGATTCTTTGTATTGTCCCACGTTTCTAATAAATCTAATTAAATGAAATAGATAAAACTATACCAAAAACTTAGAAGTTTCTTAAGACTCTCATTTTATGAAAGGCATACTTCAGTGTGGTCACTATCAATATATTATCAACATTAACTTTTTTTAAACATATTTTAAGGATATATCTCAATGTATTACCTTCACCTATGTTAAGTGGTAAATAATATAAATATTTTTCATCATTAAATATTACACCAAATTCATTGAAAATATTATTACAATTTGATTATCACACCCAATCATCAATGGGTATAAAAAATTCACCCATATTCTATTAATTTTTATCTTCAAATAAATGATTTTTTTGATGATACAACATTATTAAAATACTTTGAACATTAGGTGATTAAATTGTTTCATATATTGAAGAGTAATTCATACTCCAGCTATAATGAATTCACCTATATATTTTGACAATCCATAAAAAACATCACCCGCCCAATATACATTAGAATAACCATAATGATGAAAATATATTTCATTTTCATAGATAAACCATTAATTGAGGGTTTATATGATGTATAAAATGTAATATTTGACGCACTTGAAATTCGAATCATTTATATTTATTTCAAATAAAAAAGATAGATTAATTATAAACATGATGTGTATATGTGAATTTTAGAATTTTAGTACTCTAATAATATGACTATGAAACTCAATTTGATAAAGACAACATCCTTATTCAATTGTGTACAACTTATTTCTATGTCTAATTAAGAGGTATGAACCTATAGCTTCCTCTCTTCTAGAATTATTTGAAAACTCACAAGAGAAGATTATTATGAGATCAATATAAAATCTATTATTTTTGTGACTTCTAAATACAAAATAATTTAATTTCACTGAACATTGATATCTATAAAATATATCATTTCTGTAGAAAAATCTTCAAAATATTCATCTTTTATCTGAAAAAGTAATGTTATGAATATAAAAAAATCACATTGAGTGAATTTTTATCACCTTACTTAATATAAAGTCTATTATCCACCATTAAAATCATTAATTTAATTTAATTTAAGTTGTTTTCTAACATTTATACAATTACAAACAATCTTTTTTCATCTCATATAGAAATTTAATCATCATAAAAACTCAATAATCACCACCATAAAATATAAAATCATTCATTTTATTAATGAGATTCTCTCTACCAAGTTTATCATTTAGTGATATTTTCTTCATGTCAACTTTAAAACATTTTAATTTCTATAAGAACATATGATAAGTGTAAAACAAATCTCATAATGTCTTAATAATTAATAAAACGTCTCATCTTAATATATAACCACAATTTAAGAGTATAATTATCATACAAGATGTTCCATGTTCTGTATTTCTTATACTTTCCTATTGAAATTATTTCTAAACATCACTTTATCACTCTAACAAATTTGTATTTGGGACATGAAACCCATTACCAAGTATCATTTTTCTAAATATGATACATCTCTTAGTCCTTCAATTTTATCTTACACTCATATTCAAGTGACTCTTTGAAACTATTAAGTTCAACATGCAATCGAATGATAGTGTTATTGTAAATAATTAAACCACAAAAAATTTTAACATCCTTAAAACAATACTATTATCTCAAATGATATTTTTTGAATCAATATGTTTTCCAAATCATTGAAACATATATCATAATTTAAATATTCCTTCCTATTCAATTAAAATTTTATAATCTTCAGGACCATTTTTAATCATTACTAAAATATTTAAAATTTTCCAATTTTATCCAAAATATTAACCTAGATCTTTTTACATCTCATTATCCTTAGAAAATAATATTATTTATTTAGTTTTTATTTTATAAACAATAACATCACTACTATAAATTATATCCCTTATATTTTTGTGCTAATACAAGAGACTTCTTCAACCTTGTGTATATATAAAAAATATCCCCTCACCATCTATCTTATAAAACATTCCAAAATTATATACATTGATTTTTATTTAACATAAGCCGTCGAATTACTTTATGATATTTCATTTTTTCCTTCATTCCATATCACGTCTCAAAATATGTATTGACGAAATTTAGTTATAATAAATACTATATGTGAATGTAAAAATCGGAATTTATTTCATCTCATAACAAATAATTCAAGGTATAAATCTCTAAAATCAAGGTTCATCCATTGAAAACAAAATTATTGCTCTTTAACACACTTAATATATTTTTACTGGGAATTTATGGATCACTATATTAATTAATTAGTCTTTTATTATCATGATATTCTTAAAAGTATCTATTATTTTATTTATTTATATTTTTTAACTAAAATAAATTTATAGTAGATCAGATTTAATTTAATCAATATCATTAATTAAATAATTATATATTTCGGTAGATTCTAAGATAAATAGAAAAAAAAATTTAGTTTATCTACACAATAGGTTTCTCCCTTTTGATCTCCATAAAATTTTGACTCTGGTATCCTTTTTTCCCCTTCTGACATGTGTAACAAGTGTTTATATAATATTTTCCTATAAGACACCATTTATTATATTATATTAATTTCTTTAAATATTTGATTTACGTCATGAATTTTATTAATTTTTAGTGTTTAAGGGCCAATAATGGGTTTACAATATTTTTTCATGGAAATTATCTAGTGGTGGAAATATTAAATGTACATGATTTTCCACTAGATGTTTGGTGGAAGCATACTATAATTCTTTTGGGGTAGAAAACGGTGACTCCCAATACCATTGGGTGTCGGATAGGAGTACACTTGAACCCTAGTTGGACGTACTATTTTTCGGGTATCCCCACTAAAGATCTGT
Organism: Viscum album; assembly: GCA_963277665.1. Lineage (NCBI taxonomy): Eukaryota > Viridiplantae > Streptophyta > Magnoliopsida > Santalales > Viscaceae > Viscum > Viscum album. Next base: position 1,915,535,980 of record OY728122.1, read on the forward strand.
TGGGTAATTGTGTTATTTTGAAAAAAAAAGATTAATTGTTTTAGTTAGTATGAAAAGTATATTAAATGTGTATTTTATCTCATTTATCCGTGGAGAAGTATCTATTCCCATATTCTGTCATTTCAATATGTCCTGAATTATATAGTCCAATTATCCCTCATTTGGGGCCAAATGAGATTGTTATATGTCACAAAGGATTGACATAAGAGATTATATCACTCTCTTCTCCATTATTTTGGTTTCCCATCACTATTTTGTGTTCAATAATTTTTTATGATGTAATTTGGGGAGTATTATCAGTTTTTTTTTATTTCAACTAACTTTAGTTATTATAGTTGGTGGTATCCGATGCGTGGGAAACTTTGAGGTCAATATAGGTTGACCCTTAAATTTCTATTGGTATTTATGTGTTTTATATTTCATTTTAAATATGGGTACACCCAATTTATAGGGAACTTTTATTTTAATAAATAAATTTCAAATATTTTAGATGAATATTAAATAGATTTAACAATTATACATATAAAGACCATAAAATATTATTGCATTCATAGACAAGGTACGTGATCTTATTATTTCTAAAAATATCTTCAACATGTCAAATAAAGATATTACCACATACTAATATTCATAGAAATTCCCTACATAAATGTTTCCCTCATAATCGGGTGAAAGGAAACATAATAAATGTTGAGCGAATATTCTAAATATGGGTAAAAAAGAGACATATCAGTTATCACACATGATTAACTTGAAAATAATTGTATAATAACATGAGCATAAAATTAAAAAACTATTCCCTATATAACAATAATTATAATAGTAATTCATTCCATTAAATGTGGAATCCCATAAGATAAGAATCATAAATAAATCAAAGATAATAATCTTGATATAATAACCGAGAAATAAGAATATTGAAATATATAAGTTTATTCAATGGTAAACATGTATAAATAAAAATAGGGTCACTCATTATATTAAGTACATGTAGTTAGGACCTCACATACGCTTCTGGAAAAGAAACTAGGTCTACACATAACATTAATGATATTAAATATGGTCTACACATGGACTTTTTGATTTAAAATTAGATCCATTAAAAAACTTATGGACAAGAAAGAATGTACAAGAATAACCTTATATAAATTAATATAGGCCGAAACATAAACATTTTAACATGAAATTAGTTCCCACATAACATAATTAACCCATGGGTAATCCATAATTACCCAATGCATTGGAGTGATATTTATATTTCTCACATCATACAATTTATAATTTTTTTTCGTTGAGGTCATAAAATATCCATTATATCATATCACATGGAAATGAAATACGGTTTCTAATCATTTTATCATAGTATAACATGTGGGAATTAAATGAGTTTCATAAAAATATATTCATCATTATCATCAACTTAAACCATTGAGGGATAGAATAAGAATTAGACCATTGGATAAAATCCATAGTAACATAAGAAACACAAAAGATTGTTTCCACTGATGAATATAAATTCTATAAAAATAACATAAAAACATACTTGAGTAAAATATGTTTTTAAATTTGAAATAAATTCTTTAAAATAAAACAAATTAAAAATGAAACACAAAATTTTAATAGGAAATATAAATCAAAAAATTCAATGGATCCATTAATTCATCATGAAGTCATAATGGTAGGAATTTTTTTTCAGGTATCTCATGTTAAAATATAGATTCCTTTTATAATTTCAATAAAAAGTGGAATGTTCCATGTCAAAAAATAGGAAGATTAAATTTAAAACATTTTTTAAAAATGAAAGAATGGGTAAAATTTTATTTGATCAATAATTTTATAATACTAAAATAATTAATTTAAATTTTTTTATAAAATAATGGAATGAAAGAAAAATTATTTCCTCTTGACGAGATAAATAACATTGTTTTCCCTTAAAAACATAATTTTGAACTCTAGAATACATAAGGAGTATAAAATGAAGGGGGAACATTTATTTTCAAGAATTTACGAAAGGATAATAAAATTAATGTGTTTATTTTATAATAGATAAATTTGTTTCACCTTTTAAACATTATCACAATCCTTCCTGGTGAAAAATGTTGACGTAATATAAAACCCTTACCACTATGGTATCTTTTCAATCGTAACCCCAATAAATGGGAGAAAATTGGATGGATATTTATATCTCATAATTTCATGATAATTATCATAAAATACTTTCCTTTCGAATATATAAACAACACAAAAAAACATTGGATGTATAAGGTATGTGTCCCATAGAAATAAAAGTGAGATAAAACCCCATACCTCAAGTCTCAACATTCATAGTACATGTTCAAAACGAATATATAATAGATATATATTTGTTATGAAATATTGTAGAACCATATTCAAATATATAATATTATATATTATTTTCATATATTATTTTTCTACTTATTTATTAATAATTCCTTGTTAAAATTATGTTTCACGTTACAACTACTTCATTTTATATGTATGTTTTGGTTTGGTATTATAGGTTATTTTACATTGATCCTAGTTCCATAATATAAAACAAAATAAAAATTATATAAAAATTATATAAATTAATTATATAATTATACAGATTAATCCATTAAATTCAGTGACAAAAAATGAATCACACCATTCAAAGAGACGGTGGGCCATATATATGCATGAATGCCATTTGATTTTCTAAACATATGGAATGAACGAAATGTAAATACTAATTCACCATTAAAGAATAAATTATATTTAATATATGTAATATATATTCATTAAATACATAATTATAACCATCCATTTCAATGTAAAATGAATAATGTATCGAATCAATTCATAGAGGTAGTTTTCCACACGCATGCACGAGCGACGTTCTTGCTTTTCAACAGATTGAATGGTAAGAAGGTATATTTAATATTTTAAATAAAAAATTATTATTTATCCATATAATATATATATATATATATATAAAGATACTATAAATAAATAGTTAAACATATCCATGAGAGTTAGTGACGGAAAATGAATTACATAATTTCGTGTGGTAGTAGTCTTCGATACACATGATCGATGGTTTTGACTCACATTTAATGGTAAATTATATGGATATAGTTTATTACATTAAAATAATTAAATAATAAAGTATTAAATATAATGATATTATTATATTATAAAAATTGATAATTATTTGAAGATGGTTGTGGAATAATTAAATCAAAAACAAACTGTTAAGAATGACACCGCTTCATTGAAGAACCTACTTAGTGTAGAGCCAAAATTTATATTAATAGGGTTTTCTATCAAAACTAAGTCATATATGATGTATTCAGGGAATTAAGATATGTATTTTTAGGTAATCTTTTATAAAATGTTTTGTTAAGGGCCGAGAAATGTGGTTATGGGATTCCCTTTTACAAGTGGGGGAGATAAAGCATATGGAAGTTTTTAAACAAAAAATAGACACCCACATTTTAAACATTCGAAAATGATAAAAATGGATAATTATATAGCCTTATAAGAGCTCATATTTATAAATATACATCCAATGGGATTTGTAAAATATTTTAGGTTTTTTCACCTTATTTTTTAAGTATATCACCCTAGTAAACATGTTTTAACGATAAATTTGGTAATTAATTGTCAATATTTTACTATTAATTTGTAATAGAAAATAGATGAAATTTTTATATAAAATTAGTTTTGTGGATAATAAATATTTATTCCTGTTTATATATTCATTTAATATATTTTGATGTTATTACATTAAAATTAATCCTACATATAGGATGAAAAAATATTATTCCACATAGAGAATATCAATAAGTATATAAAGTTTTAATATCAAAAAAAATAATTAATTTTATTATAGTGATCTATTTTTTAAAAAAAATTAGAAATAAAATTATGTACCATTTTATAAAAAATTAATCAAGATTTTAATTTTTAAATAAATTAAATGAAAATTATTATTTTAATAAAAATCACTATTTTTCTCTATTAACCAATATGTTTATCTTTCCATAAATTTATAAAATGTTAACACTATTATTAATTTTGATACATTGATTAAAAAATTATGACAATTTTGTCAAATATTATTTCCAAATACTTTAGAAATTAGTTTTTTAATTTGTTTATATAAATAACTAAATATCATTTTTTTAGAAGAAAATGTATTTTTCAAGGAAAATAATGAATTTACTAAAAATTATATTCTTATTTATAAATATATTTTAATTCTCTAAAAACTAAAATTTTAATTTTTTTGAAAACTTTATTTATATTCATACCTCTAAATTTAATGACAGAAATTTAATTCCCATGATTAAATGAAAATACTAATAGTATATAAATTTTTTTTAGAAATTTAGTATTTCTTATAACGCAAGCTAACAAATAAATAAATGTTTTTGAAAACAACATTTCATAAAAAAGATTGAAGATACATTTTAATCTCATTAGAACTTAATTCATCCTGGGAATTATTAACTCTAAAATAGGAAAATGAGAATACGTCTACCCATCATATCTTTATTATGCAACGTTCTTTTATCAAAGTGGCGGTTTCACCACAAATAATTTACTAATTGAGCGGTCTAGTTTCTTAGAAAATTATATCAACAATCCATAATCTTCAAAAGTTATTCCTCATATTAGATATCATCTTTTCATTGTATAACCTTTAGTTTAGTTGACGGCAATTATTTGGTATATAATTCTTAATAATAGTTGAACTGAACACATCACATGCTTCAGTGAGGTTCTGTGGAAGCATCATGTTTTATGAAAAACTCTCGACCTGATCAATATTATCAAAGGGTCTCAAATACCTAGGGCTTAAATCCAATTATTACAATACCTCATAAACCTCTTTCACAATTATATTTATAGAAACACCATGTCACCATCATAAAATTAAATATGATGTCAAAAATAATCAACATTATTTTTTTATAATCTTTGTGATGCACTTATGTGTTGCCGAATGGATCTGACCTTCCATACAATTTCTTTAGCTATCTGATAACCCAAAATCATTTTTTTCCAATTATCATCCTATCATGTTGGAGTTCTAAACATCTTTCCTTAAATGGGTTTTTGTTATCAATATAAATTATTTATTGAATGAATTTTTTGTAAAAAATATTGACTAGAGGGTGGTGTCGATACCAACCACCATTGAAACCTATACAACATTATCTTAAAATATCCTCTAGGGTTTTAATTTTTCATTCATATTTTCCTTCGATTATAATATAATTAATAGTACAAAAACAGAATTCTATTTCATGAGTGTGTTTAAATGTTTACCCAAACATTGGGGAAAACCATAGATCCCAATTAGATATTATAGAATGTGTCACCCCAAGAAATCATTACACAACCTTAATTTTTATTATAGAAATATAATATGTAGATAAATATTCTATGATAGAAATGATATCTACTAAATTTTAATGAAATTGACTAAAACCCATATACCATTATTCCCATAAATATTTAGGGAGTATGATGATAGAATCCATGGTGATGTATTTCTACATCCATTCTAGTTTGGGTAATGGTTATAAAATACCCTTATAATATTATCTCATATATTTAACATACTGACATACAAAGAACTATGATACAAACTATACAATACCCCTCTTAATTCCATCCCACATGGAATGTACTTTTATATCCCTATAAATCTTCTCACTTCCATGATGAATTGGGAATGATGAAATACATGCTTCTTCATGATTTCCCCTCAAATTTGTTTTACATGGAACACATGCACAGTTATTGAGAATTATAATTCCATCATAATCATGGTTAAACTCATTAAAATTTCAATCTTTCTTCTATATCTCATTATCGTTCTCTTGAGCCTCATTAATATTCACTTTGATGGATGGTTGAACATTCATTTGGGAAAGATAATATTTCTCCTCTTAACTAAATATTTCAAAATCCATCATTTAGAAATCAAAAAATATTAGATCATTCATGATCTGTATTATAAATAAGATAGCATAACCATTTTGGATCAATGCATCATCCACCTTTTTTCTCTATTAGGTTGTTAATGATTTCAAGTATCATAGTTTTTAATTAGATCAAAGCATATTCTCTTGAGAATTTCTAACACCTTCTGTGTGAATAAATTATTTAAATATTTATGATTGAAATATATATATATATCACAAATTTCAGATTAAATATAATTCCACTATTTCATTAATTCGATGATTAGCATAACTGGCTCAAATTCATTAGTTGAGTATAATTTATCACTAACCATCAACTTTCTTGAGGCATAATCTATCTCTATATTGATTTATATAATAATAAATATCAATCCTTTCTCTGATGCACCGCTATCTACTAGATACCCTTATCCACTATAGTGTAATGTAAACACATGTGATTTTACTAATATTTTCTTTAATTCATTAAAATTTTACTCATATTCATATTTCTAGAGGTACATGACTCCCTTCAAGGTTATATTGGTGAGTTGATTGGATATCCATGAATAACTAACCACAAATATTCATTAATATCCATCCAAGTCAAGAAAACATTATATCTCTATCATCAAAATGGTTTTCGACCATTTTTAATATCTCCCATCATTGATGGGTCTACTCATACACCATTTCATGATATTATATTACCAAAAATGAAACCTTTTGTTTACAAAATCCACAGTTAGTAAAATTTTCATATATCATCTCCTTTTTAGGATATTGAATACAATTCTAATGTATTATAAATGATAAAGATTTATCATTTAATATATATTAATACCATATATATAGTCTATATAAAATTATTAATAAAATGTATAAAGACTTTATTTAGTAAACCCGTGAATATTCCATGGGAATTAGTAAAATTAAATGGAATCTCTATATATTTATAGTTTCCATACCTTGTAAGAAATGATTTCAAGTATATATTCTCTATTTTCACCCATAATTGATGGTTTCAATAATTATGGGAAATCTTAGAATATTATTAATCTCTACACATTTGATCAAACTAGTTATAAATTCTGGGTAGAGGATAGATTTTCATTCTTATGATCTTTTTCTATTCAGAAAAATCAATGTATAGTCACATGGATCAATCAGTATTCATTAAAAAAGAACATGTTCAGCCTAAGGTGACACATTTGGACTAATCAATCACTTTTCACTATTATCCTAGAGTTAATTCATCAGTTTTGGAAAATAAACGTGGGCCATTATTAAATATATACATTAAAAAACTCCATCATAATCATAATGTTATTTATATCGAGTTTTCACCATCCATCAGAGTTAAATACCCATTTTGTATATGAATCATGACCCATCCAATAGATGTGATCATGATCATAAATTTGTACCTATTTTCAAACAGATAAACAATCATAAGATTGTTTGTAATAACAAATATTACATCCCTAACTTAGTGTATCATGTGGGATTTCTATAGAGAATCTCAATCCATGCCTAAGATAACATCAAATTTAACTAGAGTGTGATTAATGATATTTTCTTGAAGTAAATTCCCACAAACATCAACTAGAGAAGAATCATATTCCAGAGATGCAATTATCTATTCATTAGGGGATTCCACTACTAATTCAACATGTAATAATTGATGTTTGGAATTAGCATTCCCAGTGAATTTAAATGATACAATTTTATTCATATTACTAAACCTAAAAATGTATTTCAGTATTTGAGTACTATTTTCAGTACTAAACATCATTATTTAGATATATTCACTATTTAAAACCAAAATGGTTAACATAAACATAATCCATGGTTAATCATATATATTGATGTTTAGAAATAATATACAGGTTTTATGAATCATAAATCATTCAATCCAATGACTGATATTTTATGATTAACCTTATTCATACATGTTCATTATTTAAATTCCTTATAGTGGTTTATAATGATTTTTTTAATTTACATGACATATCCTCTAGGAGTGTCAAACTAGGTATGAAGATCAGCCTATTTTCATCCACCAGGTGACAATAGAGTCATTGAAAAATTTACCTTTTTAAATTTAATACCACTATGTATTAGTATTCCTGAGAAAAATATACTATTACTATCTAGAAAGGGATGTAATTTAATGGAAAATATTTACTCTATCTTTCACCACAATAACATGGTGTTTTATTGTTCTTTGCATACACCTATGGTTCACTCTAATGATTTCTAAACCAAGTTCCCAAGTGTTAACAAATCCTTTCCTATGATATAAACTATAGAGACCTAGGATTTTTATTTATAAATATTACATATTTGAAATTTATATACAATAAATTTCATAATTACATGCATATGGAAGAAAAAATTTCATTTTCATTAGATACTAGATACGTGATATTATTATTTGAAATGAACTTAATCATCTCCCATAATGATCTTGCGATATAGTACAGTTGTTATACATATCATATTGAAACCCATTATTCATAACCTGAGAAAAGAAATCATTAGAATGAGAGATCTGATATGCATATTTAGTCAAATCATGGGGGATATAAATGATCACATGGGAATATTAGGATCATACAAGTATAATAAAATGATATTGATATTTGTAAGTCAAACCCTATGTAAAAAATATCATAATCCTAAGTCATGGAATAAAGCTAGATATTCAGAAGACATGAATCATAATGATATAAAATATCATAATCTATGATATCATAATATATATATATGAATATGGTAAAAAATAATCTTATAATATTGTAAATATTTTAAAATAGAAATAAGTTCAGTCATTATCATATGTACATGAAATCAGGCACTCACATAAACTTTTAAGCTATGAAACTTGGCCCATGAAAAGCCTTATTGACATGAAATTCTGCCTATACAAAACCTTATGGACATTAAATCAGGTCCAAACATAACCTTATGGACTTGAAATTGATTTCACACATAACGATATGTAATGAAGTCACACACATTACATTTAGAACATGAAATGTGTTTCACAAATAACAAAATTAACTAATGAGTTATCCATATTTACCCAATTCACTTGAGGGAGATATAATTCACCCCAATCACATAAAATATACATTTTTAAAACATAAGATCATAAAAGAATCATCATATCGTAACTAGTGGAAAGGAAATAAGTTCACAAACATTTCATTATAGTGTAACAAATGGATAAGAAATATGTTTCATAAATAACCCTTCATTATAATAATGAACAAAATACATCTTCAAAAAATAATGATGGTACCATTGGATCATATCCCCTTTAATATTAGAAAAATTTATGGTTATTATCATCAATTAAGTTTTTTTAAATATCATTTAAACATTCATTAGGAAAATATAATTTTCATTTTGATATTACTTTATTAAAATATAAAAATTCCAAAAATATTAAAGAAAACAATTTCATTGAATATAACTTTGAAATATTGTATTTGAGTCATTATATCCTTGGTTTTTCATGGTGGTATGGAAATACTGTTCATACCGTACATATGTAAATGATTATTCCTTTCACATTTTTAGTAAAAATTCGAATGTATATCATCCAGAAAAAGGAAACAAAATTGATTTTTACCTATTTTTAAAAAATTAAAAAATCTATAAAAATTTCATTAATCAATATTTTTATAATATAAAAATATTTCTACTAAACATTTTTATGATACATGGACATGGGATTTAAAAATATTCAGTAGAAGAGAGAAATGATTATTGTTTTCCATTAAAATAATATTTTTAAACATTGATTATGTAAAGAGAATAAAATGAAAGCAACAAGATTTTTTAATTAAATATCCATAGTATAATAAAATTCATGTGTTTATTTAGATACATATAATAATATTTCATCATTGGTACTAATCATAAATAAAACTAATACAAAAAGTGGTTTTAAAAAAATACCCTTTCCACATTGATATATTTTGATTAATAATCCCCATGATATGAATAAACATAGATTTATATTTATATCCCAAAATATTATGATATTAATCATGAAATACATTCACGTGAAATGTATACACCACACAATAGAAAATATTTGTGTATATAGAATGTTTTCCACATAAAAAAGTGACCCGTACATCGCCTACATCATGTCTCAACATTATTTATTCACATCAGATGATAATGTATAATATATATAGGATTATTATAAATATATTATATAATAATAGTCATATATATCACACCTTATATTGTTTAATTATGACCATTATTTCCTTTTTATTAACAATTCCTTGTTAAAATTATATTTTAGGTAGGCCATAAGTACGTGTTGGAGTTCAATTATCTAGAAGGATATACCAAAATAAAGGTAAATAATATATATAAATTATAAAATAACTATTATAGCATAAAAATCCCATATATTAAATAAATATATCCTTATTACCAACCATTTCAAGATAAATTATGCAATGGATCACATCGGCTTGGGGAGGTGGTAGTCCAAACAAACACATGAGTGGCATTATCATTTTCAATGAATTTGAAGGTAAGAAAGAAGTTGATATATTATAATTACAAAATTATAAATATTCAATTATTATTATTATTATATATATATATATATAAATTAAATACATCATTATATCAATTTCGGAGAGGCGGTGATGGAAAAAAATTAATTCAGTTCATGAGGCAGTAGTTTGTTGTATACATGATCAAATGTTTTGTTTACAATTTAATGGTATATGAGATGGATATAGGTTATTATATTAAACTAATATCATCTAATAAAATTTAGAATATTTATTTTATTACATAATCATTGTTTAATAATATTTCAAGAAGGAGGAATTATAAATAAAACAGAAAATTATCAGTTTAGAACGAAAGATCTTCTCTAAAAAACCACTTTATGTAAGAACGAAAAGAATTTTTAGGAGGTTATAATAAAAAAAATATGGAATCTAGTATGTTTTTAGGGAATTAAGGATGGAATTTTAATGAATTTTTTTACCAAATTGTTTCATAATTTTCATGAGGTGAGGAGAGAGGGTACTATTTTATAAGTGGAGGAGAGGACACACTTGGAATTTTTTAAAATAAAAAGGTGTGCCATATTTTAAACCATAAAAAATGATCACAAATGGACCATTTTATATGCTTATATAATATATGGTTTAAAAATTTCATTAAATTTGTATTTATACAATTCTATAGGTTATTTTACCACATATATTTTTATTTTAACCACTAAGTAAACCCATTTAATCCTTAAGTGAAGTAATTATTTTTATTATTTTTAATATTAATTTGGAAAAAAAATTATGTTTACAATATTTTAAAATATTAATGATTCTGATTAAAATATATTTTATCTATTTTCTCAAATTCCATTCATATAATATGAAAAATATAAATTAATCTTAAACCCACAGACACGATTAAAATGGTTTTTTATAGACACCCATTCCATATGTATGGAATTATTTAATATAAATTGTTTAAAAAAAATCTAATTACAATAACATAAATATATTTAATAATGACATAATTTAAATAATTTAACGTTAAAATTTTTTCAAACATCATGTACCTAGGTAGATTCTATAAATGAAAGGGAATATTTTAATTAAAATCAACACCGTTCGTTATTCACTAAACGATTATCTTAAATATATATAAAAAATCACCATAAGATAACTTTTATATGTCCATTCAGAAATGAATTTAATTTTTTTAAATAAGTTTCATAAAATTTAAAAAATTAAATTATAATTCATATTTTCAAAAAGAACAAATTTTTTTTTAGGAATATTTATTTTTTAAAGCATTTAATTACTTTAATATAAATTATGTTGTTATTTATAAATATATTTTTATTTATCAAAAACCATTATACATTATATTTAAAATCTGGTTACTCTTATTCAGATTTAAAAATTTAAATTCTATGTTATAATTTTTATTTTTAAATTATATTATTAAAAGTGTATAAATTTTTTTTGAAACATTTTTATTTCTTGTAACATAATATATCAAATAAATTAAAATTATATAAAAAAATATTCATAAAAACATATAGAGTTAAAGTGATTTCTTCATGCCCTATAATTTAATTTAAATTTAAATCATTAAAAACCTATGGTATAAATGGACTCTAATAGGCCAATGAGAGGTCTGCTGAGTGGAGTACATTCACACAATAGTCTAAAATGATCTTTTCTGTTATAGTATGTGTCATAGAACAATTACTTTGGAATATAAATGGGTGAAATATGATTTAGATATATATGGAGAGTCCTTGTGCGGTGTTTTAGTCCATTCCTTAATACATAATTATATGAGAATGTGATAGGATGGGGGTTGTCTAGCCTAGGTACAAAAATTAATTGGGTTAATGGATGAAGAGCATGGCCCTTTTTAATTAAATACTCATAAATTCCATATGTTTATTCTAAATGATATATTGTCACTTGTTATGTTTTTTTTGGTATGTATATTTTATCCCATCCACTTTGATAGATTTCATAGTGGTGGATTATCTACACATATATCGATGATATATAATTGACCAATTAGAGTTCTCTTGGTGGTGCATCATCTACTTAAAGATTTTTATATGTGGTATATCAACCACCTAGAGAGTGATATGAGTGGTATATCATCCAACTAATGGATATTTTTTAGTTCCCCATTGTATAATTTGAGACTTTTATTAGTCTTATATCATCCAATTGTAGAGTCATATCAGTGGTGTATTATCCACCAGTTTGATTTTTCTTTGTGGAACATCATCAACATGGAGGCCAGTTTTGGTAGTATATCATCCAACTAGAATTAGGGATACCACATTCAATATATGATTGCTTGTTCACAATTAATATTACATTTGTAATTGATATTTTACTTTTATATGGCCTAGGGTGATTTATTATTCACATAGTGATAAGTGATGGTGATAAGTCATTCACTGTGATTTTTTATTAGGAATTATCTTCTATTCATCATCAATGTGTGTTCAATGTATTCGCACCTCATCCCATTAATGCATAAGGAAAATAATTTATAATCACATGTGGTATAGATATTGATCATTTTACATTGTTATAGGTTATTTATTTAATGTTATTTCTCTAAATAATTATAATTCACTAATAAAAATAAACTTCTTCTTATCAGACTCTCTTAGTGACAATATTAGTGGTGGACTAATGAGATATACTTGCACCATGATCGGGTTCTATGGTGCTCGATCAGATTATTCATTATGTAAGTAAGGGAAGAGGATCTCTTTTTTAAATTTATTTTTTGGTTCTGGGTTGTGTTGGGTGATTGGGATATGCAGGAACTCGAGATTATTGTTTTGGATAACTAAATTGTTATTCATAATTTTGATCTCATTTTTACATGATATTTTCATTATATATCAAGGTTTGTATTGTTTAACTTGTATGAAATTTATAGTATCTCATTTTTTTATCATATGATTATCTGTAGTTTCTATTATTTAGTATATAATTGTGATATTCATTCATATATAATAATTATCTTATGATGATTTTTTACTAATATTTCTTTCACTGTGGAATTTGATTGTCTATACAAATGAGGGTATAATGACCCTTATTTATACATTAAACATGAACATAGGATGGAAGATTTTTGGTGTACATAGATGCACTCCTTTGGTATTTGAACCCCAGTTCTATCATAATATAGGTTTATTGAACCAAATATTCTTTATCATCATTGGTAGATTCTTAAAAACATCATATTTTAAATGAATATCGATGTTCTTTTGAGCCAAATTACAAATTCAACGATTCCAAATCTCATTCACCAATTTGGAATAATTTAATAATTATTTTAATCATTGAATATTCAATATAAAATTATTATTATATGTTATCACTTCATGATAATTATTCCATCTATTTACCTCCCAATAAAAAATTAATTGCATAAATGGTAATCTCATTTCCATTGTTAAAAATATCAGAAAGACTTATGTCATTGTGTCCCAACCCGTCAAAAAATAGTATGTTGCTTGATTCATGCTCTGTTCTCATGTTTTGGATTTTCAACAATATTAAAATTGATTGGTCTATCATTTAAAAAAATGGATGCTCCCCTATCATAAATTTAGATATCTTTAAATATTTGTTTGTACATGGACATGTTTGATGAGAAACTACAACCACGTACCTTTTATTTCAACCTTTTATCTCTTTATAAGCCACAAGAGACAATAATTATTTTTCATGATTTCTCTTAGTCTTAGTAAATTTTGAGTTATAATTCCTCATTAATTTAGAAATTAGCATATTGTGAACCTTGTTCATGGTGTGAACAATTTGAATAAACATCTTATAATTTTATTAAATAGATTTTGAATTACTATATTATTTCAGGATCACTTTCATATTTTGGTTTAAATAAATTCTAATAACATTATGTCGACTCCCCCTTTATTTATTGTACCTCTTCAAATTAGTCAGTGAAATATTACACAATCACTCATAGGTTTTTTGTACATAATTTATACATCACCAACATATTCCTTCGAGGTGAAATATCTATCGTTAGAAATATGTTTAATAAAAATATTCTTATTTTTATTCATCTAACATGTAGTCTAATTATATCATTAAAAATCCTCATTCATAGAATAACTCTACTTTAATTTTTTATTCTCCATTAATCATAAAATCTTTACATTCATTATTTTTCACATCAATTTTTTGGGTTTTTTAGTACCACCACTTGAATTTATAATACGTGTTCTCTACTCCTTAGGTGGGGTGATTCAATTTTTTCTGTTCCCATTTCCACTACATCAGTTTTTGTAACAAGATTTTGTTTTTAAAAAAAATAGTAGTTCGTGGAACAATAATTAAATTCCAAATATTATTATTATAATAAAATATATTGTTAGTTTATTTATAACATTCATTGACATATACGAAAACAATATGAAACTAAATGCCTATGTTCTTTAAGGAATTTTTTTGCATCAAACAAATTCATATAAAGAGAAATTATCTCCATTAATAGAAATTATATTATTAGTAGTGAAACCGAGTATCATGTATCTCTCTTCAAGGATTAAATTGAGATCACACTTATTTCTATTTCACTCCACTTTATTCTTATCGTTCTTCAATAACCATGAAGTATCAATAAATTTTATAGATTATTCAGTCTCCTTCCAAAAAACTTATTCCTCATTTTTTGGTTCTTGTTATTTTTTGGCACTCCAAAATATATATCTCAAATTATATTTCACTTTTTTTATACTTATCATTCATTTTAATAACTAGTTCCATATTCACTACTTATTTTTTCTTTACTATTTGACTTCTTTAACTATATAGATTTTATTATTAATGCGTTGTGTCATTTTTCCTCATAATATTCCTCATCATTTTCAACTTCCTCATCAAATTATATGTCTTCATGTTTTAATAAAATGTTCATTTCCCATTATGTTTTGGCCTTTATTTTTTATTTTAATGTAATTTCTTCCAAGTTGAATATTTGGAACCTTTTTTTATCATTCCAACAATTTAAAAAAGAATTATAAAATTCATCAAAAACAATGTACCATCTTTTTGGTCGATTTCCTCCACTCTAGAAAAAATCTATCCAGTGTCTTTAGAAAAATTTAAATCCTATATTATTGTCTCATTTTATGATTTTGTTGTTCCGTTTATGGATAATAATCCCCGAATTTCATGGGATATCAACAATATTTTGAGGTTTTCCAGGTTCTCATGATCCAATAATTGATTATTTATTGAATAAATATTTACGTTGAATTTATTCAAGATAATCCTTATCAAATTATTTACCATGATTTAATCTTAAAAAATATATCCATATATTTATATTAAAAAAATATTCATTAACCCAAATTAATAATTATTCCATTAATTCATCTCCATCTTTTCAATTATCCAAAAATCCCACTAGGAATATTTATAATAATGAAAAATTTACATTTTTTTCTCCCATATCAATATCATACAGTTTCCTCTAAATTCCATTTTGTATCACTGTAAACATTAATCATGTAAAATAAATCATTGATCAAGATGACTGTAAAAGAATATATACTCTCCCATTGGAATCATTATTTTATTTATCTAGAAAAATAGTGTTCCTCCCAAAAACATGTTTGTTTACATTTTTAGTGAGATCAAGAAGTTACAAGAAATGTAATAGATGACATAGAACCTTACCATCCATCAATAAATGAAATATAATTCCATTGAACATGGTAATTTTATTTTTATTAATTTTATTCATGATTTCTATTGATATCATTGATCATAAAGAATCTAATAACAATTAATGAAATTAGATCCCTGGGAAAATACATAGAACTGATATATTTAGATACAAAATAAAAATTTACATGGATAATAATTAGAAAAAACTACTGTCCTCCTATATACATATTGTGAAACATACATTATAATAGAACCTGAAAAAGTGGTGAATTGATGTGTACTAAAAATGTACTCATAAATTAATTTTTTTTACATAACTAGTTATTGTAAAACTTCAATATATGAAAAAAAATTACCAGACAAAGAGAATTAGAACACACATTACATTGGGGTATTTTATGGTTCATACACTGTTGTTATCTAATTTATAATCATCGTTGAACAATTGTTGTAATCCCATTATACACTTTTTTATATTATTTTCAACTAGCACAGTAAAAAGATCATTAATATAGTCTTAAACATAATGAATTAGAAAGAATGATGAGAAAAAACCAGTCTATCAATCTTCACTTCCCACCTCAACAATCTTTGGAATTTGGATCAGGTTTACAACCTTGTTCATCTCCCCAATCCTAGAAAAAATCTCCATAAAAACTCCCTAAAATGGGTGGATAATTTTCTCAACATTTCATCACACTATTCTAGGGGCATAACACATTTATTTATAGTACCATTATATATCAAGATATAGTTGTATGTGTTACAATGTGGTGGTGAAACTTAAAAAATATGAATTTTAAATCAATAAATATTACTATACTATTATGAAATTTCAAGATTTATTATGATAATGTAATTAGAAATGTTAAAATTTATACTAGGATTATTTTTTCATGACCACTATCCTTATTATGATAGTGATTTGTTCTCCAAAACAACACACATTAATCCTTCATGAAAATGAATATTTATTTCATTGGAACTTCTCCAACAGCATGTGACCTCAGATTATAGAGTGACTTCCTTCATCTCCTTAGTCATCCATGCATAAAAACATCATTTCATAGATATTTGGAACATCCCAAGCCCTATTGTTCCTATGATATTCCATCACTGTGGAACATCCAAGACTATGACATGGTGTACCTATGTTATATTATAATACTACTTTTATTAATACAAGAGTATTTCAATATATTCTTCAAAGTCATGTTTTAATTAAACATATTAATTGTTCAATATTTTAAATTTCAATAAACTACAATCAACTTGAACTCATCAGTGATAATATTTTCAATACGTACAACATAAAATCAAATTCAAAATCATAACGGTATTATTTAAAAAATGTCAAATAATACATCCAGTGTGGATGTTATCTAAAACCCCAAATAATAATATAAAATAATGATTGTGGTAATTATCCAACTCTTAGTTTAAAGATCATTGTATTGTTGATAACTTCTCAATTGATATAAATTAATAACTCACCCTTTTTCAATTCAATTCCTTAGGGCTATTCAATCTTCAATATAACTCAACATCCTGAGTCAGCATAGTATATTCAGATTAAAACCTAACCGATATTTTAAAATCCAAAATCCATGCTTTCATGTATTTTATATGAACCAAAATATCATGGTTTTATTTTATGTCCTTCTAAAATCCTCTCATGTTATACATATACACTATCTTATTATACTAAATATGTTATATTAGATCATTATATTTATAAAATGGGATGTTATTTTGAAAAGTATGTTGTATTCACTAAAATTTCATATCAATGGGATGTTTGTAACTAAGTAAAATTAAATTACATTAATTCTAACCAAATTCATATAATCACAAGACCTTATGTGTGCCCCTCCATATACCAGATAATTTGGACTTGTGGGGAGGCCTTGAAACTAATACATATTTGAGTATTACAATGGTAAAAATATAAACATGAATAAATTAAATAAATTAACATATAGATAAAGTTACCCGATCCTATCACTTGTGATACACACAACAAAACTAAAACAAAATACCCTAATATTGAAAATTTACATGTAAAGTTATATAATCAACAAATTACAGTCAAGCTAATCATAATGAAATAATTAGATAAAATAATAAAAATAAGTCAATAAGAAATATTCTTAAACACGTTGTATATCACTTCAAGGGATGACCCATATCTCTAACAACCTATCCCAAAATAACTATACAAAGTTAAAATTAATGATAAGAAGAACTACATGTTTTTTGTGGTTTACATGTATTGTGTGAGTCTAAATCTTATTAGTAACAACAATTATACTCTAAAAGAATATGGATGTCAATATGTGTAAATGTGTTCGTAGCATGAGTTATCTTGAGATGAATAACCCAATTCACTAAACCTAAAACATAAAATAACACAAGAATAAAAATAAAATAAGATACTAATGGTATTCGCTAATGATATTAAATGGTGAGAAATAATACATGTTAGTCTTTGTGGGTCTACCAAGACACCATATATTTTCCCATTCCTTATTTGGACTTCACAATAGAATTGTACTATAATCAATCTAGAAATCATTAATGGTTCAACCATGATAAAAAATTGTACATTTAGCATTTATTTATTTTGAAATGGAATAAATAATAATTATTTGATTTATTTTATGTCTTAGGAATCCTATTAACTATTATATATCACTACAAATCAATAATGTAACATCTCAGATTTTTCATTTATTAATATTAGATATTATATGAATTGATTTGAGAGTAGGGATTGGGGCAACATGTTATTCCGAGTCTCGGTGTTCCCAGAACGATTACATCAATAATATTAATCTTTTAAATAGAATGTGCACACATTTTTCCTAAAAAAGTTAAATAACTCCTAAAAAGGTTCCCAAATCAGAAATATGGGAGAATCGTTGAACTTAGAATGTGATTTTTAGCCTAGGTGTGATTTAAGATTTATCGATGTGGCTCTTTTTATAAATAACTATTGAATGATGTAATAGTTTTTAAATAATTTAAATGAAAATTATTTTACATGACAGAATGGATTCTTTCATTCATATTAAACCTTTTTTAGGAATCTAGTTTTATCACCATAATCAAGGAATTCGCCTGAGAAGTGTAGAATGAATCCTCTCAAATGAATGATGATAGACCGTGGATCGTTAAGACAAAGATACTGGATGATCTCATCAACAACTGAAATGTAGTCACTCCTCATCATTGACCGATCCAAACTCCAAGTATGGATGATGTTTTATTGTTTCTTTTCCCCATTCTTAATTTCCTAATAGAATATGGGTAAATTCAAAAATATATTGATCCATGGTTTGGTCATTGTTGAATGATGGTTTATTGATGTTGGATTATCATAATATTAGTTTATCATCATCATTTATCCTTATAATGAAAATGAATTTGGGCCAACATGAATAATGATGAAGGTTCATTATTTGGGAATTATTAGTGCTTTTCCCTCTCACATTCTTGATGTTCATCACTATTTTATCCTTGTGACTACGAATCAACTTGTCTAGAGGCTCTGAACGTGATCAGACCCCAGGATTGGAGGCAGGAAAAAATATATTCCAGATCATGGTATATTAGCACCCGGGGACAACAGAGGTTCTTTCATTTTAATGTTTTGAGCACCGGAGGAATAATTTCAACTTGTGGATGTAGAAGGGGTAGCGAGCGGTGCCACATGGGGGTGTAAGTAGCAGCATGTGATCCGGTAGAGATTGTAGAATTTGAGGGTGCCCAACATGGTGTGACATCTTGTGGGATGTGACGGCAGTGGCTGTGGAAGACCACATTGATGTGCCAGCCTAGAAACAGGATAGTTCGGGCTACCGGGAAGAGCTGACATGGCGGTATGAGCCAAAAATGTGGCTCGAGATCAGCTGGAGTGGGCCAAGTCGGCCTGGAAGACTAGGTCAGACCTGGGGTAGACACAGGTGACTGAAAAATTAACAACAGTTGATTGAGCCTCCACACATCCTTGCAATCGGGGGCCCTGTCTGAAACTGTGGAAACTCGAGCTGGCATTGGGTGGTCAACTACCAAAGTTAGTGAACTTGTCTCACGGTTTTTTCAAAACCTAGTAAACCCCTTTTTAAATTTTCAAATTTCCATAACTTTCAAACACGACTTCTATTTGACGATCCATCTATGATATTGGGACCCTTATGAAGAGATGGTCATTTAGAGATATGCTATATTGGGGTTTTTGGGAGTGTGCATATGACCTAATGGCTTTAGGAGTGAGTTTTTCCAGAACATGTGTGATTTATGAAAACATATTTGTGGGGGATATATCCTAAAGAATGTATGTCTTATATAGACTATTTGTCCTATAGAGACTACGTGTCTTATTATTTTTTTGTGTCTTATGAAGACTATATGTCATTTTATTACTGTGTGTCTTATTGGACTGAGTATAAATATATGTTTTTATATATTTATTGTAGATATATTTTTATGTGGAGTTGAATATTCATTGAATTATGGTATTACTACTTGGTATTCCTTTTTGGTATTACATTTTTGGTATTCATTAATGGGATTCCATTGTGGTATTTCCTTGGCGGTATTCCCACATGGAAATAATTCGTGGTATTTTCTTTGTGGTATTTTTTTTAGAATTAATTCACAGTATTTCCTTTTTGGTATTCCTTTATAGCATTTCCTCAGGGTATTTCCTATATGATATTTAATTTCGGGTATTCCTTTGTGGTGTCGAAGTGTTCTACTGAGTGTTGTTTTAGTAACCCCTACATGAAATTTTCCGGAACATGCAATATCTTGTGAAGATGATCAAATAGTTGAAATAGATCCATGAATACTAGGACCAGGTGGTTCCTTGTGTGACCAAATAGGCTAATATGTGTTTTGGAAGCTTTTCCAATGATATTCTTAGTACCTGTTATAGTACATGTTGGACTTGTGGCTGCAAACTCGTTTCTTTTCGTGGTATTTGTCTTTCCATGTTTACTTTTCAGTACATTACCTTTTGTACTTTGGATGTGGGATATAGTGGTTTCCAGTCATTATTTTTATATTGATTTTATATTTCAAAATCTATGGCTTAGAGATGGGTGTGTGTGTGTGTGTGTGTGCATACATGTACTTATGAAAATTGATTCTATTTGTGGGATATCCTACTTGGTGCTCGTCCAAATCCCCTGCCCTATTTCAGGTAGGCATGGGGTAGTCACAGAATGATTCCACTTGGTAAAGGTCATGACCTAGTGGTATCAAAGCAGTCTAGTTCTACCTTAGGAATGGGAGTTTGTTAGGTTGGTTTGAGGAAACAATATTATGTTTTTAAAATTTGAATTTCGTGATAGGAAATCCATTGTGGGTGAAGCAGCCGACATATCCATAAAAAAGGACTCTTGAAACCTCCTTTTCGACTAGGTACATGAAAAATATTTTTGTATGGAAAATAATGGTATATGAATATTATAGGTGTGTGTTGGTTATTCCATGTCCTTCTTGAGTCAGCTCTCCAGCTATACTCTGTTGGCTATGGTATGTCTTGTTTTATTAAAGGTTACCTACACATAGACATCCAGATAGAATTCCATTGCATGATCACGAGGATGATCCACCTAGAGATGAGGAATTAGTATATTGTATTGTACTAGACACACCACCACTGGAATGTTTACCACTTATACCACCGCCCATCAAGAAGTAACAACTACTAGAAATACTATGTGGGAATGCACACTGGCATAGCACATTGCATGAGTTTAATAGAAAATTAAATCTCATGATTAAGGGTGATCCATACCCCATGGCCGCTGAAGATTGGCTAGAGGTAGTTACTCATTTCTTCTACATTGTGAGGATGCTTTCCAACCAAATGAAAGTCATGGATGGGTGTTTTTTTCAAGGATATTTTTGGAGACGGTGGATATTTGTGGCCTAGAAACATGATGAGATGAATCTATCTTGGTAAGACTTTGAGTATATTATCATCGAGGAGTTCTTTATTGAATTGTTGTGTTATTTTTGGATATTAGAGATACTACATATGCAGTAGTACAGTTAGACTATGGTGGATTACTTTGTGAGATTTACAGATCTTTCGCGACACTCCACAGATATGGTTCGAGATTCATTTTTCACGACTCATAACTTTTAGAAGGTACTATACCATGTCATCATAGCATCCATGATATCCCTTATAATTCCTACTTATGCTGGGGTACATGAATGATCTCTACTAATTGGGAGACTTCTAGCTGAGTAGAACCGAAAATGGGAGTTACTAGCAGGCACCAGGTAGCTGAGACCTCGGAAGCAGGTAGACGACAGTAGTCACAGGGACCCAATCAGGTGAGGTGCTTCGAGAGAAAATATCAAGACATAAAATCAGTTGTTCGGGTACTCTAGTGAAGCTATAGTCACCTAAGAGACATGAAGTGTTATTTGTGTGGAAGTTGGGGAAATTTGTCATGATATTTCTTGACCCTTCTTATGGTCGATCTGGAGATGGTCGAGTGACATTGATGTAGAGGTGTAGGTAGGATCAGGTTGGATTGTAGGGAACTCAAGATGGAATGGGAGTAGGTATTGTTGAAGGTGGTGGTCATAGGTTGGAGGAATTACCACCACCACTATAATGCAGTCCACGAAAAGCCCAGGGAGATTGTGTACAGGGAAAACGCCAACTACATACGATAGAGCCTTTTGACCAAAATTATCTAGGGATGATTAGAGGCATGATATGTGTCCTTTCCTCCTTATCAATAGTTTTTATAGACACATGTTGAGTTTTTCTATTCTTTCCACAAACCTTGTTTGAGAAACAACGATTATAGTTGAACTATTGACTCGACCATTACACTTAGATACTCTTAAAAGATAAAATTTGATGATCAAATAGTGGTGCTGACATTGTGACCATACTCATGGAGGTGAAAGTTTTGTTTGGGATC
The DNA here is from genome assembly GCA_963277665.1 of Viscum album. NCBI lineage: Eukaryota > Viridiplantae > Streptophyta > Magnoliopsida > Santalales > Viscaceae > Viscum > Viscum album. Next base: position 1,915,559,143 of record OY728122.1, read on the forward strand.
TTATGGTAATGACATCATGGTATTATGATGACATTCTAGGTATAGACTGGTTATTCACAGTTCATGCTGAGATTCACTGTTTTATGTATAGAGTGTGGTGTGTCCATAGTGATTGGATCATGTTTTCATTTTATTAGTGAAAAGGAAACACATGTAGTGTAGGATGGACTCACACATAGGATGGTGAATCCAATCCCTTGTCAGTTTTTTAGCCTTACCCTCGATGTAGTGGACGATTTGAGTCCACAGTTTTTGGTAAGAGTGAAAGACTATGTGGTCATCATTCTTGAGGATATTCTTGGATTACCTCACCAAAGGATGGTAAAATTGAACATTTATCTATACCTTAGTAAGACAAAAAACAACTAGACCAACATGTTGGATTTCTCCATGAGAGAGTCTTGAGATGAGGGTGAAGATAGAGGACTTGCAAAATAAGTGCTTTGTGAAACCCAATGTTTCACCATGGGAAACCCCAATTTTCTTTTCCAAGATGGAAAACATGTTCTTTAAGTTATGTTTGGACTTACAATGCCCGAACAAGGTGAATGTGAAGAATGGGTATCCACTACTGAGGATCGATGAACACTTTGATCATTTGAAAGGGGAGTCAATGTTCTCAATGATTGAAAATAGATATGGCTATCATCAGTTACAAGTATGGGATGAGGATATACGGAAGACGACCTTATGTTGGAATTGTAGGTTCTAGGTGAAGTTTATGAATGTGGATAGGTGTACCCAGCTTTTATTTAACTATTAATAACGATCAGTCCAAGATCTATCATGATGATAAAATGCCATATCATTGAAATATAATGAAGAATTAAAAAAGAAAGAGGGGTGTAATGAAACCATAGATAGTATCATTATATAATGGTTATAATAAATTTAAATAAAATGAAATAATTACCTTGATGCAATTGTCTCTTCGTTGATTATTTCTATCATAATCTAATGTGATCTATCATTACGTTGTGGAAGCCAAGCATATGATTCCTCTTGTAGTGATCCACACATGCTCCACATATCTCTAGACATCACCAAAGGGATCTCTAGGTGATAGTGTAGAAGAGATTTCACTTGTAATGTCTTCCTTTGATCACCTTGAGAGCCGCTTCCAAAGTTCCCACCTTGAATTGTTGGAGGAGGATCTCTCTCATTACATTAGAGCATTCTTATAGGAAGGGAATTCTATCGAGGATTGAGAACATTCTCTAGATCTATTATGCACAACGAAAAATAATTTCTCATCTTAATGAGAATAATGCAATTAGGATTTATAATACTTTGAATAATGAAAAAATAATTACCCATTGATATTAATTTATTTCATTTAATTATTAGTATGACCCCATGTCTAATAATAGCATTTGACTATTATTATCACTTGATATGTTCCCAGTGAATTGCACCTAATAATATTTAATTAAATTAATAATATTATTCCTCACAAATTCCCAGAAAACCTCACAGGATTTATATTAATATATAGAGTGTTTATTTTTGTTTTTCCATTTTCATTATTTCTTCTACCCCATTTATTGCTCTATGAATAATGAATATTTTTTTCATAAATAAATAACACTACATTTATCACTAATAAATATATTATTTCTCCAAATATATATTCTCTCAAATAACTACTATCAAAATAAATGTGATTATACATCCTTGAATAATTATTAAACTATAATTGGGTATAATCATTATTCAACTTGTTAAATGAATATTTAAAAGAGATAATTTGAAATAATTAGTGTGTGACATTCTAGGCCTCTTTCTCAATGTCATTAGGCGATTCTTGCCTAATATCAAAGGTTATCTTCTAGAAACACCCCAAGGAACCCATATAGAAAGTAGTTAACACAGAAATGATGTGTCACCTCCTATAAAGACTCACCATGTAATTTAATCCCTTTGTCTCGATATCTCCAATCATGTGTGTTTCATGCTTGGGCCTTTAACCCCTGTGGTCGATTATTATTTATTTGGAATCCCATTATTGAACTTTCCTATTCTTTACCATGGCCATAATTATATATAGGCTATACCAATTCCATCAGAGGGTATGAGATATCAACTTCTATTAGGTAATAGAAGGGATAAATCCTTTCTATCATTATCTATTAACGCAACATTACATATGATGCTCCCATCATATCCTACCTCAATGCGAGAAATGTGTCATCATAGTTTTCATCAATACATATATGTGTGTGAGTTTTAATACCCATTAATAATAATATTAAGGTCTAAGGACCAATACACATGTCTCTACATAGGCATATCCAATTAAACTATGAAATGTGGATTTCTTACTGGCGAGTCTCATTCTCATAATATCCTCCTAGATATTACCAAGGGTTCACACCTTGAAAATTTCCCCCAATGTTTTATTACTCCTCACCCCTAATGGATTGTTTTAGTTTTGTCCCTCAAAAATTTTATTCTGGACATCGAACATATATTCAAGAATAGTGTTATGACACTTACATGGTCTCATCATGGTAGGGATCTGCTAAAAAAATTTAGTGCAATAACTATCCTTAGGAAATTATCACATGAATTTTCATGCAGAAGAAAAATCAAGATGTGATAAGTTATTTATTTATATTAAAATACATGAATAAATGTTTATCATAAAGTAAAAATTAGTTGGTTCTAGGCCACCAAATCAAATAGAGTCCCACTTGGACTAGAGACAAAAACTAACAACCTTTAACCCGCTAAATCCCACATGATGTCAATTATTTAATTGAGATAGGCCTTTTGTCATGGTGTCTGGCTTGTTTTCATTTGTGGACACTCTACTCATTGAAAATCCAACCCTTTGATAGAAATACATTAAGAGGTAATAATTTCGGAGAATATACTTTGTCTTTTGACGTGACATTAGTTCTTTTGCAAGATCCAAAGCTATAGTATTATCAAAATTTAATGAGATAGCATCTCTACTACTAGGAACCACGTCAAAATCTGAGTCAATGTTCAAAATACAGATGGCTTCTTTGGTTGCATCAAAAGAAGTTATATATTTAGAATTTGTAGTAGAATTAGCAAAAACCGGCTACTTTGAACTCTTCCTACTCACAGATCACCTATTGAGATAGAAAAAATATCTTGATTGTGACTTCATATCATTATATTCTGTCTAAACACTATAATGAGAATACCCTCTAATGGAAAGCTCATGTTCTACTCCATAGAAGAGGAGTATATCCTTAGTTCTTCTTGGTTACATAAGAATAGTCTTAACAGAAGTCCAATGTTGTTCTCCTAGATCTTCTTCATATCTTCCTACGATGCTCAGTGCATAGGCAACATCAATCCTAGTACAAAAAATGGCATACATGATGGATCCTATATCCGAAATGTATGGGATATTTATCACCCTATCATTCTCCTATTTTTTCTGAGGACACATTCTCTTAGAACGATACATGATATGTGCCACTGGTACAAATCCATTTTAGATTTTTTCATACTAAATTTCTTTATTATATAGTCAATTTTTGTTACCTGACCTAGTCCAAGATACCTTTTGGAACTATCATTAATGATCTTGATCCCTATAATGTGGGCTCCTTCACCTAAGTCCTTCATGGTGAAACACTTGTTTGACTAGTGCTTAACTGACTGTAAGACTGGTACATTTTTTCTAATAAGTAATATGAAATCAAAATATACTACTAGGATAATTATTTCCTTCCAATAAACCTTTTATAAACACATAGATCACAATCATTCTTAATGAAACCAAATTTCTTTATGGTTTCATCAAATTAAATGTCCCATGACCTGGATATCTCCTTTAATCTATTAATTGATTTATGCAACTTGAAAACCTGATTGGAATCACCTGATTATAAAAACCCTTCTTTTTGTGTCATATAGACATATTCAAGATGGTTCCCATCAAGGGATTCTATTTTGACATCCATTTTCCAAATCTCGTAGGCATGGTAATCTCATATGAAAAGTCTGAATATTTTGGATTTAAACATGAAAACTATGGAGGAGGTTTTATGATAATCAATTCCATGATGATGTATGAATACATTAGCCACTAGCCTTACTTTAGGGGTGCTAACTTGACCATCCATTTCCTTATTTCTATTGAATTCCAATTTTCATCCAATAGGATTTTCATCTACTCGCTCATCGACCAGAATCTCCAATTGGTTCTAATACATGGAATCGATCTCATAATTCCTAGAATCTTTCTATGTTATAGCTTCTCAGATTTCTAAATCATCCTTGTAGGATGGTAGTTCATCATTTCCAACAATAATTATTCACCATCCTCGGTGACTAGGAAACCAAATCACTTTGGTTCCCTTACCTCCCTTAAGCTCCAACACAGTACTTGTGTTTCTAGAACCCCTTCCATGAGGACAAGTTGAACTTGTTATTGTACCTACTATTGTATATCTTGACCATCAACATCATCAAATTGAATATTTCTCCTACTATACTCTTTCATAATTTTCTCCCTCTCAAGAAAATAATATTGTCTGGAGACATTCACTTTCTCATCGAAAGGGTTATATAGGTAATATCTTATTGTGTCTTTAGGATAACCTATAAAGATATAAAAAGTTTCCCTAGGTGCTATTTTTTCTGATAAGGCCTTAACAAACACCTTATATCCCCATACATGTGCATGCGACAAAATGGGTTTCTTTCCATTCTATTACTCAGAGGGAATTCTATTTTCCACCTTAGGTGGTACACGTTTTACTATGTATGATGTAGTTTGTAATGAATATCCCCAAAAGGATAATGGATGTCCTGAATAACGCATCGTATACCTCACCATGTATAATAAGGTGTAGTTCCTCCTTTCATTAACACCAATACATTGTGGAGCATAAGGTGTAGTGAGTTGAGATAGAATCCCAAACCCCCGTAAAAGGTCAATGAACTCTTGGGTCAGATATTCTCCACCTCGATCTGATCAAAGATTCTTTATATTCTTACTAAGATGATGTTGTACATCATTCTTGAATTCCTAAAATATCACCAAGGACTCTCTATTATACCACATTAATTAGATATACCCATATCTACTCAAATCATTAATAAAAGTAACAAAGTAATAATATCCACCTCTAGCATCTACTGGAAGTGATCTAAACACATCTGTGTATACCAATCGTAGAATATCAGTGACCCTTTCACTCTTTCCACTAAAAGGTGGCTTGTTTATTTTCCCTTATAAACACGCATGACTTCTATCAAGTGGTTTTAACCCAATAGAGTCTAAATAACCATCATGGTAGATATTTTTCAAGCACTTATCATGTATATGACCGAGACAGTGATGACGCAACTAGGTGTTGTATCAATCATGTGAGTTGGTTTTGTTATCGACTTCTAACACATGGTTTTCATAATTTAATACATAAAAACCATTATTTAAATGTTTCATACCATAACATACAGTGTTCTTAAAAAATAAAAAAAACATTATTTCAAAATAAGAAAATAAATCCATCTATATCCAAACATGATTAAAAAATTATGTTCATGGTAACATTGGGTACATAAGGACAGTTATGTAAAACCAAAGCCATTTTAATTGGTAATTATAAATGGTAATATCCAATGTCCAACTCTTCCAGACTCGTTCCATTAGAAGTGAGAAATATTTCTAAATCTACATGGTTCCTACATTTGAATACAGATGTGGTCCCCACATTTTGTACCCAATGTGTAGAAATGGAATTATTAGACTCATTAACAAATGCACCTTTAGAGTCCACATGCTTCTGGGTGTAGTTACACTTAAAGTGGCCTGGCTTTCCATGTGTAAAACATACTACCTCTTGTTCTTTTCCCTACTTATAGAGCTTTTCCTTTTTAGAGGGATGGTTCTCGAGGGCTTTAGACTATTTATAAATTCTTGGCCCCTCTTCATTGTCCTTCCATTTCTTATTCTCCATATGGATTTTGGGATTTTAACTACCCATGTCATTATCTACCTATAAAATCAAGTTCAGAAGTTCCAATATACTCTTCTCATTATTTATTGTGTTTTAGTTCATAATAAAACTCAAGACGGTCTTGGGCAGTAATCATAGGATGATATCAGTACGCAAATCATCCAAGAACATAATCCCTATGATGTATTGGAGTTCAATGTAGCCAATAAGATTGACTATAGGAGGACCAAGTGGTGTAGACTCGCCAATATTATTTTTGAATAAAGCATTTGACATCTCATATATCTACTGTCTCACCTTCTCTTGATAGATATATTTAATGTGGAACATCATTCTATACACATCCATGTATTGATGCTGCATCAAGTGCTCATTAGAAATGGTCAATAGCATAAAACATTGGAAATATGTGTAATAATACAAATTATTAATATAGAGAGATATTTACTCATCACTAACCTCATTTCCTAGTGAAACTAGAATAAGATCCTCTAACACATACAATTTCCTCTTGTGGTGATGGATGACACGTAAATGCCTATGACACTCCTGGAAATTGGTCTCAATGAGAAGGTTATATTCTCAATTATGGTCCAAATTATATTTTTGAGGTCATTTTTCATTCAATTTATACTCATTAAGATGGACAATGATTTAGTAATTTATAATGATAAAACTGAGACAAATAAATAAATTAATACTTATTAGTCTCCCACAATTTTATCGAAATCCAATATCCCTCACCAATGAATTTATAATAATATTTTTTCTAAATATTCTAGTGGAATGGATCCATATTTCCCTTTTCATTACCCCAACAATGGTTGGTCAAAAAACTAGAAGGGTTTTAGGTAGGAATTATAAATTCCAATTGCATTAACATTAAGTTCATTGATCCGCTGAGTGGACTCCCGAATCATAAAAACCTTTTAGTTTGGATTTCCTTAACCTTTTCTTCTTGTTCAGACAAATACCTACTATGGATGTGAAACCTTTATGTTAAAAAAGTCAAGTCATCCCAAAACCTCTAATAATAATTCCCCGATAGTTGAAAGTAGCCCTACTAGGGTTGGTCAATAACTTTAACAATGTTTCGATTTTAACTAATATTATGGAAGGGTATACCAACATAATATTTACATGAGGTATTATATCCTTATATGTAATCTTACATTTTATTATATTTCATACATGACTGTTAATATTATTTGGGTTATACATAAGTGATTAACCATGTCTATGATAACATTTTCACATAAGATGATCTTATAATAGTTCCATTTATCATAGTTGATAAATTCGTTAATTGTGTGATCATGAAAACCCATCTACAAAGAATAAACCATGAAACTAACAGAAATAAAATAAATGGCATGATCATGAGCTTTTTCTATTGGTTTATTTACCTATAGGTTGATAAAATAATCCAAGATCTAGGGGAGAAAATGTCTTGAACCTTTTGGGGTCATTTTTATATCTTTCCACCAGTCCATTATTGCATCTCCTTGGATTTTTCTTGCCTTGGATCCTAAATTGAGGCACCTCAACTAGCTTGGGAAATCTACCGATTACATATAATTTTTTCTCACACACTGGTGAGAGGTAAACGAGGTTTTACATTAAAGAAACCAATGGCATACATGACCTACATATTAATGGGGAGAAGGCTCACAGACCAAAAATTTTAATTTAAATAAATAAATTTAAATAAACCAACCAAATAAAAAATGTCATGGTCTAGCTCATGATCATCCATAACTGAAATTATATTTACACATAAATAAAACTAGAATTCAATTCCTTAATTGTTTTTGTTTAAGATAAATCACGCTGGAATCAATTAATTATTATCTTTAATTAATCAATCCATTCATCTTAAACCATTTTCTGAATTTCCTTGAAATTGACATCCATCATAATTTTAAACTATTAAATTCATTTAAAATTTTCATTGTACGTAACTTGTACCTTGTAGGAAACACAGTGATTTCCCATTCATATCTACCTAATGAATTAAAAATGAACATTATGAAAGTGTTAAATTAAACATATATGTATAAAAAACCTATCACATGTTATTCCCCAGCTTTATGCCTACCCCATGGTACAAGTCTCATGGGTCTATACAATTTAAAAATAAATTTCAATAAATCAATGTAATTTGGATGAGTACATGGCATATAGTTCCTAATACATGGCTTGTACTATCATTAATCATCCATATAAAGCACACGCTCGGGGATACATCATGTAGATGTACTTTAGAAATATTCAGAGTACGCAGTGTGTCCAGTGGGCTATACACAGTGTAGTAATTGTGTTACAAGGTATCTGGGTGTGAAGTAATTCTACAGGGTACATAGTATAACCATAACCTGAATGGACTACATGCCATATTTAGTGGGCCACAATGAGTGTATTCCGGAAACTGTGTTCCACCTGTTCCTGGTCAACTCACAGATTCATTAAGACATATAAAAACTCCAATCACACATCTTTGTTCGGTGGACCAGTCATGATGAATTGATCATTTACTACACAGTGTGTACTGCGGAATAAAAGTCATGTGTTCTTGTTTTGTATGGCTAAGAACCTTTGTCACATCTAAAAGAGATCCTCTGTTTTATTTTAATCAAAATTAAAATAAAATATCAGATCTATATGGTTTATGAGAAACAGAAGTGGAGGAAAAAATATCGAGATTCAGATTTATAGAATAATTAATATGAATTGAAACAACTAAATTATTAAATCCATAAATTATCAATGAAAAACTAAATAATTATAATCAATGATATTACCATTATGATACCACTGGTAGGTTATAGGTATAACAAAAGCATATGGATAGGTGTACCCAACATTCATTTTACTATTAACAATGATCAATATGAGATCCATCAGAATAATAATACACAAGATCATCAGAATAGAAGGAAGAATGAAGAAGGAAATAGGGAAGTCCCAGAAAAATAGAGAGGATCACCATATGTTGGTTATAATTAATTTAATTAAAATAATAGAATTACCTTGATGGAATTCTCTCATTGTTGATGCTTATGATCATGATCGAATGTGATATTCCATTGCGCCTTTGAAGACATGTGTTGATTCCTCGTGCAGTGACCCATATGTGCTCTACGTATCTCTATATGTCCCCAAAGGGATCTCTAGGTGCTATTGCAGAAGATCCTTCACTTGATATATCTACCTTTGATAGCCATGAGAGTTGCTTCCAATGAACTCTCCTTGATCCGGTGGATGAGGATCTATCCCAAAGCATGAGAGAGTTCGTGGTGGAAAGGAATTATCTCTTGTAATGATACATTTCTCCATACCCATTGTGAAAAACCACAAATAATTTCTAGGCTTTCTGAGAAGAACATAATTGGGATTTATAATACATAGAATAATGAAATAAAATAATTTCCAAAAGGTGTATATTTATTCCACTTAATTATTAGTAATACCCCATTTCTAATAATAAAATTTTACTATTATTATCACATGACCTGAACCCAACGAATTACACCTAATATTATTTAATTGAATAAATAATATTATTTCTCACAAATCCCCCAAAAAACTAAATGTGGTGTATATTAATATACATGGTGTGTATTTTGTTATTCGATTTTCTTTATTTCATCCACCACATTTATTAGATCTTGAATACTGACTATTTAGTTATTAAATAAAAATCATTACATTACTCACTAATAAATATATTATTTCACCCAAAATATATTTTCATGGATAAACAGTGTAAAAATAAATTTGATCATACATACTTGAATAATTTTTAAAACGCAATCGGGAATAACATTTATTCTACTTTTTAAATGAATATTTCCTTAAGATATTTGGATACAGTTTCTGTGTGACCCTCTAGGCCTCTATCTCAGTTGAATTAGGTGGAGCGTGCCAAAATTTGATAGTTAGAATCTAGAAACACACAAAGGAACCCATATGGAAAGTATTTAGCATTGCAATGACATGTCACCTCCTACAAACGCTCGTCGTGTAATGTAATCCCTTTGTCTTTATATCTCTAATCAAGTGGGTTGTATGCTAGTACCATCAACCAATGTGCTCGATTATTATTTCTTTGAAATCCCATAATTTTACATTCCCATTCCTCACATTGGAAATGGATTGATTTTGTCTATATAAATTCAATCAAAGGGTATGAGATATCAACTTATGTTATGGAACATATGGGACAAATCCTTTCTTGCATTATCTATCAATGTAGTATTACTAGTGAATCACCCAACCTATCCTACCTCACTGTGAACAGTTTTCTATTACAGTGTTTTTGAATTATTCTAAGTGAACGTGTTATAACGCACAATAATAATAATAATAATGTCTAAGGACAAATACACAAGTTCATAAATAGAAATATCAAATGACACTATGAAATGAGTATTTCCTAGTCGTGGGTCTCTTTATTATAACAACCTTCTATATATTACCAAGAGATAGCACCATGGGATGGTGCCTCAATGATTTATGAGTCCTCACCCCTAATGGAATTTATTATCGGTGTCCCTCAAATAACATCATCGGACCATAGAAGATATATTCATTAATTGTGGTATGATACTTCTGGGTTATCATCATAGTAGGGATCGGCTATGACCCTTTAGTGAAACAGTTATCATTAGGAAATTATCACCTAAATTATCACATAGAAAAATAATAAAGGTGTGATAAGGTATTTATTAATATTCAAATCCGCGAATACATGTTTATCATAATGTACAAATTAGATAGATCTGGTAGAACAACTCCAATAGGCGTTGCTACCACTATAAGTACTTGGTGATTCCATTTGGCATGACTAACAACCCAGCAGTGTTCATGGGACTCATGAACCTGATCATTCAGCATTACATAGGTTGATTCATGGTGGTCTTCCTTGATGTCATCCTAGTTTACTCATTATCCAAATAAGAGAACACAAGAAAATTGAGTATGTTCTGGGACACACATTGATAGAACTATCATTATGTGATTCTCTCTAAGTGTTAGTTCTAGATCTGGGAGGTCCATTTTCTGGGAAATATCATTTAAGAGGCTGGATTTTCTGTTGATCCAGTGAAGATTGAGGTGGTTCCTTTTTTGGAGGCACCGAAGAGTTTTACCATGGTGAGAGGTTTGGTGGGTCTTGAAGGGTACTATAAAAGGTTTATACCTGGCTGTTCTAGAGTTAAAAAATCATTCACAGCTTTTTCCTGAAATGGATATCCTTTCACACAGATGGAGAAGAGCTAGGAGGGTTTTCAGTAGTTGTGAAAATATTCATGAATGCTCCCATCTTGAAATTTTCAGAGGAGTGTATCGAGTATGTAGTGTTTTTCAATGCATTTGGAACTTGGTTTGGTTGTGTCTTGATGAAGTGGAGAGCCATTATTTCTTATGTTCATGACAGTTAAGACCACTTGATCAAAACTACACAACCCTTGGTCATGACTTAGCAGTGGTAGTCTTTGAATTGAATATGTGGTGACACAACCTCATTGGTGAGAAATATATCATCTACTCTAACCATAAGAGTATAAATTATATCTTCTCTTAGAAAGATCTGAACATGAGATGGATGTGATGGATAGACTTCGTCCAGGACAATGACTATGAGATTTTTTGTACTCATGGGAAGGGGAAAGTGGTGGGGGATTCTATAAGTAGTATATCCATTTCATAGTTACTGAATGTGGCATAAGATACGTTCGCCTCATTGAGGATATCCTTTATGGATGGAGATTTATTAGATTCCCTCAAGTCAATGGTTGTTTCCCCTCCACTATTATGGAGATTCATGGAGGAACAACTTTGGGATACTAACTACAAGACTTTACATTCTCAAATTTCTATAGGGGGTTCCACTAATGGATATTCTAAAGGTGGGGATATCATTAATATTATTAAAGGGAACACAATAGTACTAGTGGATTTGTAGGAGGAGGTTTAGAGAGAGTACCATGCATACCATTTGAAAATACATCGAAGTGTGGAGAAGACGTTCCAGGACCTCCAACATCAGTTTTGGTGGCCAAGGATGAAGAAGGGAGTTGCAGTGATTGTTTCTCAATACCTCAATTTTCAGTAGGTGGAGGCTGAACACAATGATTGATTGGGTTTGAATCAACCCCTTGAGATTCTAGAATTGAAGTGGGATGGTATATCTATGTAATTTATTTCAGGTTTACCAGTTACATCTAGGGGACACAATACCATCTGGGTGATAGTTGACTAACTCATCAATTGGGCCCACTTCCTAGCTATTCGAGAAAAGAGTTCAGTATATAGCATGGGATTACTATATGTGTAGGAGATAGTTTTAATCCCTGGAGTTACATCAATGATAGTTTTAGATCATGATGCTCGCTTTACATCTCAATAGAGGAAGGGATTAAATAAACCATTTAAGACATTGTTATGCTTGATTAGAGTGTTTCACCCACCGACAGATGGCCATATAGAGCAGACCATATAGGTTCTTGAGGAAATGACATGATATTTCATGTTAGCTTTTATCTATACATATATATCATATTCCCCTGGTTGATTTTATATACAACCACAGCTAAAATTCCACCATCGGTATGACACCATTAGTGGCCTTGTATGGGTGACCCTATAGGTCACCAATTTTTTGGATGGACCCAAGAGAGTTAGCACTCATGGGCCTGGAGTTGGGGATGTTGACTATAGATAAGGTTCATATCATCTAGGAGTGGATGAATACTTGGTAGATCCATCATAAGTCTTATGTTGGCATATGAAATAGGCCTTTGGAGATCGTGGAAGGAGTCAATATGTTCCTTTGAAACTCACCTCGATATATATTATGAATATTTGGCGGGAGTGGTAAGATTTATATGAAGTTAATATGACATTTCTTGATACAATGTAGAGTTAGAGAGGTGGCATACTCCATGGATCTATCTCAACATTTAGAACATGAACACGATGACTTCCACATGTCGCAACTGCGGATGTACTTGCATGACCCATCTCACATCATTGACTGGTGTGAGCTGGACATCGAGGATGGGGAGAATTTTGTTGAGTCCCTAGTGGAGATCAATAATTGAAAGGAGATAATCCTTCGTGTGTGGTTGATTCCTCCAGAGCACATTCCATGTAGCACAAGAATCTATAGAAGAGCACATGGGAAAGGGAGGCATAGATTCATTCTCACATTACTCATTTGTTTGAGTAGCCATTTATTTTTTCTTTCCAGGACATAAATCCATATAGTTGGGAAAATTTAATGTATTTGATTGTCCACATATTTTTTTATATAATATATGGATTTATTTTGAGACCATCTGTTGAGATGGTGTGCGATTTTGAGGCCCAATGTGCCTGAAATAATGGTTTAAATAATATTAAATGTTTTAATAGCACACAACTATAGTTTTCAGGAAAAATTGAAATAACTCATAAATAGGTTCTCTGATTAGAAATATGAGTGAATCATTAAACTCAGAATGTAAGTTTTAACCTAGGAATGGCTTAAGATTTTTCTACACATGTCTTTTTCGGAAGAACTCAAAAAATAAGTAATCATCATTAAATAATTTAAATAAAAATTAAATTATGTGATGTAGTGGATAATTTTTTTATTAATATTTGGTTAGGAATAAGGGGATATCATTATAAAACTGTAATTCATCAGATATGTGGACAATGAATCTTCTTGAATAAACGATAAAGGATCAAACAACAGTACCTAGATCAGCGCATCAAGGAAGATCGAGGATCTCGTTAGCAACAAAAACGCAATAGTTCCTCTTTAACAATAGATCCAAAATCTTGGGATGTAGGTTGTTTAATTGTTTCTATTATATGTTCATAATTTCTATTATGAAATTAGGTAAATCCCCAAATATGTTGATCCACATTTTGTTCATTGTTTTGGGATGGGTTATTGATTTGGGATTATCAACAGATTAGTTTATCCCCTTTTTTTATCCTTAAAACAATAACGAATCAAGGAAAACATGAATAAAGGACAAGCTTCATTCTTCAAGAATTCTTGGTTTTTTTATCTCACCAATTCTTTGAGTTTTCGCCATTGGATCCTCATGACTGTGGATCGACATATTGGGAAGATCAGAATGCGATCAGACCCCCATATTGGATGCTTGAAAAATCAGAGTCCTAACCAGTGTAGATCAGGAACTGAGAATCAAAGAGTTTAATTCATTTCAATGTTTCATGAATTAAAGGAAGTTTGGAAGTGAAAGGAAGCAGTGGGGGCGGGTAGCAGCGATGGTGCCGCGTAGGATGTAGTTGTGGCAGCATTTGATCTTCTGGATCTGGCAGGATCAGAGGCTGTGTGACATGGTGCAACATCGCATGGGGTGTGGTGTTGATCACTACAAGTGACACACATGATTGGACTAGCCTAGAAATGGGACTGGTCGTGTCAGTGGACTGGAGTAGTGAGCTGACCATATTAGGTTATTTGGGCCCTGCCGGAGTGGGTGGGGCTCAGTGGGATGAGTGGACTTGGTAAATGGGTCAAACCCAGTAGGTTAGGTCTAGATTCATGGGTTGAGGGAGACCTGAGTCATACCTAGGTAGTTGGACCACAAACACTTTTCAACCGATCTGTTGTGGGGTGTTCGACCGCCAAAGTCATTCCACTAACCAGTAAACCCTTTTCTAAAATGTTTACACTGTTATAACTTTAAAAACAAACATCAATTTAACGATCCTTATTTTGATTTTGGACCCTTAAAATGAAATAGTAATTTAGATTTATCCTTAGAGGGTTTTTTCATAGTGTTTATATGATCTAATGGCTTAAGGAGTAAGTTCTACTGAAATAATCATGCTTTGAGAAATCATTTATGTGCAATGCTGTGACCTAGAGACTGTGTGTCTTATATTTATTTTTTGTGTCATGGAGACTGTGTGTCTTATATTTATTTTGTGTGTCATGGAGACTGTGTGTCTTATGGAGATTGTGTGTCTTATGATGACTATGTTTCTTATAATGATTGTGTGTCTTATAGAGACTATGTGTCTTGTTAAGACTTTGTGTCTTATTGGATTGAGTATATCTCTATGTGCTTGATATATTTATTGTAGACATATATCTATGAGGAGATGACTATGAATTCCTTTATGGTATTCCTTGGTGGTATTCCTTCACGGTATTCCTTCATGTTATTTCCATTTTGGAATTTTATTTTGGTATTCCTTCATGGTATTTCCTTGGTGGTATTTACTTGATGGTATTCCTTCATGGTATTCCATTGTGATATTTTTTTGTGGTATTCCTTTTTTGTATTCCTTCGAGGTATTTCCTTTGTGGTATTTCCATTGTGGTATTTACATTGTAGTATTTCTTTTGCGGTGTTCCTTAGAGGGTTTAGGGTGTGTTGAGTATTGTTTTACTCACCCCTTCACATGATTTTTTCACATGTGTCGTGTCATATGCAGACAATCAAATCTTTTACAGAGTTCTGGGATGACGAAGACAAGGTGGAGAATTGTGAGACTGGGCAGGCTAAGAAGTGTTCCTAAAAAAATTCCAATGATAACCCTAGTACCTCTTACATTACATGTTAGACATAGAGCTAGAGACTCTTTTCTATTGGTGGGCTTGTTTTGGCCTTGTTTACTTTCGAGTGCATTCACTATTGTGCTGTAGTTGTGGGATATAGTCATTTTCATGCTTTATTTACTAAGTACATTTACATTCCACAATTTTCTTCTTTGAGATGTGTGTGTTAATATAGATACTTAGGAAAATACATCCCATATGTGGAGTATTCTTAAATGGTGCTAGTCACTATCCCCTAGAATATTGGAGGTGGGCTTTGGGGTTGTCACGGCATATGTCGCTATGTGACGGATTGTAACAAATAATTCCTATAATATCATAAAAAAATTACTATATCATACATATAAAAATTTAATATTAGTACATTTATTTAAATATCGTGTGATTATTTTTGGCATAATAACTCACATTGACATGGTCGTCAAAATAAAAGTCTAACCATTTCCAAGAAAAAATATCAAAAAGATATATAATATAATATATTAACAATCAATATTCATTATCAGCAATTTAAATATATATTATCAACATCAAAATGTGAGATAATGTAACATATTCAACATCAAAATATAATTATTAAGAATAATAATAATAACATTAAGATAGAATATCATGCTAAATCCTATATAAACTTTCCAAATGGTGACTGTATCACTAGGTGATCAAATATGAATTCTTCTAAACAAAATATATCCACCTATTTTTAATTAGAACCTATTAATATTTTAATAATATTTTGATAATTCTATACACCCCTATGGTATTATTTAACTATACATTTTCTAGTGACCAAAGTTGGAACTATACCCATTACACTAAAAATATTTTCTATATTAATCAAGAACTCTGACTCTACACCCTATTATTACATTAATATGTTTCCTAGATTTATAGTTAAACGAATCCTATACCTCGAAACAATTTATAGTATTTTCAATTATGTTTCTGAAATAAAAAATAATTGAACTGTAATAAAACTATTTTAACTACCATCTAATGACCACCACGATCCAATTATATTACAATAATATTAAAACAATATCCTACAGAGAGAAATTAGGAGTTAAGGAAAAAATATTCTATGGAGCCTACGTACTTTTTTATTTTTATACTATATCAATAATATTCTTCTAATGGAATAGTATGTGTTTCCCTCGTCTCATGACCATTAACTAATTTAAATGTTTTTGGACCCTCAAAGATCGAGTTAAATCATTTCCCCCAATTTTCATAAGATGTCCCTATATGAAGAAGTCATTAGAGAACACAAAAAAAATCAATCTTGGTAGGGAATCTATGTTGTCCCCCTCAAACCACATGATTCATTTTGATTAATTCTAAACACTTGGAGTACCGATTTGGGTTCACATGTCTATTGAAAAACACACTCATACATGTATGCATGGAAAACATTGATATTAGTGTCAACAGTTGGGGTTAAATAACTCGGATTTAAATATTATCTTATACATCAAATCCTATCAATTTAATCTCAATGATATAGGTGAAATGGTAAATTTTAATTAAATCCATAAAAAATGTTTATAAATACACAAAATATAATATATATATATATAGGGAGAGAGAGAGGGAGATGGTGGGGGTGAATAAAAAAGATATTTTTCCTTTGGATGATTACTAAGAAACTCCTTCAACAAAAATATTATGATTAAATGATTCAATGTTCCACCATTGGCGGAGACCCGAAGAAGTAAAGGTTGAGTATTGGGAGAGAGACCCAAAAAATACCCTCCCCTTAATAACTCCCCATTCATTTTGTTAATTTCCCATATTTTATGTTTTTAATATTACCCATATAATATGAACTGAAATAATAAAAATAAAAATAATAATAATAATTTTATTTTTAATTTTATTATTATCAATTCTAAGTTGAGTGTTTTCAATGGAAACAAAAGTAACTCTCATAAACAAAGGCAAGGGCCATGTTGGATTAGAATACTGCATAACATGGAAAAGTGTTAGGTGTATTTCAATTGTTAAAATAATATATTTCCTTTTTTTAACTATTTTAATTTTTTTCTCCCACAATCCATTTTTTTGTTGCCCCTAAGGCCATATGGATCAATTTAATGACCACTCATAGTCCTATTTCTTCTAGACCTAGTGTGAAAATTATTTCATGCCCTGAAATTTCCGTAATGGAAAATCATTCATGAATCTTATCTATAAACCAATTTAATATATACAAAATCAATCATATTTTTAAAGAACACAACCCCATTTCATAAAATCAATATTGTTGACATAAATTGAAAATGAAAAATATCACTAGGTCTGCCCAAAAATCACCAACCTATGGTGTACTTGTTATTGTTTTTATATATCCAAAGAAAATAAAAAATCATTGAAATCCATACACATGGAAGTGAAACAGATGAAATTAATATCATTGGATATGTTAACACTCGAACATGTACATGAAAATATATGACTAAAAACCACTAATCAAAAAGTTAATCATTTTTCAACAACAACAATACCCAGATTGATTTCCATTACAAATAATGATAATTGAATAAATAATAAATTAGTACATATATCATTGAGGTTACATAAACATTTATAATGATAATTTCCATATTTATCTATTAAATAATAATTCATATTCATTTAAAAATACCATTTTACATATATGAGCTAAATTAATAATATAAATAATATTAATCAAACAATTATATACTCACATGAATTTAAAAAGATTGATTCATAATAAATATACCATTATTGTTAATAAAATGGGACATATATACATAAAACATTGAAAATATTATGTTCATAACCAAAGCCTAAAATAAGCCTTTGTCAAAAAATGAATGATATGTTATAAGAGTATGAAAATTGGAGTTTTATAATATGCTCTTTTATAAATAAACATCAAATATTATGGAATTCTATCAACCCAAAAAAGACATGCAATATATTACATTATTAGTATGTCCCTAGACCAAATAAATTTCCTACTGGTAGAATTGAGTGATAAGAAAATTGAAGGAGGAAAAAAATTTATTCTTCTTATCCACTTTGTGAGAAATCTACATAAAATATGAATTGTATTACATAGAATTTTTTGAAAAATATTTTTATATTTTCACTACATCCAAACGATTAATATATATATTTGTTTCAAATAGATATTTAGGTTTAATGTAACTACCAATTTCACATTTAAGGTAAATTTAAAGTATAAAAAATTATAGAATAAAAGATAACATTCCCTATTTGGTCCTAGTAGATATCACCACAACCTCCATGGACCAAACTCCCCTTCGCTATACCATCTATTTTAACCAGAATCTGACCAAGAAATATATATTTTTGTATAATTTCAATGGAACTAATTTGATTTCATTACAAAAAATAAATTCCATATTACGTCAGAAATTCAACACAAAGTTGGATTTTTTGACAAAGTACAATTTATTGTGGATTGTATTCCCCTGTAACAATGATCAATTTAGTGACATCAAGTTGAAGAAAGAAATGCCTCAGTGTCTGGATGATATCATTTCAAGAATCATAAATTGAGAATTTGAGTTATAATGTAGTATATTAGATGATTTGTATAATCTATGTAAAAAAATTCAAACCCATATAGTATTTTAAAATCCTAGTAAGGTCACCAGTATGTGGTTGAGGTTTTTCTAAAAGGTTAAACATAACATTCCCAAGATTATATTGAATCACAAAATAAAGAACACATGGTAAACATACTCCCTTGTTTTTCTGAAATAACACACATAGAGTATAGTGAGATACATAATTATTGGAAAAAAAATCTTTAGTGACATTAAAAATATATTTTCTCCAAATCAGTGTTATCCATAATGGCATAATCCATACATTTTCAAATAATTTCACCCATTCTGAATTAGTTTCATAATGACAAAAAATGAACTTATAATTAATTATAGTATTTAAAATACCATTAGTAGTAGGTTTATAAACAAGAATATCATTAAGAGAAATAAAATAGTAAAATAAAATGATATTCCCAATTTTAGTAGTAATCATATTATATGGTTTGAAAAAATTATATTCATTTGAAATTTCTATATTTATAGAGGAATCGATATTATATAAAAATAAAAATATTGGAAAACTCATCTAATTTTCATATCAATAAATAATTGTGGAATCCCAAATTTCTATCCATTTTTTTGGGATAAGATACTAGTACTTGAAGCTTTTAGATATGAACAAATCAAAGAGTCCATGTAATTAATGTTTATATAATTTAGTTTCCTCATGAATTTGAGATTATGATCCCCATCACTTTTTTTCCGATGAGGTGTCTCCAGCTGAAGTGATTTTGGAGGGAATTATTAAAGCTCCTAAAATTCATGATCACTAATCCCCCACAAGAATACTATTAAAAAAATTATTACATGGAACAATGATTGTGTTAAAATGTAATATATATTTAGTATATTTAAAATAATTTATAAATATGCTAATATATATAATAATGTTAGGTGTTTTTATATAAACCATGAAAGTGTAAAAAAAATTCCACAATAAATAATTTAATAAGGATAATTGTACCATGCATCGATATGGTTATTCCTTTATAATAGGAATTATTTTTTCACTTCACACGAAATATCATTAAAGTACCATACATTGGGACTCCCCTATAAAAATGGAAAACAGAAATATAAAAATTTAAAGTCACACTATTTGATTCCGACATTACTAAATAAAAAAAATTTCCTTGAATCCTGAATTTATTTCCCACCAATTCTTTCGTAATGAAATATTTTCCATAAAATTTAGTCATTACATCAACATGTGAATCCTTGAATGTTTATAAATACAAATTTCCCTTCTCTTAATGGTTATGGGATCATTATTAACAAAAGATTATATATTTATTATTTAATCATGAATCCTTTTCTAGATTGATATTCAATAGTCTATGATCCTTCATTTTTTTCTCAATAACTTTTATTTGATTCATAATAAAACAAAATTGATAACATTACATTACTTCTAATGGTCACCTCGTACTATCATTGGTGACAAAACAATCCTACTTTACTAAAATAAAAATATTAATTCTCATTATCTACGTATATTTAATAATAAATTTTACATAAGTGAAATTATCAGTCAAATTGTTATATCACATCAAAATAAGTTATGCTAAAAAATTAACCATATACATATTTCATGTTTATGTCCATCTTATAATGTTGAACTCTATGATGGAGGAAACATTATAGTCCCCAACAATGGATAGTATATTAAATATATAGGTGTTCCCCTTACCTATAATTATAATATGGAATCCATTAATGTTCCCAATAAGTTGATATATAAAAAACATTATGAAATTCAATAATAACAATCATGCAAGACAATTATAGCACCCAAATCCATTCTATAGAAAACCACATAGGTCTTCTTAAAATAATTCACCATTCTCCATCATCTTAATTAAATATGAGGTTTCTGTAGAACTGTCTCATTGGATGGGAATGGTCATATCTTAAAATTTATCCCAATATATATCATGAAACAAATTATCTATTAGGAGATAATAGAAAAAATTCCTCCATAGTAACTGGTATTGAATTTTTTTTGGGATAAAACATAATAGAGAATTTTATATACATTCCCAATAGCATAATGATAAATCAAAAAAAGAATAAACTCTCTAACTAACACTAAAAAACATGGAATACTAGTATCTAGAAAATAGAACCCATAATTACCCAAAACAAATATATTTTATTTAATTTTTCACAAACTATTTTTTATGTTATGAACATCACCAATTAAAATTAAATCAGACAAAAATATTTTTTAAAATAACGATTCATATTTTCTAAAATCACTTAGTCGAAATGATTTTTAGTTAAAAACATCTACACCACGTGGATGCAACTAGTACTATAGATAAAGCCTTAAAAGTGCTTGAAATCACTTTTATTTATGTTAATATAGTGCTAATTCACTAGTACAGAAAACGTTTTTTATGTCTGTTATTTTTAATTTTTTACGTTGGTTTCTAGCCGACGTTAATACGTGCGACGTTATAAATAACGTTTTGGACGTCGGTTATTTAAAAACCAACGTCAAAAACATAAAATCGCGATGTTTATCACGTCGGTTATTTTAGAACCGACGTGATAAAGGGCCTGGAGAATGGTTTATCACGTCGGTTATTTTAGAACCGACGTGATAAAGGGTCTGGAGAATGGTTTATCACGTCGGTTATTGAATAACCGACGTGATAAACGTCCTGGACAATGGTTTATCACGTTGGTTCTTAAACAACCGACGTGATAAATAGGGGTGAGGGGGTTTATCACGTCGGTTCATATAGAACCGACGTGATAAACAGGGGTGACGGCGGTTTATCACGTCCGTTCTATAAGAACCGACGTGATAAACCGGGCTGAGCATGGTTTATCACGTCGGTTCATATAAAACCGATGTGGAAAACCGGGGGAGGGGGGTTTATCACGTCAGTTATTATATAACCGCCGTGATAAACCGGATGGAGGTGGTTTATCACGTCGGTTATTGAATAACCGATGTGATAAACCATTTTCCAGGCTGTTTAGCACGTCGGTTATTCAATAACCAACGTGATAAACCATTCTACAGGCCCTTTATCACGTCGGTTCAAAAATAACTGACGTGATAAACCATTCTGCAGACCTTTTATCACGTCGGTTATTAAATAACCGACGTGATAAACTATTTTCCAGGCATTTTATCAGGTCGGATATTAAATAACCGACGTGATAAACCCAATTTTTTTTAACAGAATGTAGTGAACTTCTCTCCACCAGAATCAACCAGAAAACAAATCGAGAAATCGTACCACAAAAATAGATGTACATCAAAATTAAGCATGTACATAGATAACATATAAAACTTACCCACTAGACAGCATCCACCCTCATTTATACCCCATGAACAACCCTCCCCCACCCCGTTGGAGCCCTCACCCTCATGTATACCCCCTGCACAGCCCTCCCCCACACCATTGGAGCTCCCACCCTCATGTATACCCCTTGGACAACCCTCCCCCACTCCATTGGATCCCCCACCACACTCTTGGACTACCCCCCGACCCCCGGACACCCCCAAACACCCCTCGACAACCCCCCACCCGCCTGAACAGCACCTCCTCACCCCCTCACCCCACTTGACAGCCCCCACCACACCCCTGGACAGCCCCAAACACTCCTGGACAACCCCCAGACAACCCCCCCCCCCCACCCCTGGACAGCACTCCCACACCCCTAGACCGGCTTCCCACACCCCTGGACATCCCTACCACCCCCTAGGACTGTCCCCCCACCCCACCGAACAGCCCTCCCAGACCGCTGGCCACCCCCAACCCCACTGAACACACCCCCACACCCTTGGAACCCCTCCCCCACAGACTCTAATCCATACCAGTAGAACCATCAAAAGTAGACCAAAACAAGAAGTAGAGTAAAATTAAACATTCAGGTAAATAACATTCAAAACTTACACTGTCAACTTCAAAAAAATAAAACCTAAACAACTACCAAATACAAAATTAAAACGACAATATTCAAAATAACATTTTACATTACAAACAACTAAAATTCAATCAAACCTGTAAAATAATTTTACCACTCCACTTGTACGTGTTTGATGTCTTCAGTAGTATAGGGTTGAGGGTCATCAAAAAGTTAAAAATGAAAAAGAAGATAATTAACGTGTATAATGAATAAATCAAATTGAAATATTATGGAAAAGTTTAAGAGGAAATCGTACCAGGTCAAAATTCACAACTGTTCCAGTTGTTATTATTTCATACATAAATCTTAACATATAATATCCGCATTCGATGTGGCCTTGTTGTTCATGACAATTCTGTTTTGAATGAGTGTAAATTCAATATATTATTTTTATGTAATAAATCAAAAAGTACAAATTATAAATGGAAATTTACCTTCGCATTTACATATTTGATCTTTGCATTTCTTTTATTTGTGTTTTTTCTAAATTAGACCCATGTACTGTTAGAAAATAATACGAATGGGGTAAATTTAAAATTCATTATAATATATAAAAATATTGAGAAATTGAAACTTACTTTTCCAATATATTCTTAAAGCTTTCCGGCACATCACCATGAACAGAGCATAACCAATAAAGAGCTTTCTCCCTTGGGAAAAAAATACCTAACATCCAATGATCACTAATAAAAGAAAATTTAATGTTAGTGGGTTTTTATGCTAAAAGATAATTAACTCTTTGAGAGAAATGTGTTTCATACCTCCCACAAAAAGGCATCATCCAACATTGTCTGATTATATTCTTTTCAGATCTTTCAGCAATATAAACCATTCTTTGTTCATCAGTCAATGAACATGCTTTAGGGGAAATCAATTACGGGTCCATGAATCCATATACTTCTGTCAGTTCATTCCTCTCACAAATTTTATAAAGATACCTAATACAAAACATATATAAGTATAAATTTTTAATAAATATAACGCAGAGAAAAGGTGTTAATACTTACATGGAAAAAATTTGCACCACGTTGATGCCCAACTTATCTCCATTAACAAGCTCCATGATATCAGATTTTGTAATCCCCACACTTATTTCACATCCACAAGCATGAGATTCCATTGGAAACTCATAAAAACCCAACAAAAAATGTGAATATCTTGACAATCTGTCAAGACCACTGGAATCTGTATCTGATGTCATAGCTTGTTGTCTTTGTTGTTGTGTATACAGTATTTCTTTACCTTTGAAGTATTCCTGTGAAAAAAAATGAGAAATATAGTAGTTTTCAAATGATAAAAAAACATTAATAAAAAAATAAAATAAAAGATATAACATTCATACCTCTATGGTAATGAGTCTAAGAAGTCTGGATGGCCAAACTAAAAAATGGCTGATACTTTGTCCAACTATCGCCACTTCATATGTAGGTATTGGTACCCTAGCTGATCTATCTATAATATCATGTACAGTGACCCTCTGATTCTCTACCTCTAATTTTTGATGATGAACTGTATCTCTTATACAATATACCAACCTGTATGCTACTATATGATGTTGAGAATCATCAACATACAACTCGCAATATGTAGGAAGCTGCGGCGGAGGTGTAGGATAAAAAATGGGGTCCGCAGGCTGAGGTGGGGGAGTGGGAGCTACTGGGGGAGGTGGAGGATAAATAATGGGGTCTGCAGGGGGAGGTGGAGGAGTGGGAGCTGCAGTCTGAAATTGTCTTTGCATTTCTGCAAACATAGACTGCACCGACTCTCTAATCTTGTCTTCCATCGTCGCATTAATATTTTGAACTTCAGCATCCAAGGATTCTATTTTTTTTATAAACCCCATAAATGTTAGAAGTTGAAGAACATGGAAACACTTTTCTTACCGATACACCTTCCAGATATCCTCTTACACGACCAGGATGTTCGGGCCTTCCCAAAGCTGCAAATAAAATATCTTCCCTCCCAGTAGCTGTAAATGTCCCCTCTGAACTCTGCTCCTCAAGAGAGTCCTGTATTAATTAATTGAACATTTCTGTAATGATTGAAACTTATATGAAGAAATAAGTTAACTTAAATAAATTAAATTGATATCTTACAATCCTCTCAGCTACGATTATCGATTCTTCCGAAAGATATTGCCCTTTATTTCCCAGCCGATCTCTCTCCCATTTTTCATGTCTAGATGGAGGGGATGGAGGGTCCACCTCTCCAGAGCTTGAAGACTCAGCTCTTAGTTGTTGAAATTTTTCCGACATCATTTTTTCTTCCAATAATGTATACCCTGCCCGAGATAAACTATGAGGGTATACATTTTTAGATTGGATCTCCTGATGATCTTTCCTTGTTTGCTGTAATTTAAGAATAAGAAATCATTAACAAAACATTAATAAAATCATTTATATAAGAATGTTTATAAAAGTTTACATTACCCTTACCAGAAATGACTCTTTTTTTCTACTTTCAAAAAATTGTCTCCATGTGTCTTAATCCATAAAAGGATATATACGACCTGGATTGTCATGAATCCTATTACCATAAATGAAATCAGATGAGAGGGTTGATTTGAAATCCCTCCATCTCCTGGCAGCCAAAGATAAGCATTTCTTCCTGACTCCTCCAGTGTCAGGAATATCAAATGTCATCTGATAAAGAAGAGGTTAAACATATTATATATACTAGAAACATTAAAAGAATGGTCAAACAATGACAAAAGATCTTACCAAAATCGTCTCCCACAACTGAGAGATAATCGCTTTATCCAAACCTCTCCAATCATCATATAGAATGATTACTTTGGTCTTATCCTGAGTTGCAACAAAACTCTTAAAATCTTTGGCATTCGGACCTCTAGGAATATCATCATCATCACACTCAACTACTATCCTATGATCCTGCGTACGGGCAAGTGATAATTTTGGTAAACGTGTGCACCCACATTTACCAACCTTTGAACTCTTTGTTTTAATAGGAGCATGTGAATGTTCATCCCCAGAGGTATGACCAACAATATGCTCCTCTCTAGAATCATGTGGTTGATCATCTGAATGATCTGTCATTATCCTTCAAATCAAAAAAACAAACATCAGTTCACAAATATACAAATTCAAATATTTTAATACAACTACAATCAGAAAATAGAAAAGTGTACTAAGTTACATAATAGTAAACATTGGTAATATGGTAAGCATGTTAAACAATGGTATAGATGGAAAAGATGGTCAAGATGGTCAAGATGGTATAAATGGAAAAAATGGTAAACCTGTTAAACATTGTAAACACGGTAAAGTAATTGTCAGTGAACAAATATAAAAATTCAAATATTTTAATACTATTGTAATCAGAAAATAGAAAAGTGTACTAAGTTACATAATAGTAAACATTGGTAATATGGTAAGCATGTTAAACAATGGTAATGATGGCAAAGATGGTCAAGATGGTCAAGATGGTAAAAATGGTAAAAATGGTAAACCTGGTAAATATTGTAAACATGGTAAAGTAATTGTCAGTGAACAAAAATAAGCATTTTAAAATTCATGTAATGGTTATAAACATGATAAAGTAAAATAAACAAACCTAAAACAAACAAAAACATATACTTATTTTATTTTAAAACATGTTTTAATAAATAAAAAACTTACAATATCTAACATTTATGGAAAAAATAAATGTAATAAAGAAATAAACATATGTTACCTGTAATTTTAGGAATGTACAGATGGATTGTTTTCCCAAATTACTTCGTCGTGATCATTCCTTATGGAAAAAACTATGTCTTCAACATGATCGTCATTATGTTCTGTTAATATTTCCATGGAAGTAGGGATCTCACATAAATCAGCATATTCATCAAGTTCATCCTCACCAACATATTGTTTTTTCCCTTGTAAAACAACATCCCACTGCATATCTGATTGATCTACTACATAAAAAATTTGTTTTCATGTGTTTCTATTATAAAAGAATCAGTTGTGTCTTCCAATCTATTCAGATTAACAAGTGTCATTCCAAATTCATCGTTTCTGACACTGTTGTTACCGTTAAACCATTTACAGTTAAAAACGGGAACTTTAATTTTAAAGTAATCAACCTCCCATATGTCTTCAATCTCTCTATAATATGCATTTGATGCAGAAATTGGGTTTTTGTCCTTAGCACTCGAAAAATGCATTGCTTCTGCAAACACCAATACACCACTATTCTGAACTGCACTTCTGTTGTCCTGAGCTTTTGTATGAAATGTATAACCATTAATGTCATAACCAGATCATGTTATCAGATTTAAACATGGACCACCCAATATCCATTTTAATGTCTCAGATACATCTGATCTACCAAGCAATGTATTTTTAATCCATGACAAAAAAGTTTTGTTGTGCTCATTCAAAATCCACATTTCTTTCTTCTTTGGATGACATTGTTTCAACTCATTAATATGAAATGTGATATACGGTTGAGCATCAGCTATGTTATTCAAGATGTATGATTCTAACTTCTTCATCTGTTCAGCTGACAATGATTTGAATTTCAAGCTGTGAATCCCCTTTCCCTCATTATTAATTCGTTCATGGCGAGATGGAGGCAAACCTATGTGTTGCGCCGCAGCCAAGTAGCTCGTTCAAAACTCTGCTACCTCCTGAGAAATATACTTTTCAATAATGGAGGCTTCAGGTCGATATAGATTTTTAACATACCCCTTTAATATTTTCATATACCTTTCAAAAGGATACATCCAACGAAGATATACAGGTCCAAAAATCTTTATTTCTCAAACCAGATGAATCATTAAATGCACCATTATATCAAAAAAAGTTGGAGGAAAATACATTTCCAATTGACAAAGTATAAAAATTTCATCCTTTTCCAAAATGTTTAAATCATTCACATCAATCGTCTTGTTACAAATTGAATTGAAAAAATAACACAACTTCATTATAGTCTTTCTGACACGAATGGGAAATATTCCACGCA
This sequence comes from Viscum album, assembly GCA_963277665.1. NCBI lineage: Eukaryota > Viridiplantae > Streptophyta > Magnoliopsida > Santalales > Viscaceae > Viscum > Viscum album. The sequence goes on from OY728122.1 coordinate 1,915,587,177, forward strand.
ATGGAACTGGTAGAATTTGTTGCATCATGACGTGAAAATCATGTGATTTCATACCTATCAACTTCAATTCCTTCAATGAGACAAAAAAATTTACACTAGAAGAATAACCTTGAGGAACTTTGGTATCATGAAGACACTGACAGAAGCTAATCTTCTCCCTCTTCGATAATGTATGACAAGCCAAGGGAAGAAATGTTCGTCTTCTTTTAGGAGTGGGAGCTAACTCCAAACGTATTTATATTGATAGTAAGTCTAATCTTGCATTCAACCCATCTTTATTCTTTCTTTTAATATCTAACAATGTTCCAATCAATGAATCACATATATTCTTCTCCACGCGCATGACATTAATATTATGTTTATCTTCATTATACCTCCAATATGGTAGTTCAAAAAAATTGACCTTTTCTTCCAAATATGTCTATCATTACCAGATTTCTGTGTCTTTCCCAATGTCATGTCAAGGTTTTTCACCCTCTCAAAATACAGATCAGGGGATAAAGGTTTTGGAGCAGTATCAAATTCTTGTGAGCCATTGAATGACTTTTTTAGTCTTCTATAAGGGTGTTCCATAGGCAAAAACTTTTGATGACCCATGTACACTGTTTTTCTCCCATGATGCAATTGACAATAGGACGTCTGTTGTTCACAAATTGGACATGCTTTATGCCCTTTAACACTGTATCCAGACAAATTTCCATATGTTGGGAAGTCATTTATAGTGAACAGAAGCACTGTATGCAGTTGAAAATATTCCATTTTATAAGAATCATACACCCTAATACCATCAGCCCATAATAGTTTCAAATCATCAATCAACGGTGACAAGTAAACATCAATATCATTACCGGGTTGCTTTGGAACAGATATCATTGTACTCAACATGACATATTTGCGCTTCATACAAACTTCAGGAGAGAGGTTGTAAATTACCAATAAAACAGGCCATGAACTATGTGTGCTACTGAGTGTTCGGTATGGATTCATTCCATCTGTGCACAACCCTAGTCTGAGATTTCTAATTTCATTTCCAAATGTAGAATATTGCGCATCAATTTTCTTCCATTGCGGAAAATCAGCTGGATGACGTATTTTTTCATCACATACCCGCTCTTCAACATGCCATCTTAATCTTTTTGCATCATGTGAATTAGAAAATAAACGTTTGAAACGATTAATTATAGGAAGATACCAAAATACCATTGAAGGGTTCTTTGTAATCTCTACATCACCCTGTGATTTTTCTTTCACCTTATACCGTGATGTCCCACATTTTGGAAACTCTGATAGAAATTCATATTCCTTCCTAAATATAATGCAGTCATTCGGACATGCATGTATTTTCCTGTATCCCAATCCCATCGGGCATAATATTTTCTTGGCTTTGTAATGTGAATCTGGAAGATCGTTATCTTTTGGAAGAATGTATTTCATCAATTGTAGTAGCTCTGTAAAACTTCTGTCACTCCATCCATGCTTCGCCTTCAGGTTAATCAATCTTGACACCGCCGAAAAAACCGTAAAATCTGTACAATCGGGATATAATGGTTTTTCAGCATCACCATATAGACGCGCAACTGTCGGTTCTATCTCAATTTGTTCTGCTACAATATCGCGAATCATTTCTTAAATTCCATCGGAGTTACCATCTTGCGAATCATCACCATCAGTGACATTCCGTCCAGTTTCACCATGCCAAATCCAAGGGTTGTAACTCGGATTATAACCATGACATATCAGATGATCTTTTATCTCTCTACTTTTCAACTTCTTCATATTCAAACATTTCAGGCATGGACAGAAAAAAATGTCACTACTTGGAACATTTCGTTTTGAAAATTCCAAAAAGGCATCAACACCTTCCTCAAAAGCATTGCTCATTCGATGTGTCGTAAACCAACTTAGACTCATTATTACCTATAACAAATATCAACAAAATATATATATTTTTAAGATAATAAAAATACATGGTTATATGAAAAAGAATCATAATTTGAATGTAAAACCATTTAAAATATAAAACAAATCTATAGGTATTTAAAAAATTATGCTTGAATGTTATTTTTAAAACAAAATATATTTAGATATAACAGTTTTATATTTCACTGAATCAAAGAAAACCATGACACCTACATAGATTAATATTGATTGTGGTTTTGATGTTTTAATATATTAGATAAACAACCTATTTTAAATGGCGTGCAGACCTTGATATTGGTCTTTATCACCCTTCAGTGTGACTGGCAAAAAGAGGTCTACCAACATGTTATTATTTTATCAGCAATTCACTCATTCTTGTTTCTGATGATCGTTAATTGCATTGGAAGGCTGAGAGGGCCACCCAGCGTGTCCAACACTGGTCTGCTCAGAATAACAATAGTCCCACTGATTCGGTTTAATCCTTTATTTCTGCTTTTTAATCCCACGTAACATATCTTGTGGGGATTTGATTTTGTACTTGGCCTTCAGCTTTAATGGTTATCAATCAAAATAAAACTCGACTAAAAACTCTGTTTATTTTAGGTTTTCAAAATCCAAAAACGAAAACAAAACAACCATGGAAAAAAACTGAATTCCAATTACAGGAAACATGTTCAGAAATTCTAAACACCAAGAATTAACAAATATCAACAACAATAGTGAACAACCTGGAAATTACAAGACTAAATATGTATATGTATATGATTAACAATAATAATGTGTTTTATATTCTCAATTGAATGTTATAAATGATATGGTAATTCAAATGGTTTAAAATCATTGGTAACATGTTTTCGATTCCAATGAGACATAGGTGTGAGAGCCATTGATAATGGAGTAGTGGCCTAATCTCAATCTAGGTCCAACATCCTCAACATATTCTTCTAGGGGTAGAATTTAGTATGGTTTGTGTTATTTTAACACCTCTATATTTATTATAGGTTATTAAATCAAATTATTTTGATTAACATTTTTTTATTCAGCCTTGTATTATTATTTTTTGACTTTTTAGGATATTATATTTTCAGATTCTTATTCATGGTTGGAACATGGTTAGTGAATACCATGAGGTTCTACCTAGGAAAAATTTTACATTTATTTACAAATATAATGGAGGAAATATATTTTGTACAAACCATACTTATTTATCATGAAATCACACAGCATGTTGCATATGCATTTTTTAGGGTTGGTTCTAGGTTTTCCATACTGTGTGGTTAAACCATGGTACTCCTCCAATATCATATAATGGGGATCACATTTATTGTTTTAATTTATAAAAAAATGATCCAAAAAATGATATAAAAAGTAATTATTATTTATTTTCCTTTAATGTAATGATGCACGTCTTTTTTATCTCATTATTCATCTAGTTTAATGTTCCCTCAACATAGTCTGTTATATCAACAAAATAGTCTGTTATATCAACAAAAAATTCCACGAGATTCAAATAACCATTTACAATAACAAAATACAAATAACCATTTGCAATACAAATGACCATTTGCAATAACAAAATAAAAATAACCATTTGAAAATAACCATTTTCAATACAAATAACCATTTTCAATAACAAAATACAAATAACCATTTTCAAATAACCATTTCCAATAACAAAAAATTCCACGAGATTCAAAAACGAACGAAAATCACATCAGGAATCGAAACAAAAACGAATGAAATAAATTCATGGAAGGCATACTAGAATGTTTCAAATTGAGATGATAGATCTGAGAGGAGTGAAGAAGATAAACAATGAAGCCAAATTGAGTTTAATGCAGGTCGATCGACGAGCCGATTAGGGTTTACCGCGCGAGAGAGACGAGCCGACGGACTGTTAATCGAAAAATCGTAAATGACGGTCCACGGGCATTAATTTTTTTAAAAGTTTTATAATGTCGGTTATTATATAACCAACGTTATAAACTATTTTTTAAATTTATAATGTCGGTTATTTTAAAACCGACGTAAAAAATCTCCTGCGCTTTGGTTTTTTACGTTGGTTATTTGATAACCGAAGTAAACAACGAGATATCTACGCGTTTTTTACGTCGGTTATTTTATAAACGACGTAAACCCCCCCCCCGTGCTTTGGTCATTTACGTCGGTTATTTTATAACCGACGTAAAAAACTAAAGCAGGGTGGGGTTTTTACGTCGGTTATTTAGAAACCGACGTAAAAACCCCAATATGGACGCATTTTTTACGTCGGTTATATAATAACTGATGTAAAAAACCAAAGCCCGGATGCATTTTTTACGTCGGTTATTTTATAACCGATGTAAATAACCCTGCGCTTTGCTTTTTTACGTCGGTTATTTGATAAACGACGTAAAAAACGCATCGATAACGGGTTTTTTACGTCAGTTTCCAAATAACCGACGTAAAAAACCCCCCTCTTATTGGTTTTTTACGTCATTTATAAGATAACTGAAGTAAAAACCCAACAGGCGCGATTTGTAACGTCGATTATAAAAATAACCGACCTTAAAAATCTACTCACCGCATTTTTACATCAGTTATATATAACCGACGTAAAAAATGGTGATCTAAAAAACGATTTCTGCACTAGTGATTCTATGAGAACTAATATAAGATAATATATTTTATCCATGAAACAATGTATGAAGATAATGAAATCCTATTTAAATAATAAAAAAGTGAGGACAAATAATAAATTAATTAGAATGGTTCTTTGCACAAATAATGTGATATTTTATCAATAATATCTTTATCACAATAAAAATGTAGTATTTATAAAATTTAAAATTACACTGATAAAAGAGGCCTCTATTAGTACTAAAACTACAACTATTAATATCTATTACTAGATACTGTAAATTGATAGTATATATATTTATATCACTTTATTTAAGCTAATAAAAACATAAAAAAATTATATTTATATAAAAAAATTATATTAAACATAGAAATAATTTTAATTTTTCAATATATAATTATTTAAATACATGTAATATATTAAATAATGTATGTATAGTATAATTTAATTAGTGAAAAATTCAATTCAATCAAAAATTAACTAAAAAAATAAAGAAATTACACACCATGGGAAAAAAATAGACCAATAGTTTGAAACTATTCATATATGATATCAATCAACTGTTATAGTATATACCAACATTTCGATGAGCTGTTGTGTTATTTTTTAAAATTAAAATATCTTTAATAGTGGTTTCATCATACAATTGTTATATGAGGTCAACACCAATGGTTCCAAAACCGTAGGTTTGGTAAACTATTATTATACGTATTCTATTGATGAAAATTCTAGAATTTAGTGGTGACCCATAGACCACTCTTATAAAAAATTAATGGTTATATATATATATATGTATTTTTTAAAGGTTGGGGTCGAAGCCTCAATTTATTATTTAGGAAAACCAAAGACCTATAATGATAGTTACTACTAAAAATATGTATATGTGCATAAATGTATAAAAATATTTATTGATTTTGATTTGTTTATTATTATTACAAAAAATAAGTAATTTTTTCAACAATATTATTATAATTAATTAATTTATAATAAGAATCGACGAGATCACGTTTCATAAAATAACTATCAGCATAACATGCCAAAAAAACTATACCAACATATTGATCAAAATAAAATAATAAGTGGCCATTCACTAGATATGAACCAATTTTTTGACCAAATCATTGGTTAATGTATCCAAAACCATATATATACTAACCATTTTTTAAACTGTTGTTATATGCATATTATAATAGGTTATATTTCTAGTAGTAACTATCATTAGAGGACTTATACAATGATTAAACATGCATCATAAAAAATATTTTTAGGTATATATTACAATTATTTTTTTAGTAATAGTAAAGGAAAATTTAAAATAAATTACAATTGAAATTTTATATAATCCATAATAAACATTAATTTAAATAATATATTAATATTTCTTATAAACCAAAAATTAATGAATTTTTTTTAAAAATTAGTATGATAATCGGATTGAATTTAATAATATTTTTGTGTGTGTGATTCACATTTGTAACTAAAAAGTAACATTTAAATGATTAAAACTCATTCAATAGTGCTGGATACATTTTTTATAGGATTGAAAAGAGGTTAATTTTAACACATCATAAAAAAATTATTTATATTATTCCGAATTTATTAATAATATAAAATAATGATTTATAATTTATGAGTATGTGGTCTGTATTTTTAGGAACAATGAGACATTAATATGAAAACATGTACATCCAATCCTGAAATCCATTCTGTTTGTTGGTTTTCCATGTGTTTAATTCGTACATAAAACAAGTAAATTATTGAAATTTTAATAAAGTATAAAGATAATCCATGTTTTTTATTGGGTTTCAGTAAGTAATACATTTTTTGAATAAAAATGTAGCATTGAAATGAAAAAAATTCTTTAAATCAAAATAAACACAACCACGTGTCATATTGACTTAAGGTTAATTCATAAATCTCAAAAATAATTTATTTTTATTTTCCATAATTTATGAACAAGAGATTATCAATTTTGAATTGTTTTCAGTATGTGTCATAGGTTTTAAACTAAAATTTAATGTTAAACGAGCATAGGAACCACTATTAGTATTATCAACCTTATGTTTTAAATTAACTTGTGGGTAATTTATACCAATCACTAATGAATTAGAAATATTTTCATGAAATTTCAATATAATATTAGTGTATTTTATTTATTTGGAGTATCTAATGTTAATGTTTAATTAAAATGTCACATTGAAATTAAAACCATGGAAGTTATATCATACCAATTACACAGTGTGTCAAATTGTTGTGAGATAAATTGTTATATATCACAATGAAATTACGCATTCTTTATAATATATCAATATAATTTGGTAAATTTTTAAAATTTTGAGTATGTGAAACCTTTTTTTGAACTAAAATGATGCTTATAAATGAAAACATGTAATTTTGGCCATACAACCCAAAATGTGATTTATATTGATGTGAGGTTACTTGCTATATACCAAATATGAATTATTTTTAATTTTCTAAAATATAATGTTAAACAAATTATGTTTGGTTATTTATGAGTATGTGATGCTTGATTTGAATTAAAATGGAACTTATAAATTTATATATTCACTTTCATTAGTTTTTATAAAACAGTGTATTGGAATGAATTTAGTTTAATTCTTACACAACCGACATTAGTTATAGATATTTTTTCAAATGTGTCAAGATAAGTAGGGATGTTTTTATCCATCTTGAGTATATAAAATAGTTTTTGAACATAAATGTCACATTTAAAATAATATATACTATTTCAGTCATATAGACCAAAAAATGTGTTTTATTGACATAATGTTAGTTCATATATGTCAAAATATAATTATTGATGATTTCATGAAATACAAAGACAAAATATACGTAATATAAATTAATTTTGAGTATATCATGTGTTTTTTAAAATAAAATTTGACTATTAGATGGAAAACATGCACTTTCAATCATACCAACCACAACACATGTTAGATTCATGTGAGATTATGTCATCTATATAAAAAATTCATAATCTATTGTTTTTAAAACTCATAATGACACTATGATCTTATTTTTGACGTTATGTGTATGTGAGGTGTGTTTTGAAATAACGATCACTTTTAAGTGGAAACACACACTTTCTTTTATGAAGGTTTTATCTATTTTTATGATTAGTGTGAGATTAATTTCTAAAAATAATTAATTAATTAATGATCTTTTTTATAGAAGTATAAATTAAAAATATAAGGGGTGTTTCAGGGTTTTATTTATTTGATGATGGTTTTAAAAAAAATCAATTTTAAATAAATAAAATCCCTTTATGTGAATCATGCCACATTGTGTGTCAAATTTTTGTTTAGTTTACTCATATATTTAAAAAATTAATTATATTTTTTTCCTAAAAAGTTATGAATTTTTTTTTTTATTTTCATATTTTTTAGTCTTTTATAAGTCTTTTGAACTAGAATTTAACTTTTAAATAGTAAACATGTTCATTCAGTCATTCTATACACACCGTGTGTCAGATTTATATGATTATAATTCTAAAAAATTAAAAATAGTTTCCAATCATTTTTATAATGTAGTAAGGGATTTTTTTGGGCATTATATTTTTTAATTGTGTGTCATGTGTTTTAAAATAAAATGTTATTTTTAAATGAAAATGGTAAATATTAATCACAATCCTTCACATTGTGCGTTATATTTACATGAGGATAATTTATATATGTCAAAAACAAATAGACAGTCAATTTTCTACATTATTGTTTGATAATTCGAGCATGTTCGATATTTTTTTAGTATAATAAACTTATTTTAATCTTCTATCTTATTAAATGGAATATTTCAGTCCTTATGTTTTAATGGTTACATCATGCAGTAGATTGATATTTGGTTGATACCCAAATGACACAAATGAATATTTTTTATTTTTAAAAAATTCAAGACAATTCATTTAAACTACTATAGAAATCCACGTTAATATATTTGTTATAATGGTGGAGGTAATCCCTTAATCCACTTTGTATATAATTTAACTTGACTATATAATATTCTGAAATGTAGGCACATAATAAAGAATAATTTCATGTGAATACGAATTAAAATGATATTATATTAATATAAATATGATAAGGATTGGTCTCATAAAAATCATAGTATTTAAATTTTCATATATTAAGTAATTATATTTTATATAATGCTAATGGAATTGATACTTATCTCTAAGACCTCATTATTTTTTTCAAATTCAAATGATAATGGATGAATATGACACAGTGGAAAAAACATGGTAAGTGTCACACTCATGGTCTCTTCATTTCATTTTTATTTGTTATTTCATTTATCTGGCACTGTAATACAGAATATTTGTTTATTTAATCAATTCCACCGGATTTAATTTTTGTTTTTACATCCCTTGAACCCAAAAAAATAAATTACCATAAATATACAAAATGATTAAATTTGGAAATTACATTACATCTCAATATAATATCTATAACATTATATTAAATATTGTACTAAAATGATTGTATCTATATTCTATCTTATATATACCTAGATGGAAACCATTTAATTATAATGTATCATTCCATTAGTCTAACTTAAAATTATAATTACACTTACTTAATAACTAGTTGATAAACCCAATATTCATGATCTTTATTAAATTACTCAAAATATAATTTTAATAGATAATAAAATATTCATGATGTCTAAATTTTTTTTGATTCCATATATGCTACCCAGTCATTCTTAAAAAACATTCTTCCTTGTTAGAATATGTGGACCATCAACTATCATAGTAGTACTACAAAAATATAGATAATTAAATGGTTAAACATATTTTCAATGAAACTGGAATTACAATCAGAAATAGTTCTCTGGGAATTCTAGTTTATGGTTGGATTATAATATTTTTAATAAAATAAACAATGGAATAACCACAATTATCATTATTACAAGATTTCATACACTAATGAAACATTAATTGAAATAATTAATTTTTCTTGATATATGTTTTTAGTGTGAAATATTATTATATTTACCAATATTCTTATCCATTTTTAGTAATAAAAAATATCCCAATTCATATTGGGAGTCATCATGCCATTTATTTGGTGATAAATGATCATCACCATATCATAATACAAATGTTATTGAAACATAATATAAATCATATTATTTGACATTTTTTAGTAAAATATTAAAGATAGAATATTTTAAATTAATAAAGGACATCATTTTATTTTTATTTTTTTGATATCAATGATTTGGATCCAAAATATATGTCATCAAAGAATTTAAATTGGTAGTAGTGCGCATTCAGTGATTCCTAAAAAAAGAATAAGTAATGAAATTTGAAAATATATTTTATTCAATTTAACTGTATTATTTTACCCTTTTTTTGTTCATATTGACAAGATCATCTCATAAGATATGTTATTTTGAAATGTTTTTTCTATTTTGAGTACTCTTTGTAAAATTTCATCATCATCTATTGATGTTGTTTTTGATTAAGTGACATGGGATCTAATGGATTTTTATTTTTCATTATAGTTTTTTTCCCATTAAACATTAATGATACATATTCCTATATAATATATAAATAATATTATGTAGTATTTAAAATAATATATCCATTTTTAAAAAATAGATAATAAAAATATATGTCCTCTATACATTCGCATCAAAGCTTATCAACCAATCATGATTCTAAAATTCATTATAATTCATAAGACCAATTATTTCATCAATTTACTCCCTATAAATTTATTCATCAAATTATAAATAAGATATATTTTTTAGTAATTTTTTTATCTTTACGGATTTATAATTTTAATAGTAGTGGAATTGGTGGTTTAAAGGTACTCTCAGGATGAATTACTTATCTAATATTCGGTCTTCTATATTATGTTGATCTCTCCATTTGTTTCCCCATTTATTTATAAATTTATAATAACATAACTCATATCGTAGATTTGTTCATTAATTGTAGAAACATTTTATTACAAAATAAATTTTTAAAAACATACCTCATTATCATTGTATATTTCTAATATATTAAATTTAAATGATTTAAAGTTTACAATAACTTGTTTTATAGCATAAATACTAAGATCATCAAGGGGAATAAGTGCCTCAACACACAGATGACAAGCTATTTGAATCCCTACATTCACATAATATTTTCTAAATTTCATAATATGTAGTTTATGACCATAGAAATTTAAAATTTATATCTTGAAATAACATGATGAGTTGGTGCAGACATATATAAATCATAATCAGTTTTACCCTATAACATTGTTATACAATAACATCAGTAATGGTTATAAAATAAAATTTAAAAAAATATTTATCAAAAAATAATTTACCTCATATAAGGATACCCTTTTAAGAGAATGGTTAGCCTAGAATTTAGGAAGGGGAGGCTCTTTGTGTTGTTCTAATTGATGTTTTGTTTCTTATCATTGAACCCATTGAATAAACATTTCTATTAAATATACAGACAAAATAATGTTTCCTATTAGATCTTCATTCAATTCCTACATTTTTTTATTTTTCTCATTTAAATCAACCTATATACTTTATTTATCAATGTGTGTTATGGTTTTCACTACAAAACAAACACTTATAATGTGATATAATATTTGGGATAATTCAAATACACTAAAATTATATGCATGTTTAGTAGAATAGATGAATATTATTATGTCTATACCGAATAAAAAATGTTGTCAAATAAGTAGTAATTGTTATATAATATTCTCTTAATTTATAAAATTTTCATTTTTGTTATACTTATACAAGATTAAAATAACTTTCTATGCTTTCTTCTAAAATACATCCCATTGTTGTATTTATGTGATAATAATATCATATCACATGATGTGGGATGTAAAATCCTTGAGAGATTGAATTATCAATATATATATAATCATAGGAAAATAATTATATTATTTTTTCCTGTCAATTAAAATATCTAATAAAGATTTATAATACATAGAGTTTTTTTGATGTGAAGTATAACCCCTCAATGAATTAAATTGAGGGTATGTTGGTTTGGACTCAGACTGAAAATATTCTACCATACTTTAATGTTTCATAATTTAAAACTTTTGAATAAATTATTTAATAAAAAATGTCAAATAAAATCATTCAATATAAAATATAAATTAAATGATCCATACTATTTTATTAAATTGAATATAACACTCTAGAATTTTTAAATATATATTTAGTGTGTTTCAAAGTGTACGATATCATTATTTACTTACAACATTGTACTAAAACAAGTGGAAAAGGAGAATTATGTTATATATAACCTAGTAATTTTATTCATGGTTCTTAACAAGAATAGCTGAATTTTAAAATATATGAATAAAATATTTCTATATAATGAATGTATTGGACAATGAAAAAAATTACTATTTAATTTAGAACGTTAAGAATAAAACCATTTAATGTTAGAGTATCTATTTTTCAAGAAATTGTATTTTTATATACATTAAATTTAATGATATGTAATGAATTTTATGTTGATGAAATATATTCTTAATTAATAAATAATAATTCATAAATTTGTTATCAATTTTTTTTAAAAAAATAAATTCATGTAACGGTAAAAAATGGAATTTTCTGAAAATTATTTTAAGTGCCAAAATTATTTGTATTTTAATGAATTATAATAATCTCGAATAATGAATGATTTTAATGTACAAATTATATTGTAAAAACCTAAATTCACAGTAATATAATTATTATTATGAGGAAGAGAATTTATGTATTATCATTTTATTCTTGAAAATTAATTGTTTAAAAAAAAATTATTTTTCACCCTTTATGCGTATATTTTTAAATTAATTTTATACAATTATTAGAATTAAATTTGATAAAATGTTTAAAATGTAAAAACTCATCATGTTTGAATATATTAAATAGATGAGTTTCATTTTTTTAATAATTAATTGTATCCATGGTAAAAATATATTTCCATGGTAAAGGTTAAAATGGTTGATGAGGAGAAAAATTATTGAGATAAGTATTATAATAACCTAAAAAAGATTAAAAATTTTTGTTTGAATGAATTATATACCTATATAATCATATATTGAAAATTTATTGAATTTTGATCCTGATGACCATGAAATGTTCCCTATATTAGTTTAAAGTTTAGAATAATTTCATGCTTTCCATCCCACTCACATATAAAGGGAACCTCTTCTCTTATCTTCTCATACATTACTGGGACACCTAGTTCAACCAAAATTTTACCTAATCTCTTATATACCATAATATAATCATTTTTCTATTTTTTTCATAAAATACCAACCAAAGGTTCTTTATGAATATATCTAAAACAAGTCACTCAAATAATAGGAATAACTCTTAACCATGTTCATTCAATGTAATTTCATCTTATACATCCATAAAACATATAATAAATATTCTAGTGTAATTACATAAATATATCTAATATATTTGATTTTTTATTTATTTACACCCCCTTTTAATCTCCTTCCACTTTCTATGGGGAATGAAAACATCCCTTGTCCATACGTGTTTTCTACCCCCTCCATGAGGGAATGTGTTTCATTTTACATCACCACTTATCCGGGATCATTATATAGGTGCATATAAATAATATACATGATATTTATGATATAATAATGATCATATAGATGTTAATTATTAATAAAAATCTTCCATTTAAACCAGTGGTAAATAGAAACATTGCATGTGTGTATTTGTGATCTAAAATCTCCATGATGTGAAGAAATTATTTTTTTCTAGATAACCCATATGACTGAAAAAATAAGCATATAAAGGAAAAAAAGATTATAATAATGACATTATTTTTATTCTATATTTGATAAAATCATATCCAAGGATGATTTACTAAAATCATAAAATTCAAAAATGTAATGAAAATGGGAATGTTTTCACCCAAATAAGGATTTAAATGAAAAATTATCAATAAACAATAAATTTTAATTTATAAAGGAATTGAATATAATTTTTATTTCACGAATTTGGTTATATATTAGATTATAAAAATATATTTATTTATTATATTTTATTTTTGAACAAATATGGAGTAAACTCATACATTAGGAAAGGATTTATGTTACAATCTCATTTCATTTCAATATAGTATGTGTTAAATTTTCATTAGGGTAAATTATATTATAGTATCTTTTAAAACCAAAATATTTTTTTCTTTATTTATTATTTGGGTTTTCAGGTTATCCTTTCATTCTTATCTCTTTATTTATTAAAATTATTGAGGAACGTTTTCAATAAATTTCATCTATATTTATTATATTTAGTTTGTAAACTTTTTCTTACATGTATATTTTCATTGAAATGATTTATATATATTTTTCAATAAAATTAAAATTTATAAAAATCAAAAATTTTCCATAAATTTTAATTTATTAACAATTTCTAAAAATTAATCTTTTTAAATGTTTTCTGAACACATCATTTTTTTATTACAAAGGTGTGAAAATAATGTTCTGTTTTAATTTATATTACCATAAGGGATTCTCCCAAAATCATTTACTTATTTATTATTAATTATTATATTATTTTTTTGGTTTTTTAACGAATTCTTAATTTACATTATTTTTTAATTTTCTAGTCTTAATATTTTCCAAATGAAAGGATTTTTTGTATTTATTTTCAAATCATATTTTAAATTCTTTTATAAAATAGTTATTTTTCATCTATATGAACATTATTTATGGTTTTCTATGATTAACTAATGATATGATATATTATCCATCAATTATCCCTCTTTTTATGGATAATGATGATGGTTTCTTAAGGATTATTTTATGAAACCTATTAATTTCCCCTAGGTTATTTATGTTATTATTAAATATTTAAGAACCCATTTAGTTTTCCAAGCGTTATGTAATGATGAATTTTTTAATGATATTATGAATCATTTATATATAGATTACATTATGTTTTCGGTGTGCTCAAAATAATATATTCCACTAATTAAATGGGTAATCATTTATGTCTAATAAAACAATATGTACTAGAATATGGATTTAACCAAGTTTAGTATGGGAAAATAACCACTATGATAGTATTGGTAGTGAATCTTTAATAAAGAAATTATGGAATGAGGTGAATGTAATATATTATGGGAATCATTCCCAAATTATAGTTCTTGCAGTGATCCTTGAATATGGAAATTATTTTCTATGATTATTTTAGTGCCACAAACTTATGTTAGATTCATATGATATTATCCCAAATATCATGATTGATTTTTATTGATTCCACAGTCTTATGACTTATGTAATTTTTTATGATAAATCCTTACTCCACAAATCATGATTAATGATATATAAATGATTAGATATTACATGAATAAGTTAAGATAATTTTATCATACAATTATTCTTGTAAAATTTTCACTTATAATCATGGATTGATTTTTCATATGTTTACCTTTAATGAGCATCTTTCCTCACCCATTATTTTATTTCTATTTCCCCATTTTATGATGAACAGTTACAAAAATGGTATGTCTTATAAGGATCCTATTTGAGAATAACATTGCAGTATATATTAAATATCATAATGTGAATTCGTTTTTTATGTATCTATTCTATAAAGACACTAAACCATTATAGTATTGGGTAATATATTATTTTGGAGATGTATTGAATATTCATTTATAAAATTGTTGTATGTAGTGACCTTTTTGACACAGTTGGTATTATAGAAGGTTTAGTTATTTGGATATTAGGGTTTTTGGAAAATTAATATAGACCATATGATAACTTATAATTAATTAAAAGTGATATAAGATGAACCTGGAGTTTCATATGTTGATAATAACGCTTCATATTATTAGATATATTTGGAATTCTATTTATGATTTATTTATTTCTCAAATTTATTAAAGATAAATCATGGTCAAACTACATTTTTTTGTTGTAATTGATGGATATAACTAGGAGGAATAACGTGAATAATCAATGTGATGGCCTATGGAATAATTTTTGTAAGGGTAAGTAAAAGAAATATTTTATTGGGAATGAAATATAATGGGTATTATCACATAACTCTACCTATCTATTAATTATAACACAAATAATAATGAATTTTAAAATTGAAAAAGGAAAGAATAAGTCACCATTGAATCATCTATGTAAAAATTCCCACCATTTATCAGTTGTTCATTTGATCCGCGTATTGTTGAGTAATGGAAAGATTATATATAAAATTTGTTCTTTGTTATTTACATATCATAACCATGAGAAGAATTGTTTGATCAACTATCATTTTGAATGTGAATCTGATCAATAGTGGAACAAGATCAGGAATATAAAAAATATGATGAAATTGAATCCATGAGTTGGAAGAGTATAATAAGTTATTTTTTGTAATTATATCCCATGAAATTTTCAAACAAAAATATAGAGGGAATTTAAAGATATAAAAAATAATGATAATGAATCTATAAATACCTATAAGGGGAAATTCTCAAAACATATGATCTAAACATTGAGTTTTATCATCAACCTAGAAAGAAAAATTGATCGGCTCTTTTCTATATTAAGACCAAGTCTCTAAATGGAATTAGATATAAGATAATTTTATAGATATGGATAAATTATTTTATGTTCTCCAAATTTGTAAATATTTAATATATACTCTCACTCATCTAATGGTTTTGGTGTAAGAGTAGAAATTTAGAGTTTTGAGAAAATTATAACATTAAAAACCATAGATAAAATAAAATCAATATTCATTTATTCCTGAAGTATAGAAAAAATCATTAGAAAAATTCTATTAATGGTTCTCATAAGTGTATTATGTGTGGAAAAGAAAGCAATAAAGAAAAAATATTATTGTGATGTGAAGAAGGAAACCATTGAAATATATTGGGATAGTGATCAAATGAATGTTACACCTAGGATATAATGTTGTAATTATAATAAGTATACATATTATTCCAATTAGTGATGAATCCAAGTGTAAATGATGAAAATTTATCTGAAACTATGAAATATAAGAAGAAAATTGAGATCTCATACAATACCAACTACTTACATGGGTCATGAGAATCAATGGGTGAAATGTACACCTACCATACACTCTAAAAACGGATTTTTTTTATAGATTTACCCATTCATTTTTAACTAAAAAATATCATATATGTATCATAATACCACATAAATTATTTGAATTTGATATTATAGTAAATTATTTTTTAGTATGGTGATTTTATCTCAAGTATATAGCTCATCCATGGTAGAATTTTCTGATATCGTGCTTCTGAAAAATAATATTATTCACCCTCTAGTGGATTTTGATGTTATTTTTTGGTGTTTATTTGATTTATTTATATAGATTCTAAATATATTTTAAATAAATAAAAGTCATGTTTGATCTAATGAATCAACCTAGGATTATGTATTGTTGTGAGGATGAAAATGAACATTTAATGAAAATTACATATATTATATGGGTCTTACTACAAATTAATGAGGTATATTTATCTCAAAAAGTTATCAAGAAACTCCACAATGAAAAAATGAAATTTTTGGAAATATTTATATATTTAATAATGAAATTACTAGTGCTCATTAAAATAGTAATGTTTAATTTTCATTATAACTCATACCAGGTCATAGACATATTTCAAAGACTTCATAGAGAATGGACCCTATCGGGTTATTGGAATTAAATATGAAACTCAAGAAAAATGTAAAATAAGGATATATACACAAGAGTGTGTCACAATGGAGTACACTGATTCATATTATTACAAATTTATACAGGTAAATGATGATTTTCATTGATTATAAGGAACTTAAAAAGGACAATATGAAGAACAACTACCCACTTTCCAATACTGATGACTTATTCAATCATCTGATTAATGAATAATACATTTCAAATATTTACCATTGTTATAAATATCATCAATTTTGGTCTTATAATGATGATATAATCAATAATTTGTTCCATATAATGTATGAAAATAATTAATTTACTATGATTCCCTTTTGACTTAATAAAATCCTGACTATGTTGATCAAACAAATAGAGTCATTAGAAATTACCTTGATCATATCATTGTAGTCTTCATAGATGGCATTATTAAATGTTCAAGGAGAATGTATGTTCAAGAAGATCATTTGAGGATTATGATGAAGATCCCAAGGAAGGATAGTTCATATACCAAATTTTCCATGTATGTGTTGTTTTATAGAAATATTCATTATTGTGTAATATAACCTAAAGAGAGGGTATATCAGTGGATCCTTCAAAGGAAAGTGTTACTATGTAATATCCCCAAACAACCATGGTGATTGCCTTCAATATTATTCTTGGGGTGGAGGGATACAATTGAAATATTATAAGATATTTCTCACAGCTATCTAATATAATAAGAATGTTTATATGAATGGGTACCAAGTTTTTCTTGAATTGATCAACAAGAAGAAAATATGAATGAGAAAAAAGAAGGTAGGTCAATGATCATATAATCACACTACTTCAAATTGGTGAATTGATTATGAAATTTTGATATATATCATTATGGGTTCTAGGATGAAATCATATATAATGTAATGAAAATATCACTGGAATCATTCCAATTCATGATCAATGTTAAAAATTACTCAAATCAATATTATCATGTGGTAGTGTTATTTTTTACATTGGAAATATGGACAAATTTTATATATAGAGAAAGATGTGATGTATTCTAATCATAAAATATTCATGTGTATATTCACTTAGGAAGAGATTAATATGTTCCAAATGATATTTTTGGAGTTGATTAAATGTTATATATACAATATCTTACCACCCATGGAGGTTGAAAATGGTGGATTATGCTTAGAGTTTGAAGGACCATGATATTTTTCCCATGATGAATACTAATAAAGATTCAATACTTATAGATACTCATAGTATGGATCTTGAAATCATAGGGAATGCATATAGATCATATCTTTCTAGGTTGAGTGTCCAACCATCTATCTATGTAATTATTAATGTTGGGGGATATAAAACTGTGGATTATTGTGAGAAATGTTTTATATTTCAAAAATTATTTTGACCGAATGATATGTTTTAGTAACCAAGTACTTGTATCATCATTACCATACTTGATGAAGTAGTTTTTAGATAAACCACATAGTTCATCATATTCTTCTAGTCATAGAATTATGGAGATGTATAAGTATCTTTAAGAGAATTTATGGTGTGAAAAAATGAAAAGGTATAATTAAGAGTATATATCTTGATTCCTAAAATGGTATAAATTTATTAATGAAAATAATAAATTTATGGGGATGTTACAACCATTACCCCAACTAGAATAGAAAAAAGAAAACCATACAATAGAATTTATCGTATTACTCCCCAAAACATCATATTTTTATAAATAATTTTGGGTTGTAGTTGATATCATTTCAAAAATATTATATTTATTTTCTATCAGATCATATTTCATTATTTATCTTATATCCATTATATATATTATGAAATTGGTAAGGCTATATAGTGCACCAAATTCTTTTATATCTAATCAAGAAAAATTGTTTACCTAGATCTTTAGGAGAAATATTCTGTAATCATTTAATAAAAAGTTTAATAGTAGCACTGTATATAATCCTTAAATAGATGTAAATTTTATGAGTACTATTAAAACCCTACAATAAATGTTGGTAGTTTGTTAGATGGATTTTAAATGTGGTTGGGATCAACACTATCATCTTGTAGAGTTTTCCTACAAAAATATTATTTCACATGATCAATTAGTTGTCTCCTTATGAAGACCACTCTACGAAAAAGTTAAATTGCTCACATTCTATGATGATGGTGAAAAATAAGAAGTTAGCACTTGATATTGTTATGAAAATTGAAAAGACTATTATAACCATTCAACAGAACATCATGGAATTTAGGATTTGTTAGAAGAGTTATGTATACAATCAATAACAAGATCTAGATTTCAAAGAAGGTTCATGGCATTACTATGAACATTTTTGTGGAATAATATTATAAAATTTGTAATTAAGTTAAAACTATGTCCTAAATATATCATCAACATTTAAATTTATAATCATATAGGTATATTTTATTATCACTTGGAATATTAATAAAATATCTCTCAAGTTCATGATGTGTTCTATTCATCAATTTTAATGAATTACATAAATGAACCTTCACATATTCTGAAATTATAGCTAATACTAAAAGGGAATTAGCTTTCATTTGAGGAATAAACAATAATGATTATCAATCTAAGAGTGTATGTGTGGTAGAATGATACCAATCACCTACTAATGTTTTGTGGAGAAACAAATATGAATATATATTTGAACCGATGTATGTGATGAGGCCTAATTAAAATCATACTTTTATATTAGAGTAATATACATTTGTGGAAACAATTCTTATAATGAGGGAATAATATAACATCATATTATTTGAAAATATATATTACTTTTTTTAATGTGTATGAAAGTTTTCTTTACACGAAACAAAAAACCTAAAAAGAACATGTTTCAAATATTTTATTATATATAACCTAGGAATTGGTTTTGAGGGTATGAATAAAACAAACTGGATTATGAAAGGAAGAAATAAAATATTTCCTTAAATATATTTATTGATCAATTCAAAGGAAAATGAGTACTCAATTTCAAATATTAATAATAACATCATTTAATGTTATCATTTCTATGTTTTCCTCGTATTCTATTTTTATATAAATTGTATTCCATGACCAATAATAAAATTGTATTATTAAGAAGTATATTTTTTAATAAATAACAAAAATTCTTACATTGGTAATTAATTTAGCATAAATAATTAAAAAATCATTTGTATGAAAAAAAGAACATTATTCATAAAATTGATTTTACGTGCACAGTATAATTATATTATATTTCATTATAATAATATCTATCAGTTAATTATTTTAATGTATATATACTATATTTAATGAAATGAATTTACATTATTATAATTATTATTAAATGGAAGTTAATTAGAGAAAGATTTTTAAATTCATGAGAATTAATTTTTCTAATAATTATTTTTATCGAATTTTATGTCTTTATTTTATTTAAATTATTGGAATTGAATTAGATAAAATGTTTTCAAAATTGTAAAAAAAAATATAATTATTTTTTAATTTTTTCACTTAAATTTTTTGTTAGAATGAATTGTAACCAAGGTAAAAAATCAACACTATAGTAATGGATAAAATGGTTAGTGAGGTTTGAAACAAAAGTGACGAGGTTTTAAATAACCTAATACCAATGCACAAATCCTATTGGATGAACAAATTTGGAACCAACCACATTCCATCTTAAAAAATTTCATAATTTTGATACAGTTGACCATGAAAGTGAAATTATATTAATTTAAATTTTAGAATAAATAAAAGTGTTCCAGCCTCATCATTTTACAAAGGTAACCTCTTATAATATCTTAATAAAACCTTATTTATCCATTCATCTATACCAAAATCTAACAACATATATCATAAAATTCAATATACACTTTATTTATGTCTTTTTATTATTTTATGACTATCCTAAGTGTCATTAAATAGAGATCCAAATGAGGTTTCTCAATGAAGAGGTGTAACTCTTAATTGTGTTACTTAATGTTTAATTATTATTCTACCACCATATAAAATATCATAATCCTTATATAATAATAACAAGTATATCTTCAATATAATAAAACGGTATTATTTTTATGTTGTAAAAGTATTTAAAATCTTTTTCATCTAATGGTAAATGAAAACATCGCTCGTGCATACATGTGAAATACCACTTCCACGAAGTGATGTGTTTCATTTTTCGTAACACTATTACATTTCAGGTTATATAGATGGGTTTAATTAATTTATACGATATAATAATATTATATAATGTATAAATATTATTTAAAATTCTTTTTTCAAAATGTTGGAAATTATAAATATCACTCGTGAATACATATGGACCACCATCACCGAAAAGTGATGTAATTCATTTTTCATCACCACCCTATATCAATGGTAATAAAATTGTATATAATAAAAATATCATATTTATGAAAAAAAATTATATCATAGTAAGATGAAATAATGACCATAGTGTAAGCACTGTAACCATTGAAAAAAAATATTTATAGAAAATAGAAAAGATATATAAAAAATATTGGCTTTAAGGAAGACTTATTAATGAATACAAAATTTGAAATTATAAGGGAATTATATATATTACTGTGTAAAATAATATGGGTTATATATATGTCTTTTTTTTAATTTTAAGTCTATGATATAGGTGTTTTTAATGCATGTGAAGTGTCATATGTCTTATGAAAATGATTTATCTTACAATATCATTTATTTCTGGGATTATCTCTATTTAATTTTAATTAAGGGAAATTACATGATCCTTATACATTAAATCCCATATATTTTCATATCCTATGTTTACTTTCATGTTTTTCATTATATTCATTTAATTATACATTCTTTAGTACATAAAATGGTTGAAAATTGTTTTTATGAAAAGCTGGGCATATGTTTCTTCTGTAGTTGGTGAACTTTTTCTTCTAAGACCATTTTTTTAAAAAAAATTATAATTTTTTTAAATATAAATTAAATGTGTTAAAAATATTTTTATTCTCTATATTATACAACATTTAAAAATTATTAGAATGAATATTTTCTATATTTCTTTATATAATTCCATTTTGACTTTTTACAACTTTGTGAAAATATTGTCCTCATTTAACATATATGACATGATTAGATTTCCTCGCTATCGTTTCCTTGTTTATTTATGAATATTAATTTAATAATTTTCATGATTTTTAAAAGAAAATAATATTTCCATTATTCTGTAAATTTTGAATTTTAAATTTTACCAAAATAATTTTAATATGTTCTCTTCATTTTAAAAATGTTTGTAAAATTATTTTCCATAAAATATTTATTCATCTATGTCAACCTAAATTAAGGATTTTTTTCTTATATTTAGAAGGATATCATCCATTTCATCTTTATATATGTCCTATAATGATGATTTTTTGAGGATGTCAACTAAAACCCCTTACTTTCCCATGGGTCATTTTTTTATAATGAGATATTTATTAAACCCATTTATTGCCCATAAGTTATGATATGAATAATGTTTTTATGATAGGTGTCACACATATGTATTTTTTTCATTATGTGATGGGTGAAATGATATGTATATAAATATCTAATGAATTGGGTAAAGCATATTATCTCATGAGATAATATGGACATGCATAGTGAGAGAACCTATTTGGGTAAGGGACTCTATCCCCTTTGATAGCCTTGGCAGTGAGACTTCACTATGAAAATGATCGAATAGAGAGTGAACTGAATCAAAAACGGGACTCTGTTGATTATTATATTATTATTAGTAACTCTTTATAGAGTAAATTATCTTTTATGCTTATGTGATTGCCGAAAAATTATGTCTTATGCTTATTATAGGTTTTAATATCCAGTGTATAATTATTTGTTATTCCTCACTATTATGAATTATCTATTTTTAAAAAAAATCATTTTACATGAATAATGATGAATTTTTTTTGACTTATTGGATATTAAATTCTAAATTTATTATCATGTTATCATACCCTTGTGTTTATCTAATTCTCACTTAGGATCATCGATTTACATCACCTATATTTACCCATTCTGGTCATTTTATATCACACTTTCAAAAGTTTATTTTTCATCATTTTATGAAGAAATTATTCAAAAAGAGTCTATCAATGAAGGGTTGTATGTGAGTACTAATTTATTAGATATTATTAATATATTCATGAGAATAATTTTATAATTTATATAATCTCCAAAGACACTATACAATACGGTTTTTGGGTGTTTTTTATTCTTGACATGTACTAAATATTTATAAGAAGTTATCAAACATTTATGTATAATTGATTAGGTCATCACAATAAAATCTTTTAGTTTTCTTAGTTTATTATCAGTGCATATGTATTTGGTGGGTGGATGTTTACATTCCCTTCATCATCTCAATGATGAGGTTTTGGGAGAAGTGTCTGAAAGGATTCATGAGTCATTCCCGTGAATATTAATATTAATTTCATCTAAAAATCATGGAATATAAATATAATATGTAATTCATATGTAGTAAAAATTAATTTAAAAAAATTATTTTTTATAAAATATAAAATTTAGACAATAATTTTTCCATAGTGTCTTTTAAATTTATTTTCTTCATTATAGGCACAACATTATGTTATGTGTCTACCGCAATAGGAATATAAAATTGAGTATTGACCATAATGACACTCATATAAATGAACATATATTAGAATATATGTTTTATATGTGAGTTAAATATAACTATTCGCTTTATACATTTGCATATATCCATAATATTTTTTATTAATTCTGACATGCCACATTTATCTTTTCCTTTTCAGCTATTGATTATTCTCCTTTTAGAATTTCTCAAATTTCATTAAATCCAATATGTTGTTCCTATTCATTTGAATCATTAGTAAGTGATGACTCTGTTATGAACATATGTAAATAAATTTTTGTTTTGTATTATTTAAATACAATAGAGAAAATATAATATTATAAAGAAACACATTGTATATTAAAAATTGTTAGAGACATTTTAATTGATCATTAAGATCATATTCCTTTATTTAATGTTTATATGATTTAGACTCTATATTAGGCGTCGTTATTTGTAGTCCCCTCTAACATATATGAAACTATATATATTGGTATATTTAGAGATGATTGATGTTTCCCAATGAATGGATCATATTTAGTAGAATCGTTATTTTTTCCACATATTAGTTTAAAATAAATGATAAAAGTGATTGTTTTTTTGTAGGATATGGGGAATAAAACACTAGTACCCATGAAATAACATTATCAATTGTTCATATAAATGTATACCCTTTATTAATGAAATTAAAATTCATAAATCCTAATTCATCAATTTTATCAGCATTCCCCCAATCAATGCAAATGCATCATAAAAAGAGATATGGAATTATTTATAATCTCACCTGCATATTATTTTAGGATACGCAAGTATGGAATTGTAAGATAATAGACTTTATGGAGTGGTATCATACTCATTGTTATGTATTTTTACCCTTTTTTAAAATACATAAGATATATTTTTCTTTCAGTTTTTATGTATAAAGTTCGATAAATTTGGAATTCCATTGTTCTTTGCATGTTTAGTGCATAGTTTAGTCAAATCATACCGTTTCCCACAGAAAATCACGAACCCCATTTTAAATCTATATGATGTTATGAATGGTTTTACTAAAGTCTTCATCCAACCTCCCTAGACTATGCACCCTATGATAGGGTTTATCATGGTTAGAATGCGGCTTGTCATGCCATGCATCACTAAGGAGAGACTATGAACCCCCTGATTAGGTGATGGAATTTAAGGTTAATTGTTTGGAAAACCATGTGCCTCTACCAAGGAAAGCATGAGTGGTGAAATTAAAGACCCAAATTATATATTAATAATAATATAACCTCATGGATATTACCCCTATACACTATTGGTTAATCTATTTTTATTTTCTTCTATTTTAAAGTATCTTGTGGGGATTACACAGAACATAGAACTTATTCAAGTGTGAATTGAATATTTAGTAGAATAAATATTCCCTTATCTGGTATATATTTTCATCCACATTTCAATTCCTCTCTCTCTCTCTTCATTCTTACCCTTTGAATAGGGATTTTTCTAACTCCATTTCTAATTAATAAAATATATGTTTTTCTGTATCCTGTTTCATTGGTTCTTTATCCTATGTTTTGACCCTATATCTCATACACCATTGTAAATATAGTAATTCAAAGCCAAATTGTGGGTCCCATATTGGTGTGCATTCATCAATGAACTTTTGGTTGGTGGTCTAATTTTTATTTACCAGAGTGTTGATTATGATTTGCATCTTATAATTTCACTATTTGTTTACCATGTTAAGAGATTGAAATTTATTTTAAATTAAAGAATTGATTTTCCCATGTGATTATGAGACCCTTCACGGATCCTATTGGACCTATTGGATATGTGAATTTTTTAATGTGAACCATGAAATGTGAATTTTTGAATGATGTATAAAATGATTTCTTTTCATGGAATAATTCTCTAAATGACCATGGGGTTCTATAATACTATTCTAGGACCCAAGTTATTTATATTTATTATCATGTGAATACTGAGTTCTGGGTTAGAGACTAACAATGAAAATACCCAATAGGTTATAAACTTTTGATATTGGAAAAAAATGTATGAATGTAAAATTTTAATTATATAAATAAAATATAGAAATTAATGAATTCTTTTATTCATATAATATATTTTTTAGACTCCTCCATGGGACGAAACAAGTGTGGCTAGTTTGTGTGTCACCATAGAATCGTGGGGCTAATATAGATAATTAATTAATAGTAAATGTGAGAAATATTTAATTTATCATTTGTTATTTATTATTAATACAACTTCAGAATCATTTATAAACTGGTTAAATCATTATACATCATTGGTAGTGGAATACTGAGTTTTAATCACACCTAACATTGATTGAATTCTCACTACCCAGGAATACTTCATGTTTTCCAGAAAAGATAATATCCATATCCTTATGTTAGATGGATGCATTGAGATTCAAGATAGAGAATTTATGAGGGAAACATGAATAATGTTGGGGCCCACATAGTTTTTTTAGTGTTCTTTTATTTTTGGATTTCATTATACAATTGAAACTGATATGAAATTACATATTCACTACTTTGGTTTTAATTTTTTTTCCTTATTATGAATTCATCTTGTGATTCTTGGTCTTATATTTCTTTTGTTTTTATATAGTATATTTCTTATTATGATTTGGATATTTTTATTCATTAATACTAATATAATTATTTTATATAGAGGTTATAGTCTCTTCACATCACATATTAGACCCTCTTTATTATTCAGTAGCCTCTGGAATATGGGGTGTCACAGTTGAGGTCATATAACAAATTGGTTCAAGACCATGGTATGTGGAACCTACGTTAGGACATCATAAGGTGGTATACATATTTGTTTCTATTCAATTGTCTATTATTTGGTAATTTTACAGAGGAGGGTAGCATGATTCAGGCCTTGGTCATGAGGTTGATCATGGGAGTACCTAACCCATGTGGGGAGGGGGTGATAACCCAAGTACACATGGTGGGATTGTTGTTTTTGATGTATTTTGTTGCATAAGAATTTTTTCACCTTGTTTGATTTACAATATGTGTGATTTTATTATTTTTTTGAGATTTTCTTCTTATAATGGAATGAAAGGAGAGTTGAGTATAAATAAATAATTTTAGCCACATAAGTTTTTATGAAACATTAATCATTTTTGAACACATAGAAAAGAATATTTTGTGTGATTCATTGAAATGAAAATGATTTAATTTACCTATTTATTATAAAATAAATTGTACCTAATATTTAATTTAAAGGGATAAAATTATTCTAATATTTGTAACATTAAATGGATGAAATGGGTTTCTAATGAAAACATTAAATAATGAAGTGTTTTACCCTATGTTATCAATGACATAGATGAAGGATTGTTGATAGTAGTGATATTTCCTCTGTTTTGACCATGTTGTGGAATTTAGGGGATGAATTTTGAAATACATATATAAATATATCTTGGGTGAATGTGTCAATGATGTGTTAATTTCCCAAAAATGTGTGTTTGTATATGTAGAGATATGCCTGCATGAAGACTTTTATTGATTGGATACAGGCATACATTGTTATAAATGTGCCTCTAGTAGTAGAACTAGAGTCCCCGATAGTTCCAGGTGATGGACTAAAAGAGAAGCTCAATGATAAATTTTCAAAATTTATGAATTTCATAGAGAGAGACCTAGGTTGGTGTATAAAAAATATTTTTTATCTGAAACATGTGGTTTAGTTGTTGAACCCTCCAAAGTTCACTCGATAGGCTTGACCTGAGAGAGATATGTTCTAGATTGAGTCTATCCAGATTATTCTTGTTCATTTTGAGACTGCTTATGAGAATATAGTGAAGTTGGATTCTTACATGATGTGAGGATCAATGATGAGCTTGTGGGATATTGCTGATCGGGATGCGATTTCAGACGAAACTTTATTTTAGAACTTCAAGGAAATGTTCACATGTAAATTTTTACCAAGATATTTTTAGAAAGGAGAGAGTAGTAGATTTTATATGGTTAGGCCAAGGGATTATTCTCTAGATAGACTATGTGGGCCCTTTCACTAACTTATAGTTATTTTTCCATTCACTATTATGTAAAGTGGAAATTTTAGTGAGTTGTTTTCAGGACGTACTAAAATGTGATAATAACTACTAGGTGAATTTGTTTTAGCTGAATATTTATTAAACTGGTGAATTAGGATTTCATTTTAGAGGTAAACAAGAAGGTGGATTATAGGTAAGGATATGTGGTTTCTTTTCGATGAATAGGATGTAACACTGGGAAATATAGTAAGATACGATAAGAGAATTTTATCTTGATAAGTGGAAAGACCAGTGGAAATGGGGAATGATTGGTTACCCAAAGTAGTGACCTTGTGTTCTACTATCAATTTTGTAGGTCAAATAACATTTATAATTACTCTCCTTAAACCCCAATTGAGTTCTGATCTTATGGAAGGATTGGACATCTAAAATAGTTTTGTCGGAACCCTCGACCGATGGGTAGTTAAGGAGGATCTTGGATGAATTAGAATACATGATTTTTTGTTTTCAAACCAATACCGGTTTAGAAATTTTATTTCTTATAACTACAGAAGTTGAGGAAGTGGATGTGGTACACCATGGAATGGGTTACTATATCAAAAATGTTGTGGTTCTCAAGGGACTCAGAATATAGCACTAAGAATAGTGATAGTACAGGTGCATATATTTCATCATGTACTTATGGACCGTGATGCATGACCATCGATAATATGATTTACTATTCTTGTATCTTCTACTCATTCTAGTGTTTTATTAGAAATAGGATCCTAACATTAATTTATATCTTCCCAAACTGTTATCTTTTGGATTTTAATGGTGGATTTTGCGAGTGGGGTTATGGATATTGACACATTTTTGGGAGTATGGTCATGAAAATTTGTTTATATAAGGGATATTCTCCAAGATATGGGTGTGTAATCTCTATTTAGATATTTAAAAACTAAAAATATCTAGTTTTTACATGATTTTAGGTATTAAATAGTTGTTATTGTACAAATACACCATGTGAGTGTTACCACATGAGGTTGAATTTTAAATATCCTGGGGGATATAGTTATGTTACTCATGGTTAATGTGATATCTAGGAAAATCGAGAAGGGACATTTCATAAGAAAATAGGTTAGGTCACTACTGTAGTTTGATGTCTTTTTTACGGGGGTATGAAACCTTGTGCCTTTGCGCATGTGGTGTACTATTTTTAGGACATGTTTGTATAGGACTTATTAGGGATTCCACCTAAGAGAGATTTTGAGTTTAACATTAATCTCATGCGTAGAGATGAACGGGATTGTATTCCACCATATGGGATATCAATAAAATAGATTCAAGAGATTAAGGCTCTTCATGAATAATTCATAGATATGGGATTTATACATCCACGTACATCACATAGGGGTTCATTGAATTTGTTTTCTTATAAGGATAATAAGATATTGTGCTTATGTGCTTATTACTAGAAGATTAAATGGATGATAATGAATAGTCTATTTAATCATCCTTGTATCAATGATATCGTTGACCAATTCATAGGATCGAGTGTTTTCTAGAAAATTTAATTAAGTCAGGGTATCATCAGTTTAGACTTATACCTTCTAATATTCCACAGAGTGCATTAAAATAATTTATAACCTATAAAAAATCCTCATGATGTTGTTCAGGTTGGAAAAATATCAGAATGTGATTATGGACTTGATGAACATACTCTTCCACACAATGTTGGATCCATTTTTGGTTGTTCTTGTGGATGAAATCATGATGTACACCAAGACTCCTAATGATCATTATGAATATATTGACACCATCAAAAGTACACATATAGAGAATAATCTATACACCAATCTATCTATTTATAAATTATGGATTGACATGGAACATTTATTGGGACATATAATATTTGAGTAAGGTGTTTTTGTTGACCCAATGTAGGTGTAAGAAGAGGTTTACTGGGGGAATCTTTGTAAATTTTTTTTTGAAATGAGACGTTATCTTCGTTTTGAAGGGTATTATCGGAGACTTATCTATTAATTTTTCACATTTGAAAGAACTAATTTTATGATTAACCTATAATTAGATCATGTTTTAATATTATGGAGAATGTTATAATTCATCATAGGATTTAATTATGAACTTTAATACCACAAAATGATGATCCTAACCAAGTCCTGTGAGGAGTATAACATGTTTTGTGTTTCATTCTAGATCAAACATTTAGTAGTTTTGGGGAAGTAATATGGTGTTTTTGATTATAGGTCCTAGTTTTTGAGGCAACATGAATGTATCTATATTATGCGTGATCTTCAGTTAGAATCATTGGTTTGGGCAATCAAGTGTCAATGGAATTGCCTATTTGGTGTAAATTTTATTGGATATATTGTCCACAAATGCTTTAAATAAATATTTTCACAATTAGATATGATCCTTTGGAAGTGATGATGTGTCAATTATATGAATTAATTTTATTTTGAGCTATCCTATAAATTTAGGAAGGTAAAAGAGTGATATCATTTTGAGAAGGAATATATAGACTCATGCGATTCTAGATTCCAATTATCATTGGATGATGAAGACCTTGTTGGTTGAGTTTTATGTTGAGGTTGAATAGAGATAAGAGTAGATAACCATTGTATCATTTTCATTTGAGTGCACACTTCCGATTTAGATCAGATAGAGGGAGTATGAGGATCTGAAGTGTTTGGTCTTGATTTATTTCCTCGAATGCGGTGATTTACCTTCCTATTGGACTATAGATGAGGATTAGATCATTTATGGTTGGATTCGAGATGTTTTACCTTTGTCTATGTGTAAATATTTGATGTGTAAGTATCATTCATCGATATAGGTTCTACATCCTTGTATGACTAAAATGTACCATGACCTATAACAAAATTATTGGTTGTCGAGCATGAAAATGTATAATGGAGTATTCATGAAATGATGCTACACCTATAAGCCTGTGAATTCCAAGAATAAATTACTAGGTCATTTACTACAATGGTTTCCCATTTTGGAATAGATTAGGGAAAACACTAAAATGGAATTGGTTATGGGCCTTTAGAGGATCCCTCGAAAGAATGATTTGGTTTTTGTGATTGTGGACCGGTAGAAAAAGGCAGCCCATTTATTTACTATTTGGGAGACCATTACCAAGGAATTTTTGGGTGAGATATATGTCTGATAGATAGTCCATTAGCATAGGGTTCCACATAATATAATTTCAAATCATAAATCATGTTATACATCATGGTTCTAGAAGGTCTTACAATGTGTGTTCTATACCTAGGTGTTTCGAGGTATGAATTTCCACCCTCAAACACATGGTCAATCATAGGGAACTATCTAGGTGCTAGTGGATCATGTAAGCGATTGTGTACTTGATTTTTGTGGGTCTTTCTAGAAGAACATAGCACTCATTGTGTTCTCCTGTAATAATAGTTATCAGGTGACAATTCTATTGAAACAAAATGAGGCACTTTTGGGTAGGCCATGGAGATCACATCTATTATAGAAACCCTTTCTTTTCATATATTAACATTACATAACTTTTTGGCAAAACATAAAAAATTATACAAATAGATTCCCCAAGACCATACAAGTCTTGTATTTTGGAAACATTGGAAAATAATATTAATTCATATGTGAGGAATATTATCTCCCACTAGGTTCTTCTTCTCTAGAACCCTTCATAATTATATCGAACTTAATAAATATATTCCTAACATGGGGAAGTAATCATAAAAATGGGTTAGATAAAATTCTCTATAAGGATAATAAAGGAGATATGTAAGTATAATCATGAGAATAAGTGTATGATAAAATGATCAAGAAAATAGGAGATCATAGCCTACATATCAAAGATTATATACATGAGTCATTGCATAAATCTGGGCAGTTCATAAGACATGAATCATAAGGAAATAAATAAAATAATCCATGAAATCATAACATAGTATTAAATCATGGAATTGGGGAAGACACATAAGCATATAATAATGTTATCCATAGTATTCAAGGTATTTCTACCGAGGCCATCTTAGTGGAAAAACAGTTTTACTAAACTTGGATCACACCTTGTTCTATCCTTGTTTTACTGAACTTAATTAACTCCTTGTTCCTTCCATATAAACCCAAACATAGTTCATTTCTCGTTCTAGCCTAGTATAATAGAACCGAATTAATTTCCCATTCAAACTATGTCTCTCATATGAGATATAAATATTTACTGAATTCATTGAAGAGATATATAGGTATTACTCATATTATAATGAAATCATACATATATATTCCACTATATCATTAAAAATCACATCATAACCCATGAAATGAAATTTGTATAACAAAAATGTCATAAAATCATAACCTATAGAAAAATATACATGCTTCATAATTATTTTCTCAAAATTATAACAAATAAATGAGAAATCGATTTCATAAACATATAACACGTGAATGAGAAATGGGTTTCATAAATACCATGAAAATAAGTATAACGCATTTAGTGAAAAAATATGAATGGAACCTTCCGATATTTTTCTAGAAAGGCATAAGTAATAGAAACAAATATCATCATACATGGAAACTAATTTTTAAATATAATTTAAAAATTATTTTTGAGGAAAATAAACTTTCGTCTATGAAAAATACTTCATAATAAATAAAATCATTTGAAAAAAATTTTCTTATAAAATAACTTGAAAACAAATAAAGAAGACATTAAATCATTTTGAGAACCTTTCTCATTGAAAACATATAAATTAATCCTATAATCATTTTGAAAACCATTTTTCCAAAAAATATATAAAATAATATTTCAATCATTTTAAAACCATTTTTATTTTAAAAACTGCAAAATATGCTTCAAAACATTTTAAACCCCATTTTCTTTGAAAAAACATTTAAAACCAATAAGGAAATATTCAAAATGTATTGATAACGATTTATTTCAAAACAACACTAAAACATATAATGAAAGAAGAATTTTTTTTAAAACCATATCTTTTAAGGTAACATTGAAAACATATAAATAATTCTTGAAAGAATTTTTAAAACAATTTCACTGATAATAACATTGAGATTATATGAATAATTATGGAACGCATTTTGAAAAAAAAATTCCATGAAAAATTATAAAATAATCCATTAATTGTTTTGAAAAATATTTTGTTGAAAAATATTTTAAAAAGAAAGTTCTCAAAAATTAACATTTTAAACATGGAATGGAATCTTCATAGTGTAAGAACCCATATCTTCTCTTTAGGTATGTTTTTCTTTTCTAATCATTTTTGAGAAAAAATGGAATTTCTAGAAATTTCCAAAGTACACATCATGTATTAGGTTACCACGGGTAGTTGTGTGCTGGCCGTGTAGTGGCCACACACACGGTCTTGTGGGGTGACTTGGAGCCCACCTAATGTGGAGTACGAAAATGGAATGTACATTCCATGTACTCCAACAGTAAAATCCGTGTATTTCTTTATTAAATGGACCAGGGTCGCATCTGATCGACAGAACACCCATCTTCTAGGTCTCGTTTGTCTGATTAGAACCATATGACTGTGATCTTCCTCTGAGCCTCCGACTGAGAATCTGAACTCCAATTTAACCACCATCGATTACATTGGGATCACCTCGGTAATATATCTCTTCTACTTGAGCTTCGGTTCATGATTCCTCCTCTTTCACAATTTATCTTCTGTTGAACATTTTTTATATTTTTATAGATATTCAGTGTTCTTGGGTGATTAAAGCTTCTAATTTCACATATATCATTCCTATAACACTGAGGTAGGTGGTTTGTGCCTTTTTGTTGAATGTCTTTGAGTAATATGTTCAATTTTCCCAATAACATTGAACATGGTACTGCCAATTTACCGTTTTACACTTGTTATTTTCATTCCATGATTTTTTGATTGTGTAGAGGTTAATTGGATATGAATAGGGTTTATTGCTTTGTCTTGGATGAGTATTCCCATGATTTGTTCTGTGTATGACCATTGGTCCTATTTATCCTATTATGCCACCCTGCTATTCTATTCCATGCCTAGTTGTATGATGAGGCGATTATAGTTATCTAACATGCTTGATATGATTTAGACTATTTATCCAAGTAGCTCTATAGGTTTACTTTGGTCGTATTGCTATACTATGGTCGTTTTCTTTACACAGGGCCGTGAAAACATGGTGTAGTAGACTATAAAGGGAATTGACTGAGTGATCTTCCTTAGAGAGTCTTTCAGAACTATATTCTATAAGGGGAATTGACTGAGTGAGCATCCTCAGAGAGTCTTTGAGCACTTTAGGCTATAAGTGGAATTGACTCAGTGAGCTTCTTCAGAGAGTCCTGAACCACTTTGGGATATAAGGGTAATTAACCATGTGAGTTTCCTCAGAGAGTCTATGACCACATAGGGCTATAAAAAGAATTGACTATGTGGGATTCCTCAGAGATTCCATGACTATATTAGAGTATAAGGGGAATTGACCTTTAGAGATTCCTCAAAGATTCCTTAAATTCCTGTTGACTATAAAGGGAATCGACTGTGAGTGCTTCCTCAAAGAGTCTTTATATATTGTTATGACTGAATCAGAGGGGATAGGCTGCGTTTACTTTCTAGAGGGTTACCTTACTTTATTATCTACTTATTTGATATGTGGAACTTTTTATTGTTAGGTACTTTCTTGTTTACTACATCCTTTCTTTTTACCTACCATATATATTCAATGACTATTATGCATAGATCGTCAGGTGGTTGCCTACTGAGATTTAGTCTCTCACCCTATTTTGTTCATGATTTTGGGACCAAACAGATTATATAGTGGCATGAATAGAGAAGGGAATGTTCCCTTCTACATTAAGTTCTTGATTGACTACGGAGCTGGAGAGCAAGGAACCAAGTTATGGCTTGTTATGCTGAGGAGTTGTTTACTTGATTTATTTTTTATTTGGTTTAGTACTGTTGTATTCAGGCATTGTTACTTCATTGGATATTTTCCTAGACATTTGTATCATGCATCAATCATATATATATATGTGTGTGTGTGTGATCCAGTTTATTATTCTCCATTCATTCGCTGTTACTTTTGTATGGATTATTACTACTTCTTCTGTTGCTATTTTTTGTCTTCCACTATTTTACTCTTCCAATGAGGGCATAATTTTACCACTATCACACCCAAGGCCCTCACTGCTTGTCGACACCACTGGCATTTGGGGAAGTGTGCTTAAGTCCATGTGAGAAAACGAGTATGGGGCGCCTTTGGGTGGCTTCAAGAATTATGATGTTACGAAGTGGTATAAAAGGAATTATTTTCTCTTGACTTACTATTTAGAGCCTTTAACCAGGGATATGACGAAATAGGTACTTGGTAATAATTTGTTCCCGAGAGTAGCTAAACTGTGTATAGGGAAAATTCAATCTACCTCCTTTAATGAAATTTATCTGTTTTTTCAACTTTCCGGTTGATTTGATTTTCACCATTGGGTGATTCACAAGTTTTGTGCTATTACTGTTAATGTTATTGAGGTTCTATCTCTGTGCAACCTGATGATATAATGGTATGATATCTCATGCATCATATAAGAACTTGCTTGAAATCCCAATTCAGGCATTCTTTCATCCCATCGAGGATGTTTTAGCGATTACATATTGTTGTGATAGATGTTGTGTAGAATATGCTTGCTGTTGTGATTGATTACTTGATAAAAATACCTGCTATTTGATAGGGTATTGTATGTGTAAGATTTTGTTTGAATGAATTCCAAACATTGTTTCTTGAGGTTTTATGGGCCCTCATGGACCAGAATTTGGTGGATCATTGCTTTGTTTGCCATGTTATAACATTTATAAGATACCAAATTCTGATGCGGAGGGAGTATGGGCCCTCACGGATCAGAATTTGGCACTTTCAATGTTCATTTCAGTGTTTTTGTAGGTTTTGGAGTATATTATGAGGCTTGCTATCTGGAAAAACCTATAATACATGGCGTGTAATGTTAAGTACATGCCATGTGTTCTTATTTTCGGGAAGAAACCGTTTTTCTTCAGTACATGTCGTGTACTTTATGTACACACCGTGTAGTCTATAACCGTGTCATTGGCCATGTGGGAAAAGACACGGGATAGTGAATTTCTTGTGGGAACACGCCGTGTACCAGTTGTACATGTCGTGTGGTGTTGAATATGTTTCTGCCTATGTATCTAACAACATGGAAGGATAAACCATAAGCTATACCTTCCATGTCAAGATTGAACACCTCGTGTAGTCTGACTTAGGTACTAGGCCGTGTCACTAACATCACGGGTCAATTTTATCCTTTCACGCACACACCGTGTCCATCTTGAACACACCATGTAGTCTTGTCCTAGGAGAACCGTGTGGCTTAACTGTGTATAAGGACTTGTGCTGGGGAAGAGGATTAAAGTACATGTCATGTGTTAAGACAAATCACTCTATGATTGGGGTGTAACATGACCATTTTTGGTAGAAGTACATGCCCATGTGAATGGCTGAAGGGAACATGTTGTGTAGTAATTGTACAAGATATGTAGTCATGTTTTGTAAAACATGAATGCTTTATTTCTCTTGTTCCCATCCTACACTTCTAGTTTTCAGTCCTTGATAATATTGATCTAAGGTGTGCGCTTGACCTTGCAGATTCATGACGCCGAGACATCATTCGGTTTTATGCCAGTTTCCAAATGGTGATCAGACACCAGACATGGCAGATCAGGGACTTCCAGTGGATCCTCTAGTAGTTCCAGCCTTGGCACTAGCCGTTGTACTTGACAAATGTGTTGATGCACAGTTCAGAGAAGGTTTCTTGAGGATGATGTAGACCTTTCAGGGAGAGCTGTCTCTTTCCCCGTCGATGGCAGAATTGAAGTGGGTCCTTCAGCAACAACATCCTCCAACATTCTCAGGGGATGGAGGACCCCAGGCTGCCGGGTCACGGCTAGAATCCATGCTGATGATCTTCGATCATCTGAATATATCTCCAAGGAGGAGGGTGAATATCTCTATGTACATGCTTTTAGACTCCACCAAGAGGTGGTGGGATGTGGTCTCATATGAGGGACGCCTGCAAAATATAGTTCGGGACGAGTTTCAGTGCATCTTCTATGATTAATTCTATCTGGAGACCTTGAGGGCCAATCAAGCCCCATAGTTCATGAGTTTGAAGCAAGGTATTCTTTTTGTTATGGAGTATTCCTCTCGCTTCACTGACCAGAAGCTATTTACACACTTTATAGGAGAAGATGAGTTGTTACTTAAATAGTAGTTTGAGGATGGTATTAGGAAGGATGTCCGGTCCCAGGTGAACATTTTTAGGTTGAATTTGATATCCTCTATTGTCAACTAGGTGATGATTACAGAGCCTAACTTGAGGGATTCAAGAGTTGTGAGCAATGAAGGCTCGACATCCAGTTTTAGTATTCCTCCTACTGATAGCAGGAAGCACCACCTAGAGACTTCACATGGAGATCAGAGTAGGTGGGATGCTTCTTCTGGTATCCAGATAGTGTGATACCAGTGCAAGAGGAGTGGTCATACGAGGCCACATTGCCCGAGAGACCTAGTGGAGTGCTGATCTTGCAGCAAGATGGGTCACCTTCATCATTTCTATCAGACCTTCTCACCATCAGCTGGTGATAGGGGTTCTTTGATGACTGTTCATTTATGAGAAACAATCCCAGTTTCTCACCAGTATGGATCCTGGAGTTCTTCCGGCTGTTCAGGCTAAGGTGGAGGTCGTGGTCGTGGCATTCGGTCACCCGTATTTCAGCGACAGTAGGGTGGATCAGTTCAGAGTGGTCAGGTAGGGTCACAGTTCCATGGTGCATGCCATACTTTTGTGGTGGAGCAGAACTAGCAATAGAAGGATCACAGACCATATACTGTTCGAGGTTCGATCTTAGTAGCCTCAGTTTTTTATTCTTCTATTTTCGATACAGGGGCATCCCATAGCTTTATATATGTTGCTATTGTAGAGAGTCTTGGTATCTGCATCTTTTCTTCTATTGATAACTTGATTCTAGACACTTCGTTGTGGATGAGAATGGAAAGTGTACGTTAGTGCAAGGAGTTGCCTCTAATGTATGGCGGGTGTCACTTTTTATTGGATCTCTATTTCCTATAGATGAAAGGCTATGATGTCATTATTGGGATGGAATGGTTAGTTCTCTTCCAGGAATTCAATGACTATTATCGCCACAGGGATAGTTTCACATCACCAGAGGGTAGATCGTTTCTTTATAGGGGTGAGTGGGATGTCCAGGAAAGCAAATCAGAACTCGAGCATCATGGGCTGGGAGGAGTTATAGCTGAGATTTCTAGTCTACACCTAGATGATGAGGGGACTTCAAAGTTAGACTTTCCTCCAATGGTGGATCGTTTCAGGGAAGTCTTCACAGAGGGATTTTTAGGTTTGCCTTCGAAGCGAGAGGTATAATTTTCTATTGAGATCATTCCAGGAGCGGCACTGGTATCCATTCCTCATAATATGATGGCTACACCAGAGTTGCAGGAGCTCAAGAAGCAGTTTGAGGAGTAACAGGAAAATGGTTTCATCCAACCCAGTACTACTCCTTGGAGTTCACATATTCTATTTGTAAATATGGAAGACGGTACCCTCATGCTTTATGTGGACTATCGGAAGCTGAACCAATTGATGGTCATGAACCAATATCCCTTGCCTAGGATTGATGTTCTATTTGATCCGCTTTTAAGAGCATGTGTGTTCTCAAATATTGAAATGAGATTTGGTTACCATCACATGTGCGTTTGACCATATGATAAACCTCTCACAGCCTTCCAGAGTAGGTTTGTTCTATACGAGTTTATGGTTATGTCTTTTGGTATTACGAAAACACTAGCAGTTTTCAAGGAACTGATGAACCGAGTGATCGATCTATACTTGTATTCTTTCACTGTGGTCTTTGTGGACGATATCTTGGTGTACTCTCACACTTGACACGGCCGTGATACCTATCTTGAGATCATTTTGAGTACACTAATAGAGCATATGTTATATGCCAAGCTCAAAAAATTCCACTTCTGGATGGTTCACATTCGCTTCTTGGGTCATGTTATCTCAGATATAAGAGTATTAGTAGACCCAGAGAAAGTGAGGGAAGTAGTTTCCTGGGAGCAGCAGAAGAATTTCATTGAGGTTTAGAGTTTTCTAGGTTGGGATGGATACTACATATGTTTCATACATGACTTTTCATACTTAGCAGCACCACTGATGGGACTGACTAAGAAGGGTGTGAAGTTCATGTGGTCAGATTCTTGTGAGTTAGCCTTTCAAGAGATAAAGGGGAGGTTAATATCAGCACTGATAATATTATTTCTTGAGTCGGGTAAGAGCTATACTATTTAATGTGATGCCTAAAGTATCGGGCTAGGAGTTGTGCTTATGCAGTGACAAGGAGTCATTGTGTTCAGGTCTTGACAGTTGAGGCCACATGAGAGGAATTACACGACACATGATCTTGAGTTGGCAAGAGTTGTTCATGCCCTACACTATTGGAGACATTATCTATTAGGAGATCATTTTTTGATTTTCACTAACCATAATAGTCTCGAGTACATCTTCACTCAACGTGACATGAATTTGAGACATCGAAGGTGGGTTGAGTACCTTCAGTCTTTTGACTTTAAGTTAACCTATATGTCGGGGAAGGGCAACACAATGGCTGATGTGCTGAGTAGGAGGACCTAGACACAAGCAGTTCAAGCGGCTAGCAGTGAGTAGTTTCTTATGGCTATGTTCATTGAAATTCATTTGGAGGTGCATGATAGACAAGGGAAGACTTTAATTTCTTCTATAGCTGTTACCTCTACCGTTCTTGATCGAGTACCATTGAGGAATCTATCAGATTATGAAAGGCCTAGACCTCTATGAATGTGTGTTAGTAGAGGACCATATTCCTGGATGGACCATAAGTGAGGATGAGATCGTGCATTTCTATGGGTGCATTTGGGTGCCAATAGAGATACACGAGAAGCTGATGCGGCACATTCATTCCTCATTTTTTCAGTTAATCCTGGTGTTAGCATGATGTATCATGATCTACACTTTCAGAATTGGTGGCCATGTATGAAGAGATATGTTGCAGGTTTCGTCTTAAGGTGTTCCACCTGTCATCAGGTAAAGGTGGAGCATCAGCGGTCAGGATGGCTATTGCAGTAGTTACCCATTCCCGAGTGGAAGTGGAATGATGTCGTGATGGATTTCGTGATTGATTTACCAAGGTCTCATCGAGGGAATGATGCAGTTTGAGTTATCATTGACAGACTCATGAAGGTTTCCCATTTATTTCCGATCAAGGAGACCTTCAGTGTTGTTGAGCTGAGACGGTTGTATATCCTTGAGATCGTATCTCTGCATGGAGTTCCTCACTTTTACTTCTCAGGTATGGTAGGGGCAGTAGAAGTCTTTGGGTAGACATATACTTTTGATTACAACTTACCACCCCCAGACAGATGGCTAGTCTGAGTGTACAATTTATGTGCTTGAGAAGATGCTTCAAGCATGCATTCTAGATTTTGGAGGTTCTTGGGAGAAGCACATACCTCTTGTAGAGTTTGCATACAAAAATAGTTTTCATGTAACTATTCAGATGGCACCTTATGTGGATTTTTACGGTACACCTTGCCGATCACCCTTATGTTGGATGGAGGTTGGAGAGGCAGCTTTGCTGGGACCTTTTATAGTTCAGGAGACCACATAGAATATAGAGTTGATTCCGAATATGATGGATACTGCATAGTCTCAATAGAACTCTTATGTTGATCAGCGGAGATGAGCATTGGAGTTTGAGGTCGAGGATCAAGTTTTCTTGCGTATCCCACCGAGTTTGTGGAACCGATGAATTATAAGAAAAGGTAAGCTTTCACTGAGGTACATCGAGCCATTTGAGGTTGTGGAGAGAGTTGGGATGGTTGTCTATCGGTTGAAATTACCACATAGGTACTAGGCTATGCATGATGTTTTTCACATTTCGCAGCACCGACATTACTTTCCAGACCCGTATAATGTCTTTTAACCCGAAGAGGTTGAGCTCGAAGTGGGTGTGTCGTTTCAGGAGCATACTCTCCAGATTTTTGATTGCAGTACAAAGGTTTTCTGTGCCCGGTTTGTTCCTCTGGTATAGGTAAAATGGAAGCACGAGCGAGTACAAGATGAGACTTGTGGGAGGGAGGCTTATGTATGAGCACAATGGCCAGAGTAGTTCAAGGTGTCTTCTTTTATGCTGCGCTAGGGAAATTTAGGGAAAATTTCTTTAAGGGGGGAAGTTTTTAAGAACCCAGATTTTCTTTTCAGGTATTTTTTCCATTTCTAGTCATTTTTTAGAAAAAGAGGAAATTTTGTAAATTTTCAATGTACACACCCTGTACTTTATGAGTACACGCCCTATACTAGGTTACCACGGGTAGTTGTGTGCTGGTCGTGTACTGTCCACACACACGACCATGTGGGGGTGACTTGGAGGCCGCCTAAATCGGAATACAGAAATAGAAATTACATGTCGTGTACTTCAAAATTACACATCGTGTACTTCAAAAGTATATTCCGTGTATTTTATTTTTTTATTAAATTAACCGAGGTCACATATAATCCACATAACACCCTTCATCTGGACCTCGTTCATCTTAGAGAAATCCTACGGCCATGATCATCCTCTGAGCCTCCGACTGAGCATCGAATGCCGATTTGACTGCTATAAATTGTATTGGGATCGCCTCGGTATGATCTCTCTTCTTCTTGATCTTTGTTTAATTATTCCTCCTTTTTTCAAGTTATCCTCTATTGATATTTTTAGACATTTTTGTAGATCTTTAGTGTTATAGGGTGATTAAAGCTTTGAGGTTCGTGTATATCATTCCTACAATGTCGAGGTAGGTGGTTTGTGCCTTTTCATTGAATGAATTTGAGTAATATGTGCAATTTTTTCCAATACCCTTGAACAGGGTATTGAGGATTTACCATTTTACCCTTGTTATAATCCTTCCTTGCTTGTATGCTTTCCTAGAGGTTAATTAGATATGAATCCGGTTGATTTCATTGTCTTGGATGTGTTTTCCCATGCATTGTTCTGTGTATGACCGTTGGTCCTGTTTATCCAATTAGGACACCCTGGCATGCTTTTCCATGCTGAGTAGTAGGATGAGGTGATTATTGTTATCTAACATGATTGATATGTTCTATAATGTTTATCCAAGTAGAGTTGTAGGTTTACTATGGCCATATTGCGTTGCTATGCTAGTTTTCTTTACACATGGTCGTTAGAACATAGTGTAGTATACTATAAAGGGAATTGACCGAGTGAGATTCTTTAGAGAGTCTTTGAGAAATTTAGGCTATAAGGGAAATTGACCGAGTGATCTTCCTTAGAGAGTCTTGAATCACTTTGGGAGAAGGGGAATTGACCACGTGAGCATCTATAGAGAGTCTATGAACACTTTGCGCTATTGGAGGAATTGACTATGTGAGATTCCTCAGAGAGTCCTTGAATAATTTTGACTATAAGGGGAATAGACCGTGTGATCTTCCTCAGAGTGTCTTTAAATTACTTTTGACTATAAGGGGAATCAACTGTGAGTTCATCCTCAGAGAATCTTTATATATTCTCATGAATAAATCAGATGGGATTGTCTGTGTGTACATTCCATAGGGTTACCTTGCTTGATTAGCTACTTATTTGATATATGGAACTGTTTATTTCTGAGTACATTCTTGTTTAATGCATCCTTGCTTATTACCTGTCATATATATTTACTGACTATTAGGCATAGATCATCAGGAGGATTCCTATTGGGATTTAGTTTCACACCCTGTTTGGGTCAATATTTTTTGACCAAATAGATTATATTTCTTTAGCTATAGATAAGTGCAAGCACCCTTCTACTTCGAGTTCTTGATTGGCTGTGGAGCCAGAGAGCACGATACTAATCTATGGCTTGTGATGTTGAGGAGTTATTTACTTGTTTTTTTTTGAATTTGGTTCAGTACTGTTGTATTCCAGCATTGTGATTTGTTTGGATGCTTTCATAGACATAAGTATCATGCGTCATTTATATATATATATATATATATATATGTGTGTGTGTGTGTGTGTGTGCTCCAGTTTATTATTCTCTAGCCATCTGTTGTTACTTTTTTATAGATTATTTCTGCTTCTGATATTCCTATTGTTTTTCTTCCATTGTGTTACTCTTCCAATGAGGGCATAGTTTCCCCACTATCACACCCAAGGACCTCCCTGCTAGTCAGCAGCCTCTGGAATTTGGGGAAATTCACTTGAGGCCATCTGACCAATTGGGTATAGGGAACCTCTAGGTGGCTTCTATAACTGGGACGTTACACATAGAAATGACATTGCTTAAATCCATACATGTCGAATGAAGTAAAAATAGAATTACATTTTCACGGTAAAAAGGCTAGAAAAATACCTTTTTAGTAAAGAGACAATAAAATTAATTTGAAGGTATTGTTAAAAGTAAAAGGTGGTTAAAATGTACTTTAATTATTATAGGACAATGGTACAATATTCTTCAAAACCCTTCTTATAAAAAATGGTTTTTAAGGAACATACATTTCTTACCAAATAGTTGGTAATGTCTGGATTTATTAGAAAAACATTCTTCACAATATTATATACACAAGAGTA
This sequence comes from Viscum album, assembly GCA_963277665.1. NCBI lineage: Eukaryota > Viridiplantae > Streptophyta > Magnoliopsida > Santalales > Viscaceae > Viscum > Viscum album. The sequence goes on from OY728122.1 coordinate 1,915,630,668, forward strand.
GAGAATTTGTACCAATACATGAATATATAATTCATAACTAAGGTATAAGAAATTTATTTAATTTTCTTGAGTGATGTATTATAATATTTCAACAAATAAATGATAATCATAAAAAATCTTGAATAGAGTTGAGTTTTTTTCCATAAACTCATATCACTTTTCAATATTGACCTATACCCCCATGTACGAAATTGACATTACATGAAGCTTAAAATATCATTAAATGAATTATATTCAATATATAACATTAAAATAAATGTATATACACCTTGAAAAAATTGCAGGTGCATGACAAAACATGTTTCACGAAGAAGGAAAATTGATACAAAGCTGTCTTAATAATTTGGTAGATTTTGAAAAATTAAACCCATGAAATAAAAATCATATAATGGATATGTAAATAACCATAAATTTATGTATAATAATTATTTACTACATATATTTAAATTATACACATCATATAAAATAAATGTGGGGTGATTAAATCATGTATCTCGTGAAAATAAAAAGTGTGATGAAATGCCCTTACCTTGCATCATCACTCTCATCATACTCATTCAAACCAAATGTATAATAAAAATTATTTTATTATAAATATTTTAAATAACTATTTTATTATATCTAATTCCATATATGGTTTTATTATGACCTTATATTACCCTCTTTTTATCTATAATATGTCGAGGTTTCAAATTGGATAATATTCTATTTGTTATTCACATGTGTCTTAATTCGTTATATATTTAGTCCTTATAATTATATAATAATTTACAAAATTTAAACCATGATATAAATATTTACTATATTCATTGTGTCTTTATAATAATTATCTATATAATAAATGTTTTTTAAATGTAATACACCATTCATGGAGACTGTAAGACATAAGTATGTATGAATGTTGATTCCGTTTTTATTTCCTTATTTAATGAAGGAAAGAAAAATACCTATATATATATATATGTTTATAATAAAAGTAAATTATTATTATAATATTATATATATATATATAATATTTTTACTAAACCAATCATTAGTACATTCTAGGAAGTGTTTGAACGAATCACATTTCTTTTAGGGGGTGGTAGTCCACACTTCCTCAAAAAAAATTATCTTATTTACACCAAATAGAATGTAAAAATATACATGTTTCAAAAGGAATAAATAATATTAAAGAAATAATAAATATAATATATAACAGATATAAACAAATTTCCATCATAATGTCCACCATGAGAGGTGGTAAAGGAAAAAATTAACTATAATCATCTAGTGAGGTGGTTGTTCACCGTACATGTAAACATTAGGTAAATTACCCATTAGATGGAGGTGTGTGTAAGTGTAGGTTAAAATCATATCATGAAAATATACTAGTATATTTATTACAATGGTTTTGTTATAAAATTGTAGATGAATGATTTTTTAGTGGTGTAGTAGTAAAATAAAAAAGGTTCTTGAGAGATGGAATTACCTCTTAATCTGGTAACTCCTTTTGGTTTGTTTCAAAAGTCTACCTTGTAATACATTCAAACTAAAGAAAGGATTCAAGTAGGATTGTAGGTATGTTTTGAGGTGTATATGGAAGATATTTTTTAAACTAATTTGGTTTTAGTGGTGTGTAAAATATGGATATATTGTAGACCTTATAGGGAAGGGATTGGACACAAATGTAATTTTTGAAAACAAGTTAGGTGTCCACACATTTTAAATAACAAATTTCATAGAAAACAAACCAAAGTCAACAATGTAAGGTACATGAAAGATTAATTTAAATCAAATGGTATTTTTAAAGGTGTATAAGTCTATTTTGTATCTTAAATTTTAATTATAGTCTATACCTAAGATAAAATTTACCTTAATCGATGTAATTAATTATAATTACATTCACTAATATTTAATGAAAAAATTAGGGTAAACATATTAGAAATTATAAATTATTCTAATAAAAATTATGGAATCCAATTTTAAAATTATAATCATATAAGTTGAAGAAATTAATTTAATATCAATCATTCAGATTAGATGACACAATGGGTTTTTAAAGTAAAACATCAAAATGATTGAAGAGTATGTATCCCCAATTTCAAAGAGAAATTGATTCTAATGAAATATATTGAATTAATTGATAAAACAATTATCCAATTAATCTTTAATCCAATTTAACAAATAATTTATCCTTATAAATATATTATACAAAAATCCATTGTGAATTAAAATCTTATATTTTTCACTATTCTTCAAAAAATTGATGTTTCTTAGAAAAATCTAAAAAAATTACAGCTCAGCTAATTTTTACATTTTAAATTCGAAAATGATTTTAATATTATCATATTAAATTTATAAATATGTCTAAAATTAATTTTATTATTTTTCATAGTATATTAAGATGAGTTCATTTGAGAAAACATTATTTTTAAAACATATAAGGACATTACCAAAAAATAATAACTTTCATCATCAATATAATGTATTTATATAAAATAATTTAAAATATATTTTACAAGAAATTTCACTATTAATATAATTATTTTGAAATATTGTATTAGAATTTTACTATTAATATAATTATAATAACAAACTATGTTTCAAAGAAACTCAATGTTGTATGTAATGTTTGCCAAGTTGGTGTTGCGTATTTCGTATGCCAAGTCAGTGTTGCGTGTAACGTACCCCAAGTTTCAATATAACAACATTTTCCATGTAGATAAATATAAAATATATGTTTTTTGTAGTGAACCATTAACCTTTGGTTTCATATAACAAAAGAAAATCATAGTGCATTAATATATAATAAACTATTTTCAGTGCTACATGAAATGAAAATTTTCAAAAAATTTACCTTAATTAGAGAACAAATAATTCTAAAAATCATAGGGTGTTACATTCTAACCCCATTAACATAAATTTCTCCAATAAAATTCATCACGGTTATCAATGGTTTAATACTTTAAAGTGTCTTTCATATAATCCAATATCATAAAACTGAATACAAAAACATCTCTTAAAAATGGAATAATGTAACCATAGCGGCTACCCAAATTAATGTATAACTAGGTTTCCATATAGAATATTATATTTTTATAGTGAAGATTTTCCGTGGAGGAAAAAATTATATATTAATGGGGATTGATTGAGTTCATGAATCACAATAAAATGAATGATCAAAGAAATGTTCAGGTCCTCATGGTCATAAATCTATGATGAATTATAAGGCCATCAGTTCAAAAAATAATAATGTATTTGGAAAAAAAGTTATTAACATTATATTATCTTTGATTAATTCTTTTATTGATCAAGAATATATGGTAACATAATTACTTGATATATTTCAATAAACACAATTTTATTTTTTGGTTTCTTTTATATATTTCTAATTAATCTATTACTTCAGAAAATGGATGTCCAGTAATTAGAAATGATTAATCAATTACTAAAAAACACTCTCAGTATATCTTATAGAACATAAAATAATTTAAGGTATAACTATTTATTTATTTCTATTGCTAAAAATAAATATTGATAACAAATTAATCTCCAAACATAAAAAGTAACCCTACTATTTCGTTATAAATAATTATTCATTAAAAATATTTATACATAAACTAGGATATCGTGTAGGAAAATTGTATGGATGAAACCCTTTTCAACCAGTGAGCACGGGTTCAGGACCCACTTCCTTGACGAACATGATTGGTTGTCACTTGACATACATGATTTCCTCTTCCGAAATGACAGAAATATAATTTATAAAATATGTTGACATCCTTGAAATAGGGTTAACCACTAAATAGCCTTTTACCCATGGTTTTTAATATGATATCAATACATAAATACTACCTATTATTTTTAATTTTAAACATTTCATGAATTGTTAACCATATAATCCCTATAAAAGAAGAAAATCAAAAACATTAGAATGAAAGTCATGAAATTATCTTAACATTGTTCCCATGTATTTTAAAAAGTAGGTCATTGTTGTCACTTTCTAAACATGTGAATACCCTTGTGGTAAATTATCTTGGAAAATAGTAACCAGTAGATTTAAAATAATTCATTATCAAAAAAATTCATGATTTCATATTCAAGGTATATTGGATTTATTCCTTAAGTCTGAAAATTTTATAAACCTCATCAATCATAGTGTAAACCACACGTCAAAAAATCCATAATTACTTCCAATGTAATCAGTAACTTCCAATTTACTTATTCATATCCCATATATCTTTATCCAAAATAAATTATCATAACATAAGGAACATATAATGTGTTACCTATCCATTAATAATGTGTTTTCTATTACTATCACATTGCCATTATATCCCTTTTATAAACCATATAAACTATTCAATGTGTTCCTGTAAAACAATAGACAAAACATCAACTAAACAATCCATATATATTTAAACCTTAATATAACACAATTCTTGAATTTAAATACATTAAAACATTGATTTCCTTATTATTTAGCCATTAATAAGGACAACTCATCTTGTTATATAGTATATATTTCGTTTAACATTTCATCTAGAGTCTCATAATCATCCGAAATGTAACCATAACTTGTACCACCCTACCGATCCATATTAAGAGCATTCCGTATGGGACATTGAGTTTCATAATGACTATTTATTCAACACATAAAACACTTAACCGTTAACGATATCATAGGGAAGCCAATATTATTATCCATTTCGTTAACCAAACACTTTTTCCCCTTGAATTTAATTACGTTGCATATTTATTTTCTATAGTAAATTTTTTTCTTATTACTATAAGACATTCACATAGGTTATTCTTTCCACATGCTTAACATAAAGTAGAAAAATATTCTTTCTTTCATGGCCTCTATTACCCGAACTCTCAATGAATTCATTATTTATCTTCCTTGGTGATTCAATGAGATGTTTATGGTACACATCGTTAATCATGTTCTCTGAAAACTGATTAGGCATGGTCGCAACATCATTCACTCTAGTGATCATCCAACTTTACTACTCATCATAAAATCATCCATGAAATTCAACACTAATCTAGTTCCTTTCAATTCCACACATTGACTAAAATTGTAATCACAGTGTGAGAATTTCTTATCAAAGCATAAAATCACGTAATCAGTAAAAAATACATAATATATGATACTATAGACTCAACCTTGGTTATTCATAGCCAATATATATTTAAATCTTGAATGATAGTTCATGAATAGTTTCTTGAATTTCCAATGTATATCCCCTGGGAGTGCTGAACTAGATGTGTAGCAAGACTCTTTGTCATGTACCAGATTACCCTGAGTCAGGTCTGAATCATCTTGTTGTAGTTTTTCCTCCTAGGTAAATCTGTTCCAGAGACACATCAACTTGTATTATATAGAAATGGATTCATTGTTAGGAAACTACTCACTCTATCCCTAACTAATATTCCATTACATTTTATGAATGGTTAACTTCTCTGTATACATATCCTTAATGGCATTCCTTCATATATCCTCAAAAATACACTAAGGTATGTCACTAATTATTTCACATAATTGTTTCTAATGGTAAAATAATCATTTTAAAAGATACTAACTATAGATACTGTCAATTTTCGTCCATTAACATTACATTACATTTTAGGAATACTTAACACATTGTACAGAAGGACATCAAAAGACCGTACTAGTATAGTGCCTTTGGAAACATTGGAGCATAAATTCTAATACATAATGGATCTGTAGTATCTCCCACTAGGTTCGTCTTTACTAGAACGGTTCATAGACACATTGAATTAAATACATATCCTAATAACCTAGGGAACAAAACATAAAAAGTTGTGAGCTAAATTTCTTAGTAAGGGTAAATAAAGGAGATATGTAATCATAATCAGGAACATAAGCGTATTAAAACATCATAGTGAAAATGGTATATCATAATTCGGAAAAAAAATATTATATAAATGAATCATGGCTTAAATCTTGGTATTTTATAATACATTAATAATAATTATGTAAAGAATATAAGCCAAGAAATTATAACATTGGAATAAAACATGTAATTTTGGAAAACACAAAAGAATATAATAGTGATTTTCATAGAAGTCAAGGAAATACTTCCAAGGAAATATTAGTGGAAAAATTCCATTACTAAACTAGGTTCACAACCCATTCTATATTAATACTATTGAACTGAATTCATTCTCCATTCAATCCCTAAAATATTAAACTGAGCTCATTTCTCCTTCCATCTGTATAATACTAAACTGAGTTAATTTCTCATTATAGCCATATCTATCTCATTATATATAAATCATTTCCCAATTTATTAGAGAGAGATATATACCCCACCCATATTATAATGGAATTAGACACACATGTTCCATATGATCATTAATAATCAAATCATAAATCATGAAATGAAATGGTTATCATAAACCTGTAATCATATCATAAATATTGAAAAAAGACAATGGTTTCAAAAACATTTCATCAAAATAATATCATGTGAAAGAGAAATGGATTTCATAAACATATAACCTATGAAATAGAAATGAGTTTCTTAAAGATCAAGAAATTATGTATAACCAATTAAGAGAAAAAACATGAATGAAACCTATAGATATTTCCCTAAAAAGGCAAGAGTAGCATAAATAAATGTCATTTTAGGTGGGAAATTATTTTGAAGTATCCATCAAAAATGTTTCTTGAGGAAAATATATTTTTATCATTCAAAACTATTTTTTAATAGAAAAATAAATTGTAAAATCATATTCTTAGAAAATACCTTGAAAAAAAATAATAAATGCTTGAAATAGTTTTGAATACCATTTTATGTTAAAACAAATAAAAGAAAAATGAAATCATTTTTCATTAAAAACATATAAAATATGATTTAAAACAGTTTAAAAAAATTTTTACATGAAATCATAAAAAATAACATTCAAAAATATTTACAATCCCATTTTTTTTAAAACACATAGAAAAATAATAAAGAAAGAATCAAAATACATTGAAAAACATTTCATTGAAAATATCATTGAAAACATACAAAGAATGCATGGAAATGTTTTGAAAATAATTTTTTTAATAATATTGAAAACTTATATATAATGTTTGAAAACAATTTTAAAACAATTTCTTTTAAAATAATATTGAAATCATAAAAAAATATTGAAAACATTTTAAATTACATTTTCCTTCAATACTTATAAAAGAAACATGAAAAACATTTGAAACAATTTTAATCGAAAATAATATTAAATAAAATTCTTAAAAATTAACCTTTTAAACAAAGAAACTATGCTTCACATAAATGATAGTGGGTACATCCATACATGTAATACTTGGTAAAAAGAACAATAATTTTTCATGGTAAGAATGATAGAAATTTGACTTGTATATAAAGTGAATAAGAGATTACATTCAAGAGATTCATAAAAGAAAAAAGGGTAAAAATGTACTTTAATGATGATAAGAATTTGGTAAAATATTCTTTAAACCCCTTTTAAAAAACATGGTTTTGAAGGAATATATATTTCCGACCGAAGAGAGGGTAATGTCTGGATTTCTTAAATACACATTCATAACTATATAATTTACCAATGAGTAGAAAAATGTTTCCAATATATGAATATATCATGAATAATGAGAGGATAAAAAATTATTTAATGTTCTTGATAGGTGGATTATAATATTTCTACAAGAAAATCATAATCTTAAATAATCTTCAAAAGAGATGAGATTGTTTCAATAAACTATTATCACTTAGTAACATTAAATCATACCCCCATCTAAGAATGTGAAATTATATGAATCTTACAAAGTCCTAAAATTATTTATATTCAAGATATAACTTGTAAAATGGAATTATATAAACATTGAAATAGAATTTATGTGTATAATAAAACATGTATCTCAAAGAAAGAAAATTGATACAAAATTATCTTATCGATTTGATAGATTTTGAAATATTAACCCCATGAAATAAAGATTATTTAATGAGAATATAAATACCCATAAATTTAATTATAATATACATTTAATACATCCATTTTCAGAATATACCCCACATAAAAATAATGGGTGGTGAATAAATCATGTGTCTCATGGAAATGAAAGGTGATATGAAATCTTATCAACTCATGTCTTGAATCTCATCGTACCCATTCAAAACACCTATATAATAAATATATAATTTATTAAAAATCATTCAAATAATAATAATATTATATATAATACCTTGTATAGTTTAATTATGGCCTTATAGTACCCTATTATTATCCATCATATGTTAAGGTTTCAGTTTGGATAATATGTTCAAGGTTCTATGTATGTGTCTTAATTCATTATATATTTTGTCCTTATACTTATATCGTGATTAATATGATGTAAAACAAGATATAAATATAATTATTATTCATTATATGTGTATTATAAAAATCTATATAATATATATGTTTGAAATGGAATACGTTATTCTTGGATACGGTAAGTCGTACATACGCATGGACGTTATTTTCGTTTTTATTATCTTATTGTAAGAAAGAATGAAAATGACCAATATGTATATATATATATATATTATATAATTAAATTATAAATATAATTTCATATATATCATACAATTTCACTATGCTTGTTTTTAATACATTCAATTTTTTGTGTGAACGAATCACATTGCTTTGAGGGCGCGGTGGTCCACACATCCTCAAAAGAAATTATATTATTTACATAAAATTGAAAGAATAGAAGATATGTGTTGTTAAAGGAATAAAAAAGCTTAATGGATTAACAAATATAATATAGAAAATATATAAAGTTATTTCACATCATAATTTCAACCATTAGAGGAAGCAATGAAAAAATTATTAATTAATGTTGAGTGATCCTGTAGTTCACCGTACATGTAAACCATAAGTTTGTTAATCGTTAGATCGTGGTGTGTGTAAATTTTGGTTGAAATTTCGAATAAAAAATCATATTATATTTAAAAAAAATTAGTTTATAAAATCATGGTATAAATATAGTGGAGGGGTGGAGAAGGAAAATAATCAAAGGGGATATGGGGAAGGTGTTACCTCTTAATCATGTATCCCAATTTGGTTTGGGACAAATGGATTCCATGTAATACCTTTATCCAAATGGAATGATTTAATGAGGAATGGAGGGATGTTGTAAATTTTATTGGGATGGTCATGGAAAAACCTTTGAGGTTTTATGGGTGTGTAAAAGAAGGAGATGTGGTGGCATTTAATAGAGAATATAAAGGACACACTTGACATTTTTGATAAGAAGTTAGGCGTACCTATGTTTTAACCTAGAAAAAAGTAATAAAAACCCATAATTATAAATAATGGAAGGTTAATGGATGAATAATTTACATAAATTGGGGTTTGGAGACGTTTATAAGACTTTTTTGGTCTTAAATATTGGATTTTTTCATTTTTCAAGTTTAATTTTACCTTAATCAATGTAATTAATATTAATTACAATAAATAATGTGTTTGGAAAAACTATGTTTACCACATTATATATTTAAAATTATGATGATTCCAAATCTGGAATGAATTATTCAAAATTATAATAACACAATTTTCAGAAATTAATTTTAAATAAATCGTGCTGGTGGGACGTCGCTATTTATTTTTAAAGCAAAAATGTTCAAAATTTTGCTTTGTTTTTATGTGAAATTTAAAAGTGAAATTGGTTCCAATGAACTAAATTGGATTAATTGATAATAATTGTATATATTTAAACATGTAAAAAATTTAAATATTACTTTTCTCTATAAATATATTATATGGAAAATAAGTGTTGGGTTAAAATCCAGTATTTATCACCATTCATCCAAAAATGATGATTCAGAGAAAAATCCCAAAAATTTTCCCTAAGATAATTTATAATTTTTCATTTAAAAAATGAAGCTTATATTAATAAATAAGATTTAAAAATGTCTCTAAACTTAATTTTATTAATATTCATAGAATGACATTAAAATTTGTTCATTGGAAGAAATAATATTTTTTAATCACATAACAACTTTACCAAAAATTATATCATTCATCGTAAATGTTTTTTATTTATATTAAAGCCTTGTAAAAAATTGTTGAAAATTATTTATGACCATTAATATTACCATTTTTAATATCTATATTGTAATTATATCATTTAAACCGAAAAATAATAAAAGACTTTTCATAGAAACTAAGTGTTGCATTTAACGTTTTCCAAGTCAGTGTTTCTTGTTAAGTATGCCATGTGAGTAATTTTTATAACGTAAAACAAGTAGCAAGATAACCTAACTGTTACATGTAGATAAAGATAAAATTAATGTTGTGTGTAGAACATGATTAATATAGTGTTGTATATATCACAAGACACATATAATACTTTAATATAAAGTAATATATATTTAGTGTTATATGATTTTTTTCAAAAAGGAAAAATTAATATGAAAAAAATTTCTTTCAAAATATCTCAATTTGTTACATCTATGATGTATGGTGGCATTAGATTCTTATTTGTAGGTCCAATTATTGTGGAGGAGAAAACAGATGAGGTTCAGTAGAATCATAAATCTATTTCTATAACACATAGTAAATAGAAGTTGTATACTGAATGAATTTATTAACCCCTTGAGTTCACAGTGGGTGATAGTGTGTTCCTTCAGGTGTCAATGATATTTTTTCACTAAAGAATTTTAGGGGAGGGAATGTTGGCACCTGGTTTGTGGGACCATTTTTTATGGTAGAGAAAATCAGAAGGGTGGCATTCTTATTGGCTCTTCCATAGAGGTATAGTTATATTTAAAATGTTTCTCATTTGTCACTAATTCAAAATTGCAGCCCCGGTACTTATTAAATATTCAATATTGATTATATTGAGGTTGGGGTTGATTATTTCTTTAATAAGGAATCTAATTTGTGTTGTGGATTACAACGACAATGTATTGTTGGAAAAGGCCTTGCTAACTGTATGTGTTTTTTAGAAGCATCTTTATGGTAAAGAGGTACCATGGGAGAGGGATGAATATATGTGTTTTTAGTGTGCCAAATTTTTAACATTATATTATTAGTGATGAATTGAAGTACAACTCAAGGATTGGCTCTTATAAGGTAGGGAGATTATAATATCCCAACCTTTCAAGAGTTGTTTCATTCTCGTTTTAGGTATTATTCAACCCTTGATTTTATTTTACCTTTGTTGTAAGTTTTATTGGGATTTCTATAGGTCATTATATATAAATTTTGATTCTTTTGTGGTTGTCCATGTTTGGCACGTGGTTATAGAGAACTATACTATTTTCCCAAGGAAACAATGCACCCCATTTTGGATCCATTGGTGCTGGCACAAATTTTTAGCAAACCATGTAACCACTCACCATAGAACCTACAACCTGGGATAGTGGGGGTATTATTTTTTGGAATTTATATTTTAAAACCAAAATCCAATTATGTGAAATTGATCACCCTACGAGTAGTATTTCTCTATTATGGCACATAGTTTGGAAAATTGAGCACCTCTTCCCAGGAAACCATGTACCCAGAAATTAAACCATTGATATTTTAAAAAAATTTTCCAAAACCCCATTTTGATACTTGTAATCACTCTAAAATGACCAAATATTATTTCCTATGATTTTGAAGGATCCTAAGAGGATTCCAATGATCTTTGATCTTCTTTTAGTGTGAATCAATGATCTTGTTGAGGAAATTTTCAAATATCCAGTATGTATGTTCTTCCACATTTCAATTCACCTTCCGGTCATCTATATTCCCGTATAGATAGGGTTATTTAACCTCAATTGTCTATGGTTTAGATATAAGTTTTTATGGATATTATTTGGTTGGATTTTGATCATAGGTTTTTATCCAATAGCTCCTACTCAGTTGTAAATATGGGCATTATATTTAAAATTGATAGTTATGAATTGGTGAGAATTTGTTAATTATATTATGTTAGGTTGTATAATTTCAATTTTCCGTATTATTTATTATTATTAACAAGTTCTAATTATACCGTTGCTTTACCATACTATAAAATTTCAATTTAAAATAATTTACTGAATTGATTTTCCTCAGTGATTATGAGACCCTTCATGGATCTCGTTTGACGTATTAGAGATGATGTGACCGGATTAAAAAAATACATTGATGGTGAAAAATATCATTGAATTATAATAATGAAATTTGAAAAGTGGAATAATTGGTTTATGGAATTTAATTAAACACTTCATACATGGTTGATAAATGGTATTATGAATTTAGTTGAACAAAAGATTTTAAAAATTATTAACAAATGGGACAATGGATTTACTTGAATAATGTGTATTGGAAATGATTTACATATGGTTTAGGAATATGAAACAATGAAATTTAAATTTTTTTAATTATTTGAAGTCTGATAATTGGGTTAGGGATTACTTCTATAAATACCGATAGGGTTACATACTACAACTCTATGCCCCCATGTTATATTTATTTTTTTTCATCTGATCCCAAAGTTGTAGGTCAGGGAAAGCTTCTACAAATACCCATAGGGTTTCATACATCTAATCTTGGCCCCCAAGTTATTAATGTAAAGTTGAAATTAAATGAATAATCATATCCCATTATAGAATGGATTATTTTATTCTAAATAAGTATGGTTCATAATTTTTCATTGGACGAAGTAGGTTTGATTGGTTCAGGTGTCGTCGTAAACGTGGGGCCTATATGGTTAGTTAAAGAATGTTAAATGTGAAAATGGTTTACTTTATCAATTATTATATATTTATTATAAAACGTCATACGCATTAATAAATAGGATATTAATTTATACACCTTTAGTGGTTTTATACATAGTTTTACCCATACCCTACTTGGGCATTATGATCGGTTAGAAAGTAGTATTCATGTTTAGAAAAAAAATATAAGGGTAGGAAACCTATGTTAGATGAATATTTTTGGATTCTATATGGAGAATGGATTACAGAACCATAAATGTTGTTAGGTTCCACCTAGGATTTTTAGTGCGTCTTTATTTTTTTTTTTTTTTTTCGAAAAATGAACTTAATATGACATGATATATTTACTTCTTCGGTTATGGATATTTTTTTCTTGTTATGGATTCATTATGTGATTCTTTGTATTATATTGGTTTGGGTATTATCTTGGTCATTGTTTTTTAACATTTGGAAATTTTATATTTATTTTCACTATTTTTTATCATTGATAATGTTGATATAGTCTCCCCAAGATAAATATTAGACCCTCATTGCTAGTCAGTAACCAGTACTATATTTGTAGGCATGCCTAATATAACCTAACAAACTGGATCAGGGAAGTGGTATATGGCACCATGTTCGCTATGTAATAGAAATATTAATAAAAATTAGATTTCAATTCGTTGTACCATATACATTTAGAACATTCTTCAAAAGTGAAACTCCACTATATTTCCTAATACTATGTTAATCTTATTATATTGTATATAAAATTAACATATTAATCAAAAAAACATTATAATATAACACATATACACATTTTACTCTATATATTCATATAAGTCATTTTCAAATTGAATTTCCATTTACAGATAACTCTTTATAAATATGGTCTTTAGACCATACTATATATTATTTGTTATATGTTTTGAATATCTTAATTCCATCCGTCCATGTATTAAAATGACTAATAATTAATTTTTTGAATTTCAACATATGGCACAACTTCTCTAATATTATTTAAAATATAAATTTGATCCTTCTCCAATATTTTAATTTTTATTTCAATGATGTACCTTTTTTATATTCACTTACCCAAATGGTTATCCCATTGATGTGATTTTAGGAGACCAATATTATTCACATAATACATGTAGTTATTATAGAATTAAATAACTAACTCAACTGTATATTTCTCTATAGTACAATATTCTATCTAATGATGATTTTATACATATCATTTAAAAATCATCATATTTCATTAAATGGGGTATATCCAACTATATTTTACAAGACCACGTAGTTATGTCACACAATCCAAGTGTACCATTATATCATAGAATTACGGTTGGAATTAAATCTTTAATTCAACAAATATTAAATGTTTTTGGGGTTTAATAGAAATAGTTGGATTATTTATAAATAATTATTATGAATGTTTCTTAATTTGAAATCAAAGTAACTATACAAACCCACCCCAAATACCCTTTGAAATAGTATTTTCAAGTATAATTTACAATTATTTTAGCATAATAATTACCATGGCCGGAGTTTTCCTTAATTTTTGATGATTTATATGGACACTATCATAGTCTTGTCATTACAATATATAATCCAAAGTATATTTAATTTATATATAGCCACACAATCTCAGTGAATTTTGAAACATTGTTTGTGGATACTTGTGTTCTAGTAATATATAAAAAATCATCTTGTGTCACTCAACACTGATAAAAAACAATTAAAACATCAGGATTTATGGATTTTATCACTTTTTATATCTATTTTGAGAGGAAGTATGAGAATCTCCTATCTTTATAAAGATCACTCTTGAGAGAGCTAGCGTCAGTAGAGATATAATTATCTTTAGATAATATAGATCTTCTTAAAAAATTTCATAACCAAAATAATTATATACGTTGGGTCATATTAATTTGTATGAGAAAAAATCATATAGTCTCTTATTTATTAACTCAATTATATTTAAACCACCCATTTAACCATATTAATAAAATTATAATTCAAAAAATGGAAAAACTAATATATATACATATAAATTATTTAAAAAACTACCTATTTATTTAAATGTTATCAAATTGAATATATCATTTCCATCTAGGATGTTAAATCATCCCATCAATCATAGTCATCATTTCAAAACTAAAATTATAAATATTTATTTATTTAAACAACTACCATAGTTTTTTTCATTTAAAAAATAAATAAATTTTATATTCACTTACTTTTAAATATGTATTTATTTAATATACATGTAACAGAATAAATATTCATTTAATAGTTAAATAATTATTTATTACCTTTATAATAATCATTAATATATATAGATATATTATATATATAATTTAGAATGGAAAATATTAGTTATTTCATGTTTAATAGATTTATATTTTAAAATAAAAATTTTCTGATTAAAATGTGGGAATAATATTAATACAAACCATTAACTTAAAATAGATCATAATTCATTTCCAGATAAAAATAATATGTGTCTATCAAGTCATTTTTTCTCGATGACATTAGATAAGGCAACCAAGATTCAAATATTTTCATTTAACAATACATCATGGTTCCCATATTGAAAAAATTAAATTCCATAATGATATCCACCTAATTCAAACACTCAAAATATAATATAATATAATTATCCAAAAAAGAATTCAATAATGTTATATATTTCATTCCTCAACCAATATTCTTTAATAACATTCTCCAATGATTTAAAATAGTATTTTTAATGATAAATTGTTTACATTGGTTTAATTGGACTTTTCTATTCCAATCCATGGGAACGAGACATCATCTTCTAGTATGGAAGAGGGAAAATACATTCTAAATTTATTAATTAGTTTTATTTAAATTATGAAACAGCCTATATATAATACAGTACCACAAGAACAAGTCAGCATTTTTTTTCTGATATACCAAACTATGTTATTCAAGATAAAAATAAAAAATAATCTTGATTCTATTGAAATATACACTCATCCACATAATGGAATTTCAAAAGTCACATAAAATATAGAATTATTATTGTTGGATTTTCTATATAACAATCTTTATTGTAGATTTCTATGTGTGAAACTTCATGAAAAGAACCTAATCTACTTATGAGCATCCAATTATTAGTTTTCAAAACATTTATTGTTTCATGTTAGGAATTCTCAATATAATAAGAAATGTGTTTTCGAATATGGTCATAGAACATCATGGTTCTCATAATTATATGGAATTGTTATTACCTTTTGATGCATTTAAAACTCTAAATACATTATCACATTAATGTCATGAAAAATAATTCTCATCATGTTATATTATATTTATTATTATTTATGTATTTGAATATAGATAAAACCTAATTTAAAAGTGAGTTAGCTATAGGGAAATAACTTAGAAAAACTGACACATTCACTTGATCAAATTTTATACAAACTAGTTATCCATGCATAATAAAAATTCCTATACTGGGATGGCCATAAAATTTATTCCTACCATGTTTTTTGGGTTTACCTACTGGTTAATAATTCACCCTTTAGAGAAAACCAATTAAGAACTATATTAATCAATTATTAACAATTTGTGTTTTATTATAATGATGAAACCTTGATTAAACTATATCCTAAAATAAAAAATTTAAAAACCTACATATCTAGTTTCATCGGAATCCAAATGTACTATATCTATGTGTATATGCAAACCATATATTAAAATAAGTTTTTTTATCTTGGTAACATATCCAATCTATGATCCTATATCAAATTTATTTGAAATTAATTTTTTCTATCCATTTGGAAACATGTAATCTTATTTTTAAAAATACTAGAAACATATTTATTTCTACTTTCTCAAGTGTTGTTGAATAATTCCGTCTACATGTATGTGTAGTTCTACTGGTTGTGTTAAATATTTTTCCTTTTATCATTACACAAAAACAATTTCAGACTTCAGTATATATCATGGCATGTGATTTATATTTCCAATATACTCCTTGGAATATATATTATATTCACCATAATAATCGTCTCTTGTCATTTATCAATTCAGCTATGAAAGATATCACACAACATGAAATAATAAAAAAATCATTCTTGATTAATTCTACCATGACATTTTAAAACCCATTTCAATTAATATATAATGACTTGACATAATAAACTATACATATATTATTATTATTAAAACATGGGTTTTTATTTTAATTAAATTGTTGAATTTCATAGTCTTAATTTACATTAAGATTAATGATCTATTTTCTATATATTATCAACAATATATATATGAAAAAAAAATATCTCCCACTAACCAACATTGAAAACATGGAACACATTCATTCAAAATTTATATTATACAATGATAGTAGGTGGTAATGAAAAGTAAAATTATAATAAATATTAATATGATGCAAAATGAATGATTTTGTAAAAGAATATGTTTAGCAATTGCCTGAAACATTTATCATCCAATCAAACCTTATTGGTACGTATTTTTATCATCCATGTATTGTTCCTCATGAATTCCAACTAACGAATTTACATAAACTGGAGAACCTAAAAAATATGGAACTGTAATTTTCTACATGGAAAACATCACAAAATTTATAGACATGTCGATATTAGCTTATTTATATTTACTTATTATAGTAAGATTAAGTATTCTTGTTGAATAATATATCATCGGTAATAGAGAATATAAAACAACAAATTTGGATTTATATTTCATATGTTGTATGAGTATCTAGAATAAATCCTATAATTGGAACTAGTATATTCTAGTGTTTGGGTGCCAACTCATGCACATCTAGAGCGGTAAACAAAATAAATTCATGTTTACTCCCACTATATCAAATGATATGTTCAAAACTATTATATAAATATAGTCAATCAGGACAAGTACACTTATATGTTAGGAATATTGACATATAGGTTTTCTAAAGGATAAATAATTGAGATTCAATTAATGATTTTCCTTCATGTATTATTTTATGCAAATATATATTTTTAATAGTTTCTTATCAAAACACATGAAATTGTTACATAATAGATAACCTCCATGTAATTAATTATATTTCATCATTAGTTAATGGGATGACATATGGTTATTTTTTCACTAATACCTGTTTAAAATATATGTTATGTAATTATATTAGACTCGGTATTCAAATGATACTCCTCATATATACTTATAGTAATGCCTTCCATAGATTTCTATGTATAAGGTCACATGAGTTTATAAAAATATCCACATGAAAATTTAATTATTTATGAATAATTTATTAAGATATACTCTAAAAATATCACAAAATTAATATCCTATATTTACCAAGTGTAATCATTTTTTTAACGATCATCCCCCAAATCTATTATTTTTCATAAATATATAAACATCTACTATTAAAATTTCCACATGAAAAACATTCAATAATTAATTCATTTATCAAAATTCATTATAACGTAGGTAAATATAATATATAAGAAGGGTAAACGTAAATTCTCACTATGTTTAAATATATCTTTTAAAAATTGAATTCTAATGGTGATAAAAAGAAGAACATAAGGCTATAATGACATAGTCAAAGTTATTGAGCATAAAATAAGAGAGTTAATGAAAATTAAAAAATGAATCATAAATTATGATACATGTAATAAAGATTTAACATAATTTAATATTCATATAAATAAATAATCACAAGCCATATGAAAATGATCCTTAGGGAAAGGATCCACTGTAACTCATAACAATCATTGAAAAACTATACAGGTATCTTGGAACCCCAAATATTCATCACGGAATCACCAAACAAGATAATTTAAAAATATATTATAAGAAACCTTATAACTAGTAAACTCCATAATCTCTTAGCAGTAACAAGAAATCACCAATATTCATCTTCTATAAATATTTAGCCAAACAATTAATCTTTTTTGAGTAACTTCAATCCATTTAACACCATCTCATAATCAATTTCATTGGAGGGATATAATTCACCCACACATCACTTACCGATCAAATTAACTTAAGAATTTTGGTTCACTACAAAATCATGATTTCATCAAAATAATGTTGAGCTACTGTAACATTAAACAAAACCCATCGATGCATTATTTATATCTTAGTAAAAGAACTTGGTTTAACTTGTAAAATGAATAGGATCCTCGAAAATCACTAGACGTCATCAGAGATTATTTAGTGAAAGTAACTGAATGGTATAAAAATATATTATCCCTATATAAGAAGAGGAATCATTAAATGATATTATAATATATTAAAATACATTTTAAATACAATTTAAAACATTTCATGGAAATCAAGGAGAAATAACATTTTCATTCAGTGTCCTTAAAGATTAAAAATTCTATAAATATAAAATAAAGTATTTTTGTTCAATTTAGTGCTGGATAATTTTAAATAAATTTGAAAACAAAATATTGTTAATTAAATTGGAAAAATTATTTCACATCATAAATTTTAAAAATAAAAATTACATTCAATCATTTTTTAAAGAGGGTCAAAAGTCACGACTGTGGAATAAATTGAGAAATTTACATTTTAAACCTGTTTAAATAAATCTCAACGATCATGGAAAAATAAATAAATGAAATAATTTATATTTTGAAGAATATATTCTTTAAATAAGATAAAGAATATGGAGAAATTTTTTGGTTAAACTAATTTATAAATATTAAAGAATTATTATTAGATAAAATGCATTTAGATAACTATAACATAAATTTTTTTTAAAGAATGAAAATTAGAAGGGATAAAAAAATAAGAAGAGTATAAAAATATTCATGCTATTATATGTCCATCTTCAGTGTATATTTCATGTAAATTAATGTTGGTACACACAATAAAAAATTTCTCAAAGAATGAAATTTGAGATGAAAAACACTTATAACATGGTTAAAGATTGAATTATAAATAAATTAAATGATTTAACATAAAAAGATTCTATAAAACCCAAAACACTCATGGATTTATATGTTAAAAATAAATCATGGGGTTTCAAGTATGCAAAATAAAATAAAACATTGTGAAAAATAGAAATTATGCATCAATTAATTGAAATTACGATCTCAAAAACCCTTATGACATTTATAACATTAAAATGCGTTTCTCGTAATAGAGGTAAATTAAAATGAATCATAATTTTTGGGAATACATATTTTTCAATATATAATATCTAAATGGTAACATTATAAACCGTAAAAATTATTTAGGTTAATAATTAAAAAAATTTCCAATGAAACTTTATTGAGATGAATAATACATTCAAGTAATCTCTCACTAAGGTAAGAAATAATCATTGAAAATATTATGTGTAACAATATTAAAACCACATAAAATATGATAAAATAAAATTAGTATAATTACAGTTCATTTCTCACATAATAATTTCATAATATAATTTATTTATTATATATGCAACCAAATAAATTGAAATTCAGTTAATATAAAAATCACATGGATCCTAGGATTTCAATATAAGTCAGGTACATCTAGAATAATAAACATATATTAAATATTTGATTTTTAATATAATTTTACTGAACAATTCCATTACCATTAAACAATATATTTAATTTATTTTAGTGAAATCCTTTATTATGTATTTTTCTAAATCCACATCATGTTTTTTCAGGACGTTCGATTCATAATTCAAAATTGAAATATTTAGAATTTTCAAGGTCAATAGGATGATTGATCCATCATCACTAGAATTATAATCAAGAAATAATTGTATTTTTTATACATGAAATAAATTCATTGTATTATTCATGTAAAAAATCATGGAGAAACAAGATACATCATCTCATGAGAAATTACACCGCACAGACACAGGAAGAATATTTTCACTTTTCAATGAAAGGAGAATAATGAAATAACATAATATACTATATGTCTAGGATAATTAACATTTTATAAAAATAAACTATGTTCATTAAACACATCTCCATTACCATCCACAAGATGTGTTTTTTAGTAATGAATTACCTCTCTACATGGAGACAATAATCCCTATATATAAACATATGATGTTTCTAGGTTTAATGATTGAAATGGTATGAATACAGATGATATTTTATATTTCCATAATAATAATAATTTATAAAATATCATATATTTATATATACATTAAATATATCATAATCACCAATAATGAAAGGAGATGATGGGAAATGAAATAAATCTGTTTGTAAGGTGATAATCCGCAGGTATGAAAAAATGATGGTTTTTTTTCCATTTGATGTAAACGGAGTTGAATAAGTTTATTACATTATAATAAAAACATATCAATGTAATATAATGTATATGATTTCATATAATTTATTAGAATAGTAATTAAAATTAATAAAATCAATTTTTATAAAAGCCTCCACTTTGAATAATTTCTTTTGGATCTCTCCTTAATAAACTTTCAGAGAGTATTTTGTTCAAAAATATATTATACAATGTAGAAAAGTATTTTAATAATATTTTTTAGGTATTGGTTAAGATAAGGGGATAAATAAGTGCATGTAATAGAGGATTGGTGGTTTTATTTCATAAGTGATGGGAGGGATTCCCTTGGAATTAATTAAAGTATTAAATTAATATAAGATAATAATATTTTTTATATGGTAAAAATTTATAGGTTTTTAAATATAGGTTTATTTTTTTTCAAAATATATTCATAAAATAAAATTGAGATATTTTTAGGTGATTTTTAAGCCTTATCTATTAGTTTTACCCCTATGTTAACCCTCTTGATAATTACCTTGATATCAAGATTTTTTACTATTTAGGGGTCAAGAATGATACTTTAAATGGAACCATGATCCGTAGGTGGAAAATAGATGATATAATCAACCATATCCTGTTAAAATATATAATGAAAATATTTTTAGTGAATCTAAATCTTTTAATAAAATAGTATTATGATAATATACCATGGAATTCATTTTCCAGACTATTGACAAAATATGACATTTGAAAAATATGAATGCATAGATATAGTTAAAATATAACATTTTCAGACATGATTAAAAAATTATATTTATCATCAATTTTTTTTAATACATTAATTCATGAAAAATGTATTACTTTGTACTTTTTTAAAATCATTAATTTTATTTTTCTATTACTTTCAAAAACACTATGTTAGTGTCACTTAAGAATTTAAGGTAATTATTTTTTCACTAAAAAATACAAAATTTACCTAAAAAATTATTCATCTATAGGAATAAACATTTATTACCCTTAAAATCCAATTTATATCCATGTATCTAAATATTTCAGTTATTAAATGGAAGGGAGGTACATTTTAAAAAATTTCTTTAATTAAATGACGATAGCATTATTTATCAAATTAAAATTGCACCAAAATTTCATATTTTAAAACATGTAACTTTTTTGGTGGAATTAAACTCATATAATGATACATAAAAAAGTTTATGGATGATTTTGAATCAGTATCCTGTAGTTTTAATCTTTTTCTATCAGTTTTACCCTTACCATGGTGACAATATATTTACCCATGTTTCTATTCATTATGTCGAAAGATAAAGAAGCATATTTTATAAAATAGGGACATGAATATTCAAAACATGTAACAAATTTTTTAAAATTCCTTCCAAGTAAGTGGTAGAAATATATTTTAATATAAACTAGTAGAATATGATAAAAATATTCCTCTATAAAAATATATTTTCTAAGTATAATAATATTTTCATACGAAATTAAAAATAATGAATATCCAAGTTAAATTAATTATATTATTTTAAATAAAAAACATTTAATGAATTTTTGAAATCAATTTATGATAAATGTTACTATATATCAACTTGATTTGAAAAAGCATTTTTTTATCAAATAATCATTTTCCACTGTTGAATGAAAAATTAATATTTTCAAAAAATCACAAAATTTCACCTCAAGAAAATTTTGATATATTGATTTCAAAAATGGTATATTTTTTATAAAAGAAAATTTAAAAAATTTGTTAAAATTAATTATAATATATTCACATAAATATAAATAAAAAAAATGAATGAAAATGTATTATTTAAGCATAACATGACTTCAATAAAAATTGTATTCTTATTCTTTATGAATTAATAAATAAATATTTATTTAGTATGACCATTTTAAATATATTTTATAATTTGGTAACTCAATTAATAATATTTAATTCAATATTTAGGTTCTAATGATGATATTTAAATATTAATTCTTTTTTATTTCATTTATTATTGGTGGCTTGTGACATATATCCTTATGAATGTAGAGTTATTTTACAATTTTGTTTAATTAATCATTTGAAATAAAAATATTATCATTTGAAGAATTTGATCATGATCTTGGTAAAGTGAGGTATTAATAATTTAAAATCCCTTTTTGATGACCCAAATCAAATAAATAGGTAAGAAAAATTCATATTGAATAGTTGTAAAGAGAGGTATGAAGGTCATATGGAAAGACTCCTAAATAGGTCTCCAAATAGGGGAACAATAGTAGGAAGTGAAACTATAGAAACAAAGAAAACAATCAATGATTAAATAATTATGGGGAGTGATATAGTATAAGTCCCCAGCCTTAAACATTACTTAATCTTGAGATATTTCAAGAATACACCTTGAGGATCTTTTCAAATTTAGTGTTTTAGAGAATTAGATCATAAAACATGCATTACATCCCACATTTAAACAAAGTGGTTACAATAAAAGATAGTATTCATTTTTTACCATCAACGGAAATATATTTAAAATAAAACATGGATTCATTCTTGACACTTCCTTGACACTATCATCATATCATGTACCCTTCCCTTGACCTGTGAAAAACATTTCAAAAACATGGGATGGGCACAAAAAGCTCAGAAAGGGATATAAAAATATGGAAAGGAAACATGAGTACATGTATACATAAGAATCAATGAAAGAATACTCCACTCATAAAACATAAGCACTTTGACATACCTCATCAAAACTTGAATAAATCATAAAAATCATAAGACATAAAGGTAACTTGAGGAATTCATAACATTCATACGTAGGGAGTAACCCTCTTGGTTACGTTTGGAATACAAATAATAGTATATTCCCTAAATCTCTTTGGAGAAACCTTAACGTTTAACTCCTTCATGTTACCCAATGCATTGGAGATCTATATCAGGATCACCCGCCCTTAGTTTATCACGGAACCACCCGTCTTCATAACAATGCCCAAGAACCATAACATAATTGTATCACATAAAACATACAAAAAGGAAACATAACATTTCAACATTTCAATCACAAGATATCAATACAACACATTGATATAATAAAAACATTATGAAAAACATTTTCAATACCAAAATAAAAGAAAATTAAAAAATGGTATTTATTTTTCATTTAAAAAAAAGGTGTGGCTTGTAGAGGAATTCAAAACTCAAATAATGGTCACGGCGGCGGAGAATTCATTGTCGCCGCATACGTACGACAAAAAAATTCCCTTTTGTCATTTATTAAAACACTTCGTATAAAAAATATTCTTTTTGGATAAACGTAAAATTTAAAGGGGTTTATACACCGTATAAAAGAAGGTTGTGTATAAAACATAATATGCCTCAATGAAAAGAGATTGAGACGAAGTCCCATACAAAGATCATTTTTTTAAATAAAGTAGATCTATTATGTTTATTCACTATAATTAAACATAAATAAAGTACAAATACAAGATATGACACAATAATATCATGACATAATTTGAAATTAGGTGATTAACCCAAAGAATAGAAATGGGTTAAGAAGTTCCCTTTCCTCGAGTCCGACTTGACTCGATCGTTCTTTAACGTCCTGAATCATAAACTTGAGTTAATTTATACATTCTTAAGAACCTTTTTCATGTTAATTATTCATTTTATATAACATATTACCACATTATGAACACTATATAATTATTTAAGTTAATAATGGTTGTTTTTTCGATATTTGGTACTTGATTCAAAAGTTAACGTCTTATATTTACAAGTTGTTCACGTAGTCAAATATCCATTATCTAAAGAATGATATTCATGATTTATTTGCCATATATATCATATATATCCATTATATACATGAATTTATAATATTACATAATCATTTAGAGGTATGAAATGAAATGCACCGTTCATTGAGACGGTAAGCCGTACATACGCATGAATGCTACTTTCATTTCTATGTCATATTAATGGAATTAAAACTAAATGAGAGCTATGTATATTTTAATTCCATAGTTATATTAATAATTTATATGTAACATACATCATATATATAAATTATATATATGTACTTATAATAGTACATTACATTTGGGGATAAGAAATGAAATGCACCGTTTAAGGAGACGGTAAGCCGTACGTACGCATGAACGCTACTTTCATTACTATCTCATACTTTAATGGAAAGAAATAATAATTATATAAAGTTATATTATAATTCTAATATAATATCATATATAATATCATTAAATCTATCCTTTATACGTTCCATATAGGGTATTAACGAATCAAATCACGTTGAGGGGCAGTAGTCCGCACTTCCTAAAATTAAGATATCGCGTATACCCATAATGGAAGCCATAATGGTCTGCCATAAATAAAAAATATATAATCTTAAGGAAACAATAAACATATTATATATCATATATAAATATAGTGACATCTTAATGGCCACATTTTAAGGTGTTAGAAGAATATTGAACAATCATCGTTTCGTGAGGCAGAAATTTGCAATCCACAGAAATAGTATGTTATTGAACAATTAGATGTAGGTGTGTGTAATTTTAGATCTAATACATCTTATTAAAATATCCTAGTATATTGAATATACTGGTTTTGTTACAAAATAAATGAATAAAAAGAGTTTAGGGGTTGGAGAAGCAAAATAAAACATAAGAAGACAAGAGAAAACAGTACCTTTAAAACATGTAACTCTTTTGGATTTGAGCTCAAAGGCTTCCTTGGAAAGGCTTATGTCCAAAGTGAGGCTTCTGAGAGTTAGAGAGGGATGTGTAGAGAAAAATTGGGCAGGTTTTGGCCGAGCCAAATGCTTTGGAAGTGTGGGTAAGGTGGTAGAGGTGGGGGCCTTTTATAAGAGGAGAGGAGGGGCACTCTTGGAAAGTTAAGAAAAGATACTTTGTTATAAAATGATTTTCAGATAAAAAAGGTCCCAAAATTATAAATTTCTATGATAAGGTGATAAGGGTTAGAAATACACCCATCCAATAGGTTTTTTACAAGTGTAGGTCTTATATTTTACATTTTATTACATTTTATTTAAATCGTTAAATAATGAGGTAATCGCTGCATTATCATGGTGTCATAAATAATTTAATATATTTAATGTATAAAAATTATTAAAAAAAATCCTGATTTTGGAAATAATTTTAGCTTTCTAATGAATATTTATAGTCAAAAATATTACTTGTATAACCTCATTTAAAAATTGATTTAGTAAAACAACTCATGTTTGAGACATTTTTATTTTAACATTAAATAAAAAGATATTAATGTAATTTTCCTACAAAAGTGTCTCCATGGGGTCCCCAAGTTAACCCATTGATTTCCTTGGTCGTCCATGACACATCCAATAAGGGTAGGACATGTTTCAAGTTCATTTAATATTATTAAAACATTATTTTTACCTTAAATTACACTAATTACCTGTAATTGCGATTAAAAACATAAAAATTACTATTCACCAAAAAATTATTTTAATCCCATTGAACCACATTTTACTTCTTAATGACAACCATGTATTTTGGATTTTTTAAATTCAAAGCACATAGGTGGTAAAATTTCATTTAAACGAAAAATCAGTTTTTTAAGTACCACTTAGTGGTTTCACTATTCATAAAAATTGAATCTTTTCAGAAATATACCAAACCATCACCCTAAGCTATATTTGATATTCCGAATTCAAAAATGATGTCTATTTTAAAAAATTGAAAACATATAAGATTCATTAATTAATTTAATAATTAATTCCCGTTGTCTGAGCAAATAGCGTGTTTTTATGAAACAATAAGTATCAATAGATTGACACTAGTTTAAGTCCAATTTCAAAGTGAAATTAATTCCAACGACCAATATTGGATTATATGGTTAAAATATATTATAATTTATCTTTCAAACAAATTAAAAAGAAAATATAATCATATAAAGAAATTAGATTACAAATAGGTTTTGAATTAAAATTCATCATTTTTCACTATTCATTAAAAAATGAACTTTATCAGAAAAATACCAAAACATTACCCAAAGTAAATTTTAATATCACAATCATAAATATTAAGTTTATTTTGACAAATAGAACTTATAAAATTTTCAAAAGTTTGATTTAAAAATGGTTTTCCATCAAAAGGCAGTAAAATAATCTTTTAAAAATATTAGTGTATTCCATGCTTATGATTGGGTTTATTCTCTTTTTAAGCCGCTAAAACACTATCTAATTCATTAATGGACATAGAAAAAAATTTCTATTATTCATTACTTACTTGGGATGTTACATCCTTCCCCCATTAGAAAAATGTGTCCCCGCAATTTAGTTACTTGTCGAATAAGTGGGGGTATTTATACCTCATTGCATTTTCAGATTCCCATGATGCCTCTTCAACCATATGGTTTTTCCACAAAACCGTTACCTGGTAAATTACCCTATTTCACAACACATTCTCTCTTCGGTCAAAAATTTGGACTGGTTGTTCTTCATAAGAGAGATTCTCTTCCAACTAAACTACCTTTGGACTCAAAACATGAGATGCATCTGGCATGTACTTCCTTAACGTTAAAACATGACAAACATTGTGTACCTGAGATAAACTCAGAGGTAAAGTCACTCGTTAAGCAACTGATCCAACTCTCTCCAGAATTTCATATGGTCTAATGAACCTTGGACTCATCTTTCCTTTCTTACCAAATCGCATCACACTTTTCCATGGTGAGACTTTGAGAAAAAAAATGATCACCTACCTCAAAAGATAGATCCTCCCTCCTGTTGTCCGCATAACTCTTCTGCCTGCTCTTAGCTGTTCTCATGTGTTTCTGTATCAGCTGAACTTTTTCTTCCAAATCTTCTACCAATTCTGGTCCCATCAGCTTCCTTTTACCCACTTCATCCCAGAAAGCTGGATTTCGACATCACTTCCCATATAACGCCTCAAATGGTGCCATCTGTATACTGCAATGAAAACTGTTATTATAAGAAAACTCAACCAAATAAATATGTTGGTCCCAACTTCCCTGATAATCCATCGAACAAGCACATAGCATATCCTCCAAAGTATGAATTATTCATTTTGACTACCCATCTGATTGTGGATGAAAAGCTGTACTAAAATTTAATTCAGTACCCAATGACTTTTGAAGGCCTTTCCAAAAGTTAGAAGTAAACCTAGGATCACGATTAGATACAATGGAGAGAAGAACTACATGTAACCTGACTATCTCTTTAAGATAAAAATGAGAAAGTTGATCTACGGAAAAAGTATCTCGTATACCAAGGAAATGAGAAGATTTAGTCAACCGATCAACAATAACCCAGATTGCATTATTACCTCGAGGTGTCTTTGGCAATCCCACAATGAAGTCCATGGATATATTTTCCCTTTTCCACTCTGGAACTGGTAAAGGATGAAGCATCCCTTTGGGTAACTGCTACTCTGGTTTAACCTGTTGACAAGTCAAACACATCACTATAAAATCAGAAATATCTCTTTTCATTTCATCCCACCAGTAATACTCTCGCAGATCTCTGTACATCTTAGTACTTCCAGGATGAACTAAAAACGGAGAACTATGAGCTTCACATAACAACTCTCTCTTCAACTGTGAATCTCAATTCACACACAATATCTTCCCAAATCTCAAAACACAATCATTATCAATGGTGAATTCAGGCAACATACCCTTATGAACCAGCTCTACCTTTTTCGGCAACTCGCTGTCTTGCTTCTGTGCTTGCTTTATTCTGTCTAATAGAGACGATTTCACTGATACCTAAAACAAAACAGAAGAACATCCTACACCAATAACTTCTATGCCAAAGTTCATCAAATCCTTAACCAAGGGATCACGTTCAAAACGTAACATTGTTAATGAAGCATTACTTTTTCAACTCAAAGCATCAGCCACTTTATTTTCTTTTCCCGGATGGTAATGAATTGTACAATCATAATCCTTGATTAATTCTAGCCATATCTTCTGTCTCATGTTCAATTATTTCTGAGTGAATATATACTTTAAACTCTTTTGATCGGTATATATTTCACAATTTACTCCATACAAATGATGCCTCAAAATTTTTAAAGCAAAAACTAGAGCAGCTAATTCCAAATCATGTGTAGGGTAATTTACCTCACGAGTTTTCAACTATCGTGAAACATAAGAAATTACCCGATCATTCTATATTAGGAAACAAACAAGTCCTTTCAATGAAGCATCACTGTAGATAACAAACTCACCATTCCTGGAAGGTAGTGCAAAAACTATAACATTCACCAATATTCTTTTTAATTCCTGAAAACAATCATCACATTCTTTTTTCCATATAAAATTAACACCCTTCCGAGTTATCTTAGTCATTGGACTAGATAACAGTGAAAAATATCTAAAAAACCCTTGGTAATAGCCTGCCAAACCAAGGAAACTACGAATCTCAGTTACATTTGTGGGTCTTGGCCATTCATCAACAACCTTTGTTTTTGCAGGATCAACAGTTATCCCAGCATTAGAAACAATGTGACCATGGAAAGAAATTTATTGCAACCAAAAATCACACTTTATGAATTTTCCATACAGTTTCTTTTCTTTTAAGGTTTTCAAGATAACCTTTAAATGACTTTCATGCTCCTCTTTACTTTTAGAAAACACAAAAATAACATCAATAAAAACAACAAACATTTTTCACCTGAGTCAACTGAGTGATCACTGCAACAAAATGTTTAGTTCTGATTCTGACCATCTTAGGATACTGATTTGAAAAGTCATTTCCTTCTGTATGCCTTCCCAGAAAATTTGTTCTGTTTCCTCTATGAAAAACCATACTTAACACATAAATATCTTAGGAGAAGAAACATGGTAATCTTTAAATGCTATATCATTTCAATCATACCATAAATTAATTTATAATTTAAATTTTCTAACTCCTAAAGTTATCTAAACCGACCTCTGATACTAACTATAAGGCCCCGGCCTTAAAAATTACTTAATTTTTAGATATTTCAAGAATAAACCTTGTGGATCTTTTTAGGTTTAGAGTTTTAGAGAATTAGATCATAAAACATGCATTACATCAAACATTTAAACAAACTGGCTACAATAAAAGATAGTATTCATTTTTTACCATCAACGGAAATATATTTAAAATAAAACATGGATTCTTTCTTGACACTTCCTTGACACTATCATCATACCATGTACCCTTCCCTTGACCTGGGAAAAAACATTTCAAAAACATGGGATGAGCATAAAAATCTCAGTAAGGGATATAAAAATATGGAAAGGAAACATGAGTACATGTATACATAAGAATCAATGAAATCATACTCTACTCATAAAACATAAGCACTTTAACATACCTCATCAAACCATGAATAAATCATAGAAATCATTTGAAATAAAGGTAACTTGAGGCATTCATAACATTCTTACGTAGGGAGTAACCATCTTGGTTACATATGGAATACCCATCACAGTATATTCCCTAAATATATTTGGAGAGACCTTAACGTTTAACTCCTTCGCGTTACCCAATGCATCAAAGAGAAATATTGGGCTCACCCTCCCTTAGTTTATCACGGAACCACCCGTCTTCATAACAATTCCCAAGAACCATAACATAATCATATCACATAAAACTTGCATAAATGAAACATAAAATTTCTACATTTCAATCACAAGATATCAATACAACACATTGATATAATAAAAACATTATGAAAAACATTTTCAATAACAAAATAAAATAAAATTAAAATATGGTATTTATTTTTCATTTAAAAAAAGGTATGGCTTGTAGAGGAAGCCGAAACTCCAATAATGGTCACGGCGGTGGAGAAGTCGTTGTCGCCGCATACGTACGACAAAAACATTCACTTTTGTCATTTAGTAAAACAATTCGTATAAAAAAGATTCATTTTGGATAAATGTAAAATTAAAAGGGGTTTATACACCATATAAAAGAAGGTTGTGTATAAAACAAAATTTGCCTCAATGAAAGGAGATTGAGACGAAGTCCCATACAAAGTTCATCTTTTTTAAATAAAGTAGATCTATTATGTGTATTCACTATAAGTACACATAAATAAAGTACAAATACAAGATAGGACATAATAATATCATCAAATAATTTTCAAGTAGGAGATTAACCCAAAGAATGGAAATTTGGTTAAGAAGTTCCCTTACCTCAGGTCTGACTTGACTCGATCGTTCTTTAACGTCCCAAATCATAAACTTGAGTTAATTTCTACTTGCTTAAGAACCTTTTTCAAGTTAATTATTCCTTTTATATAACTTATTACCATGTTATGAACACTATATAATTATTTAATCTAATAATGGTCGTTTTTTTCGATATTTGATACCTGAGTCAAAAGTTAACTTCTTATATTTACAACTTGTTCAAGTAGTCAAATATCCATTATCTCAAGAATGATATTCATGATGTAGATGCCATATATATCATATATATCCAGTATATAAATATAAGGCCCCGGCCTTAAACCTTACTTAATATTGAATTAAATGAATAATTCACATTGAGGATCTTTTTAGGTTTAGAGTTTTAGAGAATTCGGACATAACTATGACATCTCAGAAGATTACAAAGTAGACACTTCTACTCAGTTTCCATAGAAGAAAAACTCTTAAAAAAACATTTCTAGTTCCATGTTTTATATAGAATGACTTTCCCTTGATCCCATCCATGACCCTATTCCACAGTAAGTCCTGTGAATAACATTTCTAAAAAACATGGGGTGAGCATAAAAATCTCTGTAAGGGGTACACAATGAATGAAAACTATTAGTTTTTGAAAACAACAAGTAAACCATGTTTACATTATCCAAGTAATAATTTCCACCTTTATGAAGTAGGTAAACACTCTTCACTGAATAAAATCATGGATCAAAAATCCCCTAGTTTGAACTTAATAGACCATTAATATGAAATTTATCTCGTTCAATTGATGTCAAAAGTAGACTTCTTGATGTTGTTTGAACGTAAGGTTAGAAATTTGGAAAACATTATTTTCATATTAAAGAACTAACCTTTTTTAACAGTTGAATCTGACACACAATAATCATTAGATCAAATTGGAAACACCAAGCAGGTCCCTAAGAACACAATAGTTAAAAAAATAAAATCTATGAAGAATCTATGTTGCCTCCCAGAACGAACATATATTAATTTTTTTTAGCTCAACATAAACCCCCCACCCTTTTCATACACAATACCATTATTCAATCGTTTAAGGATTTCATTGTCACAAACTCTAGTAGATTAGGATTGAATATTTGTGGTTTACTGTGAGTTTTCTAATGTGATTCGGGAATAATCCTCTATGTCTAAGTGAATGGGACACTCCCATGAATATTAAAAATATTCCATATAATTTTTTAAAAATCATTCTTAATATATCAGGGATAATTTTATCATCATTATATATGAGAGAGAGGATGAAATTAAAATTGATATTTTTGTAATCCCCTATTAAGGAACACCTAGGAGAGTGAGGATGGAACTTTAATTTGAGGTCATGTTTGATAAAAGTTTCGTACAAAAGTCCTGAGCTTGAATTGTACTAATTATTAGATTCAAAAGATGTCAACAAAATATGTTCCTTTTGAATATATGTGGAAAACACCAAAATGGCCATATGTTTTCCAGAAATGGGCATGGACTTCATGTTTATTGTTTCATAAAAAGTATCAGTGGTCAACGATCTAGGAAATTCAATATAGGAGTCATCTAAAAGATAATCAAGCCATGGATACATATTTCTATCAAGTGAAAATAATATTTATTTCCTCTAGACATAGGAACCCATAAAAATTACGTGATCTTTTTTAGGTTCCTTTTCACTATTACATATCAAATTCACCACCTGAACCTCATCATCATCAATAACATGAGAGATCATGTTATACATATTGAGATTAAGGATTATGTTTATAAATGTTATTCCCACATTCCCATTCCTAACTCAAATGACTATATATATTGTTTCTAAGAAGGGATGTCCAATTATGATGGGTTATTTATCCCTGGGACTGAGTCTTGGTATATTTTCAGGGGATATTTAGTCGGTAGGGTAAATAGAAATTTCTACTTTCCCTAAAACATTCTTCAATATACCATTTGGAATCTGAACACTATGATTAATGAGTTGGAGAGTTATAAAGTCCTAATTTACTATTTATAGTATATTTAATGTGGTTCAAACTAGATCCTATATCACATAAGGTATTGAAATTTTTTCTATCTCCATATTAATAATTTATATGAGGACAACATGGGTCCCTTAACATAGGTGGAATGCTTTTTTGGACCGTGGTACTCACATTAGCGGCCAAAATGAATTGGTTTTTAGGAAAACCTCCTCGTGAATTTACAAAAGTCCATCAAATACGTGGAATATGTATGTATGATATAAATTTCATCATGAAGGTTTATGATCAACATATCATGTGAGAATATTTCACTCAATGTTTCATTCAGATTAGGTTTGGATTTTACTCTTACCCATTTAGGGAATGGAGACGATTATAGTATTGTTTTTAGAGGTGGGGTTTCATTATCATTATCAGATGTATGTACAGATTCATTGAGTTTTTTATCTCCATTTTTGTTAGATATTATACCATTGTATGTATTAGAAGTGGTTGAATCCGGTTTTCAATGATTTATAAACTCCTTGAAATTTTCCCCACATTTAATTATTCACTAGAGGGTTGTGTGTAACTAGATTATCCCCAAAATTTTGGGGGATAAAAACTTCCCTAGGCATGGGTTCTTTTCTAGTGTTTATTATTTTTTGATCATGTTTATCTGGGGATTCTTCTTAGTTAGTTTTTCCCATTTTCGTATACAATTGATCAATGATTGGTTGAGGGAAACTTGGGTAGGGCCTTGTGCTAGTCGGTTTACCCCAAGATGATACTTTGGATATTTCATGGATTTTTTTAGTTTACTAGATTGGTTTTACGAATTAAAATAGTGGATAATTGTATCAGAATAGTTGTGTGTAAGGACCCAGACCCCGGTTTCATAGAGATGAAGCTTATATTAATACATTAGTATGTTTACAAGGATGTGGCATCCTAAAGGACCATATAGTTAACTATTTTTAGAAAACTAGATACAAACATAATATTCAAATTACAACTTTAAAGAAAAGTAGCATTGTAACTCCATTGGAAACACCCATAAACTCATTGATTATTCCTACAAGTCATTCATATTAATATTCCTCTTCATATCCTTGGGGAAAAAACTAAAACATAAGTAAAGGTGAAATAAAATTCTCTATAAGGGTAAGTAATACTGATAAAGCTATCAAAATAATAAAAAATAGGAATGTTGAATAACTATGAACATGTTCCATTAAAATATTTTATAGAATAATGTGGCTAGAATAAAAGATAATTAAATAAATTCATATAAATGAATATAAGAGAAATAATATTAACTATGGATAATATAAATGTTGAATAATCATATGGTTTATATATTACATATATAATAATTAGTTAATTCATAATTCTAGATATCTGAAAATTAACTTCAAGGCCTCAACAAGGGAATTTGGAAAATGATTAAGGCCTTAGCCAAAACCATATCTAAAAACATGAAAGGCCTTGACCACGTCAATATCTGATTTTTTATAATGAGACATATGGATGAATAGAGGGAATATATTGGGTCCCACACATAAAATTTTATGTATAATTCATTCCTCATATGAATGTGGTTAAATATAAATGTCATATACAAATGCGATGTAAACTACTTTCCCGAATCGGTAATCATAAATACTAACCATTCAGAGTAGTATAGTAAATGATATCAAGATAGCACATCCATAGTCAAACAAATAATTTACTATTCAATATAATATGGTATAAGATATTAGAAGATATTAATAACAACTAAACATAAGAATCATCAACTGTGACAAAATAGATTAAAATTCACTTATTAAATCATCGATGAATTCTTGAGAGTAATACTCTTTTAATAGAAAAAGAAGATTTATTTTACAAAACTCGTTACATAAGACCAAAAATAAAATAATACATCTATTACATGTTAAAATAATTGGTTTTATAAAAAACAGTTGCGTAAAATATAATATAGAGTTCACTTGATAATAGTTTAGAAATTAGGAAGTTCCTTTCAACCGGGCTTGGTTATCGTGATGAATTGAGAAGGGGCCCTTATAAAACATTTTTTTTCAACAACAAAAAGTTGAACTAAAAATATAAATTAATTTGGAACATATAACAAAAATTTAGAAGAATTATATAAAATAAATGATGAATTAACTTGGTTTAAATAGGAATAAATAATGGCCTGCATGAAAATGTGGTTCTGGAAGAAATCCCTTACCATATGTCTGAATATTTTCTACACTTGAACTTAACATCCTAGATAATAAAATTCAATCCCTTAATTAATTAATTATTATCATAAAATACATTTTTATGATTTATTAAAATATTATTATGTTTATTTAAGGTTTTTTGATGAGTTATAAGATACAATTTTATTTCTTGGAAACGTTTATTTCCTTGGTTTTCGTGATTGGTATACTTATATAGGAGTATGGATGCTCTTGTGGAATGGGTATAATTATCCCAAATTTAATTTATAAGATATTTATTAAAATAAATAAGTTTAATTGGTTATATATACCATCTGGTTATATAGTTTGATGATGTATCATTAAATAATACATTTAGTGATAATTGTTTATATTATTACGATGGTATTTCGATCACCAGGAAATAGTTTTTCATATGAATTTTTATTATAAATATATAATTGTTACAGTACATTAAATGTGTAATAATAAATATATTATAGTCTATATTATCCATAAAAATGGCATCATTATCAGACTTTATGAATAAATTGATGAACAAAAGTTCACCATCCACGATGGTTGTAAATCGGCACCTCCTGAACGATGATTTTTTAAAAAAAATTAAAGAGAAAGGGAGAGAGAAAGAGTGAAAGGAGGTTGAGTAAAGATATTCCATTTACATGATATCATTCTAATATATTGATTATAATGGAGTTATCTTGATAATTTGGACAAAGGATATGAGGATAGGATAATAAAAGGAAAAACATGAAAAGAAAATAAAAGGAAAATGAAGTGGATTTTACCTCTGGAATAATCCTTCTTGAAAATATCCTCAAGGGAATTGATTTCGGACTTATAGAAAGTCCAATATCACTATTACATAGGGAGACACTAGGGAGGATAATTTTAGAATAACATTAACATGATTAAAGTCTTAGAGGGTTGAGGAGAAATGGGTGTGAGGGGTGGTTTTTATAGTGGAGGAGTGGGGTAATTTCTAATTATTTCTTTCATTGTTTTATAATTTATCTCAAGGAAATAAATAGTACACATTGTTGTTTCTAAATAATGTAATATGTATATTTT
The DNA here is from genome assembly GCA_963277665.1 of Viscum album. Taxonomy (NCBI): domain Eukaryota; kingdom Viridiplantae; phylum Streptophyta; class Magnoliopsida; order Santalales; family Viscaceae; genus Viscum; species Viscum album. The sequence continues at coordinate 1,915,667,035 of OY728122.1, forward strand.
ATTTCAAACCAATTGTTCTTACATTATCTAAACATCATCCATGACTCTATGATTCATGTATTTTTCATTTTTCATTAATTATCAACTTTTACTATTCACCAAAAATTCAGGTATTTTTTAAAAATACCAAAAAGTTACCCTAACCATTTTTTATATGTATAATTAAAAATTTAACTCCATTTTATAAAAAAATTAAAATTCTGAGAAATTTAATTTTTTTTAAAATCATCATTTACTCAAAAAACAGTTTTAAAATTTAAAACTGATTTTATAATGCCCTAAATTATTAACTATCGTTTTATTAAATTATCATAATATAAAAATAAAAAAATATTGATTTATGGATACATTTTATGAAAATATATTTCTTTTAACAAAATTTATTAATTATAAAATTGTAATTAAATATTTATTACTCACAAAAATACCGACACTTAATTATTAATTTTTTAAATATAGTCATAATTATTTCATAATTTAATTATTAAGGTGCATACATATTTTTTAGACATTCATGGATGAGGTTAATAATCATTAGACTTATTTATTATTCATAAAGTTCATATTACTCTTCGAAATGGTCAAGTTACTCTTTCATCGATATAGGTACTTTAACTCTTATAAATACCACATATTTCATTCATTATTCATTTATTATGTTTGTATTGTGTTATATAAGTGATATTATTTGATCTATACTATATTAAATAAACATAAGAAGTAAAATATCATTGATATAGTTCTGGGTCATTGCATTCTCTCCTCCTATAAAAATATCATCCTCAAAATTTCCAAATTATCACCCCATAAAAATATTTGAGTAGTTCTTCATCATAAGATCATCAAGATAACATGTAACCTATTCAAATTTTTTTATTCTCCCAACACATCTTTAAGAACTGAGTCTTCTAATTCCTCAACACTTTCTATTTAGTATCCAAAATTTGGATTGTCTCTTTATAGTAAGATCAATAAGGTTCCAGTTCAATTTATTTATATGAGAGGACATGTGTTGGGGTTTTCATGTAAATTCATAACAATGAGACATTAAAGACATTGTGTACTTAATAAAGTTCGGTTGTCATCACCAAATGAAAATCCATATCTCCAGATCTCTCCAAAATTTCAAAAGGACTAAGGTTATTAAGACTCAGTTTTCCTTTATTCCCAAATGTTATAAAACCCTTCCATGGATATAATTTCAAAAAAATATGATCTCCCACCCGATATTCTAAATACTTCATTCAATTACAAGCATAAATATTTTTCATAGTTTGAGATTATTTGATATGTGTTTGAATAATCATTATCTTCACTATTATTTCCTCCACAACCTATGAGCCCACAATATTTCTTTCACCAACTTCATCCTAGCATGCTGGTGTATGACAACACTTTCCATAAAATAAGTCATATGGTTCCATTTTAATACTTGAATAGAAATTATGATTATAGGAAAACTCTACCGAAGTCAAATACTAATCCCACATACCTTTAATGCTGAGGGAGAGAGATCTCAACACGTATTAAAATGTTTGGATCTTTTTTTCTAAATGACTGTCAGATTGAGGTAGAAAAGTAGTTCTCAAATGAAGATCAATATCCAAATCTTTCTAAAAAAATTTCTGGAATATTTATTTAAAATGTGGTTTAGAATCAAAAATATTTGAGACAGGTTCTCCATAACGTCTTAAAAACTCATTAATATAGAGTTTTGAAAAGAAATCTAGCAGAAAAACCTCTATATAGTAAGAAAATGTGAAAATTTGATAAGTCGATCAACAATTACCCATATTCCATCATTATTTCATAGATCATTTGGTAATATAAAGAAAAAATCCATAGTAATTTTATCAAATTTCCATTTAGAAATAGAAATAGGTTGCATGAATCCACTTATATATCTTCTTTCATCCTTCACCTATAGATAGACAAAACATCTTCACACATAATCAAAAATTTTATGCTTTATATTAACGCACCAAAAATGTTCCTTCAAGTATCTATATATCATAGTGCTACCATGGTTTATAGATAAAATTCTTCTACATACATTATCCCATAACTCTATTTTTAGCTAGAGTATAAAGGGAACACATAGCCTATTCCCAAATTTTAGAATTCTATCTTTATAAATGTTGTCTGCAAACATCCCATCATTAACAGCAATAATTTTCATTTCAAGAATATCATCATCAGGCTACGAACATTTAATCATTTCTAATAAATATTGTTTTTAATCCAATTGAAAATGAAATGATGTGTCACCTTCTTCAATAATTACCATATTCGTCATTACTAGATCTATGAACATAGGGTCCCTTTCAATCCTCATTTATATTAAAACTCCCTGATCCATCCTCCTAAATGCATATTCTACAATATTTTTCTTACCTAGGTGGTGGTGTATGGAATAATCATAGTCCTTGAGTATCTTTACCCATCGCCTTTGCATCATGTTGAGTTCTCTCTATAAGAAGATATATTTGATTCTCTTGTGATCTGTATATATATCAAATATTTTACCATTAAGATAATGTCTCTATATCTTCAGGGAAAATATTATTTCTACTAACTCAACGTCATGGGTTGTTTAGTTTCGTTCATAAGTTTTTAACTTCCTTAATGCCTAGGAATTAATTATATCGTTCTATATAAGGACACATTCAATTACATTCTTTGATGCATCAATATAAATAAAAAATTAACCATTTCCCAATTGTAGATCTAGGATAAGATAACTCCCTAATCTCATATTAAATTATTGAAAACATTATACATATTCTTTAGTCCATACATACATTACCCCTTTACGAGTAAGCTTGGTTAATGAGTTCGATGAGCTAGAAAAGTTTTGAATAAAACACCAATAATAACCTACAAGAATAATAAAATTGTGTACCTCAGTTATGTTTTTTGTAGTAGGTCATTCCTTCATTACCTATTTCTTTGTTATATCAACAAATATTCCATCCGTAGAGACAACATGGACAAGAAATGAATTTTTTTGAGTCTAGAATTTACACTTTCGAAACATCCCATATAACTTGTTTCTTCTAAAAGTCTTTAGAATAACGCAAAAGTGATTATCATGATATTATTATATTTTTTTATTATACCATGATATCATCAATAAATACAACAATAAATTCATAAAGACATTACATGAAAACATTATTCATTAGATCCATAAAAAATTGGTGCATTAGTCAACCCAAAAGTGGTATCTTTAAAGTTGTAATGCACATTCCAGATTAGAAATGTTATCTTTGGAACATCAACTTTCTTCACAGGAAACTAATGATATCCATATCGAAGATAAACTATTGAAAAATATTGGGCCTTGTTTAGTTGATCATGAAAATCATCAATGTGAGGAAGAAGATAAGTTTTCTTTATTGTAATAGAACTGATCTCCCTGTAGTCAATGCATCGCCTCATAGATCCATATTTCTTCTTGATGAAAATAACATAATCCACCCATAGAGAAACACAAGGGAGAATAAAAACCATACTACTATACTCATCTTGGTGTGTCTTCATCTCCACTAATTCCATTTCAGTGAATCAATAAGGGGTCTTTGATATAGGTCTTGAACAATGAATTAATTCAATAAAAAAGTCAATCAGTCACTTCGAAGGATGTCTATGTAAATTAGTTGAAAACACAACGATGTATTCTTTCATACTTTTTACATCCTCAATATTATTATTTATTTCCTAACCCATATATAGATCATTATATTTCTCCCCAATAATTTAATTCAGTAGTACTACTGGGGGTGGATCTGGATAAGAATCAGAGGGAATGGTTTCATCCCTAAATATAAGGGACTCTACATCATTCTCAAAAATTGTATCTTCCTTTTTCTTCAATTTATCTTGACATCATAATTTGAAATCCAATTTATATAAATTATTATATCAAAAAAAATTGAATGTATGATTATAGGGTCATAAACTAAAGCACATTTATGTTTCAATAGGGGGTTGATGAAGATAAATTTTTTACAATTATGCTTCCCTTGGTATTTTTTACTAAAAACTAATTTATTAAATCAAATTGGAAATTTCTAATTTTCATAGAAAACATGGAATATTGAAAATAATTGGATGATCCCGAATCATGTAATACATTTTCTATGTTTGAGGAAGAATTAATTTACCAACCACCACATCCTTTGGAACATCAACATCTATAGTTGTGATCAAATTATCATGGTCATGCTCTAAGTTACATTTCTAGTGAATGTTTCCTTGAAATATAGGAAAATAATTTCATATTGTCCCATCTCTTCACAATTAAAGCATTGAAAATTGGTAGATTTGTTCCCTTGAAATCATGAGATTAGTGGCCATTATCTTTACATTTATAGCAATTTTTTTTCCATTTAAGCAGGCTCTGGGTGTTTCCATCAAAAAGTATCCCATATTGGAAAACTACATATTTTATTCATCCCATTATCCATTATTTCCTCTACCACCCTCTTATTCTCTATAATTACCATAATTTCATAACAGTTAGAGAATTCTTTCTCTTCTGGATAGCACATGAGATTATATCTTTTTATGTTGAGAATATTTGGGAGACTATTTCCCTTCAGGGGAATAGTTTTTAACCATAAATGATTCTATAAATATTTCTCCTATGATTATGTATGTAATATGTGGGTTTCCTTTCTAGCTGTATAATGTTGGCATCATACTTTTAAACATTCTCATCCTCCATCAGCCTCATATTCAATAATTTTTATTCCATATCTGTTTTTTGTTCACATGGAAAATATTTTTCTATGAAAATTATATTAAAATCCCTTCATTCAATATTATCAATATAATCCTTCTCCACTATGTTTTGAATCGATGACCACCATTGATCAAAATATTTTAATAGATGAAAAACTTTCACGACAACCTTCTCCCATTCATTACTTCCCAATGTGAGAAATATATTCTCTAAATAACAAATCCACTTATCCTCTATGAATGGGTTTGGAGTACAATTTAATTTTGGTTGCTACTATCTAATAAAGCAGTTTAACATTTTCCTCTATATTCTGGATCAAGTTTCTCTATATGCGAAAGTTTATTTTTCATAATCGGAGTAATTTTTTCAGGTATAGATATCAGTTTCTCAACACCATTCATGGCTCCAGAACCAACACCATTATATTTCATAGGAGGGAAATACCTATGTGGGATATATGCATTCATGAGGTTTCTATTATTTCCAATAGTTTCCTTTTCTATATAGTGTCATACACAAAATAAACTATGAATCATAATGTATTATTTCTGACTATAAAAACACATAACATAAATTATAATTTTTTTCATGTATAATATCATTTTTATAAGAATGGTTTTTTGGGGTGATATTTAAAATTAAATATTTTATAAAGGGTTGTAATGAAAAATGTGAATTATCAAAAGAATATCCCTGAGGAGTGTCTAACTAGGTGAGAAGTAAGACATGTTATCATGTACCAGGTTACCCTGAGTCAGGCCTAGAAAACCATGTTGATGTTGTTACCCTAGGTATATCAGTCCCAGAACCACATTCACTTCTAGTATACAGAAAATGATGTTTTTTCAAGAACGGTCCACATAATTTATACATTTCTAAATTTCTAGGATGTTCTTATATCTTATCCAAAAATTCTATCTTAGGGTTATGTTCCCTAATCGATGTTTCCAAAATATATTTTCCATGGTCTCCACTATACTTCCTATTATACCAACTGAAATGACCCTGAACCAATTTTACCTTATCTAGTGCCTTATATTAATACATTGGTATGTTTAAAAGAATATTATATCCCAAATGAATGAACAGTTTAGTAGTTTTGGAAAACAAGGTACAAACATAAGATTTAAATTACAAATTTAAAGAAAAAACAACATTTGAAATTCATTAAAAACACACATAAACATTTAGATTATTATTTCAACTCATCAATAATAATATTAACTTTCATATCCTAGGGAAAAATAAATCATAAGAAAATGGTGAGCTCAAATTATGATTAAGGGTGTTATCATAAACTAAAACACTAGGCATGGTGGACAACATAAAACACAAGCCTTTAAAATATACTTTAGATTTCTATGGACAGAATGAAAGATGGTTAAATAAATCCATATAAATGATAATAAGATAAATAAAAATAACCATGGATATTATACTAGTAGAATAATCGTAAGGTTTATCGGTTATCTAATATCATAATGAGGGAATGCATAATGTTGAACATCTGAAAATTACCATTTAGCCCTCCCCTAAGAATTCTAAAAAAGAAAAAAGACTCAGATAAGTCTATATCTTTTTTTCTATTTTGAGACCTACTGATACATCAAGGGAATATAGTGGGACCCACCCATCTCTTTTTAAGTCTAGTTCATTTCTCATATGAATGGGGTTAAAAATAAACATCATATACATATGAAATGTAAATAAATTTCTTCAATATATAAACATAATTACTAACCATTCTGAATAGTATGGTGAATGGAATCAATATTTGAAATCCCCATTAAATCTAATCATAAACCATAAAATATTCTATGGTAGGTGATAAAAAAAATTATTAATGCAAATTAATCCTATGAATCAAAATTAGTGTTAAAATAGATGAAAATACTCTTAAAAAATTGTCAAGGAATTATTGAGAGTAATAGTCTTTTACTCTTAAAAGAAGTGTTCTTTTGGAATAATAATTACATCAAACCAAAAATAAACTATGATTGTTTTCCATGATAAAATATTTGGTTGTAGAAAAATACTGGTGTATTAAAATATATTATATAGTGAAAATGAATATATGTAAGAAATTGAGAAGTTCCCTTTAATTGGTGATGGTTATCGTGAAGAATTGAGAAGTGGACATTTAATACCAGTATCTTCTAAAAAATAAAGATAAATAGATCATAATAAATTATTTTGGAAATTATATACTGAATTTATAATATTTTTATAAAATAAATGAATAAATACCTTGTTTATAGAAGATTTTAGCAAAACATGAATGAAAATGGAGGTTCTAGAAGAAAACCATTACCTTATGTTTGAATGTATTCTGCAATTGACCTGAATATCCAAGATAATCAAATGAAATTATTAAATTAATTAATTATAAACCTTAATTACATTTAATTAATTTAGTATAAATTTTTAATGTTCATTTATGTCCTTTTTATGAGTTATTAGATAACATTTTATTTCCCTGGAGCATTCATTTCGTTGGTTATCACAATTGGTATACATATATATGAGTTTGGATGTTCCTATGGAATGGGTATAATTTTATAGAATTGAATTTATTGATATTTATGAACATAAAAAATTTTAAATAGTTATATATTTCATTTGATTATATGGTAAGATGATCAATTGTTAGATAATACATTTAGTTATAAACGTTTTTATTATTACGGTGGTATTTAGATCACCAAAAAGTAGTTTTTCCATTTGAATTTTTATTATGTATATATACTGGTTCCAAAACATTACATATGTTATAATTAATATATTATAGTTTATATTAACCATAAAACATTATCATGAATATCCATGAAGAATAAATTGATGAACGAATGTTTTTCGTCCACGAATGTTGATAATCGACACCTCTGAGATGATGATTTGGTTTTAAAATAAAAGGGAGATAGAAAGGAGATTGAGTAAACATATTACATTAAAATGATTTAATTCAAGTATATATATGATACTTTACTTATCATAGTCATTTTTAAAGAGGATGTGTTGATAGAACAACATAATAAAGAACTAGAAAAGAAAATAAGAGGACAAGGATGAGGATTTTACCTCTGGAATACTCGTCCTTTAGAAACTCCTTAAGGGGATTAATTTTTTTCTTTTGAAAAGACCATGAGATCTTGGATGTTGGTAGATAATAGTTAAGAGGATTTGGGAATAACATTTTCAAGCATCAAGTCTTATAATAGTGAAGCGAATAGGGGTGTTAGGGGTGATTTTTATAATGGAGGAGAGGGGTAATTTCTCATTATTATATTCATTATTCTATTATTTTTCTCAATACAAGAAATAATAATGATTCATATGATTAAATAGATTAATGATTACATCTGTGTTATAACCTAATGTTCTCAAAATATCCAAACATCATCCATGACTCAATAATTCATGTATTTAACAATTATTGTTAATTATAAAAGTTTAGTATTGACAAAAATTCAAGTATTTTAGAAAAATACCAAAAATTAAACCTTTCCATTTTTTGACATTTATGGTTAAAAAATGAACTCCATTTTATCAAAATAATTTTAATCATATGAAGAATTTTTATTTTTAATTAAAAATTACATTTTCACAAAAGAAACTAGTTTTTAAAATTATAACTCATTTTATAACACTGAAAAATTAACTATGGTCTAATTAAATTATCATAGAATCAGAGGATATAAAAATATTGATTCATTGATTTATTTTATGGAAATTAAGTTCTCATATATTAATTTATTAATTATAGAATCCTAAATATATATTTATTACTCAAAAAAATACATACACTTAATTATTAGTTTTTAAAATATTCACTTACTTATATAATGATATTATTATATCATACATTCATTTATAAGGTTAATAAATTTTATAAATACTTTCATGGATGAGGATACTATTCAGAAAGTTGTTTTACTATTCATAATTGTCATATTTTTATTCAAAATGGTCATGTTACTATTTCATCGATATAGGTTCCCTACCTTCTTGAAATACCTCTCATTTAATTAATTCATCATTTATGATGTTTTTATTATGTTCAATAAACGTTTTCATGTGATATATAGTATATTTAATAAATATAATAAGGGAAATTTCACTAATAGAGTTATTTTTTTATACATTGTGATTTAAACTGGTTATGTTTTTTATAATGTTTTTTTGGGTAGGGGTTGAGACTTTGTTGTTGTTTTGATTATTTTTTTTCATTACAATGAAATTTTGGATGGTAATTTATCATGGATTAAATGTGTCATGGTAGTATGGATTTTTTTTAAAATGTATTAACCTCTATTGGTGGAAATCCTAAAAGAACCTCTTTTATCGAATTAATGGTTGGGAATTTGTCAGTCTTGTGGTCTTGCTTATCCCAAATAGGGAAAATAGGGTCAATAACATGAATTTATTTGACCATCCTTAGATCAATTTCCTAAACCCTCTTAGTGAGTCAAGAAATTTTTTATATATAGTTTTATTCTTCTCAATGATATTTCATTCCACTAAACTTGTGTGGTTTCATGTATTAATGTGTGGTTCCTCATGTTTGGTTAAATTCCGAAGGATTTTCCAAATACTCACTATCATTATTTGGGGATTTGTTTTTTTATTGTTACTTTACACATAATTAAAATAAAAAATTGGTTATCTAGACCTAGACCGTCATAAAAAATTCTAACTTTTTATGGGATTAAGAAACCATGGTTTGTTACCATGTTTATTTTGTATTTTAACTTTTACCATGTTTTATATAATATTTAACCATATTTAAAAAATGTATGATCTTTTTAAGTGAAATTTATTTCTTATGGTGGATTCATTTATCTAGAATTTTTATTTTAGTTAGTCCTAAGAGAGAATGGATTCTCATATAAAATTATTTAACTAATTATTTCCTTGATCCTTTAATGAAAATTGAATGATTCTAATTATAGATGATGCAATTTGATTTCGTGGGAACCTGGTTTTAATAATGTTGTAGAATTCTTTAACATGTAGTTAGGTCAGTGTAGTGTCTATCACAAGAAAGGATGGAATTTGGTTTATAAAAAGGGATTTGAAGACATGTTGGTCATATCATATGGAATCATTCCTAATGAATGAGGGTACATTAGTCCAGATAGGTGTGAGGTAGTCATTTATAGTCTAGTAAACCACAGTTCCCTTGTTTGTGGATTTCCCATTTTTTATTCCATTTGGGATCACCATGGATTGTAATTTTGATTATGGAATATTTTCAATTGTGTTGAACTCAATTTCATTATACAATATTTTAAAATGACTCAGATTTAACTAATGTATTCCCCTATATTAACTAGACTCCTCACTCGTTTTGTTTTGCAACAAAACTAGGTGATTTGAGTTGTCACGAGTATATGCAGACATGCATAGACATAAAGGGGAATAGAAAAGAGATGTTGGGTATATATTATAGAAATGGTGGATAATAGAATTAGTTTATTTGATGAAATTCTTAGGTCCCCATAAATCGTGCCAAAATCTGGTTGTGCCTTAATTTACACATGTTTTATGGTGGAAGTGGTCACTTTTGGATCATCTTGGGTTTTTTAGTCTACAGATAACTAAAAATAAACCTAATGAGACATACATTCTATATGGTTGATTTGGATATTAATTTTCAAAAATGGGTTCGAATTAAGTTGTTAATTAATGAGTTTTATTGACTTAGGTTAGTACTTTTTAAGATAATTATTTCATCCTAGCTTATTACAGGGGGTGGATGGAATGGATTTCATTTAATGGTTTCATTTTCTTAAATTCAATAGTTTTTCATTAAATTAAATATTAAATTCATTTCAATATTCTATTTTTATTCACCTTTTCACTTTTCAGATAATATTTATTGACACTCCAATGCATAGTATTATTCTATAACCCAAGAATTGTAGCCTTAAAATTAGTGAGATCAATAGAAAAGGCTTGAAATTTTTTGAAAATCTAAAAAAATAATTGAATAAGAATTATTAAAATGGGAAATAAAATTAATTATATCCCCTTTATATACCATTAAATCAATCCTTAAGAGTTTTATCCTTTCATATTTTCTTTTATATAAATTCAATAGTGTGGTATACTCATAAAGGTTGAATTAAAAAAGATAATTGTGAAATTATGATCACTCCACCGTTATGTAAACAATTTCACAGAAGATGATATGAATAGATTCACTACCTAAGTAATTGGTAAAAAATATATATTAAAAATAATAATAATATAATATTAAGAATAAATTCTTTTAAATATGTTTTTTGAATCAAATTTCTTACTTGGGAAAAATTACATGCGATTAAAAATGACAGATTAACAATACAATTAAATGAACTAAGAAATCATAAAATACCATCATAAATAGATCATTAAATAATAAATTATGTGTCCTAGTGTCTATCCCCTATAAATATTTTCCTTCCCCATTAATTATGGGAGTCAAATGTGAGTGATAAATAAAAGGAAATTTGACTTTTCAAAGATGACCAGAAAATTCGACAAGATTCATCCCCTTTTTTGGAAAAAATATGGAATTAAATATGGTCAAATATTTGATGGTGTTATAATATAAATATATTTATTAATTTATTCCTATAATATTTTTTATATTTTCATTCCAATCTGATCATTCATTAAAATTTTATTATCGAAATGGTGGGATGATTTTATGGGCCTTCAAATCTGAAAAAAATTAAATGTCATCTTTGGGACCCTATATCTCCATGAAATATTCTCAATTAGATCTAGAATTTGTTTAATGAAATTATCCCCATAATTGTATCTATATAATTTTTAAATTTTAGAATCATTGGTTTTAAAATATGGAATACTCTTTTAGTTGACTTTCTTAATGATCATTCGTCTTTGTTCAGAAATTTCGGCATTTATAGCCACTGATGTACTTCTTCCCTTGTGATTAATATATTGATACTAAACGAAAAACTATTCCAAACAGTGTTATTAATAATTTAACAAAATATAAAATTCATATAATGAAATAAATTTAATCCACAAGTAGATGATTGATTAGTCCCAATTATATAGACTCCAAACATGAATTCTGCATGTGATGTGAAATGATGTTCAATTTTTTAAGTGAACTAATATTGGTGATTATGGACATTTAACCACTTGAATATTATAATATTAACAATTAACACTATACAATATCATTGTATAATCATCCATTATTTATTTATTGTTCATTAAATTTATTTTATGGACTTACCTTCTAAAACAATGGCCATTGATTTTTTGAATTTACTACCATCCTGATCAAAAGGTTCATAGATATTTCTTTCTTTCAGATAGAAAATTTTATTATCTTGATTATTAAATCAATTTCATGCCACCAATGATGCACCCACACAAGATAACTCACTACAACATCATCTCCATAATTTTTTCCTTACATCAATGTATTTAATAAAATAGTATACACTATTAATAGTATCACATCAGGAGACCATTACACGTATTCATATATAGGAACTACCAATGAAACATTTAAAATGAGGAGTTCCTTTTAGTGGTCAGTCGTCATGACCTCATCAACTCGAGATCTCTAATTGTGAACAACATTGGAAGAAATAAATGATTATGACAACCCAACACCTGATAGTTACACAACATCTATGTCATGTAATCATGATATATCTAGATTATAGAACACAGTTTTAAAACATAAATCATGGTATCTATAGTTTCTCATTTAAGCCTTGTAATATCTATAACCTTTTAATCTGAAATTTAATATATGTATTTGACCATAAACATTGGTTATGTAAAAGTATAATCACTATTATGATAAAAAATAACATGTATATATATAATTTTATACATTTAGTGGAAATCAATGTACACAACGTATTTGAGTCTAGGTTTCCCACTCAAAAACTGTTCCACTTAGATTAGATACAACTGTTCGCAGACCTCATAACTCTAACCCTCTCCTAAGAATCATTTATTTGAAGAGATATGGAATTAATTATTGGTACTATCACATTATCCACTTTGGAAACTATGGTAATTGAGAGTTCACCTATTTGACTAAAATTCTTGAAGAGATAATGAATTGAATGCATATGATTTAACATAGATTGTGACATTTCTCACTTGAAAATCATTTCTCTGGCAGTATTATCACAGTGAAATGGAATAGGTTCTATAATTCTAGGAACTACACCAACAACTAAAACCAAGTTGTGTATCCAAATTTCCTCAATACCTGAAATGAAAACAAAGATATACTCATATTATACTATAGAATTTATTACTACTAGTTGGTTTTGGCTTCATATGCTCATTAAAAACCCATTTGATGAGGAGAAATATCTTGACAAAAAAATCATATCATCACGATCTATCTAAAAGAAATAATTAGTGAGTGCTCTAACAACTAGTTACTCATCTATTATATACATAAGGATAAAATCCTTCATATGTGTCAATCACTTTAGGAATGTTTCTATAGGTTCTTAATGAATCCCTCCTATATTTTCATGATACATTCTCACCATGTTTAAAGAAAAGGAGGCATAAAAACCGATACATATCATGGAATACATAGTAGATCCCACTGCTAATGAATAATTATTTCTACTCATTCAATCAATATCATACTATGTCTTTGAATGTTTTTTGTGATATTGACATAATGAGACATTGGAAACAACCCTCACCTTTATTGTTAAATTTTATTCATTTTTAGTACATTTTTAATATATTTACTTTTACATAGTATAATAAGCCTCTGAGGAATATATCAATAGATCTTGATACCTATTTTTTAGGATGATTCACATAATTATTTCATCAATAATAATTTATTTAATCAATTACTAAGTGACTTTAATAATTTCAAATTATTTACTATAATTAATATTTCATTAACTTATTATAATTAGAAAATGATAGAATTTTCCTAGCCTTCTTATAGTAAAATGGATCTCTTTCACAATTTATGAAACCAAATTCTCTTATGGACTCATAAGACAATGAATCGTCTCACCATGATTCCAATTATATCTCATAATTGGATATCTACAACTTCCAAACATTATCATCACTATTTAAAATAATAATATTTTTCGTTTTATTCATATAGTCATCTATGAAAAAAATTATCATTTATAAAAGAAGTTTTGACATCCATTTAACAGATCTCAAAATCAGATAAAGTTGTTATCTCTAATAATATTTATATGGATTTTCGTATCACCAATACTAAGAATGTTTCTTCATAATTTTCTTCATTGTCATTTCAATAAACCATTCCCAATAAATCATGATTTATAGGTACTTACTTTTCCATCTGTTTAGATCTTTATCTCGAATACCCATTTACCAAAAATGGGTTTTACATCAACTAAAGGGTCTAAAAAATAAATTATTATATTGTTTACATGAAATATATCTTAGGATTCATGGAATCATTCTGTTTAGAATAATCCATTCCTTATACATCCTCTTTATATGTAAGATAGTCATCATTATCTAAGAGTAATGGTCCACCTAACATAGTGACATGAAAATAATATATATATATATATATATATATATATATATGGTTCTCTAGCCTCTCAAGTAAGCCAATTCATTATTTGTTTCTTTATAACATATTCATCTCCCACTGTCTATTGTGGAGATTTTTCTCATACCAAATCTCCTATATTTGGAGCATCAAAATCATTGAATTGAATCATTTTCCTATTATTTAAATTTTATATGTTTTCCACTTCTATAAATATTGAATCTATTTAAAATATCTGTTTCAATATAAATGGTTATATATGTAATATTCTTTATTTTAATTTGGATGACATGTAAGTACACACTTAAACCTTTAGGATTCTAATTTCTCCCTTGGTAAAGTCATGAAAAAATCCTCACATCCCCAAACATGTATGTTTTATACACATGGTTTATTTCTATATAAAAACTCATATATAATATGATCTATTTTTATCGGTAATTATTTAAGGGTATATTCCATTACCTACAATTCATTTCCCCAAAAGGATAGGGGAATAATTTTTTAACTATTCATTGATATGACCCTATCAAGAATTATTTTATTCATCCTTTTTCTTAAACCATTCCACTGATATGTATAAAGAGATGTGAGTGGGGACTTTATATCATGCTCCACTATGTGGTCAGTGAATGATTTCTTGAGATACTATCTACGTCGGTCTGAGTGGAGTGTTTTACTCTTCTTACAAAAAATGTTTTCTACTACATGATGGTATTCTATAAACATCTGAAAGGAATATGGAATATACATAAATAAGTATATATATCTATAATTACTATAGTGATTAGTAAAATTGATTATGTATGAAATTTTACCACTTTCTCTAATATAAACGGACCACATATATAAATATGAATCAAACCCGTTAATTCATTATCTCTTAATTATTTCCATGTGATGGGTTCTTTAGAAATATTCCCATATAAAAATTAAGGACATAAATGAAAGAGTTATAATAGAGTAGAGTCTAAATACTCTACTTGGAGTAATTTACTTAAATTATTACTATTTTCATTACAAAGATTTATGTTCCATCGGTGGGTGTTATTTGGTTAATTTTCATTCTTTTGGTCTATAATTTTTATTATAGAGTTTTTTATCTCAAGAATACATAATTTATTCATAAGACTATCCATACATAAACATATTTTATATTTACATGAGAGATAATATTTATTTCCAAACATTAAAAAAACACTTGATTTTCATAATCAACATTGAAATTATGTTTTTGATAGATGAATGAATATAATAACAATTATTTAATATAATATCAGAACCATGAATAAAAGTCATAAGATAATCTCCCACTACGAAGGATACTAGTCTCGAATAATTTGTATCCCGGAGTCCCACCTCATCATTTTCAATAATAAATCATCTAATTGGTTATTATTTCTGAAAAAATGGGTTAGCCACATTTTCAATATAATACAGAAGTCATATACAAACATATATTAGATTAATTGAAAAAATACCATAGGTATAATAATCACCCTTCTTATTTTTTCTAGTCCAACAATTCTCCTTCAAGTGGCCTTTCAAATCAAATGCTAAGTAAACATACTCCCACTCATTTCCCTCCATTGTTATTTTTAGTTTTTTGGAAAGAAGTTTCATCACAATATTTTCCTTGGGTTTAGTTGTAGACCCCTTATCCCTTCCATTCCTCTTAATTGTCACCATAAAGACTAATGAATTTATATTATTCATATCTTTGTTATCTTTCTTCACTTAATACAAAACATCTGGAAGCGACTTTTTAATGTTTTTCTTGTTTTAGTTACAAATAAATGTTCATAATTTTTAATATAAATATGTAATAATGATAGTAGTCTCTAGTTCATGGGACTTTTTGAACCCAAGGGATTAAAGTGTCTCAATGTACCAAATCATATTTACTACATGTGGTCCTTATTAATTCCCTTATCAAATATTTTACGTATATAGTGCACTTTAAATCTCATTTCATTTATTGATTTTCATCTCCATATATTACTCTTTGGATATGAGATAAAATCTTATTGGAATATTCATCCTTATAAATGTTTTATATTTTACTATAAAATGATGAAAAAATGATACACAATATATCTAGTGCCTCATCCACATGCTTCATATATTTTTCATTGTCTAACTTTATGTTTTTCCTAAGGGGGGTTATTGGGATGTGAGTACTCCATCAGATAAGGCTTCCAATCATAACATAGTACTATGGGAGGGCATCTATTCCAATCCAATAAGATATGGATGGTCATGATATTTTCATTATCTCGATTTGATCATAGTGATAATTTACTGGTTTCATGGATTTCCCTTTTATCAATGCCAACTAAAGTTATCAATTTTTATTATATATTGATTATAATTTATATGTTTCCTATTAAACCATTAAATGCATACCACTATTTTATAAAATTATTTTATCCAACAATACGGGATTCGGAATACCTAGTCACTTGCGTTTTTTTGCAACGTATCCCAAAAAACTCTCCTCTTAGTGGAATTTATGGCTTTTATAATACTCAAACAGTTTCACAGTATGAAAGAAAATCAAAAAATCTATTGACATTCGATACATGTTATTACTTAGTGGAGTCCCAAATTCATGGAATTGTGACCTTGATCACATAAAACTATTCCCTCTAAAGAGGTAACATGATCGTTATGGAAAGAAATTTGAAACTATAATTAGTTAGGTTTAACCATCATTCTTATATGAACTCGCTAGCAGTAGGAGGAATCCTCAACTATGGTTGACGAGCACCTTATAACCTGGTATTGTTAAAGTCTAAGCGATAGAAGGTTTTACCACTTAATATTACATTCAATAATTCAACTATTTATTGTTAAATTTAGTCATTATCTATAAAATGTTTTCAATATTTTTGATGCTTCTCACAATGTAACACTAAATTAATAGAAAAACTGAATCCTTACATTATTTGTTTTTAAACTATTCATTACGGTGGTAGAAGTAGAAAGAACATTAGGGGGTGGGATAGAATCCCTCATTTATTTTTTATTTAAATAATTTTTCCTTATATATTATTTCTTATAGTGTTTTATTGACAATTTATTGTTTTATTCACCCTTTTTAAACAATAGACCATCAACCCCACCCTTTTTTGTTTTTATTCACATATGAAATACCAATTATTTTTTGTTTTTTTTTTTTGTATATTATTACCATAAAAGTATATGAATAAATTTCCTACTAGATATAACTATTATATACACTAGAATTTGGTCATATCTTAGGTGGAAAAGAGCGGGTCACCCACAATTTCCACTTACTACCATTTTTGTGTACCGTTAAAATATATATTAATATATGTTCATCAAATTTTATATTATTGTTTTGATATTAATTTAAATTTCATATTTTAATAACCTTACCTTTATAGATCAGACTCAAAAATGCTATTTTACATTAGAACATAAATTAATCCCTTTACTTTCATTTAAGTATAATTAAATTTTTATTATATTATAAAATCCACTTCATCCTTCTTAGAAAAGGTGCATCCCAGATCAGTATAACAACTAGGAGGGGATAGGTGAATTATTTATTACTTTTTCTATTATGTTATATTTCTTTTATAAAAACCTTCTCCTCATATAAATTATTTTTATATTTTTTAAAAACAATGCATTTACACAACCATACGAATAAAATTATTTACATGATTCACTATTCAATAAGATTTGGTAACCCTTAGAATGGTTTGGGTATAGTCCAAAAAACCTAATCAAAAAGAAAATAATCATTTTGTGTGGATATAATAGGTTGGAAATACCCTGATACATGAGTAGAACTATGATCAAAACAATAGTGGATTTGATTTTTCATACATTATTAATATCAAAAATGGTTTGTAACATGTTATTTATCCTTCACCAATTGGTTGCACACATATCCCTATATTACTTCAACGACTTCCAACATTTTTAGACTTGTAAAAAATTCATCAATTTCTTTATTAGAATATAAAATAGATATAACTTTTTGACTTTTTATAGAAATTAATTCTTATTGATTAGTCTGATTCATCAGTCAGGGAAACAATTTAGAAAAGATAATCTATATACTATTCTGAACCACTTATTTCTTTCACTGAATCGGTCAGTCTGATCACTCGGTCTGATCTAGAAATAATTGAGAACATACTTTTCTGTAAACTATTTCAGTCTATAAATGTTTCTCAAGAATGGGCTATCTATAAAAACCTCTTCAACCAATTCCTTCACAACACATCCTTATCTCTCGCTCTATCCCTAAAAAGAATAAGGTTAGAGTTGGTTTCACTGTGACCATTTTGTGTTAGTGAACCATAAATGTTATGGTTGGGAAACCAGTTTCATTATCCCAATCAACAAAATGTCTAGAAAATCATATTTTTACATGATTTATAATTCATATTTAAAAACTTGGTAACATTAATCTTTATGTAAACTTCTCAAAAATTCATAATGATACTAACTTAAAAATATATATATTTTTGTTATTTTTTGTTATTCCTATTTTCTTGAGCCACTTGGTAAAATTTAAAACACATGTATCCGCATTCCAACACTCTAGATAACCATTTTATTCCAAAAATATCATTGTATATTCTATAAAAAAATAAAAAACTTAGAAAAATCTTTAGAAAATGCTTAATGAAATATTAAAATTTTAACATATGATTAAAAAATTCAAAGATGTATAGAAAACTACATCTGATGAAGTCAATCATAAAATGAACTATCAGTGTAACCCACTTCTCATGAAACCATTTTTGTTCCCATATAATGTATTGGATAAATAATATATCCAATGAGTCTTGCGCCACATTAAAAATTAGATATATTTTTAAAATGGGTTACTACATTGTTGAACATTGTTAGACTGATTAGTCTATGATCAAAATTGTATTATCCTTCCCAATAGTTTAGAATACCAATTATACCTTTGATATAACTCATCATCTGATTCCAGGTTGATATCGACAATGTGTCTAATAGATCAGTGTTAAAACTCCTTCAATGGACTGGCGGTATATCTTTTATAATGGATTATTGTCATAAAATACTTCTTTTATTAAAGACTCTATACAATAGATGATGGATCCTATAGAATGGTTTGTTTTGTGGATCAGATAGTTCAATGTATTGGTTAGTTTGATAGATTAGTTGACAAGTAAGTCAAAAAAATATTTGAAAACAATATC
Source organism: Viscum album (assembly GCA_963277665.1). Lineage (NCBI taxonomy): Eukaryota > Viridiplantae > Streptophyta > Magnoliopsida > Santalales > Viscaceae > Viscum > Viscum album. The sequence continues at coordinate 1,915,686,554 of OY728122.1, forward strand.
TTCAAACATCATATCCATTATAAAAATTTTACATTTTTTGAATCTCAAAATGAAGAAATACATCAGAAAGAATTTTATTGCATATTCCCTTCTCTTATAATATATATTTCTTGTATCGTGATGTCTTCATTATTTTAAAATCATTTGGATCGTTAAAACATATTTTGAATTACAAAACATTTTCTCCTGTTATCATTCAAAAATCATGGATCACAAATTTTCTCTACAACCTATGATATTCAAAACATAAAAAATATCATTGAATTTGAAACTCATAACACTTAGAAAGAAATAATAATTACTACAATGCTTCTCACTATGATCAAAAAAATAATTCTGGAAAAAATGTTAGTTTAAAAATAACTTCATATAAAAAACTATAGAATAGAAAATCAAAAAAAGGAAATTTTAATCAATAATTCTTATGACATCCCAGGTATGGTGTACCATTCATCCAACAAACAACACATACAAAGTAGTAATGATTATTTTCAAGGACAACATAATACAAACCAAATAATAGAAACTTTGTTCATCATCTGATATCCACTTCTATCCAACTTGTTACCAACACCGTTTATAAAAGTTGATTGCACCAGGGAATTCATTGGAACTAGATGGGATAGTGATTTAACATTTTCATCATCATATCGATGTGAATTCATAATATTTGATGATATAATCCCTAGTAATGAAAGATCATATAATGTGAATTAATGTAAGAAAAAAAATTTAAAACCAAATAATCACATCTTTTTAATTGATAGAGTGTTCAAATACCATCCATCACCAGGGACTGCTTCTTCAAGGATATGACGTCAAAACCCAGATCCTCCACACATGTTTTAAGAGTCCATGTTAATTATGATCAACAAAATATTGGTGCTATAGTAGACGTATGATGAATGCTTCGATATCTTGACAATCTGGAATACACCATTCTTTCAATCCCTAAAGAAAATCAAAAGTAAATATATTTTAATTGTAAATTTTCAATCTTCGATATGAGAAGGATGGGACATTTGATCTAAAATTAGAGTGGATTAATTTTCCATCAGATAATAGCACCATATTTCTTATATGGTTGACGTAAAACTTACAAACAGTTTTCCATACCCCCATATAAATAACACCCTCGTAATACACATCACATCATCATTAAATCTAATTCATGGAAATGTACAAGGTTGTAAGATAAAAACAAGGGAACACAAATGACCAAAGAAAGCCCATCACTAGGGGGAAAAAGAGATGAGAACAATGTAATACCCTAATATAATATTGACCCCATAGGGTTTAAGGGAAGTAATGTTAGGGAGACAAGTGAAATTGGATCCATGATCCTTCAGAAAATCCTGATGATCCATTACCTTATTCCCCTCCATCCCTGTGTGGGAGACATAGATGCTCCTATTAAAAAGGGTCTTAAAATTCCTAATGATATTAGCAACCATCCATGGGATGGAACCTCTTCCATGTAAAGATTCATGTATAATCATATATTCATTATCCATATTAGTAATTACCATGTTTATATGGTATCAAAGATTGAGGTCGGTATGAACTGCATTCGCCTCCACCTGAATTGAGGTACCACTGCCATAATGAGATGTGAAATATAGGAGGAGACTTCCCCTAGTATCATTCACCACCCATCCTCTATGAATGTCAACCAAAATACAGTATTCATCAGTATTAAGATTGAGTCTATTCACAGGGGGGAGCCATCCAATCCAATATCCATGCTTCCTAGCAGTATAAGAAAGGGATAAGGAATAAATTGATTGAAAAGGATGTAGATTAGGCGACTCCCACCAGTTCCCAGTAAGTGTGAATATGTACAAAAGAATTATCTTCATTTTTATAATAATGGAATTACCCATAGAGAGGGAACCCTAATATCTAGCATGGTTTCTCACATTCCATAAACACGAACAGCCTGCACTCTGGTTAACAGATCGTGCCAATCATTCCAGGATTGAATTAGTCACCCCCTGAAAAAATTTATCTAAGAAAAAAGCATCATGAAAAAAATTGGATGAGAGATATGTGAATATATAAAAGAAAATATACACATTCGGTGCCCATTATCCTTTGAATAAGATGTGATCAGTTCTTTCTTACAGCTTGTATATATAGTAGTGGATGAATATGCAAGACTAATCACCACATTATTAATTTTCTCATCATTTGGTACTTCATGGTGTTGTATCTTCCATATAAGGAAATTATATTTTTTCAGGAATCATGTTGCACCACACTATCTCATTCCATCTATCATGAGAATATGATGGTGATTATCGTGTCTAAAATTTCTTAAGAGAAACTTACCTTGAGTAATATGTGGTGAGAACGCATCTATACGGCTCCGCATTAATGGTAATTGAGTCAAATATATCTTGTTGGATCTTTTATAGCACTACCCTAAGGAAGGGCAGGTGAAAGCTCACCTCGTTGAAGGATATTGATGGGGAAGGACACCCTAGATAACTAATCAGTGATCTGGCCTAATTCTGAAACCAGAAGATTATTTTACCTTCTCCCACAATCGAACGATCATGGTGTTGATGATTCTGATTGAGGGGGAACATCTTGGACTAGAGGGGGAATAGCTGAATGATAAAATTGTCCATATTTCCATCATAGTTATAGTTCATAGTCCACCCCCATAGTGCACATTCCTCAATCACTTCCCATGCTAGTTTCACATGCATACTTTTAATAGTGTTCCCCAAGATTCACATGTTAATTCCACCATCATTAACGGGGAGTTCTATCTTCTCCCAAGATATCCAATTACTCTTGACTTCAGAAGTTGAATCCCAAATAAAACCACACAACACCTTGTCAATAGCATTGATCACACCTTTTGGTACTAATGTAGCTTCCAACACATGCACCAAAAAATACAGACATTAAACTATTCACTATAGAAATATGTCCCCCAAAACACAAGAGATGTTTTTTTCAATTAAGAAATCGCTTTGTGATCTTACTCCCCACATGGTAAAAATCTAAAATGCACATTTTTATTGAAGATATGGGAGTTTCAGGGTACTCCATTGGAAATGTACCTCAATACATGTCCAATCTACTGCATTGGTGGGTGTCCTAGTTTGGAGCACACTTATTTGATTATAGAGGTTTATCTTGGATTTGTTTTTCAGCTGCCCACTCTAGAATAAGTACCCCTCTAGAATCCTCTTGATGCCACAAAGAGACCTCTTTCCAGTATTTGAGAAGATAAGTGTGTCACCTGCAAAAATCAAGTGAGAGATGTGTGGAATTATTTGTTTCCTCTTATGAGGCATGATTCTCCCACTCGAGATCCATTTGTTAGATAGGCATCTGAGAGTCTCTTGCATGAGGATGAAAATTATTGGGGATATATGGTCTCCTTATTGTAGACAACATAACTCCTTGTAGAAGATAGGTGTTTTCCCCATAAAGCTGAAAACCATCCACGATGAGCTAACACATTTTAATATGGTATCCAAAACCCTCAGAGACATTCCCATGATTTTGAGGACCCACTTAATGAACCCCCGTTCAATCTTATCATACGCCTTATTCATGTCCAGTTTCATTTCCATATTGGAGACATGGGTCTTATTGTTGATATCTCTGAGCAGTTTTTGTGCCAGTGCAATAGCTTCATGGATGCATTGCCCCCCACAAAGACGTGTTTCTCAATAGATATCACCAAGGTAGGAACATGGAAATCCACATGTGGATTGTGCTTGTAGGGATCTTATATATGAAATTGTATATAATGGAATACCTTTGACGATAGAGAGATTAGGGGTCCATAATCTTCGGAATGAGCACAATGGTCGTAGAACTCGCAACCAATTGTAGGTATCCCCCTGGAAGATGTCCTGGATAGATAAAATTATGTCACCCTTAACCTCCTCCCATGAATCACAACAGAATGAACCAAGGATGGAGTTAGGTCCTCACACACTCTTCGAATAATGTTTAAGCATGGACACATGAATCTCATCTTCTCTAGTGGATGCCTCTAAAATATCATTATCCTATGAGGATGTACATTTAGGCATCTCTTTAAAAATCTCTCCACTCCCACTCAGGTACCAATTTAATATACTTTCATTTGTGCCGGTAATAATATATTTAGATAAAGAAAGGTTCATGCCACCTACATCATCACTATTGTCCATGTAGGATCTATCTTTATGCATGATATAAGGATTTATGGGATGTATTTTATCCTTGATACTTGTGTGGATGTAATACATTTTATTATCAACCTCATCCAGCCATTTGATCCTTGAGATTTCCAAGGCCTTCTATTCCATTCTGGGGATCATTTTCACCAAACTGTTGATCTTGTACACAAGTTCATTGAAAACTATTTCATTCTAATGGTCTTACAATCTGCCTTCCATACACTCAATATTCTGTTTGAGGGAATCAATATTGTGGTCAATATGGGGGAGATCTCTAGCCCATGTATGGAACCCCTACTTTAGTCTCCTATCCTTCTTATGGATATCCTACCATGTTTTCCCACTGACTAAATCCCTGCATGAAGAGTGAACCAACAACATATAGTTTGGGTTACAATTCCAATGGGAATGGAACTTGAATCTTTAATGAGACTCGTATCTGGGAGGCAAATAGACCATCAATGGATAGTGGTTATAAATAATAAAAACCAAATGATTTACCAATGAATTTGAAAACAGGTTAACATCATGCAAATTACCAATGCATCAAGTGAGCCGGCCCCAACAACATCTATTCACCTTTGGGTTATTAAACCACATGAAACGGTCCCCCATGTACCCCAAATTCAACAGGACCATGATCGCTATGAACTAGATGAAATAAATGATAACCAGTCAAGGGAACATGCCTTTTCCTTTCTTCTCCTCCAGTTCAGCCATGATATTGAAGTCCCCTCTTGTTATCCCTGTCACCACACATGGGATGAACACACTTAGCTCCTTCCGTAATAATTCCCTCCTTTGGTTTTTTCATCTCCCATAAACAAAGGACACATAATGTTTAATCATACCCATATTCAACCTCATGGAGATGAACTATTTGGACTCCTATATTAACTCCACAAAAGAAGATCTAGATATGAAGATTGGATGGGTCAGCATGCATGGATGCATGAATCCCTATTCTAGGAGTGAACATGATTAATTTTTCAGGGGGCCTACTTATGTTCTAGAAAAGAAGTGATATAATCCTTATTCATCGTGATTTATGAAGCTAGGATGTCTATTTTAATTTTCCCTCTAATGCCACAATAATTCCATATGATGATAGGCAACATTATTTTGGGTAATTCTCGACTTTGGTCCCACGCACACTGGTCCCCTTATAGAGAAATGAATAGAATTCCCAATTCCAATCTATCTTTTTCTTTTATTTCGATCGTGTACAATAACCTCATCTTATGTCTAGGGGATCCAATGATGTAGAGGATAGGAAAAAGGATATATAAGGGTATTAACATGATCACAATATAAAGAAAACAAGAACATAGATGGATGACCTTTCACCCAAGATGAGAAAGAACCATGATCAACACTTCGGACTGCCTCCCCCCCCCACTTCAGCCTTGACAGACCCTCATTCCGAACAGAGGGAAGGATGAAGCCCATATCCACCACCTGTAGGAAGATCAGTAGCACTGGATCTCTTTTCTACACTGGGTAGGTATAGAAATATGGGATCCACCAAGGGTATCCCCATAAAGAGATCCAACCATCCACCTTTTGATGAGAGTTGGTGTCAGAAAAGGTCTCGAGTTAAAACAAGAGATATACATATGGGGGAAACCCATAGGCAAATTGAAACCACCAACAACGCTTGGTTAGAAGATACAACAACTTCCTTAGGGAAATCTAGGATGGGACCACAAGAAGGAGAAGGATGATAAGGATGGAGCATCCCTAGTGAACCATGAACTCCACCATTGATGCTTTACCACTATCTATGATGGGGGAAATAACACTTCTCGAGGCACCTATGGAAGCTTATCGGCATGTTTTATGGGTATGTTTCCTACACACCTGCAAGGAGTTCCCATGGGGAATGTACAAGGGGAATACCTAAGGAACACTCGATATTCAACATCCTAAGACCATTCAACCAATCCCTACACCTTTAGGAGAATCGTATATGAGGTAGGGGAGGATATGTTGATTTCAACACAAATCTCGTCCACATACATATCCTCGTAGATTCAGGTATGATCATTTACATAGAGAAAGCCTCCTATGGAGTCCCCAATAGCCTTGAGGAAGGAAACATTCTAGAAGGGGAGAGGGATACCTTGGAGGATAATCCACACCACCTCTTGGATGTTTCCTTTCCCTTGTGTAAGTCCATCGACCTCCCCATCCGGATGAAGCATCATCTACCTACAAACCGAGATGCTCAACACCAAGCTTTGAAGAAGTATGATTCTAAGAGAATGACCATATAGTAGGAGAGGATGTAAAGAGAAGAGATGTAGGCCAGATCTTACAGACCCAAAGACTCTATAAACTTCTGGATTTTCTGGAGATGAAGTTTTCTAGATCCATAGAGGGGAAAGAGGGTTCATTTTAGTCTGTACATAGCCTCATCAAATTCTGCAGCTAGAATCTCCAAGAAAATGTTGGAACCTTCACTTGACACTTGCAATTCCACCGAAGAATTTTCCAATAAACTTGGTTGTTGAGTTACTCACAATGGGACACAAAGAGCATCTTTAAAGGAGAGTTTGGTGCCACATTTCCATGGAAGAGATTCGGGACACCAGGGGCTACGATGGGCTGACCAAAGTATAGGAAGAGTCAGGATCGAATGTCCTTAGAGTCACAAACACCATCAGAGATCACACAACCACTTGAGTAAAGGTTGAAAAAACTGTAATTTCATTTGGCACATGCAACGCATTGTATTATTTAATAGGAGAGAAATCCATTACTGGTACCTTAAATCATATACTTATTCCCTCTAAATAATCCATAAATGACTTTTCATGAAAAACTAATTATGTCATAAAAGTAATTAATATTTTTATCACCTATATGTAATATAAAATTAATATATATTATGCGATAATAGTTCTTCATTAACTTTTACTTTAACCCCTTAAAATATTAAATGAACCATGAAGATTAAAGGGATATTAATTTAAATAATATTGTTCATGTATTCAATTAATACCTTATGAATGCATCTAATAAATAAATTTTACTCCTATTATTTTATAATACTATAAAAATGAATTTATTTATTCATTTTATATCGATTATTCTTGCACATATCTCCAACAATGTGGGGGGCCACCCTAACATATACTTCTATTCATTAGAATATGGAATAATTTTGAATATTCAATGTTTGTGACCCACTTGGACCTTATCTCGATCTCTGTTAATATTATTTTATTAATAAGTGATGAGTCTTGAAACTCATCATGTCCCCTAAGGAGCTAAGGAAAGAATTATAAATTAAACTGATTCCTATGAAAATGCATCATGTAATATAATATTTTTTTCATATGATATTTCAAAAAGTTGTATGAAAACATCATGTCATGATCAGTTCTTTATTATTCAGTTATAACACTTGTTTGACTTACCTTATTCTTCCATGGCCATGGATTTCCTATGGTTTATACCAGCTTTATCAACCAGGCTTGAGATATTTCGTCCTTTTAGAAGTGAATTGTTTTATCTTGATTATTTAATCAATTATATACACCAATGATGCACCGAAAATAATCTACCATTATTACATCAATTCCATATTTTTATTCCTGCATCAATGTACATAATCAAATTCTATACACAGATTATAATCTCAATTTCATAGACAATTACACATGTACATAGATGGGAACATCCATTGATACATGAAACATGTGGTGATCCTTTTAGTGGGTTGTCCCTCATGATCTCATATACATGAGACAACATAGAGTGATCTTCATGAGATGAATTATCAATGCTTTGGAGCCCCAAAAACCATATAGTTAAACACCATTTCTTTCATCTCATCACGATGTATCTGGAATATAAGATATAGTTTTATGATTATTCTCATGATACATGTATGTACTAATTATACCCTATGAACTACTATTATTTTTTTATACAATATGTAATCTTATGAAATTAATACTGACATAGTTGATGCAGAAGTATCCGAACTAATATGGTATGATAAGCACATGTACATCTATAAAACTATATTCGTGTAATTGTAATCAATGTACACAAGGGATTTTTTTCCAGGTAATCCACTAACAACATGACAATTTTTCTATGCATTCCTTCATATCATTCACATTTATAACATAAAATCAAACACAACCTCAAAACATTAAATTGGATCTATCGGTGATAATTGAAAATAGGGAACTTATTGCATCTGAAGTACATAACATCTCCCCTTTCCATATTAGAGAGATGAATTTTATCTCAAGCTTTATTATACTCCATTTTGCGTAATTCTATGCTATTAATGGTATGGATTATATTTCCATACATATATCTAACAAGAATTTGTTATGGAATAAAATCTACCCCATATAAGAAATTGACCACTGATTGTATACATGTTCAATGAGGAGGGAAAATAAACATTGGAATAATCATCTCTTGAGTAGATATTATTGCCTTATGTGTAATATTATCGATCTCAAATGATTAAGTCTAAGGAAAAGTTAATCATCGATGTCATTCCCATTTTAAGAGAATACATTGATGTGTTTCGTAATTAATTGTCCGGTCATCCTCCATACTGAGAGGTTTAGTTATTAGTTTATAAAAAAAATTGTTTCTAATATCAAAGACTCTATATAGAATTTCCAATGATGAAAATGAATAAATAAATAAGAAAATAGAGTTTAATATAAAAAAAGGTTTTATACGCCCACGTGCCTTCCTGTGGGGGTTCACTAGTATTTTTTGTCAAAAAAATGATTTTTTTATTTTACCATTCACTAATTTTCGAGAGATGAACAATATCATGATAAAGAATAAGTATCCTCAGCCTCAAAATTTTGACATTTATGATAAGCGACATCAAACCTAGTACATATATAATGTGGATATTTAATTGGGATAATATTCTATAAATGGGAAGGATGATTTAATAGAGACATATTTTCTCATAAGCTATCTGAACTATATATTCATAATGATTCAATGAAAATTCACTAATACCCTAGCTCTTGACATAGAATTAATAAATAGATACTTTTGGTATTAACATGAAAAATTCATGGTTGTTTTGTTGATTATATTCTTATATACTCAAAAGTAAAGGAGGAACATGGGGAGTATATGAAAGATGTAATAAATAACCAGAGAAAGTAATGTTATTTACAAAGTGCAGTAAATATGATTTTTGGTTGGAGCATGTAACATTCATGAGTTATGTTATCACCAATATAGGTCTGTAAGCATATCCTTAAAAATAGATGTAATTGAATATTTTACGAGATGCATATTTTTTATGGGGATCTACAGATTCAATGGAATAGCTGGGTACTATCATATTTTTTTTATAAATTTCACCATATTTTTAATCTCACTAAATAATCTTACTCCAAAGGGGGTGATGTTTTTCTATGCTGATGAATGCATAGAGATATTTAAGGAGTAAATAAATGAATTATCTATAAACCTGTGATGACATTACTAAATAGTGGTGAAGGATTTTTCATCATCATTGATGTATCGAAATGGGATTGGGTTTTTTACTCATGCAATATGAAATACTGATAGCCTATGCCTCCTACCAGTTAAATTTCAATGTGAAAAAAACCCAGAAAATGATTTTAATTAGTGATTATTATTTTTACATTGAATATTTGTAAGCATTTTCAATATGTGGATAAGTATGACATTCATATGAATCATTAAATCATCATATAAATATTCACCTGGATAGATATCATTATGAACCAGTGAAGGTGGTTAGAGTTGATTATATATTATGATTTTTAAATCCATTACCATTCATGGATGGTATATAAAGTGTTATATGATTTGTGTATAAATTATCACCCAAGTCTATCCATGATTAGGATTAAAAGGTATCCAATCTTATTGGAATTTCAAAGGATGGACATAGAAAAAATAAAATTATATTTTTCTTACCTAGCTAAAGTAACTACTCAACCATTCATTCTTGCGAGGATAAAGGGGGACCAAAAGGATGATGAGGTGTTACAGAAAACGGTAGTGAATATTTTAAATTTCATATTTGATAATGATAAGGTTATACAGTTTTGAACCTTGATATGTTTCATAATTAAAACACAAAAATGGGAGACCATATAGATGATGTGAATACATTATCCTTCTATATTTGTCCAAGAATCACTAGGGCATATATATATATATAAATTAAATATTTTGTTGGTAATATATGGACATGAGAATGTATAATTTTATCTTGAATATTGGTATAATAATGAGTCATGTATGAAAGAATTAAGTCTTAGGGTATGATGTAACCATATCCCATACCAGTATGTAAATGGGAAAACAAAACCATGGATTTCATCATAGTACTCCCCAAGACAAATAAAGGAAATAAAATCATTTGGGTAATATTTGATCACCCTGAAAATTTAATATATTTCATTTCTATCAAAAATTATTTCTCTCTTGAAAAACGTTAAACTATTTTCATAAGGGAACTATTGAGATTTCATATAGTTTCACTCTCTATTATATTATATTAAGAACCAAGGTTTACCTCATGGTTTTAGAGAGGACATTAATAAAAATTGATATAGAGTTCAGTTTCACAAATTATTATCACCCTCATATAGATGGTTGGTATAAAATAATAATCCAAGCACTTGTGGACATGTTGAGATCATGTTCAATTTATTTTTAAGGGTATTCAGATCAACACCTTCTCAAAGTGTACTCCTTATATAACATTTTCCATTATATAATTCAAATAGAAAATAATGATGCACTATTTGGGAAGAGGTGTCATAATATAATATATTGTGATAAATTATGAGGGATGAATATTTTGGTACCTTATCTTATCCAAGACATGATATATAAGGTCTAAACCATTAAACATCACATGAAATCCACACAATTTTGATAAAAAAATCTATGAATAAAATCATACAAAGGAGATGGATTTTGATGTTGGAAATAGGGTATTCCTTCATATATCACTATAGAATAATTTATTGTAGTCTATGAAGAAGAGACATATTATACAATAATAAATCTACCCCATTGAGATCCTTCATCATGTCTGAGAAGTGGTCAATTTACTATCAATATCAGCCAACATATATTGAGTACATGATATGTTCTGTGTATCTATATTGCAGAAGTATATACCAAACCACTCACATGAAATAAATACAGTGGTGGAACCATTAGAGAGTGATCATTCTTATGAGGAGAATCTAGTGAATATCTTAAATCATATTTAAAAGGTTCTATTAAACACAACTACACAACCAGTTAAGTAATATGGAAAACCCACATGATTAAGGAGGAAATAATTGAACCATATGAGTTGATGAATTATAAGTAACCTCATGTATTTTTTCATATGAAATGAAATTTAGAGGTATAAATTTTTAAAGGGGAGAATAATTTAATGAACTAAACATTTATAAATTTAAATCCCTTTTTAAATTAATAAATTCATTATTATGTAACTTTTTTATAGAAACAAATGAACTAAGGCGGTTATTTTTAACCATTATAAAATATACCCTATTGGATCAAAATTATTGTTACGTATCATAACAATTTCAATTGTAGCTATTATATAGTTATCAATAATATTGTTATATATTAAGGGTTTCCAAAATGTTCAATTGACATGAATAGAAGAATGATAGCCAAGAATAGTAAAATCATGCCTGATGAAGCCCATTTATTGGGAAATCTTAGGAAGATGACATCAATATGATTTTACCTAAAATTATTCCATGAAAAGATTCATGAACGAAATCTCATGTGAACACTTTTATGAGAGAATTACATGCTTATGAGAATTAGGTACCAAACAATGTTCATTAAACCACCCTATGAATGAAAAAACATCATGAACCATATGATTATGAAGTAAACTTTTGTAGTATACATTTATATATGTTGATAAAATAATAAAAATTTCTGTATTTTCTTTTTAACTAAATAATGGTTTTATTTATCATTTTTTATTATTACTTTTCAAATAAATGTATAATTATTTTTATAAAAAAATATTTTGAAACAATAAAATATGAAATTTTATTTTTGGGAAATATATACTCTCAATTAAAACACTATTTTGAGAATTTCAATCATTTTTGAAATAAATTTTATTCTGATAATATCTTTTTATTAAATAATATTTATATAAATTTAAATGATAATATAATTTAATGATGTGAAATGTAATTTTTATATGTGTTAGAATGTATTCAATATCATTAAAACTACCATTTTTCATTAAATTTGTATACTTATTTAAAGTGAAAATTGTCATATTTGCGATTTTTTTTATAAAATATATATTATTATTAAAATCCAAACATTAATATTATCAAATGGTGATTTCTACATAATTATCTAATACAGTGATATTTTTGGGTAAAAATAAAATATTTTATAAATATACGACCACTATTATGATATCAAAATCGACAAAGAGTGATGAAATAAATTCTACCAAAGGTATCAATGAGAAAATATCGATTTTAAATTTATGGTGAAGGTTTTTTTGATATTATTTTAGTAATTATTTAATCATTTAATGAATCATCTAAAACCTATATTATATTTTATTGTCTTAAAATCAATTATTTATGAATATTACTCAATTCCACATCACTAATGGTATTACTTTAATATTTTCACTTCATAGCCTTATAAAATATTTTAAAATAATCATCATTGGTAGAATACCAGAAAAAACTATTGACATGTTTGGTTTTTTTATTATTTTATTATATAGAGTTTGGAAACCTATAGTTAGAAATTAATCAAGACCCATACTCATCCTTTTTTCTATAAATACCAAAACAATTACCAATAAACATCACTTGAAACCAATTTATAATGAATTAAATCTACCTATACCTCTCTAAATATTTCTCAAGGTGTTCGGAATATCTTAAGAAAATCCGCTAGATCTTTTATAAGGGCTCACTCATGGAAGGTGATCTGGTCCTTTTCCTCTTTATTTCAAGTAATTTCATTAAAATACATTTTTTTCAGATTGATCATGTTGGATGGTTTTTTACACATATCTCTTACTAAAATTATATTTTCCATGTATTTATAGATCATATTTCAATGTCGTTAAACCCATCCACAAATATTTATGTACACCCATTATGCTAATGAAATTATCCAGAAAATTTTCATGCCAAACATTGAATAGTGAATACACATCCCCACTTAAACTAATGGTTATTAACCAAGAGGTATGTATCCCTAATTGATTTTGGATTTCCTTGTATATAAACAAAAATCCTAAACAATTTGAATAATGGTGATGAAATGCATCCTTATTTTCTATGATCTATGTGGTACCCAAATACATGTACATGATTTGAATGTGATTGTGGGACCATAATTAAATATCCCTCAAATGAACACAATGTATAGTTATTGGGGAGTTATACTTGGAACATTATGCTATGAGGTCTCAAAAATTTTCCATGACATAGGTTTATGATTTTTTGTTTTATGTTGTTTCCACATTCATAGTTTTCCTTGATATTATCATCTTATATAACTCTTTCATGTTCATTATTTTAGTTCTCATCCATTTTATATCATCATGATAATCCTATTTAATAAAAAATTATATCCATCTTATTATGATGTTATTTACCCCTACTATGATTGATATATCACCTCATTATTATGTATTATACTAGGTTCTTATATGAATTCTTTGAAGATTTTTGGAATATAAGGTATTTATTTATGTTTTTAAAGAATTTTGTAGTTATAATGTTTGTTGTTACTTTTATATGTATCTAATTACCAAAATAAACTATGCCACAATATATATTTTTATTCAATTGTTTATTTATTTATCGAAAAAATATGAAAGATATATACATAATTTTTAATTTTTAATAAACTCTAAACCAAATAATGTGTGTCACATGTTGCATTTTTTCCAATAATTTCTGACTATTACATCCTTTTTTCTCATCCTTGAGTCCCTGAGGGTGCTTCCTGATCAAAATACATATTTCCCATAATCATTATGGTGTAACATACAAGACCATTCACAATATCCCATAAAATTATACTTCCCTCTTCATGTTCTAGAGTCCCAGTTTTTTGGATCCTCTTTGAAGGATATTCAATTATGGTTATCCCCTTATTCCTCAAATGGTTTTCCAACTTTATCAGATATACCCTTAGAGAATATTAATATTGTTTATAGGGATGGATAAATGGTGATATAGTTTCTTGTTAAAGATTTATAGGAATCTTATCTTCATTACCAGTAGACTTTGGGGGCACATTTTGGGAAGGTATTACCCCCACATCATTATTTTTAGAACTCTATTTCGTCTTGGGTTCTGGATGAGATAGTGTGGATCCTAGTATTTTAAAAAACCATTGGTGTGGTTCATTCTTATAGTGTTGATTTTGTGAACTCAAGGTCATCTCATTACAAATCATGTGAGAAATGTATCTTCCATTTATTCATGTGGTCAGTTGGGGTTCACTATTGTAGAGATTCTCCCTAAGCAGTTTGGAAGCTAGATATACCTGGCCTCCCCTTACATTCCCAAAATATCTCTTTTCCCATATCTATTTGAGATGTTGTATGATAATTCCAATGTGTGGATGTGGATACCTCTTAGATGATCTAAACCTCTATTTTTAGGACTGCTGTGGATGTGGATGATTTTTAAACTATTTTAAATCACATTCACCTCAAATCAGAAGAATCTTATTCCTAGTGTAAGAAGATTATTCCTTCTTCTCCGATTTGATTTTACTGAAAATATAATATTCACGTATACTCCATATATAATTATAGAATATAAGTCTCACACACCCATCCACCTCATATAAGAGTCTCATCTGAATTCTTACCACCTTTTCCTTCTCAGATGGAGGTTTCCCATTTTATCTATTTTCCCCCACTTCCCACCCTCCTCGTCCCCCAATTACCAAAGATCTCCCAAAATATCCTTTGGGCCCTCTTACCTGAAATTCCATCATGGTTCCTTTAATTTTTCTTCTTATATAGGCTTCCCCTTCCCCCTTCCATACTCACAATGAAAAATTTCATTCATGGAACTAGTTCAATATAATCCTACAGTGCATACCTTGGAAGTTTGTACCTCCCCCAATTTAAATCCCCCAATAAAAAAGGTAATGTAGATTAATTTTCATCTTATCTATTTTTCTTCTCAATAGTGGATCCATGACCTTTAGGATCCACCCCTCCCCGTGTCCAATTATTTCTCAGCATTATTTGAATCATCCAAAATTTTCATTGAAATGAAAACCCCACCTCCTATCCCATTTTTTCAATTCATTCCCACCTTGAGGTGTTTGAAACAGGTCCAAAAACAATACTCTATTTTCTATAACAATCTCTGATAATTCATTATGACTAGATGTTTACAAACCCATAATATCTTTCTAGCAATGGCTTCCTTTATTATTTATAACACCCTATGCTGCCATGCATAGGTTAAATTAGACTTCATTTATGATGAACATCATAATAGTATGTTTTCACACATTGATGTACTAGAACCCAAACATCAATCCACCATGATATATAATAAATTGATAACATATTTAAGTTGAGAAACATCATTCATGATTCTCCCCAAAATGAAGATATTTTTTTGTTCGAGAATCCTAGAATCTCAATGAATTTAGAGGGTGATTATGATCAATTTATCACTACAAAAATTAATATATGAATACATATCATTCTCATCAAATATTTCTACACCAAATGTAATTATAAAGATAGATAATAACTATGGAAGGATCATTCATCCACTGATCTGGGGGTGTTTCCATTGATAGTTATAGGTGACATAAACATTACATTGGATCCTTCAGAAATGAAATGATGAGGTACTTACTCAAGAAAGGATAGATATGACTTATCTATGTTTTTATTTGGAATGGAGCCCAAAGATTTGGGATATTAGAGAGATCGCTTTACATTGGTACATAATCAGAAAGTATATGGTAACATTTATTGTTGTTCTGGAAGATTCCATACCAGCTTTCATGCCATCTACACCTTCTTGGACATCAAGGGTACCCACCTCATCAAGGCCATTTCCAAACACTCTCTATTTCTGGTTGATATGTCCCCATGAATTTTTTTACTCTACATTTATTCTTCTTCTATTATTTCACCTCTTACAATAAATATAACTGGGCTTTGGAATAATCTTGGAACAAGCTAGTTCTACGAAGTTGATTGATTGATCATAATAATAAACTCTGGTGTCTCAAATGTGATCCTCGTTCCTATAATAAAAACTATTCTTCTTTATTTAATGGCCTATAGATTTTAAAATCAGAGAATAATTGGATGGATTCCAGTCTCAAGAAATCATGTGATGAGGATCTCTTCAATGACCTTCCAAAAAGACAAAACTCCTTAGAATACCATCTCTTTGTGGAAGAATATTTGACTTATGAACAGTCCAATGGAAAATGGATCAATGATAGAGACCAAAACAAAAAAATATTTCCATGATTTTATGAAGTAAAAACAATGGATAATTAGTCCTATTATTTTTTTAGTGGATGAAACATATACATAAGATCGATAATAGGTGGTAGGTATGGTCATTACAAATTTTATGTCTCTTCTTTCAAGCCCAAATCCTCAAATGCATGGAGTGTACCTGTCTCGTGATGTAGATATTTGTGAAGTCATCTCATGGGAGGTTTAAAATGATGTTAATTCCATTATGGAGTAGGTTTAGAAATAATATGAGATTCATGATGTAGTCCTTTCACGTGATCATCCAGCTTTCCAAGCCCCGATGGATTCCCAAGGTAATTCTTAATTGCATACTAGGATTGGACTACATATTTTTTTCACGCAGTGAAAAATTATTTACATGACTAATATATTCCTCTTATGGAAATTAATACCTTGCTAGTCCTGATTCCTAAACTCAAATACCCTTCATCATTGATTAATTTTAGACCAATTTTTTATGTAGTTTTCCATTAAAGTTGTTAGCTATTATTATCAACAAGTGTCTATCCCGTCACCTTCATTAGATTGTATTGAATAAAAAGTATATAATTGTTATGGGAAGGTCGGAACAAGGGAACATTGGTGTGGTACTAGAGATTTTAAATGATTTATGTCAATGGGTTATAGGTTATAACATTGTAATAAAACTATAAATGGATAAATATTATGATTTTTGTGAATTATTTTTCATATTAAAGGCCCTCTCTTGCATTCATTTCTCATGTGGGATAGTTGTTCTCTTATTCAGATTCTTCTGATCTCTATGGTTATCTATTTCATTCTGGGAAAAGAATTAAGTTTTGTTAAAATCCATCAGAGGAATTATAATATGACACCCCTTTTCACTTTTATTGTTCATTATAATTAAGGATATTTTCGATAATTTCATTGATTGTTTAATAAATAATGGAATCATTTCGTTTTTCAGTGCACTCCTCTTTTCTATGACATGTCCCACCTCATGATAGTGGATGAAATGATCATTTTTATTAATGAAATAAATAATTGTATATTGAGAATTGACTTGATACTAAATTATTTTGGTAAGTAGAGAAAACAACTCAATAACTTTGATAAGAGAGTCAATAGTATATCTCATCAGTGTTCAGGAATGAGTGTGCATTCAACTGAAACCATATTGTGTATCCAAAGGAGTAAATTTACAATGTATTATCTCACCATTATTGTTTCCACATCAACACTTCATATTATCCATTTTGACATGGTAGTTTTTGAGATCACTAGCTACTTCACCAATTTAAAGATCATTGTTTTATCATTTGGATGGATAATCACCATGGTTAATGATTTACTTTCTTCAATCCCCATGCATTCTCTATCAGCACTAAAGATGAAAAGGTCAATCATCATGTGTATTAAAGACATTAGGGTTGTGTTTATTTGGGATTCTAATTTCTAGGGAAACAATCATTGGGAATCAAGTTCTGGGGTGGAAGGCCACTGAGGGAGAGAGGGATTACCATAATAATAATTGCCAGTAAGGTGCATGAATTACTTGAAAATAATGAATGGGAGGTCATAACTAGTTTTTCCATATGTCGAAGGTTCATCAAATAATATTATATGAAAGATATGAAAAAATATAGTGAAGGATATCT
This sequence comes from Viscum album, assembly GCA_963277665.1. NCBI lineage: Eukaryota > Viridiplantae > Streptophyta > Magnoliopsida > Santalales > Viscaceae > Viscum > Viscum album. The sequence goes on from OY728122.1 coordinate 1,915,704,910, forward strand.
TATATTTTTAATGTGATACTGTATGTCTTCTCATCCCTCACGCACCACGTGCGATGGGTTATTGGTCAGGTTGACATAAATTATGGCATTAGGATTGGGATAGTCACATGATTTATTTTTCAGGATATCCAATCCTAGATATATATTTAGCATTGGAAAGAAGGCACTCAGATATCTTCCATTACATCCTAGAAAAATATCATCACACCATCATCGATAAAAATGATTTTTCACTGGATTGACATTAATGTGTTTTAATTGGTTCATTCTCTTGAAAACTATCTATGAAAGATTTTTTTGGGTGTGGAAACTGTCGGCTGAGATTGATAGATACGGTCATATTCTATGGTGAAAAGAAATACCTGCCATGTTTTTTTACCATTGTAGATATTAACAAACCTTGTGGTTTTAATGGATGATAATATCATACATAAGTGTATTAATCAATCCCATATGGTCAGCTATTTTATAGAACCCAAGGTAGAGACCTAGTGTCACATGTTACTCTAAATCTAGACGGGAGAAATGTGTGTCATCATTTTGGCAGTTTAACTGGTCTTTATTATCATGATCTTAAATGTGGAAGCTTTTTGGATCCATGGTTTCATTGATCAAGAAAAAAACTTTTACAAGATAAGTTTTTGAACTATTATTCTATCTATAGGATATTAGTTCATCTGGAAGGTGAGAGATAAAACACGGGTTGAGGAGGTTAAAATTTTTATGGAATATTTAACGTTCTGAACTAGAACTATGTTGATTGATTTACAGTGACAACTCAATGAGTTTGATGTTTCACCCTCTTAATTTACTCAAGGTCATTGGATGTTTCCCCACTGCTTCCCTCAACCATACACTTGGCTGTTGGATCTAATGTCTCCCACCGCATTCTAGTTTCAATCATAACATATATGGGTCATGTAGAAAGAGAGAAATGTGGGGTAGTTTTATTTTCAACAAAAAAAATATGTAGAATAATTATCACCTTCTTGACCACCTATAGGAAGAGTGAATCTCATCAGGAGGAATCCAATTCATTGTGAAAAGGATTTGAGGTAGGTGTTATAAACAATATCAGGGTAGATGTGTTTGAAACTTACTCCAAAATCCTTTATAAACCACTGAATGGTTACACATCTGTCCCCTAGAAATTTTTTTTAACATCTTAAAAATTTAATGAATCTTATCAACAATAACACTAATATTATCCTAACTTGGAACTTGGGAAAAAAACTAAGAGACTTTCTTGCATCCATTGATTCTCGTGATGTTATATTTTCCTTTTTCCAGTGTAGGATCCCACCACATGGAATGAATGTTAATTGTAAAAGGGTATTACCTTGGGATTCAATATTTTAGACCCCTGAAAAACCTCTTTTTGGTTATTATGGAATTTAATTATAAAAATTTCAATTTCACTATTTATGTAAGAAATCATGAATTAATGTGTATTAAATATATGTGTTATCGTACATAAGTGGCCCCGAAATCATATATTTAAAATATATGATAGTTATCATTCGAATTTATCTTATAAAATAAAATATTGATAATTTTATGTGATTTTAACCATTATCTTATTGTTTTATCCCCCGTTAATTGTTTTAAAAATTAACATGATATTGATGTTTTTTTAGAATTCATGGGTCAAGAATGATTATAAAAAGGGACTGGGGACCTATCCATAAAAATTATTGGATTTGATAAACCATATCATATTAACATTACTAAAGATAATATTTATATAAATTTTAAATAATTTAATAACATATTATTAATATTGTATAGCATTATAAGTCCATTTTTTCACTAATTACATAATATGACATTTAAAAAATATAACTATTTTAATTATGTTTTAATTTAATCATTTAAAAAATAAATAATACATTATTTTGGTCTGTAAAAATTCATTTAATCCCTTTACTCACTCAGAAAATATTGATTCAAAAATATTTAAAATCATTATCTTCATTTTTTTACTCCTTTCATGAGAAATTTTTCAACATTGTATAATCATTTATGATCATTATTTTATCACTAAAAATTTAAAATAAATATCCATAATAAAAAATTATTCATTTTTATAATTAAAATTTGGAGCCAATCCTAATGTTTATTATCCCTATGAAAAAATATTATCACATTAAAAGAAAAAATGTGGCATTTTGGTATATCCCTTTGCTTAAAATAATATAAAGTTCCTTCTAAGTTATAAATGAAAAAAAAATTAATATTTTTTAATATATTTTGGTGTGATAAATATTAAATTATTTAATGAAATTAAGGAAACTGTTTGGCAGATTCTGAAACCCTATTCTATTTTTTTAATCTTTTTCTACTTATTTTACCCTTACAGCGGTGAAAACATTTTTACCAAGTTAAATTTTCATTGTGAAAAAATATAGTTTGAACTATTTAAAATTTTTGACATAATAATTAAACATTTTGAAAAAATTATGTCAATTTAATTCCCTATATATATTTTAAAAATACATTTAAAATAATTTTAGAAAACATAATGAAAAACGAGCTCCCACAAAAATTCACTTTTATGTATAAAAATGTTTTTATACCAAATTAATCATTATTTTAAATTGACTTACATTAATTGGATTATAATTAATATGAAGGATCTAATGATATTTTAAAATAAATTAAATATATGATACCTTGTATATACTTGAATGTAAAAAAATAGTTTTCTATAATATCTGTATTTTCTTATTATTCATTGAAAAATTAATATTTTCATGAAAAAATATCAAAACATCCCCTAAAGATAATTGGTATTGGTGGATTCCAAAAATGATATCATTTTTTATAATATAAAATATAAAATAGTACATTAAATTAGATATAATATTTTCAAACATAGAGTAAAAAATAACTTTATTGATGAAAACATATTTTTAAAGCATAAAATGAATTCACTAGACATTGAGTTATTATTTCCTATCGATTAATAAATACATTTTTATTCAGTTGTAAAATTATACATATATATATGTATTTGATAATATGTTCACTCCAATTCATAACTAGTTATTGAATGACTCGGTTAAAATGGTCATATATAAATATTAACATGTATTGGTTCATTTATGCTCAGGATTACATGATTTATATGATATCAATCACAGGGTTATTTTGATATGTCGAGGTACTACAAAAAATATTCAATATCAACTGTATATCATATATATGAATCTTCCATCAGACCACCCCTTGTCCATTCCAACTAACTCTGTCCATATGCATGTTTTCATTGTGAACCTTTGTTCTTACCATGTCAGCCACGCAATTCCCACTGCATCTACCACCTTTCTTCCTAATGCATGCAAGAATCCACCACCATAAGCTGCATGCCACCTCTATTCTGATATACATAATCACATTTTTTTATATTCTCCACACACCATAAAACCCACCATCTTTCATAGTAATCATCTTGAAAATCACAATCATATCTTCTTGTCCATGACACCAGTCCATCCATAAATGACTCCAGAGGAATGCCATTTAACTTTATAAACATGAAAAATTCTACCAGAAATTCCTATCTATTCAATAACAACATATGATATATGAAAATTAATGAAATCCATTATCAACCCATGATATCCCATGTTTTTTTTATTTTTATATATCAATAACATTCCTCATGATATACCAACCTCACAATGTTAGACACGCCAAAATGGATCCCATGTGTGCGCATGCAAGAGGCCACTATCCAATCGTAAAGAGTTATCTCCACAAAGGTGATTACATAAAAAGGAAAACCACACTACAAAATGAAATCTATAATTTTGTGAGGTCGAGAGTTAATATTTTTTCTTCAATATGCAATGTCACTTATAATAACCACTCGACCATGTCCTAGGTCACTATAAATGTGTCTGTGTGTGCACGTGTGAATCCAAATACATGTATGTGTTTGTGTTTCTTTGATATATAGATAGACCCAACACATACCTATGTCTACCCATCTATTTATATACGAATTCCCTAAAATATATAATGATATAAAATATACATATACATATGAATACTTGAACATACCCTTACATACACGTAGACACACACACACACACAAGGAGATACAAAAACATACATAAAAAGTCATAAACATACATACAGAAGCACATAAAAACATAAACATACAAACACATAAAAACATATATGAAAAAACTTATAGATAATCATGCATTCTTATAAACATACATATAAAGACACACACATTCATAAACAAACACATTAACATAAATAAACACCCACACACACACACACATATATATATACACATTAATGAAAATAATTACACATAATCATAAATACACTTATACATTCATACACATATATATACATACATACATACACATGAAAATTCATACGGAGACACATGCATATGTGAACATACATAAACATACATAAATTCTTACTCATTAACATAGAATGGGATGTCCAATGTTACCAACTAGTTTTTATACATATATTTTCAAGAGAACCGGTTAAGGATTAAGTCTCTCCATGCTCAATTTACTTATTTAGTGGAATAGGTGTACATCCAACACATGTTTTTTGTTATAATTATCTTTTAACCTGCACCCAATATCAATTTGGAAAACACCTTAGTGGTAAAGTCACCTCGTAGTTATGTGTTAGATCAGGGTTCAAAATCCTGATCCACCTTGACGAGGGATTTATCTGGTAATTTATTGAAACAAAATATATGGCCCCACACTATGTGGGATGTAACAAAAGAAGGTATAACACATAACAATACTACCAGGAAGATGGCACAGTGTGACAGGCTAGCCATACAATGTGAAACAATACAGGTGTCATCAAGTGAGATGATAAAAGGAGGGATGGTTGTGTTGGTTACTATAAATTGAACCTCTACCCACCCATAAATATGATGTGGTAAAATGGTAAAACTAACACATGATGATCAACATAGTGGAACTACTCAAATGATTCTACACGACATAGCTAGTGGTGTGAATGGTCTCTATAGTGGAATCATTAGATGGGTGTCTTGAAAAGAAGATGAGTTCTTTATAACCATTCAATCAACCCAATTCCCATTTATATTTTGGAGGTAGGATGGTGAATCACTCATGTCGTAGGGCGTGGAAAAAATTATTATTTTCCTAGTGAAACATAGTAGCTGACCAGGGTCGTCTCACCTGAGAAGCTTCTCATTTTTTTCACACACTTATTCTAAGTCACCTAAAATAATTATTATTTTATTTATAATTATTTTATGAAAATGAAGATAAATATTTTTTGGGTTTTTTATGTTCTAAAATATTAAAATGACTTCAAAATAAAAATTCTAATTTAAACTAACAGGAAATTCTAAACAGAATGAGTTCAGGAAGAATGAACTTGGTTTTTTGGTTTGGTTTTCAGTTAAATCATTATTATCATTTATTTATATAATTTTAGTTCAATAATACAAAAAATTAAACATTGGGATGAGTTTATAATACTTTTATTTAAAAAATATAGAATCTTTGAATCCCTAAAAAAACTCAATTTCAAAACCTCATATAATTAATGTTTATGATATTCTTTGGTTAAGGGGGAGTCATCTTCCCAGATCTGGATCTATCGATATTGTTTCATCTATTGAAATTTTAGACACAATAAATTGAAAAATTGTCCAATGAATAGAGGGAATATATATAAAAAACAATCAAAATATATTGAGTTTCATGTTATTGGGGAGAATTCACAACATCCGGGATATTTGTCTCACCCATTCATGCTACTCATATCATACACAAACATATAATAAACATTAATAACAATTCCATAACAAATTGACCTCACTAGGACATGCCTCAGTTCAGCCTCCCATTATATGGAGTAAGATACAATTTTGATAGAAATAGGGAATATAATAGAATATATAAAATAGAATGAAAAAAATAATGAGAATAAAAAAACAGCGGTGAATGAGGAAAAAAATAAAATGAATAAAAAACATAATTGGGTTAATAGAGAAAGAATAAAATAAAATGTAATAATATAAAGAAAATATGAAAATGAAATAAAAAAAAGAATGTGAATAATAATAATAATTAAAATAATAATTAAAATATGAGTAATAAAAATAAGAGGAAGAAATATAAGTGAATAATAATAAGGGTAATAACACCATGAAAAAAATTCATCCACTATATTTTGCTAACTAAAATATAATTTTTTTGAAAATAAAAATAAAAAAACATAAATTAAAATAAAATAAATTTAAAAAATGATAAAAATTAATTTAAGAAGGCATAAACCACCTCTAGGTGGGTTCCCGTCATGGGGTGCTCTATGGATCTTTCAAAGGGTGAATGAACAACTTATATAGAATATGGGGAGGATAGAGCCCTTGACTCCTTAGACATCAAGGATATGGGGTCATCGATTGTCCCCCCATATCTATTGGGATCATCATATATTTTATAGAATTTGAAATTTGCATGTGTCCGATGGTATGATATATGAATCACCCTCAAATCATATGTATTTATGATTTTGAGTGTGGATGTGAAATTTGAGGTGGGGAGAAGAGGAAGTTCTATTAAGAAAAGAATACATTCGATCCCAAATCAAAGCACATAAGATGATGCATATCCCATATAAGGTTAAGGGTGGGTTTGATATTTCATAATCTTGAACTTTGTATCAAATCTATGTTTACACATAAAACACATGACATGTGGGACACACAAACATGCAGCCTATATGATCCCTTGAACTCACTCATTTTCATGTGGGATTCATTACATGTGGGCTACATACAAGAGATTTCACTCCACGTATATCCTCTGAATCTAAAGGGTCCTCCCTGTGGGCTACATGTCCAAACATCTCACATTGAGAAAGCTAAATAAAGTGCACTATAGGTTTACGTCCCCCATCGATTTGTCCTATTTTTTATTATAGTCCAGCAAAAATAGTTAAAAAAATTAAGAAGGCCTACAAAATATAAACAAATATTCATAAATAAAATCTCAAATTAAAAAACAATAATATTTTATTCTTTTCAAAACATTGCAATTACAAATTCTAAATTGACTATTATCTATAAAAAAATTTGAAACCAATTGATTAAATCATTGAAAACCCGTAGAATTGTTGAATATTGGACATAAATATGAACCAAATTTATTCCATTAAAATACCACCACACATAAATTATACTTATACTCAATCATAAAATTTCCTTATAGAAGATCAGATGTCAATAATTCTACCAATATTCTAATTAAAAACTAAAAAAATAAAATAGTGATGAATTTAAAATTAAATTTCCAAAATGTCATATAAAATTTTAATTCAATTATTCAATTTTAAATGAAAAAGTAAATAACACTTCTTAGATTTCCCTAAAAAAAATTGTTTGATGATTCTATTCTCATTCATTCAATTTCCACAAATTTTTATTATTAATAATTATAAATAATGAAATATCTCTCATTTGAATTTTTTACTCATCTTTAATGAACAAAATCATGTATATTTATGCTCATATCTTGAGAACAAGTTATATATACCTAGGAATTTAAATGAACAACTTTATCCACCTTCTAAAGGAAAAAATAATATAAAATCATGAGGGAATGAAATTGAGGTTCAAATTTATCTAATTATTATGGATGGTATAAACAATTGTTTACAAATTTAAGTATTAACTATGACTTTTATCTCTTATATCATAAGCCATGATATCAAAAAGTAAAGGTGTTATAGAATTATCCCCATAAAATTGTAACAATTCCAAAAATCACCCCAAAAAATGTAAATCTAATTATCAAAATATTGTATAATGATTTATTTGTTCACCCTCTATAAATTTTCTCCACTTTTATTATCTTTTTTTCATTTCATAATACATTTTTAATTATTTTCTTTTTTGAATGTTTATTCTTTATAATAAACCTCACATTTAACACCTGACCACATATGATAAAAATCATCGGTATGTTAATTTTGATTATTGGATTTCATAATTCAAAAACCATTCCTTTCATATATATATTTTTTTCTTGTTTTATTTTTTTCTTATTCTTATCAAGATTGGAAAAATAATGATGAATAAAATTAATAAATCAATGGCATTTCTTAACACCCAAAAATATCTTCTCCACATTTTCCCCTTATAATGTATTTCATCCCACCCATCATTACACCCTTCACCCCCACAAATCAACTTTAAAATATCATTTAAATACTAAGAGGAGGTGGTAATGGATAAGAGTGGCTATAAATGTGGATTATCCCTAAAAAAGACATTCATAGATTCTAAGGGCTAAACCAGGATTAATGTAAAAGAGGTGTTTGAAGTATAAGATATTTTAAAACGATGCCTCAATCATTTTAAATGTGTTTTCATAATATCATAAATTTTAAAGGATTTGATGAATGATTTGGGAGGTTTCATGTCCCAGGATCACACAAGAAATATAATCCAGAATAAAATATAATGTACTTAGTCCTGAAATCCACTTGAGAATGGAAACATGAGAATAGACAATCACTTATTTAATGATTAATTATAATAAATAAATTATTATGAATTTATATAATTTAAGGAATGAAGAAATCATAGAAAAATTCTATTTAAATGAATCAATTAATTTCCTTAAATCAGTATTCATTATTTTAATATACGTCCTTCACTTTAATCATACAATTATCCATTTTATTTATTAAAACATATTAACATTGAAATTGAAAACATGGAATCAAATGATTATTAAGAAACTAAAATCTCCTTGAATAGTAATGTAATGCATAGTTCAATAATGGGAATGAAATTTCAATTTAAATATCAAATAAAGATTTGAAAAAAATGATAGGAGTTTAAAGAAAAAACACTAAATGTTAACTCATTTTTCTATGAATCTTAGTCCTCTTTCTTCATTTACTATTAGGGATTCCTTCTTCTATCATAGTACAAAATATGTGAATTAATAATTAAAACTCATGGACCATGACATTAAGTATCATCAATATATGTGGGAGTGGGGATAAGTACAAGAATACTTCTTAAAACTAAAAATGAAATCTAAATTTTGAGGAAGAAAATGGATGGGATCGATAATGGTTCTATCCCAAAAGTGGGACCTAAATTTATATTTGATCCAAAATGGAAGTACAATTTGTTATCAATTGTTTATTTATAGATGAACCTACTTTGATTTGAACTACTATGTGTGGATTTCCCCAGTTTGTACTTCTCCATTCATGGTGATTAATGATCCTTGTATAGTGTATACCAGATCCTCACACTTAAAAAATATGTATAGATTTCATTATGATGGTAGGGCGAAGAATAAATAATCCTCATCATTAGTTTCTACTTCTTGAAACTACTATTACTCTTCCAGTTCTAGCTTCACATAGGATCTATGAATTGAATGATCCAAAGGGGAATAGGAAGGTATTTATACATGAAATAAAACTTATTTTAATTTTTTACTGTGTAATTTCTCCCATTTAATATGAGAATCCTTTTTCTGATTTACATGGGCTCAGATACATGTATTTCCTAATGGGGATCCATAAATGTGTTTTCACAAAAATTAGGGAGCACCATGTGTCCCTCGACATGTTTATTTTCAGGTTTTTCATATTCTTATACGGTTTAGAAAAGATTTTATGAATTTTAAAATTCAATGAAATGGTAATTTATACTAAATTTAGATTAAATAAAATCAAATTAAATAGTGTTTCAGATAATAATAACTCCATAAATTGATCAATATAAATATATTATTCAATGGTTAGTTCTTCTTGTTGTTGGATGGTGGAATGTAGGGGTAGGTAGTCAGTCTCCTTTGTCTTTACTTAAAATACCACCACTTTTTTATTGTCTTCATTCAACTGTGTTAGATCTTCTTATTTTCAAGGTACGGGATTATCAAGTAATTCCTCACATTCGTTCAAAAATTCATTCATATCTTGTTTATCTCTAACATTTAGCTCATAAATAATGTCTTCCTATTTTTTCTCCTCATGTATACTAGGGAAGACTAGTAGCTTATCTTATTGTTTATAATAAGGTTTCTCTAATAATTCTTGGATATATACAGTTATGAAACCCATTTTCCCCTATAGATATTTCCCCTTATCCATGTTAAATTTCATATTTTATTATGTGTTCAATAACTTCATCTAGGACATTTTCTTGAAGAATTTAATATAAAATGTTGGTCAAAAGTAAGGAACACTCTTCTTGTGTATTGGCCACTTCATGATAAAATTCACAAAAGAAATCATAAAATTTAGTTATCCCTCTGGCCAATCCTTAAACCACTAATTGTTCAAGGCCCACTTTAAGATACTATATGATGTCCTATAATTCCTCATATATGCCAATTTTTCTTTGGTATCCCCGGATCTGGATAGCCTAATCATAAATACTATATTCCAAAGACGAAGAAGCTTTGGATTTTGGTTCTACACCTGAGTGTAATTGTTACTCCATGTAGAATAAAAGTTATTTGAATACATCATGAAAAAAATATAGGTTTCTAAATGTCAAAATATAAATAGTTAATAAAATAAATTATTGTGTCCCTGGAAAAATTGCAGTTTTAATGCATTCATGTCTTAGGGCATGAAAATGGAAAATTATTTTCCTAGTGAGGCATAGTGGCTGACCATGGTCATAAAACTTGAGGAACTTCTATGTTTGTTAACATACTATATCTAAATTTTCTAAACTAATATTTTTTTTTGAATTTTTATTACTTTAATAAAATAAAGGTAAATATTTTTGGATTTTTTATTAAAAAAAATAATTAAATCAAATTAAAAATAAAAATTCTAATTTAATAAAGTGTTAATTTCTAAACAGACAAAGTTAAGGAAGAACGAACATGGTTTTTGGTTCCGTTTTGGGTTCAATCACTATTATCCATTAATTATTTATTTATTTTTTAACACTATAAACCTGAAATATCTTGATGAATTACAATTACATTTATTTAGAAATTGTGGAATATTTGAAAGACTAAGAAATATAAATTATTCCTACACCTATACTGAATTTTTATGATATACCATGGTCGATGGTCTGCCATTTTCTTAGAACCAAGTCTATCGAAGTCATTTCATCCATTCACATTTTCTACCCCATCATGTGGACAATTATACAATAAAGAGATGGATGATTGATTAAAGAAAATAATAAAAATATTTTTAGTTTCATGTAATTGGGGTAAATTCACCACATCCAGGATATTCACCTCACATATTCATTCTACTCATATATAACACAAAATAAAATAAACAATTATAACAATTCAAGAACACCTTAACCACCCCCAAGCCAAGAATCAAGTCATCCTCCCTTTATTATGAGTAAGATATCATTTTGGTGGAATAAGGGAAGAGAATAGAATAAAAAATAAAATAAAATAATAATGAGAAAAAAAATAAAAAGAAAATTTTTGAATGTGGAAAATAAAATAAAAAGAAGAAATTTAAAATAAATGGGATGATATATATGGTGAATAAAATAAAATAGATCAAAAGGAAGAAAATATGAACGAAAATAATGAAAATTAAATAATAATAAAATTTTTAAAATAATAATAATAATAATAATAATTTAAATTAAAATAATCAAACAAAGAAGAAAAAATGTAATATAAGAAGAAGAATGGGTGGAAAACATTGAGAAAAATGATTAAACTATATTGAATTATCTAAAATTATAATTAAATAAAAATAAAATACAACTAAAAAATATTAAAATAAATTAAAAAATAAACAAAAGAATAAATCTTAGATAGCATGGATTTGCCTCCTTCAGGTGAGTTCCCTCTGTGGGGTGCCTGATCGATCTTTGGTAGGTGGAATGACATCCTTATATGGGAAATAAGGAGGAAAGAAACCTAGACTAACCAGACATCAAGGCACTCAGGTTTTTTGTGGTCCCCAATTTTTATACAGATCAACAAATATTTTAATGAATTAGAAATTTATGTGTGGGTCATGGTATGAGAAATGAATCTCCAATAGATCATGTGTGGTTATTATTTTTAGTGTGGAAAATATCTATGTTGGTAAATCAAATTATCACCACTCGTGCATGGATTCAATACATGATAGCCTCAATGGAGTCTTGGAATGTATGAAGAAGGGTGGGGGAAATGTGAAAGAAGGGAAACATAGAAACAACATCTGGTACTCCAATCCTCTGGCCTTCAATTTTGTTTGGATGGAATCTAAATGGGCTCCCAGGTGGTTGAACATGCCTTCCGAGACCATCTTAGTTGATCAGCGGCCTCAGTTTTGTAAGGCTCAAGTTCGTGGTTCCCAGCAGCATTAATGGTGTTCTTGGTTGATAAGAGTAGGCAGAGACAACATGCGACAGAGCTACGGGGGTTTGAATTAATGAGTAGAGGTGAAACAGTTGAGTGTAATGTATCTTTGATCCCACATCAAAACACACAAGATTCGGGTGAGCTATTATAAGGATGATCATGGGTTTGATCTGTCATAATCCTACACTGGGAATGGGATCTTGATTTTCACTTCACAAACTAAATGAGGGATACATATACATATCACCCCTCATGATAATTTATGCTCACTCTCCATCCCATTAGGTTTTCCACCAAGTGACCACTAGCATGGGATGTCATTACCCTTTCCTCTATCAGCTCCGTTAGTCCCTCCATGTGGTATTTGTTGTCATTCAGCTCTTATTTGAGCTTTCTCAATGAAGTGTTCCCTATGTTGAAAGCCCACCTAGTGTTGCTATAATTTTTTTTAAAAAAACTCCTACAAAATATATTATGGAAAATTAAGAACAATTACAAAATATGAAAAAAAAATCACAACTAAAATTTCAAATTGGAAAAGAAAATAATTTTATTATTTTCAAACAATTTCATTTACACATTATAAATTTCACATTATTTATTAAAGCATTTAAGAATTTGGATTAAATCACTAACAAATACTAAAGAATTATTGAAAATTGAACAAAAATATGAACCAAATTTATCTATGTCTGATAGACCGGTTCCATGTCTTCATGGAAGGGGATACACAACCATAAAATGGGTGATACAATGCAATTATTGATGGGGGGAAATATACGTGTCTTGGCAAGAAAAAAATAACTCTTTTGGGACTTTTGGTTATCTCCCTAAAAATGATTTTAGGCCACAATTAGCTGGACATTTAGGTTGTCAAGAATTTCGGCCTTACGACCACTCTATTTAATTACATAGGTTTCATGGTTTCTTCTCATTCAATCTTGGGAGGATTAATTATTCACCAACATGGGTGTTTATTTGTGTGTGTGTTTTGTTTTTGATTTGTAATCCCTTCCACATAACATATATTATTAATTAATTTATTAATATAATTATAAATATTATGAATAAATATATTAAAATTATGAATAATGTATTTAATTATATTAACAATACTAAATAATATAATTACTAAAAAATAAATGTAAAAATGTTTATAAAAACAAATGTATTAATAAATTTTTAAATATTATTAATATGAAAAGAAATAATATATTTATATTATTTATAAATAAATTAATATTATTAATATTATGAATAATAATTTTATTAATATTATGTGTATTAGAGGTATAATATTTTTAATAATAAATGTATTAATATTATGCAAAATAAATGTATAGGTATTATAAATAAAAACATTAGTTAAAATATATTTATTATTAATTAATGTATAATATTATGAATTTTATATTTTTTAATATTTTGATAATAATATTTATAATAAACATTATTTTATTATGTATTATATTTTTAAATGTACATTTTATATGTAAAAATATTTTAATATCTTTTTATATTTATTTATATCTTTTAATATATATATACATAATCATATATTTATATCTATTTAAACTAACAAATATATATATATAATAATTAATTTAATATGAATATAAATATATAAATATTAAATATAATATTTATTTAATTGTAACATCTAAACCATGTATAGAGATTTATCAGGTTGGATTTGAGATAATATTTCTCTTTTTTGAGAATAATATGTCTGGTTTCTACCATGGGGTGTGTTTGGGTGAAAATTGAAAATTTTGGAATGGAGTCATAAAGCGCACAGTTGGAACACATTATTCCCAAACTGTGATCCCTAGCCCGATAAACCAAGTGAACCAGTGGATGGGAGATTCACATGACTAGCACACAATTTATCATAAAGTGCACCTTATCAGGAGAATCTATGATCCACCCCCTCCGAAGAGGTGGGCGGTTAAGTCACATAGTTTGGAAAACATGTGTCGCTGCCCAAAAAATGTGCACAGGATTTAAATTATCCCAAAAATAGTATCCAAATTACATTAATCCCCATTTTAACCCAATATAGACAACAACGTTGATATAACAATTTCATAACATTTTGGTGGTTCTTGGATGCATTCCTGGGGCTTCACACATCCATTCATGGCGAATCAAAGGGGAAAATGATGTTTTAAACCTCTCCGTGTGAGTGGTTTATTCCCTTTAAGATCTCTATTTTTCTACCACCAATCATCCAAAATAAAATATGGATATTTATCCACAATTGGATTTATATACAGATCTAGGTTCGTTGGATCTAGGAATTGAATCAAGATCTCATTCATTATCGTTAATGGGATAAAATTGGGGATTTTTGTTATTGAGTGTCTCTCATGAATCTTGAGGTGGGAGGTCTATTATTAAAATCACATAGTCATCATTTCAATTATGGGTATGTAATTGTAGAATTTATAGGGTTTTTTAGCAATTAAATTTCCTAAGTTGAATTAATTAATTTGGTGAATTCAATAATCAATGGAATATGAATCTTGAAAAATTAATTATATATTTAATTTTTGAGATATTTACATAGGGGGATTTATGAATAATTTATTATTAAATTATTAATATTATTAATTAGATAAACTAATTATGGAATTAATTAATGAAATTTGTTTACAAAATTAATTGTGGAAATAATTAATTGTATTGGTATGATAAATTAATTATGGAATTAATTAATATAATTGATGTGATCAATTAATTTTTGAATTAATTTGAGGTATATATATCATTAATGAATTTTTTTATTAATTAATTGAATAATGTAATTATGAAATTGTGTTATTTTGATTAATTAATTGTTTAATTAATTAATTTGATATTTTAATTTCAAATGTGATAATGGGGTTGATGTTGATTAACTAGGATTTTTGTGACATTAGATATATTTTGATCCATATAGAATTCTGATATATGTGTTTGATTGAGAAACGAGGTTCAGAACATGTATGGATGACCCAAATAACAACATGGTCCAAGTCAACATGTTCTTAGAACAAATGTATTCGTACAAAAACTATTATATGGGATTGGTAATAATGATCCAAATACCCATGTGGTGTCGGATAGGGACTAATTCTCCAAATACCCATGCAGTGTTATACATGATGTTCTACACCCCAAAGATTAGCATTAGATTATGGTTCCAAGTATCCATATTATAAATTAAAGATTAATTTATAATTAATTCCCATTTTTTATAATGAATTGTGAATTGAAAATGATATATGGTTCACATTCCATCATAGGCTGAAGCAGGTATTATGGATCTGGTGTCCTTCGGAACTCGATGATTTATGTGGATTAATAATGGATAATTGAATAAATGTAAACTCTTTATATTATTTCTTTTGATTAAAATTTATTCAACTGCATACACTCTTATTAATTGGATACTTTTTATATTCCATTTTTAGTGTTCTATTGAGTTTTACTCACACCATACTCAGGATTCCTGATCAATACTCGAATATACTTCATGTTTGGAGGATATTACAATGGAAAATGATTTATGTTAGATAGTTTACATTGAATGGATCATAGTTGATGGAAATCGAAGTGGATCAGTACCCACATTGAAGTATTCAGTGTCCTTATATATTTGGGTTTTTTACATATTGACTCTTATCACACACTTTATCATGGAATATCTACTTTTCAGTTTTGATATTGTATTTCTTATTTTTAGTCATCTTCTTATTATGTTATTATTTTGGTTTTGTTACATTTTTTGTTACACTATTATTGGATATGTATTTTTGATGGTTTATTACCCTAATAAATATGGTATACTCTACCTATGATCTATATTAGACCCTTGAGACCAGTCCAAAGCCACTAGAATATTGGGAGCCCCATCTAAGGTCATGTGGCTAACCGACTCATGGAATCAGTGTGAGTAACTCAGGATGGGATGTTAAAAAGTGGTATTGGAGCATGTTTTTCTTTTATATTATTTGGTAATACTATTTTCAAAACGTCGAAATGAGACTAGGAAGATTCTATCCTGGTTTATGAGCTCATTCAAGGGAGTTACTGTCCAATGTATGGGGGAAAACCCAAGTACCTAATGTGGGATTGATATTATTGTTTCCTTTCTGTTGGAGTTCATTATTATTTCACCTATGTTGATGAACTTGTTGTGTGATGTCAATTTTGTTTATCATATTTTCTAATATTGGACTCAAAGCCTAGTATGGAATGATAGATTAGAATGAATTCGTCATTATAGTCACTTTTCATTACTTTGTGACATGCATAATTTTAGGCACGCAAAAAAAAGTTGGTTTTTGTAAGTTATTGATCATGAATTTTTTTCCATTCTTGTGTGTTTAAAGTGAAAATGGATCCTAACATGAACATTAAAATTTTAAATGGTGAAAAATGTTAACAAATGTGTGTTTATTGAGAAACTTGAATAATGTGTTTCCCCTATATTTATCATGTACTATATGTAGGATGGTTATGGGTAGTGATGTCACCTCGGTTTTGACTGTGTGTCAAGGTTAGGGGGAATGACTTTTTATGGATTTATATAAATCCCTATAAATTTTTTAAAAATTGTTACGTGTCTTATTTATATTTTTTTATTTTTAGATATATTCCTTCATGGAGAATATTGTTGTGGGGATTATAAGAGGACATGAATTGAGATTTTCCTCTAGTAGTGGAACCTGAGGCACTAGTAGTGTCATGTGAGGAATTTAAATAGTGTATCTGAGAGTAAATATGTAGTTTTATTCAAATCATCTTAAGAGATCCCTGTAGGTTGTGAAAACTATCTCTCCACTAAATAGGTTGTTACGGCTACAATCCACTCCAACATTCACTGAAGAGGGTGGAACTGAGGAATTAGTGTTCTGTGTTGAGTCTATCCAGACTGTACATGACCATATGGATAATTCTACAGAGAATAGATACAATTTTATTTCATATATGTTACATTTTCATGAAAAAAAAATCGGTGGGGTATCCAGACCCAAGATGGATAGCTAAAGACTTTTTAGTGGACGGTCTTTCAGGAGATATTCTTGGAGCTCTTTTACCCAAAGACTCTCGGACTGGAGAGGTAAGCTGAGTTAATCATATTGTCTTAGGGGAGTGTGTTCATGGTGGATTAGGCTAGATATTATATTCTTTTTTAGTGATTTCTTCTATAATTATAAATAGTTGGGGCTACTATAGAGAATTGGTTCTAGGATGGGATTAAATGTTTAATTACGTCCTAGGTTAATATCTACAAGTTAAATAATTTTTCTGGTGTAGGGAACTAGGCATTCATATCTGGTGGAACCTAAATGTGGAATCCAGTGGAGGATATGTGGTTTTAGATGAAATGTTTGGAGATAATACTAAATAATATTAGAAGCATCAGAATGAGAATATCAACTTGGGGAGTGGTAAGTAGAATGTCCATAGAGATGGTTTAGTTATGCAAGATATTACCTGAGTTATTTCCCACTATTTTGGAAGGTCGTAACACTTTCATATCCATTACCCCTAACCAACTGTGGAGTTGTGATTTTGTGGTAGGATGGGAAATATAAAAATGTTATCCAAGAAACCAGGAAATTCGTGTAGTGATGGAGGAGAAAGAGTAAACTGGGGTGCAGTAATGGGATCTTTTTCAAGATATCAGTCAGGAAGGTATAGCTCTACTGGATGAGGTGGTACAGGTAGTAGATGAGTTGCTTCAAGGAAATAGTTAATGTTCATCCGAGTGAAGAAGATCAGGGGACCTAGACTACATCCCATGGAAGAAGGTATGGAAATGTACATGACATTCATCCTAGACTAGTGGATTGCAGGAGTGGACCATTGATAGTGAGAGTTACTGTTATTGTATCTTCTATAATAGATAGAGCCTTATTTGATACTTGTACCTCTCATTCCATTATGTACACAAAACATATGAATAGTTTGATCAGGTCGGTGTAGGTTGTGAGTGGGATGTTAATGATAGATACACCTTTGGGAGTACATTCTAGAGATATCTACATGTGCAAGGGATTCTATCTTGAGGATGGGGAGTATTTTCTATTGGATATTTACATCCATGACATGTCAATATTTGACCAAATTATGGTTATGGACTATTTTGTAAGACAATGATCCTATATTTATTTTTACCAGAGGGGATTAGTCATTACCTCTCCTATGAGTAAAAATTTTATTCCCCAATATGTGTAGGATATCAAGGCGGGAAATGCATGGACAATTCATTAGAAACTAGGGGAGCTTACTACCCTGGATGATAGTCTATTGCTTGAAAAGAGAGGTTTAATTCATTATTTATTTCCATTAATAGTGGAAAGGTTTTATGATTTGATTCCATAATAATTCTCATGGATTTCACATAAGTGATACATAGAGTTTACAATTGAGATCTTGTTGGGTGTGGAGCCAGTTTTTATTCCACTATATATAATTGAACTGATAGAGCTTCAAAAGATTAAGCCTTAGCAGGAGGAGTTGGAGGATAAGGGATTTATCTATCCAAGTACACGACCTTGGGGTTAAGTAGTATTTCTATTTCATGTAAGTCAGATGTAACTCTTCTCTTGTGTCTTTACTACTCAAAGATGAAGTTGATGAATTTGTAGAACTAGTATCGTCATTCGTGCATCGATGAACTTTTTTACCAATATAGGGGAGTTTGTGTCTTTTCCAATATAAACATGAGATCAGGGTATCCTCGGTTGAGTTTTTGACCTTCTGATATACTAAGTATGTATTTAAGAAGTGGGTATGACATATATGATTTCACCGTAATTTCTTATGGGTTGAAGAATTATCCAGTGGATTTTATTTCCACGCTAAAAATAATCCTTCATCCGTACCTGGAACAGTTTGTTATTGTTTTTGTGGATGACATCTTTGTGTTCACCAAGACTCATGATGATCATGCCCAACACCTTGACATCATTTTGAGTACACTGAGAGATCAGGAGATATACTCCAAGGTATTTATGTGTTAGTTTTGGATTCATCATATAAACTTTATGGGTCACATCATCTCAGAAAAAAGAGTTTTTGTGGACCTAGAAAATGATCAGGCAGTGGTCTCTTAAGAGCACCCTAATAAAAATTTTGTTTTTTGAAGGAATTCCATATTACCTTGATATTATTGGGGGTTTGTACATGAATTTTCCCTATTATCAGCACCACTATCAGGAATTACCATGAAGGGGATAACGTTTGAATGGTCAGAGGTATGTGGGAAACCTTTATAGGAGAGGAAGGAGAACTTTACATCGAACCTAATATTGATCCTAGCTAAGCCAGGTGAGTATTATACAGTGTATAGTGATTCATCTGAGTTAGTTGTTGGATTATTATTGGTATTGGGAGATAAAGTTGTGGCATACTGGTCTGAATAGTTGAGCCCAAATGAATGAAATTAACCTACACATGACTTTTGGATGTTACCTAGGATTTAGGATTTTAAGTGTTGGTATCATTATCTATTGGGATAGAAGTTTACTATGCATAATAATAAAATTATATTTAATTATATATTTTTACAAAGATACTAGATTCTATTGTAGTGTATATGTGGTGCTTATATGCAGTCATTCTATTTTGTGCTCGCATATATGCCCAGAAAGGGGAATAATGTTGATGATTCCTTAAGAAGTAAACTTTAGAATCAAGTTATTCTTGAGTCTAATGATGACTGGATGATGATGAGTTTTTTGACAGACATGCATGTTGTGGTTCAACATAGTCATGAGAAGGTTACTCACATATCAATTTCAGTGTAGCCAATTTTTTGAGATGGATCACAGATAGGTAGTATAAGGATATGAAATGTCTGGCCTTCATGGAATTCCTTGAAGGTGGAGAGACACATTCATTCCAGCATATATAGGATGATGATATCTATTTTAGTAAAAAATCATGTTTTTGTGCCAAAGAGTATATGAGAAGAGATGATGCATGAATTTCATGCCTCGAAGTCAGAGATGCATCCAGGTTTTAATAAAATTTACCATTGCCTACATCATGAGTTTTGGTGACCAAGAATGAAAATATATATAGAATGGTTTGTGACATCATGATTCTCCTAACTATAAATGAAGGCAAAGTAATAATGATGTGGGGATTTTGTATTGATATTTCTCATTCTAGAATGAAAGTGGGACAAGATACAATGAATATTAAGTATGTATCCTGAGGATTCCTCAGAATAATGATGTTATATGAGTGACTATGGACCATTTCAAAAATGTTTCATATTTCTTAATAGTAAGAAAGACTTTGACTATAACGAAATTGAGATATATGTACCTTTATGTGATAGTTCATTTTTATGTGGTGCCATAGACTATAGTTTCAGACGATGACTCACACATTACGTCATGCTTCTTTAAAGGCTTACAGAAGGCTCTTGGTGTACAGTTTTTATTGAGTATGAGATTCTACCATAATATATATGGGTTGTCAGAGCATACTTTATATTTTCTTGATTATATGCATTCGGTGTGTACCCTATGAATTGGTCCGTCTTGGGAAAATCTCCCAGCATTGTTGGCATTATCCTATAAAAATAATTATCACGAAAGAATATAGATGGAACTATATGAGGCTCTATATGTTAGTTAATGAATATTAACCCAATACTGGATGGAGTCGGGTGAGTCAATGATTTTTGGAGTAAGTCTCATGCAGGAGACGTTGTAGCATGTTCATCTAAAATAGAATCATTTGGCTATGGCTCATAGTTGACATATTTTCTCTACAGATAGATATAGATGACCCCTAGTGTTTTTATATAGAGATTGTATATTACATTTTTTCTCCATGGTTGGGTCACTGTAGGATAAAGATAAAGGGTTGGATGGTGCCCAGGTTTTTTGGAATGTTTCAAGTGGTAGAGAAAATTGGGCTGGTGGTATACCAATTCAATATTTCGAAGAAATGAATTGTTGTAAAGAATTTTTTTCATCTGTCACAACTTTTGTTTTATCACCCCGAACCATCTCAAGTGATCTATTTGGATGATGTTGAGATTGAAACAGATGTTTCCTTTGTGGATAATTTAAAACATGTGTTGGCTCACAGTGATAAAGTGTTGTGGGGAAAGTGCATACCAATAGTTTATGTATTAGGGAAACATGGTCTCTTTTATAAAGAAACATGGGATAGAGAAGAATATTTGATGGTTTAGTGACCCATCATTTTTGACTCAGAATAATATAGATTCATTAAATTATATCTTTAGAATGAGCTATTATAAGGTGGGAAGACTGTAAGATCCCTAAATTTCCTAGAGATGTTTGAGACATGATTTCTGGTATTATTTTTCTTCTTTAACATAATTTATATGGGTTTTACCTTATGGTTTATTTGGGTGAAAATTGGAAATTTTTTAATAAAGTGGTAATGTTCATCGTTGATACACAATTTTACCTAACCCTCGGCCCTAGCCCAGTAAACATTTCAAACCCAGAAAGATGGGATTCACAAGGCTAATGTGTATTATTTCTATCTGTTCTCCCTATTATGAGTAACCTTGCAACCCCACCCCTAGAATAGAAACGTGGTAGGAGATAATGGTTTTGAAAAGTGAGTGCCCATGCCCATCAAAACATGATTGGGATATAAATTAACAAAATAATTTGTTTTAAAAATCCATGAAACCCAATTTTAACGCAAAAAATTGACACCAAATAAATTATAATCTATTCCTATAATTTTGGAATGTTTAGATGCATTCCTAGGGATCTCGAAATCCATTCTTAGTAAATTAAATGGAGGATTGAAGATATTCATCAGCTTGAGTAAGTGGTTTATTCTCATTTAGATCTATATTTATCTCCCAACCATAATCACTAATAAACGTGGGATGTTTATTCACTATTAGATATAGATATAGATATATGTTTGTTAGATCATGATTCATTAAAATTACGGATCTAGGAATTGAATCATGATATTTTTTCATCATTATTCCACTCCAATTGTGAATTTACATTGGTGAGCATTTATTGTAAATATTGAGGTTGGTGATCTATCATTCAAATACCATAGTCATGATTTCAATAAAGGTTATGTAATTATGGAATTTAGTGGGACCTTTTACCCATTCAATTTATAAAATTGAATTAATTAATTGCATGAATTAATTAATTACGGTAATGTGAATTTGGAATAATTAATTTTTGAATCAATTATCAGGATATTGAAATTGTGGGATGTTGGATTAATTAACTCATGAATTAATTATTTGAGTAATAATATTTTGAATTGTTTTAATTAATTGTACAATTAATTAAGGGAAATTGTGGGATTAATAAATTTTAGAATTGGTTAAAGGGAATGATGTGATAAATTAATTAGTTAACTAATTGATGTTATAGATATGATTAATCAATTGTTTAATTAATTAATAGAATTATGAAATAATGAAATTTTTATTTTTTTATTAATTAATTGTTGAATTAGATAATTTCATATTGTGATGTGAAATATGATAGGGGGTCAATGTTGATTATCCTTGATTGTTGTAACATGAGAAATTGTTATCCCTGTGAAATTGAAATATATGAGTTTTATTGAGAAATAGGGTGTGGGACACAAACTAATGCTAAAAATACTCATGTAGTTATATCCATGACGTTCGAGGACTAAATTTATGCTTGAAAAAACTAATTTATAGCATAGGGATTAGTGCTCCACATACCCATGGGGTGTAGACAGGGACTGATGTTCCAAATACCAACTAGGTTCTACAAATGACGTTCTATGCCCAAAATATTGTCCTTGGACTATGGATCCATGTATCTATATTTTAAATTTAAGTGAAATAGATAATGACATGACAATTTTTAAAATGACAAGTGAATTAACATGACCCAAATTAATTAGAAATGCATATCCAAACCTGAAATAAAAAACAAGGAGAACTTTATGTGCATCAAGATAAACATATATGGTGTAATTAAGATAGTAAATATGTAAACCACAATACAGTAATCAAATACAGTGATATATACATCCATGAACGTGTCTATGTCATGAATTTACATAAAATGAATACCCTAGTGCACTACTTATAAATAATGGCAATCAGAATGGCTCTACCAATCCACCATGGAACATGGTCATAAAAAATTCTGTATTCACCATATAATAATGTTTAATTTAATCTAAATATACAAAATAGTTATTATACAAAAGGAAATGAATGTTAATTCCTCATATAGTTATTCCAATTATTTAAATATATATTAATCACAAGAGTCATATTATATCATAACAATCCTAGTATCCAACATATTACACTAAAAACCAACCATACTCTTTGTATTTCACTTCAAATACCATGAAACATATATAATAATTCAATAATATAGAATGTATAAACCTGTCGTGTGATAATTCATTGCATAATAATTATCATCATCAAGATCATCAAATTAATATGCTAACACATGGGATGAATAACTATATGATCTTGGCTGAAAATATATTGCCATCATAATAAGGTATCATTCTCATAAATTTAAATAACTATTATCAATTAACACTTGTGAGATAATATTACATAATTATAAGAAAATTAATATCCTAGTCAAGACGAACAATAATTATAAAATAGTACAACATTCTAAATATGACATAAACATTAACTTATTATAAAATTACAATCCTATAAATGGTACTCCATAACCGTGATCATAAATAGGTCTTCTACTTAATACAACATAAATCTAATTTCTCATTTTTCACTTTGAGTAATTTCTTAATATGAAGAGAATTATAGAAACCCTTTGACTATTATTTACATAAACATCTATTAGATCCCAAATAAGGAATTTCCACCCACTGTTGTTTTTACTTCTTACAGGTGAACAATGTTAAAAAATATAATGTCTTCTTTGTCCTCTTATAGACTACTATGGCATAAAATAGTAATATTATGATATTATTCCAATGAAAATATAGAAACAAATATCATTATTAGGGTCATAAGTCATTGGTAACCCTTATATAAAAAAATAAAGAGGTTGATAGTGATAAAAAATTAATTTCAAAAGTGATCAAATAAAATTATTAAAGAAATATTTATGAAATAGATTTATTTTCAAAAGGTATGATAATGATATTTTTGAATATATGGTGCCCTTTTCATGGTAAAAAGTTATTTTTTTAAATTTTTATGGTTTTCCATTGGACTAATTATTTCCTTTCATTTATCTCCCATACTCATATTTTTTACCATTCAAATGTGTGAAAAATTAATTAATTGTGTTTAAGGAATAGTAGGAATAAGGATGAGATCAATGGGAAAATTGTGAATATTTTCCAAGGAGAGAAAGAATGTTTTTTTAAACAATTTCTTTATAGATGAAATAGATACTATGTATAAGTGTCAACTTGTAATGTATGGGTTTAACATGTATTATTAAGTCATTATTCTCTAAAAAAACCTAAATGATTCTAGGTGGTAATAATGTAAATTATTTTTTAAAATCACTAGAATATTTAATGTTTAGGGATAGGTCCTTAACATTTGAATCATAGGAGGGTTCAAATAACATTAGTGATTATGATGGTTTACTATGAGTTATGGATATCATAATAGTGTTTACATGTTTAAATATGATTATATGTTTTAAGTCATAGACACCCCTAGTTTTGTTCAATGTAATGGTTTTCAATGAGATTTTTGATATTTTTTATAATGGATTTAGAATGGTAATCCATTTAGTTATAAATGATTTTAGGGTTAATATAATCATTAAAAGGAAATTTTCATTTAAACATTTAATAATTTATTTCCCATTTTAAGGGTGTTTTTTTCTACTGATTGTGGATCATTTATCAAGATTTAAGGAAAAAGATATTTCAAATCATTAATATATCTTCCTAATTATTTGATTATTACTTTTTCATAAATTCGTGTTTAAATTATTTTGATACCTTTATGTGTACTCAAATCTCCAACAAGAAACTTTTTCTACTATATAACACCATATCATTTACCCTAATCAATTATGTTTTATGGTATCATTATCGTTTTATTTAAAAATAAAAACATTAAAAACTCACTCAAAAAGGGAAACTCCTCAATGGACACTTCCATTTACATTCTGGAAGTTGGGAATCATGTTAGAAGATAAATGGGATATAAAATAAATCATGATATCAATATTTAAGGTATGAATTATTTTCTTATGTTTAATGCATTAAATATTTTTTGGATTCTATTGATGAATAATAAGGAGAGAAATCAACATTACATTATACAAATGAATTATTAAGGAATAATATGATAAATCATAGATAATAGTTTAATAATTATGTTGAATTGATGATTTTTTTAACTATTTAGTTTTACACTTTTTGATATAGTGTTATTTTATAAATATTATAGGAATCATGTAATTCCTAAGGGTTTTTTAATAGAAGGTTTTCTTAATAGATTTTGTCACATAAGTTATATGGAAATGATACCTTTAAAAAGTTGTCAAAAGGTATTAATTTTGTGAAAGGATTATGTTTGAGGTACATGTGACCCTTAGTTTTAAGATATGAAAAATTTCATTTAAGGAATAATTACATTATATTTGGTGTACAATAGTTTAATGGTATTTATATTCTTTTTCGTTTATGTGATCTATAATTTTATGGTAATTATGGGTTCATGTTTTTTGGGATGAAAAATGAATGCTATAAGATAACCATTGAGGTTAAACCATTTCACTAATGTTGAATATATTAATGTTATTAAGGTGGATTTTCCTAAAAATTATTGAATGTTATAAGGATTATATTTATATAGTTTTATAAAGAGGAAAACTAATAGGATGGGTGATAACCCAATAAATTCTGAAATGAAACTCTTATTGAACCCACAACCGGAGGGTGACAAGCATGTATCACCTTCCAATAGCCAATGGGATGCTCTGGTAAGTATGATATATTTTTCTTTTTTAAAACATATCTAATGTATAATGTTATTTTTATTTTGGGAACATTTGTTTCATAATATTGATAACCACATGATTGGATGTTGATTTGGTGATTATGTGAATAATTTCATTTCAAACTACGCTAACTATTTCATAATCCCTATCTGATAAAGGTAAAAATAATATCATCAAATTTTATTTGAGGAATAATTATGGAACTCGGTTTTGGAACAATATTATATTTCATTTTGAATTTATTGTAATCCAAGTTATTTTTATAAAAAATTAGAATTTCTTAGAGATTATCTAATTAGGTAAATTTCACATGGGTTATGATACTTTTATATTGATTGGTTTTATTTGAAGATAAATATTAAATTTTTCATGGATGACTATGTGAACATATCCTTCTGATTTTTGAGTTCAATTTTTAGTCTAGAATATTTTGATAAATTTTAAAGATATTTATTTTATCAATGATAAATGTAAGACTTTGAGTATTTTTTTTAATTATATTTATTAAATTATTCTTTCAACCCATAATATTTTTTTAATTTTAGAGAATATCATATCTTGTCCATTCTTTTCTTATTTTTTGGATATTTCCTAAATACAGGGAAAATGGAGGTTTTTTGTATTTTTTTATCTGTAAAAGATGTTTTTGATGATTCAAAAAAGTAAATTGTTAGTGAATAGGTTTTTACCTATATGAAATTTGAAGATTTTAAAAAATATTTCAGATGTCAGGTACTAAGTCGGCATGGGAATCCATGGCCTAGAGATCCTATGTGCATTGATTTTGAAAATACTAAATCTATATATTTATGACAGTGCAGTTTCTCTAATAGTGTGAGTATCTACCAATCGGATTATGGAATCAATAATCTAAGGCCAATATTGTGTTAAAAAAATTGTGTTTACATTTGTATTGACATAAAATTTACCGCATTAGGTGTTCTAGTTGGTGGTTAGTTGGCATGGGGTTATGTGAGGGATTAATTATGTAAATGAAATTTCTATTAAAATCTAATCCTAATACCTCCCCTCACCCACTTTTTGTACTGAATAACCAAAATGGGAGATTCTCATATCCTCTAACCCTTTGTATATGATAAAAAAAATTCAATGAGGTGTTGTTAATCTCATGTTTTTTCATAAATCTTCGTCAGATAGAAGAGTATCAGGATCTAAGAATTGGTCTACACATTATTATTTGTTGTTTCTCTATTGAGGTAGGAGGATTTTATTTATGTTCCCAAAATACTTCATTTTTTAGTTTTTTATGTTTTTATAGCTAAAAATATAATTACTGGTGGGAGATTCGGGGTAAACCGGGGAGAATCATGTGTTTTAAAAGGTAATTACTAAATGTAATAACCCTAATGAGGTAATGTTTTCTTGATTGAAATTTTTTTTCCATTTCTATTCATGGAATAAAACTTTTGGGGTCTACACATCATGTACTACTACACACCTAGTAGTGACCCAAACTGTGTGGCCATGGGACATGGCTTGGAAAATTTTTGTGAATGTACATGGTCATGTAAAAGAAAACAACCAATGTACGTTTACAAAGGGAGCTGCAATTGGGAATGGTAAAAATTCATGCTCATGTGGTTTTTTATCTTGAAGACGTTGTGCAGTATGGGATGCTTGGAAAGTGAGGTACACTTGTGGTTGGGCCATGTGGAAGAGGAGCTCGGCCAAGATCCGAGTGGGGAAGAATACTCAATATAGGGGTGTCACACACCAAGTAACCCAACATGGATTTCCAAACCATGTATTTCAGATACATGACCAAGGTGCGTGAGTGGTCTCACATTCTGCATGACCCCACCGCATGTCATTTAATCATTCAAGATATTTTTGAAATATTAATCATTCTGTATATCTTTCTTTAGGAATCAGATTTCGTCTTCTGAGTTTCCTATCTTGAGTAGTTTTCCACATGGAACAAAATGGTGGACTCTATTTGAGACTAAAAGTTATGATGTGGAATGTTTCAATCACGGTTATTTTTTAGCAGTTCTTAGAGTATGTGGTAGATCACTGGGGTTCATAAAGAGAGATACTAGGACTGGTACTCCCCTATGGAACCATTGTGTGTGTTTACCAGGCTTATTTTATTTGGTGGAGATGGGAATCTCCACATTGTGGGAATGAATTCCATATAAATGATTTTTTCTTTTAGGGATGGTAATCCCATGATTCATTAGTGTTTCAGTAGCATGTATTGTTCGTATAATTGGATTTTACTCCCCTATTGATCCATAATACCATCTCTCAATATGTGTTGTCAAAACTGTGTAGCTACACCTTGTTTTACTAGGGAGTAGGTCCTCTACCTATAGAATTGGTACTCCCCAACCATTTCAGGGAGTGGTTCCTCCGTACTTGATGTATATATAGAGTTTGAACTCCCCTGTCATGTTAGGGTGTAGGTCCTCTACCCTTGGAGTCGAAACTCCTCTATGGTTCTAGGGTGTAGGTCCTCCATTCGTATTTCTTTTGCACATTTGGTACAACTTTTTTTGTACTAGGGAGTGAGTCCTTTAGAATGGGTTCAATAATCACCTATGGTATCAGGGCCATGTCCCCATTAGTAATCAAGCTAGTATAGTGGTACTCACATCTCATGAGAGGTTTCAGGTCCTCTAGCCATAGAGTGGTGGTCTTATATCGTGTTAGGGTGTGGGTCCTAAGCTATGGAGTTGTACACCTAGTCTCTAGGTAGCTGCTGGGAGTGGGTCCATTATTGGAGATAGTCTTCCCAAGTCTATTAAGTATGGTTTTGTGGATTGCCCCCCCCCCCTATTACTTTATTTTTGTGAACTAGTTAGCAGTTAGTTCTCCCTAGATAGACTAAGCTATGGGCCACTCCATACAAGATAGATAGAGGGTTCACACGTAAGATATGAGCTAGTACTCACTTATCTACCCAGAATTTGTTAGGTGAGGGTCCCTTAGTTCCCTCTCATTTGATAGGATGCACATGGTGTTTAGTTTGGAGCAGTTATCCATCAACTATTTGTTGTGTCAAGGAGTGGACCGCTCCACTTGTGTAAATATGAACATTCGTGGGGTATATGCTATATTTGAAAAAACCTATGGCACATGTAACTAGAGATAGACATAGTGAGTTGTTTTTTATAGATATTATCTCTCAAAAGAGTGAAATCTAGGATGGATAAGCTCCTGGAGCGTGTTAAAATGGGTTCATTATCATTTTATCCTTGAGAAGAATCTTTTTTCTAGATATAATACCAATATCTCACGAGACATGGTGTCTAAAATTACTATACATGGGTGTTTTATGGGATTCCTTTTGGTTTTTTCAGGTGTCTGGGTTAAAACCCCTTGTGGAATGAGCTTAAATTTCATTTATAACTGAGGATTTCTAGAGTTGTAGTTTCTCTCTCGATTGGGTTCCATCAGGCTAGGTATAGTGAACTATTACATTTCGATTACTCCATTTTTCTTTTGGGATTTCAGGGTTCTTGCTGAGTGTTTTTATTCTCACCCTAGTATGGGATTTTCTCTCACTTATTTCCTGTGAAATCATAGGCCTTTCTAAAGAGCCTACATAGGACGCAAGGTAGGAAAAGGTTCGTGAGCTAAATATACCGAGGTGTTTATGGGAATTTTTTTAGGATCATTCATAAAGATTTATTTGACAGTGATCCCTTACTTCAAAAGGGGTTTGATGCATTACATTTTTCATTTTTTGGGATGTGTTTTCGCATTTTTATTCTTTCAGTAAATTCTTTGTACTCTTGTTTGGGAGAGATTCATACATTCACTTTTGTTTTTGGATTTTTATATCTCTGAACAGTTTCATATATGTGTTTGTGGGTGCGTGTATACAGGTACCTTAGGAAAATGACTCCAATCTGTGTGACATTCCTACTCAGTTCTAATTACCAAACTCGGGCCTATTGGAGGTAGGATGAGGAGTTTCATCCAAGTTCCCATCAGGTCAGGTCGTGAAAGATTTGTATTAGAGCGAGTTCCACTTTGGGATGGTAATTTCGTGAGATTGGTTTCGGTTTCATAGCTATAATGAGAGGATGTTTTGAGTTTAGATCACAGAAAATATGTTCCATTATTGGGAAAACGACCAATGTATCCATTCACTAGTACCCTGATAACTTTATTTTAGACACGGTACATTTTGATATCGGTCACTGAGAAATAATGGTACATGCATCGTATAGCAATGGGTTTGGTCATTTTAAATATCCTTCTTGAGATAGCTCCATAAATATTCTCATTGACTATGGGGAATCATGATTATATTTGAGTATGCATCCCCAAAAACATCCATAAAGGGTTCAATGTAATTATGATGGTGAAAATCCTCCCAGTGAAGAGGCCTCAGTGCATAGAACTCATTCAGAGGCGGTATCTAAGGTGGGTCTCATAGTTGAGACCCCACACAATTAGTGGAAAACTATTGTGAAAGTGCAGGTAGAGGATGATCACAGACTGAGTGCATTGCATAAGTTCCAGAGGCAGTGAACATTGTGGTATTGGGGTGATCAATACCCACATGAAGCTAATGAATGGCTCGAGGTAGTAACATTTTTCTTATTCCTGGTGAGGAAACCTCCCAATTATATGGAATTCATAGAGATGAAACTTATGAATTGTTCGTTTGGGAGATAGTGGAGTCCAATTATGCATTCTAATGGTGATGTGACATTCGCTTTTTTAGAGCTGAAGATATAATTTAGGGATGTTTTTTATATAGCCCCACTAAGGTCAGTGCATATCGAGGATCCAATGTAGATTCGGAGAGGTAGCATTACTATGGAAGAGTAATCCGAGAGGTTAACAGACATATAACATTACTATCTAGATAATGTTATTGACCATTTATTCTGTGCTCTGACCATTGAGTAGGGCCTCTATAGAGAGGTCAGGGTTGGTGTTTTCTCTTTATGATTTCCTGCCAATGTGGGGGTTCTATAATGATATCTATTTATAGAGAGCTTCCTAGAAGAGGTATAAGTGAAGGTGGCCCATAATGGTGGTCATGAGACTGAGACATTTGCAATAGCAGGTGGACAAAAGATGAATGCATCATGGAGTATGAGTCATACCAATAACCAGACTCATGCACATGGGCCTATAGAGAATAAGCCATGCTAGGTATTAGTACAGTCATAGGAGATGATTTTTGAGTCTTGAGTCAGATAGTGACATAAATATTGAGATTTTCTGACTTTTTGTGCTATTGAAGGTGGGCAGGGGGCTGGTTGATAGACTTCCTTAGAATAGGCAACGTTTGGAGAAAGGAATTCTAAAATATAGATGATTTTGTGGAGGAGTAGTAAAGCATAAGTTGATGGTAGACAGTTCAAGGTGATTCCATGGCCACCACCAGGTGGCCCATGCCAGGATTAGGGAGACAGAGGATACGAGAAAGGATAGTTTTATTCTATATAGTCTTTTGACCATATAGGAATGAGGATGAATAATTGTATGCTCCAGGTCCTTTTTTACTTTCTTATGTAGAAATTTTTATACCCTATTGTAAGGTTCCCTTTTTGTTCTTCTTATATCTTGAGGTTTAATCAACGTGATGAGGGGAGTAAGTTAAACCCTATGTTTTTGTTGTTTGAAAATTATTCAAATTAATGAGGAATATTGTTACTTCCCCCATCAAGATGTGATTATATAATAAAGTAAATTGAGGAGAACTAATGATTCCCAAGGCATATAGTATTGAGATGTGGTGGATGAGTCACTCAGACTTGTGTGTTCACAGCGTGGTGAAATGCAGGTGGTTGTAGGAAGAGGGATAGTCGTGACCATGTTTGAGTGTTTGTAAGTCCCTTTTTTGTTACCCTTAGGTACATAGTGTCATACATACCTGTGATACCCTCAAGAAGTATGTGGTGAAGTTCGAATATCTTTGGAATCATAAGAAAGAGTGACACTTTCCCCGCAACGATGTGTATTTGTGATGTGACCAAAAATGTGACAGTGAGTTAGTGATTCCAAAATAGGATAATGTTGATGTGTGGGGAACGAGTTTCATAGACATGTGTGTACATGGCATGGTTGTGCGTTGATGTGTCAAAGTAGGTCATGGAATTTCCTCTGTGTTTTTCTTCCCAATCCCTTTTCTACACTATAGATTGTTTTCATACCATACATCCTCTATTGGGATGAAATTAGTGGGTGTGGTGGTGTTTCTGGTTTGGGTTACTCTCCATCCATGAGAGGCAATGACGTGCGAGTTATACTATGTTCTTTCTATATCCAGCTTCTCAAGGTTGGATGAGTTTATTCTACCATCTTATGCATTACCACCCTCATGTTCTCAGTGTAATCTATAAATGGAAGATTGTTGGGAATTTGTAGTTTAGTTCATCAATGGGTGGATGTGAACTATAGGATTTAGTTGGAATCCACATATGGTTATCTAGGTGGTTTTCTGATAGACCCTCTAATAGTAGATGGACTATGGTACTTGGTGTCTTTCCACATGTCGCAGAAAAAGCGACATGTGCTCGTTAGTTTTCCAATGTTGTCTCAGTTGGAGTTTTATGTGAGTGTGGTTTGACCTCATTAGATACCCTAAGTGAATTCTTGGAAATGGAATGGGAACCCTTTTGAGATCATTAGAATAAGATTTCTAGTAGAGTGCTCAGTTTTCATCTATAGTTCCAATGATTTCACTTTTAGGGTATAAAAATTTTCAATGTGGGGAGAATTTAGTGACTCATGTTTGAATTTTATAACATTGGAATACTTTTAAAAATAATTTCAAATCCATACGTTGGGTTGATATAAGAATATGAGTATCATATTGCCTCAGAGAGGGGATTTTAAAAGCATTAAATATAATTTTTCACAATTTTATTGTTTCTATTCAAACCTGAATAAGTCAATATAGGATCTTGGATTCGAAATATGATGTCATGGTTGAGTTTAGAAAAAAAAATCCTTATTAGGGACATAATGATGTCTGTACTAAGACTTTTGGTCAGAAGATTTTTTGTGGGGTTTTATGTGGTGGATTAATTAATATAATGAACATTTAATTTAAATCTAAACCTAATACTTCCCCTAATAATCATGTTCTGTTCCCAAACCAAAATATTATCTAATATTATCATCTCACCCTTTGGGGATGATGAGAATGAGGAAGAATTAAGGCAACAAGGTGATTCAAATCTCATTTTTTGGCAACAATCGTCATTAGATCGATGAGAACCACAATATGAGCATCGTTCTACACATAATTCTTCAACATTTTTTCTTCAAGGTATGAAGAATTGTTTTTCTAACCCCATTAGTTTTTCTATTTTTTATGATTTTAGAGACTATATATAATTTCTAGAGATCTTTACTAGTATGAATTTTGGTATTTTAGTAAATCAGAAAGAATCAGGAATTTTCGAAGGAAATTTCCAATTAGAATTACCATCTATGTTGATTTTAATCAAGAGAGACATGTTGTATAGACCTTAATATTCATATAAAAATGAATTTGGGGTGTAAAAACCATGTAACGGGATTAAACATTGTTTAGTGACCCAAATTATGTGGCCATGGGACATGGTTTGGATGTCCGTGTGAATGAACAAGACCATCTAAAATTACCTAGCCAATGTACATGGACAAGGGGTGCTGGGCAAAATCATGAGAAAACCACACTTCCACGTGGTAACTTATCATGAAGAAACCATGTTTTATAGGATTCATGGAATGTGAGGGACATGGATGGCAAAACATTTGTAAGAGGAACACAGATAGGAGCCGAGTGAGGTGGAACATGCCATGTTTGGGATGGACATTCCATGTACCCCTACATAGATTGCAAAGTAGTGTTAGAAAAATATATGGCTCAAATGGATAGGGGTCATGGGCGCGCTCAAACATTATCTAGACCATAGTGCATGTCTAGATACCCGTTTATTTCTTCTTGAGATTTCCTCTTTCCGCATCTCTTTTTCTAGAACATGGATACAGTCATGTGAATAGAATATATTAAGCAGTTTTCCACATAGAATACATTTTTGGCCTCTGCTTCGGCCTTAGGGGATCGATGTTGAATATTTAGAGAACAAATCATGTGTAGTGGTGCTTGACCAATGTGGTAGATCAGTGGGTTTCATTAAGAGATATTTTGGGACTGGTACTCCCTTACAGAACCATGGAATGAGTTTTTATTGCCTTTCAACATTTGTGGAGATGGGAATCCCCACATTGGGGGAGAAGGTTCTAAGAATTTTGATAGTACTTTTTATATTGGTACTCCCCATGTTGATTAGGGCATAGGATCCCTGTATCATTTGTATTGTTCGATAGAACTCCCCTAGCAAGCCAGGGTGTGGGCCCTCCATTCTCATTTTCTAGATAGAGTAGATACTCCCCTACCACAATAGGAAGAGATTACATTATCCATGTAGTTGCTAATACACTATCATTTCAGGTATTGGGGCATTTAGATGTGAGGTAATGATAGAGTTGAAACTCCCCTATCATGATTGGGTTTGGATCCTCTACCCTTGGAGTCGGTAATACCATGTTGTTCTATGGTGAAGGTCCTACATACATGTTTTTCAAACATAGATGGTACTCACCTATCATACATAGGAGAGGGTAATCTAGTATGTGATTGGTACTGTCATGTGGTTTTAGTTTGTATATCCCCCATAGTAATCGAGCAGGCATGGTGTTAATCCCCTACCATGATAGGGTGTTGTTCCTCTAGCCATATAGTGGTACCCCCTATCTTTCCAGGGTGAAAGTACTCACCTATGGGGTTATACTCCCCTGAGGATGAGAATAATTAGGGAGAGGGTCCTCTATTAGGGTTATTTATACCTATTATATTGATTGAATTTATTAGGCGGGGCCCCTAAACTAGATTATGTGTGATATCTAGTTTGGAGTTAGTTCTCCCTCAACTAATTGATGTGCAAGACTAAACACATAGGACATACCAGAGTTTTGTGGGTAATATAGGAACTATAACTCTCTAAAATGTATGTTAGTTGTTAGGTGACTCTTCCTAATTTCTCTCTCATTAGAGAGGATTCATGTGTTTCATACTCTGAGGCATTACTCTATCAACTGTGTGTAGTGGTGGGGAGATGGCTTCTCTACATGGGTTCATTCGACCTTGTAAGGGGTGGAGAATAGAATAAGAATTAACTCTAATGTTGGGATCTAGAGTATGAAACTGTGAGTTTTTTCCATATAGAACATATCTCCCGGATGGGTTCCATCTGGGATGACTGAGCTCATGGAGTGTGTCCCCCTAATTTTTTTTATTGTTATATCTTTTAGTAGAATGATGTTATCAGCTATGAGGTCAGAATACCATGAGTCATGTAGTCCAAGATGAGTATATCTTGTTGTTTTCTATGATTCCTTTTGGTTTTTGTGTGTGTCGAAGTTGACACCCCTTGTGAACTGAGCTGAATTCTCATGTATAGTTGATGATGGTTTAAGATAGATTTTCTCTCTCGATTGGGTT
Organism: Viscum album; assembly: GCA_963277665.1. NCBI lineage: Eukaryota > Viridiplantae > Streptophyta > Magnoliopsida > Santalales > Viscaceae > Viscum > Viscum album. Next base: position 1,915,740,708 of record OY728122.1, read on the forward strand.
CCCTCTGGCTTGGTCGAGAAAAAAACTTGCTTTAAATTTATACCTTTTGGGGGGGAGGGGGTTAGGGTGCCAGCTGGGTATTTTTATAATCTCCCCTACATGGGATTTGACCACAAATGTTGTCCCTTGGGAAGACCACATGCTATACAATGGTGTCCACAAAGGACCTGAAAAAGGTGTAGCTGAGTGAGCTAGAACGACTAAGTCATTTACTCAATTTGGGATGAGGAAAATTCATGTATTTTCATTTGATAGTGATACCCTCTTGTTTAGAATCATGGAGATTTTTTAGTTCTATTTCCAGGGGTATATTTTTTCTATTTTACACTTTTATTACTTTTGTTTTACTCTGGTTTGGGACAGATATATGCAATCATTTTGGTTTCGAGTTTTTTATATCTTTTAACTGTTACAGAGAGGTTTTTTGGAGTGTGCATAAAGGTACCTTAGGAAAATTCCTCCCATATCTGTGATATGACCACTTGGCACTAGTCTCCATCCCTTGTCCCATTTGAGGTAGGCTTGGGGAGTTGCAGCATTATCCCCATCGGGTCATGTCGTGACAAAATTCATCTCGAATAATATTTATTTGGATAAAATATGAGGTTGTGGTGGAAATTGATTAAAGGATAAAATTATACACATTATTTATGTATGTTTCCTTATGCACTTATTCTAGTTATTGAAATAATTCCTCAATGTTAGGAAATTTTTTTTTAAACAAAATCATTATATTTTTAATTTTTTAATCGATAAATCAATTATGTCTTAACCCATAACAAATTTATGTTTTTGTGGCTATTAAATTTCTCATAAAAATGTTACATATCACTTTATATATCTCCTTGGGCATTATATCTTCACTTTCATGACCATGTTTTTATACATGGAATCATAGAATATATTATCTTAAGCGACCTTCATGTTTTCCATTCCCTTTTTCAAATGAATGTTTTTTGACCCTTTTTATGATGTGGAATTTGAAAAAAAAATTATTTTCAAAAGTCAAACCCGTAGTTTTTAGATCCCATGTGCAAATTTTAATTAAAAAATTTATCAAATATGGGATAATGTAACATCAAAAGATTTTTGAAAATAAAAGACTACGTTAGATAGAATACATGTTAAACAACTCTGAGCTTAATCGAACAATAGAATCATATAATTTAAATGTGACCATTATAAACTAGACATTAAATTGGAGAGAATTAATATAATATTTATAATTATATAACTTATTTCTAATGTATAAATTAATTATTTGTTAATATTCACTCAAATTATAATAATATTCATTTTATTTTTCCACAAAATTCATTTTCTTAAAAAAATGTTTTCTTTAATTTGGTGAGTTAATATTATAATTAATTTTCATAAATTTTAGAAAAATAATTTCATACAATGATATTAATTTTTTAAATATAAATATATTTTTTTAAATTCTGGGAATTTTTTGGGGTTTTCTAAGAAATATTTTGTTTTTACTAAATAATAAAAACCTGATTTTTTTTGTAAAAAAATATTTTCATTCTAATGAATTAAACAATTTAAGTTTTTCATTAAGTTATTTTTTTATTAAAATTAGAATAAGTATTATGTACCAATATATAATCTAATTATATTATTTTTAATCAACTACATATCTAATTTTCGAATAAGTTTATTTTTTGATTTAAAACTAGATTTTTTTAAACTATTTAATAACAAATAATGATCCTCCTTTTTAATTAATTAAAAAAACCCATAATATGGAATGTTTTAAATGGAATTTATAAATAATATATAAGTAAATATTAACTTAGGTTCATAGAATGAAAATAATTAGTTATGTACTTTACGTTAAATCGTCTTTTCTTGAAAAATACACCTATTAAACACCTGTGTTTTCATCATGTCTATGAGTTCTATTTTAAATATAATTTTTAAAATTATATGAATTAAATTTCTTTAAATGGATGGTATATTTCTAATTAATAGTTTAAAATTATTTAGTAAAGTTATTTTCATTTTTACACATGAAAATGTTACCTTGATAAAAAAATATTTACTCCAATATACGTAAAATAATGAGACAGACTAAAGATAAAAAGTAAAAGAATATAATATATAAAACTAAAAACTAAAATTAGTTTTTAGGATTTTATTTACCATAAATAACATTAAAAGGTTATTTATCAAAAAAAATTATTTTTATCAGTCCTACCTGAATTTTATTATCTTTAATTATAAAATAATAATTATTTATTCACTTAATGCCATCCCTCCTCAAGTATAAATACCTCTCCTCACCAACCCATTTCACCTCAAAAGGACTGAGTCTCAAAAAGATTATCGATAAAAAACTTTCATTTCCACTCTCTCCAATTTCATGTTCTTCTGGTATCACCAAAATTTTATTTCCATGGTGTTTAATGGGTCATTCTAGGAGGGGATATTCAAGAGGTCACTTTCTCAAAATACAACTCTTAATTTCTTTTATTTTTCTTCCTTCTACAAACTTCCTTCATCTATAATTCCATGCTTAATAAAAAAATAAAATTAATTTTAATTTTATGTTTCTAATGGATTATCTATTATCCATTGTTTTTCTTATCTCAACATATTTAATGAAACAAAACCATTGTCAAAATTTAGGTTGTTAACCATCTCTGTAAATAATGACTTTATTCATTTTCCATTACAGCCTTCAAGGATGGTTATATATGTATTATTATGGTTAAATAATATTTTGTGAGTAATATTATAAAATATTTAATTATATAGTACTAATATATAAGCATAATATTAAATAAAATGAAACTTGGTTTTATGATCTAAAAAACTACGAAAATAACATAAAAATTTATCATGAATGCATTATCACATGAATCAACCTCATTTAAGAAATAATATACATATATTTAAGCATTTATAATTATTTATTTTAATTTAATGTATTTAATTCCATTTTTGGCGTTTTATTCCAATTTTACAAGAACATCCATAATTATTCACAACTGAATAGACTATGAAACCTTAAAAATGAACACTCCCATAATGATGAGTTTGATCATTATGAATAATTTAACAAGACATTAATGAATATAATAAAATTATAATAAATTAAATTTATATTTAAAATGTTATTAATTAAGTAAATAGGGAATATTGTTTTATTATTCATGACATTAAGAGAAAGTGAAGAACTTTCAAACAGAAGTTATGGTACTCTTGAACTAAAATCCTAATTGTAAATGTTTTGTTGATTTATTTCTTAATTAATTATCATTCATGTACATGTTTTTGAATGATTTTTAATAATTTATTTATATTGAAATGATTTTTTTATATGTGAACTATTTAATTTCTCTCAAACAATACAAAATGTATCTTTTTAAAGATTTATATAAGATAATTTTTAAACTAATTTCTATTATTTGGGTTAAACATATAACTTTTTATTATTTAATGGCATGGTTATGTCTGAAATTAATTTTTAATATATTATGTTTTATTCAAACTTGTTTTATATGGATTTACAATGGATACACATTATTGATTCATTTGATTAATTCCCAATTCTAGGATATGTTATTTATAAGGACATTCCTTTAAAAGAAGTTTTGTAATGATTATTTTCAAAAAATTCAAATGGAACGTTTATTTAACGTACATGACATGAAAAGAATTTCCATATTTCATGTCACCTTAGTTTTTTTAATCATATATTTCTATTTTATGTGGTTTCTTTAAAAGAAATGTTTTCCTATTATACATGTTTTTTTTCAAAATGAGTGATTTCAAATTGGAATGTTTATTTTCTTCAAACACTATTTTATGATGAAATATTTCACGATTTATGTTTATGTTATAACTTTTGGATATTATATATTATGATGGATGGTTCCATTAAATAACAATTATTAGTGGTTCCATGATAATCCAATCACGAGTGCTTATGTTATTATCTAATGAAGGATGGGTGTTTGATAAACCAAGGACAGGTGGTTATCTTATACCCTCATTTGTATTGGGTACTCTAGAGTTTTAGGTTGACCATATTAGTCAATAATTTTTTAAGAGACATATCATAAATGATGTCCCATGTTACCAACATATATTTTTTGTTCTTTATATTGAGTTTTCATGGAAATTGAGTGAGTTTAAAAAGCTAATATAATGATCTTTTTGAAAAGATAGTTCCATTTTCGCGGTGAAAAAATATGGTTTCATCAAATTTTTTTATAGGTTTTCACAAGAATAATAATTTCCTTTTTATGTCCCCTAAACAAATTTTGTCCTTATCCCATGTTTTAAAGTGTTTTCCACATGGTATAATGAATATTTGGGGAAATGAGTAGATCAATCGGAAAATCGTAAAACATTTTCATGAAGAGAAGTCATGTTTAATTAACAATTTTAATTTACAGGAGAAATTTATAAGGATTATTTGTTTCCACTTTTACATTATTTTTTTACCTTATATGATTTAGAAATAATTCTCAAAAATTCTAATCTTAAATATACATGAGGTTTTAATAATGGAAATTTTAGTTCAAAATCACTAGAATGTTTAATATTTAATTTTGGGTCTTTAAATGGAAGGTATGAATTGAACTAAATAAATAATGAAAATATATAATTTAAGAATATTAATTGATTAGAATCGAAATAAGGCTCAATTATAATAAAAATAAATGATTTTTAAAAAATTTTATTTTTTTCTAAAATACGAATCAACCGAAATTTTCACACATAATTTAATATTAATATTAACAAATTAAGAAAATTTATATTACAAAAAAAACTTAATTTTTTGAATCATAATAAAAAAATATCTTATGGTCATTAATTTTGAATTTTCTTAATTTTTTTGTTTTTTTCATGATTGGTGAAAAATACAGAATTTTAATTGAACATTACATTTTGATTAATATAATTTATATAGTTAAATTATATTTTTAGTTTTTTTAAAATTATTATTAGTTCAATTTTATATCATCTAATCAATATTAAATCATTGGAATAATTTTCTTATTGATGTTTGATATAAAAAGATTAAAAAGTTTTGAAATACTTTCATTAAACCCCATCTTTATCATCACATCTTTGGGATTGATTTTAAATTAAAATTATCCAATTATGAGAATTGGATTTCCAAAAATGGAATAATAAATTTGATCCATTATAATTTAAAATTTCTAATATGGTAAATGTAATATCCTATCCCGGATCAGTGTATCCTTGAGAGGGGTAGGGGAATTAGTTATATATTTTTCTTTTATGTTTCAATTATTTGAAATAACATTCACTTATTGTTAATGAGATATAAATTCACTAAGAAAATAAAATCACGCATCCATTGAAACAAAGTATTTTGTTACGTTCACCACTCAACAATAGTAGTTTTGTCATTAGTATGGTTTGGAAATAATCAAATACCACACAACCCACTTCAAAATAGTCTTTTTTTGTGGATAAAAATATGTAAGATATTCCATTAATGTTATGTTTCCATATGATCAATAAAATAGAGAATGTAATTTAAATAAAAAGACATTAATAAAATTTTATCTAACAAGTTATGAAAAAAATTTAGATTCTTCATAACTTGTTATTAACATGCCTTATCAAATTTTACAAATATGACCCTAAAAAATCTTCACATTACTACCTAGAGGAAGGTAAGAACTTATATATACCTTGTAATGATGCTCAATATAATAACCCATTCTACTTCAGTGTTCTGATTTTCTAATTCGATTGATTATTATAGAAATTTAACTATGCCAAAATACTCTTGAAATAATTCTAAACTCCTTCTGACTGAATCCAAAAACCTCAGTCTAGTTTTGCATTCTGATGACCCATATGGAATAATAATCACTGAATATGATCTTACTTCATCATCACCACCATCATCATCATCATAATCATCATCATCATCTTCATCATCATCTATCCATAATATTTCTTCAAGAATTCTCAATAAATAAACTAATTATCTTTAAAAACATGTGGTGATCCTATTTTTATCTTAAAACATGAATAATATATGTGTTATAAATTAAAAATTACTCTCCTCCTATTATAGTTGTTCAAAAAATTGTTTCAGTTGGATTCTAAAAATTTTCCCCTTATAACAAAATTTCCTGAAATACCAATTCTCCTTGAATTTCATATTCATATTTGACTTCATCAGTGATCCTATACTATTCATGATTGTTCTATAACATTCTCAAATATTCATATCGCATCAGTTTTTCTAACCATTATTTAATACAATTTTCATTGTCACTATAATTTCATTATTTTGATGAAAAAATTTATACAACAGTTGTTTCATCATTAAATTTTTCTTGACTAATTAAATTAGAACATTATATGAATTATCATTATAATACTCAGAACCAAATTAAAAAAACAACCCGTTATGAAGCTCCATACCAACTGATAAATGTAGAAATCAAAACCATTATTCCATAAACTTATTTTTCAATTCATTAGACATAGAAAACTTTCATTTTCTATAAACATAGTTGCAATATCTAATGATTCCAAAAATTATTGGAATCACATTAGCATCATCCTCAACAATTATTAAAACATGATCTTCCATAAAACACTTTATAGAAACTTTCCTTAATGACATATTTAGTCAACTTATTGTATCCTATGCAGTTTTTTCCTGACTAAAAATCCACACCTTCTATTTCATAGGCTACAACAACCTTCATAGGCTTTAAAAAAATCTGCAACTCATGATCTCACACTGATGAAAAGAGACCCGAAAAAATTGACTTTAGAAACATCCTTGTTCCACAAACATCTCTTTCTATCATGACTTCACCATTTCTATGAGAATGTTTAGTTTTGAAATAGAAATGTCTAATATCTTTTTATGAATTATTTTAACATACCATCTTTCTATTAACACCATTCATTCCAACCTGTCCTCAATCTGATCGGCAACACCAGATCACCATTTTCATGTCAAAATGCATGCATAAAATGTTTCAAGAAAACATATGATTTATGATAACTCTATTATTATTAAAGAATCGTCGTATTTTTATAGAATCTTATTAGATTCCAATACAGTTTCTCATTATTATCGAACCTTTCATTCCAGACACAATGTGTTTACAAATAACATTTTATCCAAGAAAACATCTTCACAACCTGATGGATATTCGTAATAATTTTTTTATTTAGAAGATGAGTATAATTGTGAGTCTGATCATCCAATACATTAAAAAGATAATTGGTTTCTTTACTTTGAAAAAAATACATCACATTCAACACAAACATCATTCATCATATAAAAACATCTTCTTACCAAATTATCCCGAATAATCTCCCCCAATAATTGTTTTTTCAACAATGGTTTATAAATAATTGAACATTTTAATTTGAAGAAATGGATTAATTATCAAAAACAATAAGACTTCATGAGCTAACTCATTTTAGAAACAATAATCTTTTAAAACCCCATGGTATCCAAAAGTAGTGACTCCTGAAATGTCTTCATATTTTCTTTCACAACATTCATAGCTTATTTAACATTACACTAAACAAAAGTTTCCTACAAAAACTCCAACAAATAGTTAGAATATTTCACACACAAACATGATGATTTCACAGCTTACCTGCAAATCCCCCAATATACATACTTCCATTAAGGGTTAGTAGTTATATGTTGATAGATTTATGAAACAAATTCCCCTTTGAAAACACTATCGATGGACTAGATGTGAGAGGGGATAGAAACACATAACTTAACCATGATGAGAAGAAGATTAGATTCCCATGTTGGACATCATTTTATAAAATTCATCCTTCTGTAATGGTTTTGTGAAAATGATAGAAACATTTACCATTATTGTAATATACTCTAGCACTAATTCATTCTCCTTGATATTCTCTTGGGGGAAGTGGAATTTGATGTCAATATGTTTTTATCCAGAATATTACACCTGGTTTATTATATGTTTTATGGAACATTGATTATCATATCCCAAGCATAGGGGTATCTATAATTTAGTAGGTAAGTCTTACAACTGATTATTTATCCACATAAGTTTGGTAGCATCATGATTGGGAGAAGCACACCCATTATCATCCTTGATAATAGTTATTAATATTTTCTTATTCCAACTGAAAAAAATATTCCACCTAATGAAAGCTCCAGAAGATGTGGATATTATAACATCAACATTTAATTCCCAATCAATTTATAAATATCCTACCCGTATAATAATTTTTCATTTTTGCAATAATAAATTATTATAAAAGTTGTTGTCCTTTGAAATATCTGGGAATTTGTTTTATATCCAATAGATGTGATTCATTTAGAAAACATTAAAATCTTTAACATAAGTTAAAATCGTAAAGAGAATTATTTCACGAGGTTTTAAAATATGTACAAACATCTATCAACTTTAGAAATTCATTATCATTAATTTCCTTGTTTTCTCTATCTTTATATAACATGGTTTCCATTGAAATTAATGCAGAAAATGGTTTGGAATTTCACATTATGAACATCTTAATAAGTTCCTTATTATAATTTTCTTGGGAAATAAATTTTTGTTTCTTATTTAATGAGATTTGTAACACATAAAATTATTTAATATCATCGATCATGAAAATCTCCAAAAGCGTTTTCATATGTTCATAAAATATTTAAAAATCACATTCACCATTCCCAAAAAAGTTAATTTCATCAAAATAGACAATTACTATGAGTAAAACACCCTAACTCTATTTCATGTATATATTGCTACAAACACTTCACTTCTTAAAACTCATCTGCCTCAATAAAGTATCAAATTCCGAAAATTATTCCCTTATATGTTTTATATCCCGTACAATGATTTCTTCATATTTCACACATAAATTTCATCCATCCCAACAATAAAAACAACATGGTTGTTAAATATTAAATTCCTCGTGAATATCACCATTTAAAAAATAATTTTATATCCATCTAAAAAAATTGTAACTTTTTGGTGCATCAATAAAAAAGTATCATTCTGATTGTTTCTATCATCACCACCTAACCAAAATTATCATAAAAATAAATTTCTTCGATATGTGAGTAACCTTTTCAAAATAATCATGATTTATTTCTTATCACATCACCATATTCATTCATTTTTTTCAATAAAATGCACTATGTGAGAATAAACTTTTAGTGATTTGGTTTTGGTACGAGTTTGTAGGTATCATTATTTTCTATCTAGTCCAATTCTTCATTCATATCTCAAACCCATTCAAGATGCTCAAAATCGTAATTCGCATATTTCAACAATATTTTTTAATAGAATGATGTATGTGTAATAGATTTTGATTTCATCTTGTTTGAATATTTTTATTTTTATCACCAATAATGAATTGAGACTCCATTTAAAACCTCATTATATGATAAGATTTTTGAAATTATTTATCATCATTAGAAACAACAGAGTCAAATATTTCTTCTTGAATTGGATTGCAATATTTTTATCCTTAGTATAATTGTTAAAAAAATTCATTCATCATTTTCATATTCCATATTACGATGAGTCTATTTCATGTATTTCTCATACTTTTTAGGATCATTGACATCAACAATGTCAACTAATCTTTTTGACTCTTTGTTAAAACATATGTATCCTCTTCCCTCTGGATAATTTCTAAGAAAAATTATATCTTCAGGTATCTTCTTAAACATTAAAGGTTCCCACTTATCTTATTTATTGTGCGTGGAATCCAAAACACGTTTATATTTTTCAAAATTGAATCATTATCATAAAAGATTTGATAATGAGTCATATCTGAATACGGTCTATAGAAACATCAATTTTGAATATAAACAATAGTGATCTTGGTCTTCCTCCAATCATAATGTGAGAGACCATGTTAAATTAACATATTCTTACCCATTTAAATAAGGAATCTATTTTTTCCTTCAGAAACAAAATTTATTTATGATTTTAAGGTGTATAGAACTCAAGTTGAATTCCATTATTTTCAAGATAACATTAATATTATTCATTCTTATATACACTACCAATTTCTGCTTATAAATTATTCATTGAATACTCAAATTCCTTCTCAACCTTTCTCATTCAGATTTTAAATTTTTTAAAATCATATAACATATGTTTCATATACATAATACATGTAATGAATGTAAATTCATTAATGATTATAATTATTTACATGTCTCCATGAGTTTATTCCATGATCATTACCCCTAGATATATTAATGAATAAGTTCCAGGGGCCATTTTAAAAAAATATCAACATTCTTATTCAACATATTTTTAATATTTCCTTGATGATAAATTGGGAAACACCAATATCTTTTTCTTGACATATAAGGATTACCAAAAACATTTTCTTAATTTGATAACATACATATATTTCTATAACACATGTGTCCCAACATCTTATTTGACAATTTATTCTCTTCTCTCATGCCTATGTAACAATATTTTTTAACCTTGAAAACATAGAATAGGTTTCCTCTCGCATGTTGAACTATTTTAACTATCGTTACATCTTCTAATATTTTAAAAACAATCACATCCTTTCTATTTTTCCATCATTACAATGTTGTGAAACACTAAGCATGTTCTGTTTCAACCTATCCCAAAACAAATATTTCTTGGTTTTAATATTTTATTCCCCAATTATCGATGATCTAACAACATTTATTCTGATAGATTCATAATTTCCAAATTTAATTGTTCATTATTTAATATCTTTCACATTCCATCTCAATTTTATGTCTCCAAGAATATGATAAGAAAAATTATTATACAAGATCCATTTTCTTTCTCCTTTTCTATCTTTGAGAGAATTTTACACAAAAATGCTTCATTCCATCCATTAATCTATATTTACATCGAGCTTCCAATTTTTTTGTAGAAAATTTAGTTATTCTGGTAAAAAAAAGATAATCTTTTTAAAGATTTATAAGTTGTTCAGATCTCTTAGAGAAAGATTCTAGAGGATTGAATCTATTTTTCACTTTTAATCCAACCATTGAAGACACATTCATAACATTCTTCTCAGACTACTTTCTTTGAGGGGATTGACTCCCCCGAAAAACTTTACTTCTATAATTCAGGGAATGGTAGAAATATTGTTGGTAAACCCAACACAAATTTTCTATATATCATAATCCACCTCAATACCATTAAAATTAGTAGAAAAATATTTTCCATTGTAATATCCATGTTTTTTGGAGTTTTGATCATCTCTCTCGGCAACTATAATGTCTTTCTTATCTAAACATTGATAACCACCATCCATTCAATTATACACCAAAATGTTATTTTTCATTCTTTATATATATATATCATTATTAGAAGTAGAAGTAACATAATAATTTTCAGAATCATAATTTTTACAGTCTTATTACTTCTCCACTATTTGGGTTTATTCTGAATACATATATTTCCTACCATTGTTTTCTCAAAAACAATTTAATTTTTCTTTTGAAAATTTAAAGGAAAATTTTAATCCTTCAGAGGTTTACCCTTTACAAATCATTCATGATATTTATAGATATAATTATTGAAAATTTTAACTCTTTATTTAACTTTATATGTCTTTTAGGCACATGTTGAAGTTATTATTATTTTCCATCCATCTCAACTTCCAGATGTTCATTCGAATTTTTTTACATCAATTTTTTTGAAGTCATTAATCTATTATATCATCTTAGAATTCTAATCAGGAAAATATTCTGGGATTTTGTAAAAGAATTTTCGTTTATCAACATCATGACTTCTTTTTAAATCATTCTAATATTTCTCAAGCATTCTTTCAGTTATTCTTTCAGATGAAATTCTAATCGAGTTTATTCTTCTTATTCAGAACTGATTTTTCTAAATTCTACACAATTAACTAATCTAATAAAAATATTTTCTTGATTATTCTCAACATACAATTAGTATTAATCTTCATTTTATTATTTTCATCATATTTATATAAGACTTATCTTATCTTTTATTTGGATAATTTTATATCCTTCCATTTTGAATAAGATTTGTCCTTATCACCCTATATCTTCCAGGATATTCTTTGCCTAATTTCATCTCCCCCACTATCCCCTTATTTATTTCTTCACAGTCAATTAGCCGCAAGGTTCCTATTGAATCCAATTTCAAAATAATTCAATGGAATTTCCCCTTCATATTTTTCTATACATCATTTCATATTTTTTGGAAAATAACGATAAAATTTCATCATGATTTAAACATACATGTTTTTCAGAATCGGAATCCCATGATTTTTATTCTTCAAGAATATCCTTATAATTTTTAATCTCAATAACCTTTTAACACATTTATCATTCAATACTTTCATACATTCTATAACATTATACCTTACCATTTCATAAGTAATGAGATTAATATATAGATCATTTAGGCATAGTGTTTTAAAATATCTATATTCCTATGAAGAAACAATATGTTCAGTCTTTTTAGGAAGAATTATCAAGATATTTTCAACAATATTAGAATATTTAAACATTTAACTAAGAAATATAATAGTGACAATAATTTCCTTTTCCCTAGTAAGTAGTATCTAATTGATTCATACTCACCCATTATGATATCTCTAAACTTCTGCCTCAATTTTTTTAATTTACCTCCCTAATGTTTTTATTTCCTTCATAAATTTTATTAAAATTATCCTAGATACACTTGGTAGCGGAAACAAAATTCCCACGTAGAAATTCAATTTATGAATTTAATGGGATTAAATCATTCTTATCCTTTCTGTCATTATCAAAATTCCTCTTGTTACTATATGTGAGCGGAAATTTATTAACAATAGATGGAAATACATATCATTAAGATTCAATAAAATCATTCCCAAAAGACTAATATAAGAAAACATTATAAATTTTCATATATGAAGTTTCGTACCATTAATGACCAAAATCCCATTCTTGTTCACCCAATTCAAATTCTCTATTGAAACTTCTCATAAATAATAACTTTAAATAGTAAATGAAGGGGACCTTCAATATAATGTCACTTGTTATTTCCCTGCTAGGATCAATGTATCCTTGGGAAGGGTAGGGGAATTAGTGATATGTTTTTCATTTATGTTTCCTTTATTTTACAAAACAATTTCCATAGGTTAATGAGTTATCACGGAGCTGAAAATAATAATCACCCTTCCACTAAAACACTATAATTTAAAACATTCACTAGTAAACAATAGTAGTTAAATCCTTGTTATGGTTTCGAAGGAATATAATACCAAAAAATACACTAGGAAAAATTCTTTTTTTATGCAAATTATAAGGATATTCCATTACGCTTTTGTAATACTATGATCAATACAAAAGATCTTGTTCTTCATGTAGAAAAAACATGTAATAAAAATTTATGTAAAAAGTAAATTATCATTTGTTAGATCCTTCATATATTGTTACTATGATACATTGTTAACATTCAAAAATATAATCTTCAAAAAAATTATTCAAATTATTACCCAGAAGTGGGTAACAACTTCTCTAGAATTTTTAATGATATGAAGAATGATAACCCTGTATGATTTTCCAGTCCGACTCATGAGTCTGGTTTCACATTCCAAAAATGAAACTCAACCTGAATACCCTTGAAACAATTCTGAAATACTTCTAACGTATTATTGAAATATTAGTCTGGTTTCCCAGTTCGATGAACTAATCTTATATGATAATTACTAAATAATATATTTCTTGTTATTCTTTTATCCATAAAAATTCATCATGAATGATCAATCCAAAAACTACTTTTCTCTATAAAAATGCAATGCATTACATTCTCTATTCACCCATGAACAGTACACGTTTTGGAAAGTAAAAATTACTCTCCAGTATTTAGAAGTGCACCAAAAATGGTCTAGGTAACATTTTTAAAAGATTTACCACTTACCAAAAAAATTTAAACACCAATTCCACTTGATTTTCAAATACATATTTGACTTATTCAGATATTGTCAACACTTTTGGATTCTTCTAAAACCTTCTAAAATCTTCATATTAATTTAATTAATATAGTCACTATCATATATAATTACAATATCTGATATGTTTTCCTCATTATCATAAAGGCATGTATTTAATAGATGTTTCGTCATAATGTTTCTCCATACCAATTGGAACATATAAAAAACATAGGGCATCTCATTATGATGATCAATACCAATAAAAACTACCCATTCTAAATCATCATACCAAATTATAAATGTAAAAATTAAAAACATTCCTCTGTAAGCATCATTGATACATCATTAGACATCTGTCACCATTCTTTTTTCATAAACATAGTCAAAAAAATTAATTATGTCAACACTTATTTCAAACGCTTCATCATCAGCTTCAACAATTCTCCAAATAATAAATTCTATAGAACTCTTCAAAAATCCTTTTACAATCACCCTAGAGAACAATTTTTTATCAAAATGAAACAATTCTACTATTCTTATTTTAATTTGACCAATGATCGAGTTTAAAATGAAATTATTGGTGTCAGCATGTGTCGGATGGATCCATCTATTAGTTAGCATAATATTCAGTTTCAGAACCAGTATGAAGACTCTTTACCGAATAAATAACATATCACATGTATTCTTTCAATATTTACCAAATTGAGAAACAATTCATCCTGATGAAAATGGTTGACTATATTGTTGATTGATCTTTGATCCCATTTTGAATCGACCCCAACAAACTCCACATTCTATTATTTTTAATTTTTCCCACCATTTTACCAATATAAAATAATAATTCTTCAAAAATATTTCCCTCCTATGATTCCTTTCATCAATCATCATTGCATCTGATGATCCATGTGAGGAAAAACTTCCTTCATAAAAAACATATTTTTTTGTAGGCTTGTATATTCTGGATTTTTTGTCTAGTTAAAAACCACCACATTAATTTACATAAAAATTGAACATACATCATATACATTACCACAATTTATATCAAGTGATATCGCACCAATTAAATAAGACAAAAATCCTTTTAACTCAAAAAAATCATTCTTTCAGAGACTTATCTTCGTATTTGAAATTTTTTCTAACTTCAAGAATGTTTAGTTTTAGCATAGAATCATCAAACATCATTTGGGAAGTGTCATGATTTCCTTTCTTCTAGTGATGCCTTTATTTCCATACATTCCTCAATCTGATTAGTAGAACCATTTATCACCTTTCCTTCATAATGGTTACATCACATTTATTCAGACAACATATGATTAGTGAGAACTCCAATATCATTAAAGAATCGTCCAATTTTAATTGGATCCATTTAGGCTCCAATAAAACTTACCATTATGATAAAACCATTCATTTTGGACATAAAGTGAGTTTGATGAACCTTATATTCCCAAAAACATCTTCACATCACATTTCACATTCTTAAAAATTTAGTGTATAATCCTCTGAATATGATTATGTGTCCGATCATCCAAAACATTACAAAGTGAATTAATTTCCATTTTTTACAAAAAAAACAAATAACATTAATCATAAAATTCATTCATATTATAAAAAGATTCATTTCAACTTTTCACAAAAATAAAAATTAATTTTGGATCAAAATTAATTGTTAATATATTAAATATTAATCACGGAAGTCTAGGTAAAAATGGATTTCCTGAGGGTTAAACTAAGAAGATTAGGGTTAAAATGACCCACCAATTTCTCCAGCAAGCAATGGCTAGCCATATTTTGACCTCATCTAGTATAAACTCGATAATTTCTAATTTTAGATTCTTTTTACATGACAAAAAACAATTTATGATTAATATTTTCAAGTAATTAAATAACCACCACAAACCTCACTTATAAAAATCCGCATATATCCTCCCTTCTTCACACATTTAAACACCATTCTTTCAGTGTATTCCTAGCCAAATAATATTCCATATTCCCTCCCCTAAAACTAAAATACTAATTTCATGATAAATTCAACCTAGTAAATATTTAGTGAAAACCTAAGGAGGATACCCGAAGATGATGTAATGTTCTTCAGTGGGCGTATTTATTATTTTTCTATGTTCACCTCATCCAATTTTTATTAAAACATCCTTATACAATATCTTTATTATCTTAAATGTATTTTTATTTTTTTATAATATGGTCCTGATAAAAAAACAATCTCTACTTCTATAAAATGTGTTGGGAAATCATCGTTCATGTGTACAGTTGCTACCACCACTTGAAATGTAGTCCTTCATTCATCCATTACCATATTTAATGATTTTGTTTTATGATGGATATAAAATGTATAGATGATATTTAACATAAAATTAAAATTATTTTTTCATTATATATTATATAAATTTTTATTTCCCTTCCATAGGGGATATGGTAATGTCATTTGTGGATACGACGGACTATGGACTCATAAAGTGATGTGATTTATCATTCACCAATGCTTTACATGGAATGTAATAAAGTTAAATTTTATGATTATATGTGATATACATGACATTACTATTATATTAGTGACCTATGTATCATTATATAACGACAATATGTCATTTTATATTTTTTTCTCCCTTAAATATTACAAAATTGTTCTTATACATGGGAATTACAGCCTTTATGAAGCGATGCAACTCGATTTTCATTACCACACCATATAGATCATATATATAAGTATATTTAAAGAAATGATATGGTTTATATTAAATTATTATCATTTTGTAATGATTAAATATTTTGTACTTCCTTTCTATACTGATCATTGAAATATGTAAACATTACTCATTTTTATGTACGACCTACCATCTCCATGATTATAACATAGTCCATTTGTCATTACCATATTTCATGATTAGTTTTCAATGAATTGTTTATATAAAAATAAGAGAATTGTGTTATTATTATTATATATATGATAAATCTATATAATATGAACATGAAAAATATATTTTATAATGAAACACGCAAGAGAAAACAAGGAAATTAACACCTAAAATAATGAAAATAATGAATGATTATTAACAAATGGTTCATAAAATGTTGAAAACGTATAATGTATGATACTATAATTGTTAATATACTTCTGTAGTAATTTAATGTAAGGTTTAAAACCACTATACAATATTTTACATCATGTTCGACCAAAAGGAATCACGAGGTAAGGGATTTCTTAACACAATTTCCATTCATTAGGCTAAACTTCTACTTTATTTATTATGTAATTATATGATTATTTGTATAATTATTTTTCTTTAATTTATGTTGTATTTAAACTTTTTTATATGGAATTAATGTTTAAACCCAAAATTTATTCATTTATAATTTCACACTTTATCTTTTTCATCAACGTAATGGTTTATTTCAAAATCTCATTGCAATTGAGATTGTTTATTCTAGAATTTTAGTTTTAAGAAATTATTTTACTGTTTCCTAATGAAACTATTTTATTTTAGTATAAAATATTGTTTCATTATATTATCAAGTAACAGAACTACATACAACTATTTTTTACATAAAATAATTGAGAAAATATTTTCAATCAAATCTTACTTCATTTATCTCTTACTAAAGAAATATGATTTTGTCAAAAACCAAGTTTTCTATAAATGTTTTCAGTGTTTTTTACCTTTTAAAAATCATTTAATAAATGAATTTTAACCCATTTTTAATCTTTACCAAAAAAATCTAATGAATATTGTGTTTTTTTCAAAAAAACCAATTTGGATTTTTTCGAAAATGTGAAAGGAATCGTATTTTCATTTTATAAACAATGTACTTTCCAATCCATTTTATATGGAGAAAGGAATTTTATTTTTAACTTGTATTAAACGTATGAAAATATCCATTATCATGAAAAATAATTTCCTTTAATATTCCTACTTAATTTTATGATGGTATTTTGAAATATTTTTTACAAATGATTTCAAAGAAAATGTTTTTAAAGATGTTTTCTAAAATTAAAAAATATTTTCCTCAAGTTTTTTAGAGACATTTTTATGGTATTTATCTCTATCACTGAAAAAACCCCTTTATTTTCATTCTAATGGGTACTTGTTGATATCATCATTATTATTTGACTGGATTGTTTGAGACAAATTGGATCAAGGACAGTATCAAAATTTACCTCCTTGTTTCATCTATTAGTAATTAACATCCCCTTGAAATATTCACTTTCCAATGATCATTAGACATTTAATTTCCCCTAAACACCCATAAAAGTTATCATGGATATTTTTATTTCTTTTACAATTTCTCATTTCTTCATACATTATTTTAATTTTAATATAATATTTTTAAATTGGGAAATATTGATAAATATTTATACTTTACTAAATATAGATATTTGATTATCTAGATCATTATACATGAATTAAAATGATTATTTAATATATGAGGAATGATTTGGTCCGAAAGTGATGGGTGGGTCCTAATTTTATATATCCCCTTAATAAACTTGTAGGACTCTTCATACAGTCATGTTAAACTGGTATTAAATGGGGTTTTACCAATAATTTAAATCATATTGTGAAAAGAATTGATGGTATATGTATCACACATGATGTCCAATAATTATGAATTTCCATGATTAAAAATTTATTTAATATTATCCTAGAGATTATAACTATGATATTATATTTGGATGTATTTCTTTTTTAGTTTATTGATAAAATTCCATTTGTTTTTATTTATTTACTATTCCATAATTATCAATATGTCTCTTGATATTTAAATGGAAAGTTATGTATATTATTTACCATTCCATATTTATTGTGATTATTGGTTCACAATAGCTTCTATTATACTTCACCTTTATGGATCATTTGATATAACCTTTATTTTTTCATTTCTCAAGAATATATGAAATGTACTATATTTGATAATCATGGACATTCTAGAGGGAATAATTGTATTGTATAAAATAATTTTTAATTTTTTCATTCAAATGTATTTTAAGAATCTTGTATGTATCATGTTTACCTACACTACAACACCATTTTTCTCCTTTAGGATATGATACTTTTTGCCTTATGACACTGTAATAATGTAGACACCAGATCTGGGTTTCTTATATTGGGTTCTTTAGATTTTTTATCTAAGTATGTTTATTGTAAACCATGGATACTAGATTTATATAAATGTATAATATGGAAGTAACCCACTGATTAATTATTAGATTTAGTATATAAGAACATCCTTATGTTTTTTGTATAGTATAGATTATGAGGTTTTTCTTGAAATAAATCTCAGTCTAGATACTATATATATAATTAGATCTAGTAATGATGTACCTAGGTTTAATAAGTCTAAAAATGTGCAATAGGATTTACCCAATAATCGCTTAGTGCATGAGAATGGGCCTTACTATGAACCTGTATTGAAAGTCCTAGGATACATGAATTTTATAATTAAAATTTTATTCAAATCACTTATAATGTATTGGAAGAAGTCATATCCCCAATAAAATTATTATTATTATTATTATGAGATTAGATATGGCTAAATATTTCAATTTATGATATGTATATCACATTATTTGGGATTATAAATTTTGTTTTAGAATGATATTATCTAATATAGTGTATACCATCATTTAGAAATTAATCGAAAAATAAATAATGGAAACCACATCAATGAAGATAATCCAAATTATATTAATGATCATTTATTTTATGGGTTTAAACTAGGATTTTTATTTTATAAAGTTTCCCAACAATTCTCATCATATGAAGAAATAGTATCAAGTTATAACAATATGTATAAATAATTTCTAATGTATTATGGATTTAATTTGAAGTTCTGGAATATGAGGATGGTTGGAAAAAGTGTAGATAAAGGGATTGAGTGAATGAATTGGTTTCCAATATATGATATTTTTTGAAAGAAAAACACTAGTAATTTCTTGAATGGAATGAGAGTTTTCTATATGTATAGTGATAAAGGACACAATTATTATTATTTAAATGGAATGAAAAATTATTACAATGATAAATAATTAAACTATGAGAATATAAAACACGATGAAAATCAATTTCTCAGGTTTCAAATGAATTAACTCAAGAGAAACTATTAGATCATTGTAATGATTTTCATATTTCCACAAACAATGTGGAATGATTAATGATATTTTGTTTGGATTTAATAATTATGTAATTTTATTATTTTATCATTGATATCCTAGTTATAAAAATTATGAATAATATATGGATTTTACTCTATAACATTTTCATTATGGATTTGAATGTGTGTGTTGAACAGTGCTGATGACCAAGATAAATGATGAAGTGGAAAGTTGAACTTCTTGTATAACACATGATTGAGGACCCATAATTTTCACATGATGTTACGATAATGAAGTTGTGATAAATAAAAAATTTATATAGATGAATTAAACATGATGCTACTGATTACCTTGGTTATACTTATTGATTTGTTGACAAAGTGGTTTGGGCTTGATGGATTGTATAACATTTTTTGGATTTAAAGAATATATCCATTAATAATTGTTTTTTAGTTAATAAGAGAGCATTAATTTCTTAATATGTTTTCATATAAATTATTGCCATTAACATGTTTCAATATAATTCCTAATAATGGTGTTCACATGTTATGTTTGCAACAATTAAGAGTTACTTCACTTTTTTCTGGGGATTGATGATAAGATCATTTTGGAAATTCAATGACCTAATTTATCAAGTTATGTATCTTAATATTTTGGAAGGTCCAAAAGGTTAACCATTTATTAAATGGCTCATGTTTAACTTTGTTTGAGGATTTATGAATTAATGTATTACTTCACTATATATACTTTTATGCATATTTTATAACTTGTGATAACTGTATTACTGTTAGAAAATAGTTGGAGACAAATGGAAGGACTTGTAACTCAATTATGGTTCCTACAATATATTACAATTTAATTTTAGTGCATCAGGCAGTAAAAATTCATTTTGGGTTAATCATTTCGTATAGTAAGGATAGAATTGGAAATTGATCAAATAATAACTAAAGCCTTAAATTTTTCTTATTAAAATATATCAAGAAATTATATATCATTATATTTTTAGAAAATAAAATAATACACAAAATTTATTAAAAGGATCATAAAAAAATATAACCCTGTTACATTCTTAACTGATAAATCAATTAGTCTTTTAAATATGAATAGATTTATATTTTGTGGCCATTAACATTCCATTTATCATTCTTCTACTTGTAAACAACCACCTCAACCACTCTCTCTAATTAGTTAAACATTTCTACCATTTCCATGTTTTAATTTACCATATTTTTTATCCTACTGGGAAACCAAGTTATGTGTTATTCTAGATGACCTTCATACATCCTATTCATTATAATTAAGAGGGTATTTTATTCACACTTTTTCAATATGGGTTTTTTAAAATGGTATTTTCAAATGTCAAAATATGGATTACTAAAACGATTTTTAAACTGCAAGAATAAAATTTATTATTGGTGGGGATAATGCTACCTTCCAAAATTCTAAAATAATTGATCGTATTTCATAGCATATGTCACACAAAACACCAAGATTAAAAGAAAATATTTCACCTTAATACTTTATTATATATATTTTTAAAAATAAATTCATTCTAATAAATAGATTGAATTACACTGAACACTGAATTTAGCTTTCATTACATGCACCATTAATTTGATCATACACTACATGTAACATTGATTTTATCTTATGTTACATGCAATAATGAGTTTAAACTAAAATGATATGTGATTAAAATATTATTATTTAATGTGATATTTATCTCCTATAAAAAACTTTTGAGGGTATGAATATGATTAAATAAATAATGAAAATATATATTTTACTCATATTCATTTATTACAATACAAATAATGTGAATTTAAAATAAGAATAAATGTTTCCTAAAAAACTATATATCTTAAAAAAGAAAGTTTAGTCTCTCTTTGTGAATATAATATAAAATAAAATTTTAAAAATTTTATAAAATTTAATTTAAATAAATAAAAAACATTTTTTACATAATAATACCTAAATTATCATTGCATGAGTTTTTTTTTCAATTATTTAAAATTTTTATTTTTTATAAAATGTGAAAAATAATGAATTTTAATTGAAAAATAACTTATCATTTATATAACTTGTTATGTTAAATTATATTTTTAATTTACATAAAGTAACATTATTTAAATTTTATATTTATTCATCTTATTTATTTTTGTGATATAATTTTTATATGAAATTTTTATTTATAAACATTATGAACTTTTGAAAAATTTCTCTTGGAAAACCATCTTTCTCATTAAAAAATGAGGATATTATAACCTTTTTAAATTCCATATACTGTTATATTTTTCAAATAAGGGCATGAATTTTATCTATATCTTCTTCAATAAAATGGGTTACAAAATTATTATTCATGTGTATGGTGGACTACTACCTCACAAGACAATTTATTCATTCTTCCATTTCCACAATTAATGGTTGGGTATGATGATGAATATAAAGTATATATATGATATTTATAACATAAATATACCTATTTTTTATTTATATAATATATTTATTATTACTATACATTTCTTATGGGATATAAAAACGCCGCACTTATGTATGGGGGACTACCACCTCACGAAGTGATATAATTCATTTTTCACTACTATTTAAATGGAATTTAATAAGGTTAAATTTAATGATTTTATGAGATATAAATGATATAATTAGGTTATTTATGAAATATTTATCATTATCCAAAGATAATATACTATTTATCTTTTCACTCTCTTAATGATGATGACATCAGTCGTGTAAATGTGGACTACCACCTTCACGAAGATATGTGACTCTATTATCACCACCACAACACATGGATTAGTTATATATGTATATTTAAAGAAAATATATAGTCTATATGATTTTATTATCATTATAGAATAATAAATTCTTACTAACCTCATTTCCATAATGATCATTGAAATATTGAAATGCATCACATGTGTACGTACGACTTATCGTCTCTATGATTGTAACAAAGTCCTTTTTCATAACTATCTATCATGATATATTTTTAGGGAAAAATATATTTATAAATTATATAATTATGAAATTATTATTATTCTATATATGATATAAATATATAATATTCTCAATAAAACATGGATGATAAAACAAGGCAATTAACACTTAAAAAAATGAAAATAAAAATGATTATTAATGAACAGCTGATGTGATGTTATAAAAGGATTATAATGAAATTATAAATGTTAATATAGTTCTATAATATATCAATAAATTTCTTACAAACACTATACTAGAGATTAAATCACATTTGACCAAAACATAGTGAGACTTAAGGGAGTTATTAACTTAATTTTTGTTCATCAGGTTAAATTCACACTTCATTAATTATATCATTCTAAGATTATGATTATAATGTCTTTTAATTACATTATGAGGTATTTCAACTTTTATGTGTATATATTATTAATAAAAATAATTCATACATTTATTAATTACCACTTCAATGTTATCATCATTGTAACAATTTATTTCACAATATCATTCTAATAGAGATTGTTTGTTTTTGAATTTTAGTTGAAGTATATTATTTGACCATTTCTTAATAAATCTATTTTATTAAATTATCCTATGTTTATTAATGATGTTTTAAATTATTAGAACCAATTTCCAATAAATTGGTACATAAATTAACTGAGAAAATATGTTTACTAAAATCGGAATTTATTTCTCTCTTCGATCATGAAATTTTTCTTTCTATCAAAACCATGTTTTATGAACATGTTTTAGAAAAAAAATTTCACCTTTTAATAATGATTTATTAAAATAATTATCCCCCATTTTTTTCAATAATTTTTTTTCAATGGAATCAAATGATGTTTTCAAAAAAAAATTGGATTTGAATTAAAATTTAAATGAAATATTCTTATTGTTTTCTTAACAAGGAACTTACATAACCACTTTATAGTGAAAATTTTATTTTATTTTTAACATATTAAGAATATTTGGAATTAAATGGTGTCATAACCACCATTTATTTGATGCATATATTACATATTTACAGTGATCTTTTCAAATAATTTTTTTTATAAATCTTTTTAACGGAAAATTATTTAAAAAATAAAAATGAAAAGGATATTTTTTTATAGAATATTTTTAAAGATATTTTTATGTTACTTTTATTCATCAATGAAAAAATCCATTTATTCTTAATATAGTGGCTATATGTTGATACCATCGTTATTCATCCGTTGGATGGTTTATGATTATTTTTGAACAATTATATTATTTATTTTCACTTCCTCATTTCATTTTGTAGTAATTAATATCCCTTAGAAGTATTAACTTTAATTTGATCATTACAGCATAAATTTCCCGAAAATACACATTTTATGAATCATTTATATTCTTATTTTTTAAACTATATCTCATTTTTACATATGTTGTTTCACATTGAAAGTTATTTGTTTTACTGGGGAAATATTGACAAACATGTATCGTTTAATCAATGTTGATATATGATGTTAAGGAGAATTATGCATGAATTAAATTGATCATTAGATATATGAGGTATTATTTGTACCTATAGTGATGGGAGGGTATTGGTTTTATATAGACACTAGATGCAATGGTAGGTCTCTTGAGACACTCATGATTCTATAATATTAAATTGTTTTTTGTCTTTAGTTTAAACTGTCTTATGAAGGTTTTTCACGCTAGGAGTATAATATTCTAGAGACATGGTGTCCCATAATTAATAATATCCCAAATTAATAATTCAATTATTATAATCTATGATATTTTTTGATTAAATTTCATGTTTTTTAGTTATTTACCTTTCCATATTGATTAATCCATATCCGGTTATCTAAATTTAATGTTATCTCAATTATTTTACATTCCATATTTATTAATTATATTTATTAATTATTTATTCCTCTATACTGAACACTTATAGATCATTTTAACTCACCATTAAATTTTTTTTCCTTTATTATGAATAAATGTGTTGCACTATTTTTCATATACAAGGATATTTTAGAGGTAATAATGTTATTCTTTGTAAATAGTTGGTTTTAATTTGTGTATTCAAATTTAATATAAGAATAAATTGTTTATGTACTTTAAAAATACAAATAAACTATTTGGTACTTCATGATTTAATTCCTTTTATCTTATTCCAATTTAAAAAATCAGACTCTACCTTTAGGTTTCTCGGGATGGTATTTCAACAATTCCAACATCATGGACATCCTAAAAATTGTTTTCAACTACATCATTCAACAATGTTGTTCGTGTCCTTTGTGGTTATTAGATTGATTTTTGTAACACCTCTATAAATAAAATTTATATGATAATATTGTGGTTAATTATATTGATATTTTCAATATCCCAAAAACCTTATTGATTCTTCTATCCCAAAACATTGTGTTGATTATATTCATTTTCCATTTTAAACTATACATAAATAATAATAGGTACATGTGTCACAAGGATGATGGGGCCTGACTCTCTCTATCTAGTGGTAGATTAGGGTTATTAATGGATTCATCTAATTTTCTATTACCTCGTTGATACTTTGATGTCCATTATTACACACCTAAGGATTTTTTGATCACTAAATTACATATTTTTGTGGTGATTATGTAGTGGTGGATGCTTCAGCGAGGATATTGATTGGTGAAAGCACGGCGGTGGTATTGAGATATGATGTGGATAAATTTTTTGTTAGGTAGGTGATCAGCACAATAATGATCGACGCAAGAATAGAGGCAGGTGATAGATCTGGCAAGGGAGTGCTAGTTGTGGGGGAGGTAAACTACACAATCACGATAGGTGAAATCATGGAGTCGAGAAAGAGATATTATGTGGGTGTGCCTATTAGTGGTGAGAAGATCCATGATAACATAGTGGTCGTCATCGTGAGCACAACATCGGGTGTACCTATTGTGTGTTAGGAGACTATGGGGACTGATGCAGTCGATGTGAGTTTTGTAGTTCCTGATGATGGTGGTGCGGGTGACTCGCCTACACCGAGTGTTAGCAGGGAAATTGGTATGTGTAGTTCCTCAATGGTGATAGAAATGATTTTAACCTACACGGCTATGTTTGGTTGTACTATGGCGGCAAGTGATCATATTGCAACAATGATTAGTGTGGGAGGCATGAAACCTACATCGGGTATGGCTATGGTGGTCCGAAGATTTGATGTAGCTGTTTCTGGAAAGGCTACAAAAAATAAGACTCTCAATATAAGGTACATTGGGAATGTGAAAGATTATTTTTTGGAGTGAATTGTTATAAAATGTCATACTTCTAGCATGACTTCTAACATATAATTGATTCTTGATAGATTTAAAATCCTTGAATACTCTATAATTACTAGGTTTGATCTTATCATTGGAATAAATTCATGGAAAGTTGAGGACTTAGTTCAGAAGCTGATTTGTATATGAGGTTTCTCTATATGGATATGTATCTCCCTGGGTAAGTGATTTTTTCATATCATTTATTCATTTAATGATTCAAAGTAAAGGGCAAGGGGAATTGGTTCAGTTTCCTTGAAACCATGTATGATATGATTTCAAGAGTGAGATTTCCATTATAATCCCTTTTCAATAAAAAAAATTTATATCTCAAGTCTGGATTAAAAATATTGTACATAATTGGATTATGTGGCATCTAAAATTCTTATATGATATTGCATCTACTGTGGTAATTCCTACTAAAATGGATTGGAATACTGAGATTTCCAAATTTGGTCACTATACTAAGATATTGATAGAGGATGATCTAATATTTTTCTTGATTCATAAAGTTGTTCTATTAGCCCTGGATGATGATATTACTTTAAAATTGGAATATTAAAGACTTATTATCTTTTGTTAATAGTGTAGATTCATTGGTCATGTCATGGGTAAATGTCACAAGAATGTGGTTTTGTATTTTTGTTCCTTTAAAAAGAACCACTTATCTTCTTATAGGATGAATGTGAAGAAGCAGACTTCACATAATAATGTGGAAAGTCTTGGTAATAGACAACCCACTCTTGACAAAGTAAATGTGTGGGTTAGAGATTCTTCATCAAATTCAACCATGGAATTGACACCAATGTATCATGGTTTACAGAATATAAAACTGATGTTAGTTCCCAGACATAATGAGTGTTCCCAAGAAGATGATGGTGGCCTACGACCAGGAGGGAATTGTCTTCAAGAATCTTCTCATGTAATGGAGGGGAAAAAATATGAGTGATGAAAGAACTATTTCAAGGATTCATGAAGAAATTAGTATATTAAGGGAAAACCAAGGAATCCATGGAATGTGGGATGATATTAAGGATGATTCCAAAAAAAATTCATCCTACAGTCAAGTTGTGTCTAAAGGGAGAGATGTGGTTATAGATACTGATGGTTTTTATTATGTTCCTCCCCATAAAGCTAGACACATAAATGATTAGACCTATCTAAAGCCAAATATGTTCACCAGGTCTCATGGACCCATATATTTTGATTCTGACTGGTAAGGTGATTATGAAGATTAATATCTGTGTGATTATGATAAATGATCTATTTTGGGATCTCGTGGCACGGGGGAATGATGTTTTCATGACCCCATCCTTTACCTTTCTGTACTATATTTTTTAATTTTCAATAATAGGGATCTGCTTGAACCTTTATAGTAATAGTTAATGTTTCCTTATATTCCAAAATTTAATAGCTTAGTATTTCTATAATTGTATTATGCTTAAACATTGCTGGAATGAGATTAATATGGGTCAATTCCTTATATAAATCCCTTGAAAAATATTTTTTCCGCAAAATTAATTCATCCTTTTGTGTATCCTTGTAATTTTCTTTCACTTTTGTTATTGTGTATCATTCAATATATAAATTTCTTCATTTTCTATTCTTATTTATATTTTATAAGCTTGAAGGTAACATTTCCCTTTGTAGAAAATCTAGAATAAAACTCCACCTACACAGTTTCATGACTGAAATCCATCATGAGATCAATTGTGAAAATTTAATCACTAACTTCTAATAGTATTATTTCATGATTTACATTAGCCATAACGTTTATGGTTTCTATGAATGGCCTCTTAAGGATAATGATAACAAGTCCCTGTTCTTTTATCTTGAGGAGCAAAAATTCAGTAGAAAAAAAGTCTTTTTCCACTATCATATGAATTGATTGAAGAATTTATTAGTTATATTTAATTAGTCAATCATAAATATTTTTTACTATTAATTTGATTATTAGATCACCAAATCTGGAATTTTGAAACACACATAGGGGTATGAGATTTAACCTATCGTTCATGTCATATAGTTCCTTCCCAAATATGTATGCTCCAATAGTACATGATATAGAAAAATTTCTAGGTACTCTCATATTTAGTAGGATTTTCCACTAAATAATATTATAGGATTATAAAATTTAGGGTATAATTCTAAGATCCTATACAGTATTATTATTTTATGTAATCTCCTTTTAGAATTTATTATATATTTGTATTGGAAAGATTGGTTTTTAGAAATTATATTTTAATGTGGAGAGTTTTGAATTTTTCATGAATTTATTATATTGGGTCTCCAATATTCCTTTGACAATACTCTTTATAAATTAAATAGAATTATTATTAGAATTTGGATTCTTGTATTCCACTTTATTTTACTCTTTAATGCCTTATAATTTTTTTTTATTTTTACATTCTCCATTATTCGTTCTTCATTATCCTCTTCCGTTGACTCTCAGTTTTGTCTTAATATACTTTTTTATTTTTATTTATCATTTTCCACCTCATTTTAATGAATATTTTTATACTTAAAATAAAAAATTCCACTTATATTACCTATTAGATCTGTCATCTTCTATATTTTATTTTTCTCAATACTACATGATAGTGTACAAGGTAGTTAACCAAAAACATTATATGAAATTATCATTAATTGATTTTGAAGTTCAAGTAGTTAATATTTATATTTCATCAGTTTTTTTATGGAGTGGTTATTTAATTATCCAAATTTTAGATAAATTTATTAAAAACATCCTTGAGAGATTTTTTTGGTGGTTGGCAGGTTTTCTGAGGATATAATTTTTTTGAAGGATTATTATTTTTAATTCTAGGGTTGGAATTTTTGAAATTGTAAAGGGCATTTATTTGAGGATCATATTTTTTTGAATTTGATTATAGATGAATTTTTTGCCACCTTATTGATGGTTTTATCCTGTATTTGGTTTTGGGTAAGGTTTTACAGGCCTCTGTTGGTTGTATGTGATTTGGGATTATTATAGGGTATTAATTATATCATATAATGTTTTATTTAATGACTTGTTATCATTAAATATATCTATCAAATATTGATAAAAATGTGTCCCTACACATATATAATAATATTTTAAAATTATTAGGTGTTTTATCTGGGGTGGAAGATGTAGTTGTTGTGTTATGAATTAGAAATCATCCACATTTATTGAAATATATTCCACTTGGAAAGATAAATGGATTGATTCATCCACTTAATTAATTCCTCTCCTCGGGAACCACTATCACTTTTCCAAAGACTATAATTATAATAGATATCATAGAGAAGGCCACATAAAACATTAGAATTTTTAAAAATTAATCCCCAATCCACTAATTCATTGTAACACCCTATAATTTTATATGTAATTCCCATTAAGTATATATAGTGTTTGATAGTTTTTGTTACATACAAAAATGAACAAAATGGAAATTATATACATAACGAGTGAGTGGAATGAATTATAATACCACTAAATGTTACATAGTTTGTAACATTCCTAGATTTGTGAATCCATTATTAATAAAAACTATAAAACTACAATCATCATCATCATGATATACTAGGAAGACCATATCGGTCATGAAATCTATATAAGGAGTATAACATTTTAGAAAGATTATAATAATCATGATAAATAATTTATACAGTAGAAAATATATATATTAAATAGATACATGTATGTTTTGTAATTGTGTGTGTAAAATAAAATAATTTAAATCACATATAATAAATATTTTTTTGTAATTAAATAAAAAAGGATATAATTAATTAAATTGTTTTTTATAAAAGTATGTACTTTTATTTGACACATATTATTATTATTACTAAATAATGATTTTAGGTTATTATAAAACTCAAATAATGATTCTAATTAAAATATATTTATAAATGTTTGTGTTTCGGTCAGCATTGCATCCTTAATGAATAATATTATAAAATTTACATCATGAATGGTTATAAAACCTAATTTCTTTATCTATATTGTAAAAAAATTGGTAATTATATTTTCAAAATTATTTAGTGGTAATATTACAAATTATATTCACCAATAAATTTAATTATTTTGAAAATCCAATAATGGATAGAAAACATTTTTTTATGCATTCAATGTGAAAATCACCATTATATCCCTGAAATTTCCTTAGGGATATAGAAAGTTATTGAAAAATTATAATAAATAATCATTATAAATTTATAGGTTCTGCAACCATGATCAATGAGAAAGGACAGAAGCATTCAAGCTGAAGTTTGTGTGAAAAATTATAACATTTAACACCATAATATTAATTCTAAAAATAGAAAATTAAAATGAACATGATAATGAAAAATAAATCATTAGTATTTAGTAAAATAAATATGAATAATTTTATTATTAATATGAATAATAAACCTAAATTTATTACTCATGGAGTTAGAGAACATTCAACCAACAAGATGTTCTGGGTATTGATTTCTTTCAAATATTACTTTAAAATCAAGAGTGTTTGTAACTATATTTCATTTTGGAAACATTGGAGGTATTTTCACCCTAAAAGAACATATATTTTATTATTACATGTTAATTTCTATGTTATAAATGTCTCTTTACCGTTTCACATCCCTTTTGTTCTTAATTATATTAATTGTTTTCTTGTATATAGGGTCTTCCTTACCTCTTAATTTTTATCTTGTAACCATTATACACCATATACATGATTTTAATATTTATTTATATATATCCTTATCCATAATTATATGATGTCATGAGACATTTTTTTTTGAAACTAAATATCATTAATAAATTGTGAATATAATATTAGTTTATGAATTTTCAAACTATTATATTATCTCACCGTTTCTTGGGTTTTAAATTTGAGTATTACTTTTCATGTTTACATAATTCTTCAAAGTAACATTTATTTATTTCTCCATTGTTTTTATTAAATATTATTTATCATTATTATCATTTTTATAATACAAATTTTCCAAATAAATCATATGTATGTTTTTCTTAATTAAATTTTATAACTGTCTTATAAAGTGTGGATTCATCTATGTCAATATCCATTAATGTTATTATGTTTCACTGGGAATAATTTTCAATGTAATAATATATTTTATTTCAATTGGAGAATAATTTGTATTCACTATGATGGTGTTTATAAAACCAGTTTCTTTCTCAAGGATTAATTCTTCTATAATGGAATTATGTATATTCTCATGTACATATGATATACAAATATATGTATTTTCACAATATGACATGTTAGAAAATAGATTTACATCCCTCGAATCCATTGGGTAAATATATTTATCTCATAAGATAATGAGGAATAGGTATTGAACCAAATACACAATTTTTTGGGTGGGATCAAAAATTATATAACCATCAAATAAATTAGGTAAATCAATATATCTCATGATATATAAGTGAATAAGGAGTAAACCCAAACCATAATTTACTATATCCACTATATTTATTTGTGGAGTAAGTAAGAACAAACCCGAAAGAGATTTTATTGCTCTATGATTATAGGAATATGGATTCAACTGAAACCCCTTTGGGATTCTATCCACTATGTGATGATGGCCATTGTCGTAACACTTTACATAATAAATGATTTTCTAATCATATGTATATTCCACATTCTAATTCCTCATTTCTAATTTTAATATAAAATACATTATTAAATGATTCATTATTTATGACCTATTTTTTATTTGGTATGAATATATTTTTTAGGTTTACTTAACATGATATTTTTCTCCTACACACATACTCATATTATGACAAAATTTTATATTCAGTTAATATCTCCTATGTTCACCAATTTGTGATCATCCAATTTCACCCCTTCTTATGTTTCCATTCCATGGTTAATGAATAATATTATTATATATGATTTATAAAAAATGGTATCATGAGAGATTATTATTTTTGGGGTATTTTAAATAATTTTTGTTAAATATGATGGTTATGAATGTACAATATAATATAATAAAATACGTATTCTAGGTAGAGATATTTATTGTGATATTTAGTGAATATTCTTAATGAAATAATGTAATATGTTAGTATGTTAATATTGGGTCATATATATTGGAATGGAATCATGGTTTAGTTATTTCTAGTGACTATGTTTTGAATAATAATAGGATAAAGAATAAAACAACCTTGAATAAACCCAAAAGTGAGCTAACATGAACATAAAATGTGATGTGTTAAAATGATGGTTTCATAAATCAATACATATTAGGATTTATTTCCACTATAATATATTTTCTTAATCTTGTTATTATTAATTCATGCACACACGTACCATTTTAGTTTTATTATGGGACTAAAGATAGAATCACTAATTAGGGAGGTGATAGGTACACTCAATGCATCTTATTTTTTTCTAGATCTATTAATGTATTCATAAAATGAAAAGTCTCTAAAAATTATAATTCAGATCCTTAATGTCTATATATTAAATTATTTATTGAAAATTCTAGTTTATTGATTATTTCAACCTAATTATATTTTTCATGTATAATATAATTTTTTTGGTAATTTTCTTCCTGAAAATCATATTATTCCCCATTTAGTGGAATTTTACATGATTTTGGTCCCAGATTGGATCTATCTACATAGATATCAAAAACAATTCTTGTATATTGAAGTCAAGTTTTTTGTACCAAATTATATTGTGATCATATATTAATAGAAGGATGATTATAAACCCATTTGGAAATTGTTTCCCTTATATGGCTCCCAATACCTAACTATGAGGGTTATTATTCTCAAATTATTTGGTAGAGACTCAATAGTTAAGATATGTCAATTGTGAAAGAATAATTTTATATTATTCATGAAGAGTTTCCAATTCTTCCTTAAAATATGGAGGTTTAATTATCCATATAATTATACATGGTGTTATACCTATATCAAAGACTCTTTGAAGAATGTACCCAATTTAATTAATTGAATTGAATAGTAAAATCACATAGAACCTATATAAGGGTTTTATATTCCCTGATTATTTACAATATGGTGAACCAATATTATTTTTATGAATAAATGTGTTCTAAATTTTATCTTTATTTATTATTATAATCATTACAACATCATTATCACCAACACGTATCATTTTCCCCCGAACAGATGATGTGTTCAATCAAGAAATAGGGGATTAATACTTTTCATATGATTACCATCAATCAGGATATCATCAATTAATGATTAAAAGAGAGGTTGTAACCCATATATCATTTTGTATAAGATATAGACACTTTGAATTCCTTGTGATTTCATTCATACCTACAAATTACCTTCTATATTCATGGATCTAATAAATGGAGTCTTTAGATATTAAATAAATCAATTTAAGGTAGTCTTCATTTATTGAATTCGTATATATTTTATGATAATGTAACACCGATAATATCATTTGGGGGCTATTTTAAAGACCATGTTAATAGAAAAACTTCATGAAACAATTACAATTCTAATTTTTGACTACAGAATCTATTTTCATTTGGTCATTTAATCATAAGTAATATTATATATGTGGATCCTTCAATGATAGAGGTCATTGTATAAGTCTCATACCAATAATTGAAATAGATATCTATAGTTTTTATGGATTATCTAGATGATATTAATACTTTATAGGAAAATATGGATATAAAATCAGTTAACTAAGTTATATTGGAGGGGAGTCAAGTTCCTCTAGATAGATGAATTAAATTAAAATTTCATGAATAATAAGAGAGGATTGGTAATTTCACATTTATTCATAGTATCCTATAATGAAGTAGGGTTTATTTAATAAAAAGTGATTCATCAAAGAAGTTATTGCGGTGGTTTATCTAGAAAAATGACATGTTTATAGATTATACTCACACAAATTAAAGGTACATGAGAAAACTACCCTTTGTGGGATATATCTCTAGATAAATTAATATTTTTATTAATTAAATAGATAAGTATATATATGATGAAAAGTGTCATATATATAAATATATTGACTATATGATATTAGAGAAAATATTCATATAGATGAAGTTTAACATGTTCCAAAGGAGGTGGCTGTATTTTATCAAGGATTGTCACTATTCAATACATTTTATCATTATGAAGGAAAATAAGGTGTATGTTTCTCAATAAAATAGGTTCATGTTACCTTATCTAGGATGAGGATGAATAAAGTCCCAATACTCATGGAATTTCCGTGGATGGACATAGTAATCATAAGGGAAAGGTAGAGACCTCATTTCTAAAAAATTGTTTTTCTACCATCCGTCCATTTTATGTCCGAATAGATGTAGGAGGAATACGTGAAGTTATAGATAATGGTAAGGAATATTATAGATTTCATCCTTTACATTGTTATAAATATATCTATTCAGAAAAATATATGTGTCCCTTAAATACCAGAATTTAATAATGAAGTATTTAATGATTCAATTAGATCGCCATAAACTAATAATAATTGAGTCACAATGATATATAGAGATATCAAGGATCGTTTTTACTAGTATTCATGGAGAAGGATATTGAAAAGTATATATTTGGATTCTTAAAATACCATGAGATTAATTTAATATGAAGGAAGTCTAAGGGGATGATTTGAAAATTATTCATATCAATTGTATGTGGAAGGATAACACATAACCTTTCATCATATGACTTCCTTATACTTAGAATAGACACAATTCCATTTTGGTTATAGTTGAAAACATTATGACTTATGTTCATTTCATTTATATTAAATAAGATTTATTAATCCATTAAATGTCCAATATATACATAAAGTAAGTTGTATAATGAGTTGCATTTTATTAGATAACTATTTTTCCATCAATTTTGGGAACTAATAGTTATTTTATGGAAAAATGTTCTTAAAAGGAGAATTATTGAACATTGGTTAATGTGCAGTTAAATAGTAATTCACTTAATACTAAGTTGAAAAATATGATTATAGTTTATATATAGTTAAATTTATTTTATTACTTACATATCTCAAAAAAATAATTATTTTATCATTGAAATTGATATTTCAATATTCCATTTTTTAAATTGAATATATACTTTTGGTAAAAGATTTTATTAATATAGTTGAATGATATATTTTTTTTATTTATGTTTTATTTTGAAATGATAATTGTCATAATATTTTTTTTTGAAAGTCAATACTATAAGGACTAATTTTCCTGGTAAGAATCATCATTCCACTCATCCCACAATGACGATTCAGTCTATAAGCGTTTTCTATATAGAGGGTTTAGTCTATGAGAAACATCCACCCAACCTGTAAGAATGAATTTATTTATTGTAAATATCATACCACCCCCATTATAATGAAGTTATATAGTTATGATGATTTCCCAACCCGTGTAAAAACTATTCCCATAGATTCGAAAGCATCATGCATCCATGTGTAAGAAACATTTTCTAAGAACCATCAAAATGTATATTGAAACTGAATTTCCAACACATTGAGAATGTATGAATCTTATTATAATAGAGTAAAATTAAACATTATAACTGTATTACCATATCAAAATCAAATGAAAAATAAGAACAAACCTCAAGACATCATGATGATACAAACAATAATGAATCTAATATGTGATAAAAGGAATCTTGAATAAGTTAATTGAGGAAGGATTGCATCTGGGTTCAACTTGATTTTAGTTGAATCCTATCACATGTATAGAAGTGCTTTATATTTGAGGGGTTCAAATCTAGTATCCTTAAGTATGAAGATCAATAGTGAAATATATACCTTGTATATCAATGATTCAAGGATGAATACACTTTCTGTGAGCTCATACTTAGAGTTGAAGTGCGGATTTATTTTAAAATATAGGATCATGGTGGAATCATTCATTAAATTGATCAATGAAGGGTGAATAATATACTAGAGGCATGGGGAAGAATTTGAGGTAGTAATTTTGAGAGATCAAGATCAAGAGATGGGATTTTACATGGTAGTAAAATTTCTCTTATTTTTCTTTGTTCTTTAGAGAACTCATTTTGAGTTGTTTTTTGTTTTTATTTTTGTTGATTTCAGTATGAATAGACATAGCTAAACATTTTTGAGGGGATAATTGAAATGAATTGAATTCTTTTTTTTTTCTATTTTTGTTCATATTTTTAATGTATTCTATTTTTATTCCTAAATATGGTATCACTATTTACTTTTCTTATTTCTCAAATGATGTGTTAACAAATTATTTTAGAGTTATATTATCTTAGTTGTTGAAAATAAATTTACTAAATTTCAAAATTGAAAAATTAAGGTGTCTTTTACTAGGAGTTGATAATATCTTATTTCATTCTGTATTATCATTTTTGATTTATCATGATCGTTATTTCTTCATTACTCCATGTACATATTATTGAACAGTAGTGTATTTTATTCTTGTGAATATACAATTGAAGTACATAAATTAAAAGAGGTTATAGTATTTTTCACTATTAAGAATACATTCACTCTTGATTGTGTGATAGATATATTATTACTTTGGATATTTCACTAGGAATGGTTAATTACCCAATGATAGTTAGTTTCTTCCAATCACATTTTAAAAACTATTTTATCCCTTCTATGTTTAATATTAATATAGGAGAGGATATATTTTATTAATTTAGTTATGTATAGATTCCCATAAATCCATATTTGATACCATTTCCACCTTTTTGATTATTTAAAAATTTACTCCTTTACGTCAACCATTTTTTCTAGACTATTTCACTTCTCAATATCACCATAATTAAAACACATTTTATTTTCATATTTTATTTTATATTTTTTCCTTTTTTCATACACGCAATTATTTGCATATATTGGGTTTCTTCATTCTCATCACAATTTAGTATGAGGTTTCCATTTATATATTATTATTTATATTAGTCAAATAACACCAAAAATGGGTTTTCATTCAAATAATACATGTGTGACCAACCAACAAAAATTAAAACAAAATAGTAATTATAATAAAATCAACAAAAAATATAAATCTAAAAAACTTTTTGATCTATTTTATTTTTTAATATTGTGTGATGGTTTTAATGATTTATTATTGTACATTTCTACACTGTGGAAACGTCCCCATAACAACATCATACTTACATACATGAAATTGTAATGAATTTTAGTTCTATTAGGAAAAATGTTAAAAATAAAATATAATATAAAAAAATTCAGAGTGTTGTGAACCTAAATGAGAATTATATTCCTCCTCAACAATGGAATCTAAATTCTATGGGGCCTAGAAATAGGTATTTAAAAATTCCATTATTGTCTTTAATCCATCATGTATGTGTTTATCCCATAGGTATAGGAACTATTAGATAAAATAATCATACCTGTTATTATTATCCTCTATTAATGGGAATCCATATAAGGATTTTCTATAGTTTAAAAGAGAATATTATAGTGTAGTTTAGTAACTATTTTTTTCATAGTCTTGTTTAATAAGAACTAATTATTATAGTAATAAAATCTAGGACGAAGAGTTAGGAAATTATGTTCGTCTAAAAACAAGATGAAGAGATTTTGGAGACCATATATCATGTGTTCAGTTCATTTATTATGATGTTTTATTCAAAAAAAACTATCAGTGAGTTGAAGCCAATGAACAAAATTTTTTCTAAAACGAGAAAGAAATTTTCTACAAATCTTGGGATATATCAAGGTATATTTTTATATTGTTTCAAAATAAATATTTAGTTACCCATATTTTGATGGATGCCTTTCGTAATAGTCCCACTCTTTACTAGTAAATCATCATTTACCACTCACCTGGGGGGTATATTTCAAATATCATATTCTAGGAGTTGAGTAAAATTTTAAATAATCATTCTCTAAAATTTCAATAGGAAATATCTGTAATAAGGACTCAACATATGTATGGAAAAATTTTAACCTACTATTTTATCCTCATTATGTTAAAATTTTTAAAGATAATACACTTTGGTAGAAATTTCTATATTGTGACTTGATTGGGACATATAGAACATTCTATTACAACTTTTACATGCCTATCTAACCCTTTTAAAAATAAAAAAAAATCACTATGTATGGAATCGTAATACATGTTTTAGAGGACCCTTTTTCAAATCATCAAAATCAAGCTCAAAGAAACAAACCTATCTTTTTACAGACTAACCAATGAGTTTTAAAAAAATCTACTACCCCTGGATTCAATACATGGTTGGGAAAAACATTTAGAAATCAATATGGGGATGATTCATTAAATTCAAAAAATTAAACTGGAGGGGATTTTTAGTAAAATGATTATATTAATGGAATCTATTGAGGCAGCGCACATAGATAAATTAGAATATCACAGGTCTACCATTGAATTTTCCTAGATCAATTTACAAACCTAGTTATTTTAAATAGAACAATACCTAGGTGAAAGAGAAAAGGGAATAAATACTATCAATATATAGAATAAACATAATGAAAAAGTTATTTTATTCACAATGAGGTAGGGTCCTAAGAAAATATAATTATTTAGAATGATTATTACGAAAGATGATAGATAAAATATTGAGAATTCTGAAAATAAAAATCTATAAAAAATCAATCTAACAAATAGAAAAATAGGTTACAAACTAATATGAATAATTAATATTAACATTAAAAATATAATCCATAAAAGATGATAAAGTAGAGATTATTTAATGAAGTTATGAATAATGTCAGGAGTGAGGAAAAAGTAAATTACCCTCTTGTTTTACACACTTATGAACCTCAAATTCCATTTCTCCAAAAACATTCTAATTTTTTAGGCAAGTCATTATTAGTTAGAGGTGGGGAAATTATTTATATTATTAAGGAAAAACATGTTATTCAAGTTGGTTATAATCCATAATAAGTCAATGTCTTAGAATCTCACAATAGATGTGAGTTTTAAGCTAACTCATGATGTTAAAAAATCATTCTTATAAGGAATTGGGAATCACACCCATATTCATTTTGTTGAGATAATTAAATATTTAGTCCAAGAAAATTTTATGGTAAATTTTTTTGAATCAATATACATACAAGAAAATTAATTTTTTGGATGGATTGAGATTATAAATATATATATTATTTCTAATAATTGGGAATTTTTTAAATTCAAATAAATCTATTACATAAAAATTTTCTTTCATGTTTTTGGACAACACTTACAACAGTTATTTTCTAAGATAAACCTTCCCCTTAAATAAAAACATGATACATAACTAAAAATAATTCATTATGTTTTCTATGAACAAATATACTAGTGTTCCTCATCATAGATTGACTATATGGATGTCTAAAAAATGGATAATATTTTTCAGAATAGTCCTAATTTTGTAGAATAGTTATACTATCTTGAAGGATTCATATCGACTATGAATAATACTGTCTATGACAAATTACAAGATTTATTTAAGAAATTAAATTCATTTGAATCCATTAATTTCTTCAAAAATTATAATATAAATTTTGAATTTTATATCTTCATGGGGGATCTTATTCTATTACTTGATTCTCACGTTATTCTCGACTCATTTTCAGAAAATGGTGAGAATAGTACAACTTTTTTCACCTATTTCTAAGTGTATGAAAACTAATAAGTATGGGGGTTGATGATATATAATATATGTTTATATAAAAAACAATGTGGACCGTCTTGGGGATATAAAATCTATTCCAAACAAGTTAATGAAGGCAGTGAAGGTTAGTCATGAGTTCAGGTTAAGAATATCCCTGACGCAGGTTCCTGATCACAAAGAGCTTCCTCATGTTGATGAAGAAGGTATCATATTAGGCATGACTCTATTGGAACCTACTTTTGTTATTGAGTGGAAAAATCTGAATGATTATGGGAAACAATTAAGAATTAAAAAGGAAATCAATAAGTTATAGGAAAAAAAATGCATCTTGGGAATGTGGGATGATGTTGAGGATGAATCCCCCAAAAAACATATAGTTAAGCTTTTGTCAAAGGTAAAAATGTTTTTATGGATAGAGATGGTTTTCAATCAATGTCTACTAGGAATGTAAGACATAGGAATGACTATTATTATCTGAATCCAACTATGGTCACCAGGTCTCATGGTCCCTATCCTGATTATGATTTGTATGGTTATTATGATGATTCTTATGATTTTGATATCTGATCATCACCAGTTTCTATTTTCATGAGGGAATGAATTATTTTATGACAAACACCATATTATTTATTTTTTTCCCATTTAATTTTTAATAAAATTTTAATTCCCTAACATATTTGTTAATAACATATAAGAGGTTCTACATTGTTTTTATTTTTTTCATATAGTTTTATTCTAAATTAAATACACCCTCACCATGTTGTTGTGATTAACCTAATTTTTTTCCTATATAAAGTTCAATACATGTCCTCTTACAATTACATGACCCAAAATATTTTATTTCTTAATATTGATTCAAATATAGATTATTTAACCTTTCATGAACCCCAATGGGAATCCTATAAGAGATGTAAATGTTTTAATTGACTATGAAATTTTGGATATATTTTAGAATAATAAAAACAAAATTATAGTGGAGTATAGTTATGAATTTTTTAATATAAAATTTTTAATGTTAATACTTCTCTAACTAAAGTTTGTTTCCCTAAGGATTGATTTTAATATATTTATTTTTTTACTTTTTTGGATAATATTGAATATAAGTGTGTATGGGACCAATTTGAACACAAATTTACACTGTGTTTCCTTTAAAATTAATAGTTCCCATTCTTTCTTTAATATAATTTTTGGTAAACCCTTTGGAAACAATATTTGAAACCACATTTATCACATAGAAAATGTAATTGTAGTGAAAGTAATACCCTTCCTGCTGATCACATTATGGAACATTATGATTTTATGATTTTAATTGAAAATGAATTCTCTTTATATATAAATAAAAAATTTGTGAATGTAAAAATATATTTTGGATGTCATTCAATTTTTGTTAAACAAGGTGTTTGATTCTTATTATCACTAGGAAGATTTATTACTTGTTGTTAAATTTTGAAATATTTTTAAATAAATTGTTGTAAATGTATTATTCAACCTATAGTTATATAATTTTGAAAATGTTATATTTTAAGTTTGTGAAAATCGTATTTAAACATTTCAAACTATATTTTATTAATTCCATGTCAAGGAATGATAACTTTTTTCAAATTTGACGATTTATTAGTTTGATTTAGAATTTTAAATGTTCATTAATCCTTCTTCATCATGGGTATTGTTTTAGTTCTTTTAATGATTAATTTTTTATATT
Source organism: Viscum album (assembly GCA_963277665.1). Classification (NCBI taxonomy): domain Eukaryota; kingdom Viridiplantae; phylum Streptophyta; class Magnoliopsida; order Santalales; family Viscaceae; genus Viscum; species Viscum album. The sequence goes on from OY728122.1 coordinate 1,915,782,269, forward strand.
CCACCATATATTATGTAATTGAATATATATTTTTATTTATCTCATAATAACAATTTATTTAGATTTATAATGCTAGTAATTATTATATTTTTTATAAATAATTAACTTTTTCTTTGGAGTTAAACTAATATTAATCTCATTACATTTCTGGGATAATGAGTTCCTAACATTGGATGGGATTTCTCACTATTGATGCTTCAATTATTGGAAGATTTAATTACACATACTTGAAAATTATTAAACAACCACAATGATTTAGTTGTTTCTAATTAATCCATGTTAAAATATAAGTGTTTTAACGAAGAAAAAAAGAGAAATTACAATAATAAATGAATATAAGTGGGAAATTGGGTAATTCCTTTCCAAATTTTGAAATTCAATAATTTTTGTAAAATAGAAACTAAATTTTTTCCAAGCCATTTTTTTAATTGAATTCATTTATCATTTTTTCGGGTGTTAATTGTCCTTTTTTTGTGTTTGTTTTGTCATGAAATTTCTAATTCAGGTGAATTGGATATATTACCATAATTTTTAGAATATTATTAATTATATATATAATATATTTAATTATTATATAAATATTTATAAATATTTATTATTTTTACATGAAAAATGATTCGCATGACTTCATGAAGACTGTAAGTCTTACGTGCTCACGAGTAATGATATCATTCCCTTATTGAGTGAAATGAATAAGGAGTGGATGACATATTAGAATTATATAAATAATATAATTTCATATGTATCATTTATATGTATATATATATTCATTATTTCTAGAGTTATGAATATATATGTGAGTGGTTAATGGAAAAATAATGGCATCGGTTCGCGAGGCAATAAGCAACCACACATACGAGTGATTGCATTGTTTTCCATTTAATTAAGTGGGACATGGTTAAACATTATTTAATTAACATAATAACATATGAGTATATGTGATATAGATTTGTTATTATATAGGACTATTGGATAAATAATTCATGGTTTTATAAGAATAAAGAAAAATAATGAGCATAATGAAGATAATTACATTCACTAATAGAATCTTCATTTGGAACTCTTCTTAAGGAGACTTGGGTTGGTCTTCTAGGAGGAATAATACTATATAAATTTATAAGGATTTTTTGTATTGATTTATTCATGTATTTTCTAATATATATGGCTAGTTAGGTTTTAATAATTGAATATAGGTGGTTCCCTTTTCATAGTGGGAAAATGGGACCTTCTTAAAAACCAATTGGAAATTTCCAAAACAAAATCAAAAATGTAAAGTAATTCACCTTACGAAAGCATAAAAATAATATTATGATCAATTTATATATATTATAAGGTGGAAATATGTTTATAAAATTGTAATTGTACATGCTTTAAGGTTATTTTAATCCTTATCTTTTTAGTTTTAACCCTTAGTAACCCAATTTTCACCATAGTCATGGTATTTAATATTTAGCAATATTCCCAATTAATTAAGGTAAAAAATTAAGTTAAAACTATTGTAAAATATTAATTATTCTAATTCAAAATATGGAATCCATTTTTCAGAAATAAAATCGAATAATTTGAAGAATTTTTTTTTAAAAAAATCCTGCAGACAAGAGGAAATTTATTTTTTTCATGAACTTTATTTTTCGAGGAAAAGATGATCCTATTTTAACTGTATGAATGGAAATAATCATTAAATTATAAATATTATATATATTCTCAAAATATAATTTAAATTATTCCTGATTATAGAATATTTATATTTATTAAAATGGAAAAACATTATTTACATTAATGAATCATTTAGAAAAATGTGTTTTTAAACCCTAAAGAAAACTCATAGTAAAATCTATAATAAATATCATTCAATTAATATTAATTAGATTAAATATTAATTATTAATACTTATATTAATTATATATCAAATTAAAAGGGTAATGGTACATTTTAATTACTTAATTTATTAAAATAAATAATAGTTTAACAAAAATCATTAATCATCACTATTCACTAAAAAATTATTATTTTATAAAATACCAGAATTTTTTAATAAATGTAAATTTTTCCATTATTAATCAAAATTTTAAGTTTCTTCTATAAAAATAATTTTACTAAACATGAAAAAAAAATTACTTTGAAAATATTTTTGCAATGCATGTCTAATCCATAATTTGGAAAAATATACTTTTAAAATAAAAACAATTATTTTTCTTTTAAATAATAATATTTTATATATAGTCAATAGATAACCATAATTTTCAGATTTATTTATTATTATTAAAACACTCTAATATATTGTCTAGGTTATAATGGTATATACTATTATTGTTCATTTAGACTCGGGGTTGGGTGTTCCGTATGTTATCAAAAATATCAAATTTATTTAAAAATAAATATACCATGAAGTTTTGAGGTGTAATATTTTCATTTAAACCCGGTTTTGTGTGTCATATATTCTATCAAACTCAAAATTATTTCTTAATAATATTTGGGTGTTACATGGTTAGTATGGATGGACCATTCATGCCCTAGAATATATGTTTTGATCTACTCAATGGATTTAAAATGATATTGGGATTAAAACCTTCCCCTTTTAGAGTTATCATATAACTACAGTTCCATTATTGACTTAAAATATAACCATATTAGGCTTTTATTTTAAATGGTCATGAAATCCAACTTTTATGGGTGATTTTGGGGAGTGTAAGATCCATGTGTTATATAAATCTCAAAAAATTGAAAGGTGGATTAAAATCATTTAGTGTCATATTAAAATCATATAATGTTGATAAAATAGATAAAATATTAACCATCAGTGATATTTTTATTTTGAATTATGATACAAGGTATTCCCCTGAATATCACCGGAGGAAATGGTTATGAGACTAAGGAATAAGGGAATGTTGAGTCCCCGATATATTAGAACATTTGAAATACTTATTTATCTGTGTATTGTAGCTTATTATCTTACACATTTAATTAACATATCCTAGTTAAATAATTTGTTCAATGTATCACTATTGAAGATGTAAAATCCTAACCATTCATATGTTCTAAATAGATAGGTAGTTCCAAACATGATTTCTCTTATAGAAAAACATTAGTAGAAATATTGGATACTATATATAAATTAATGTGAAACAATACCACTCACCTAGTTAAAATTATAAAGATGGATCATATGTTTAATGAATCTAGAAGAAAACCATATGTTATAATAAAGGAAAATTAACCCCATTTTTTCATTAGAGTAATGAAATTTTTTGGCAGATGTTTTTTAAAGGAGGTAAAATGTAATGACATATATTGTTTTATATATTTACATTAAAAAATTTATTCGATACCTTTTGATGCATGAAACACTAATCCAAATAGATAATTATTTAATAAAATAAAAAATGGAATTCATTATAAAACAACTAAATTAAAAAAAAATAGTAAAACTACCAATAAAGATAAATGACAAGAAAATAAAAAATTTAAAATTTAAAATTATCAACATCACAATTTTCTATAAAGATAATATTTCAAATTTTAACTATATAAAAACTATTTGATAATATAAATGATATTAATATCATGAAAAATAAATTAAAGAGTACGAGGAAATATTTTATAGATATATGTAAGGAAATATTTTGGAATGTGATATAATATGTAATAAATACAGTAATTGGAAATAACTATGGCCAATAGATAAATTAAGTTATTTTAATTTTCAGTATAGATTTAAAAATATTGTTATTCACACATAATAAATAAATTTGGAGTGAAGTAATAATATATTTATTAACTAAAATGGTTTTTTTATTTAAAAAATTTATTTTTTTCATTACATAATAATTATAATATTATTAAATAGTGGTTTTATGGATTAATAAAATTCAAAGAATGATTATAATACCAATGGTTTTATGAAATGTTATTATTAGAAGATAAATAATTAATGGGATGTGATAAAAATCATTTCATTATAAAAGATTCATTTCATTACATTATAAATGCAGTTGTGAATCACAAACTTTAGTGTTAGTGGAATTACCATTATGGAGAATTGATTATTTTTTATTCAGACCATAATAACATGAGTTATATCTTCTCTCAAAAATATTTTAATATCCTCCATAGGAGTCGGCTGGAGTACATAAAATCTTTTGACTTTGACATCTTGTACACCCCATGGAGTGAAAATTCCAATGCATATGTATTAAACATGAAATATCCAACCCCTGAAGTGAATGAATCATCATTAGAGTGGATTGTGATGGATATATTTTCCCAAAATCATATTGGAGTCTAGGAATCCCTGGATGAGGTTTCATTAATCAACATTCGTTTATAACTCGCTATTATCAAGATGATTTATCATGATCAACTACTTGATATTTAATTCCATAGTATTCGAGGCTCTCTTTATAGAGGGGAGAGAGTTTCCCATTATCCATTCTCCAAATAGGGTGTTCTATGTTCTCGTAATCAATTTTTTATACAGTAAGCATTGTAAAATATTGTGATGGGGGGGGGGGGGGTTTGTCACAGTTTTCGATTGGTTGTGCACTCAGGAACCTATAAAACGTTCCATGACATGAGGAAGATGTTTTGGTGGCCTGGTATGATACAGGGAATTATTGACTTTGTTTCCCGCTATTTAATGCGCCAACAGGTTAAAGAAGAGAAAAAAAACCTTCCAGATTTCTTCATCCACTTCCAATATCTACTTTTAGTTGGGAATAAATATCTACTAACTTTTTGGTTAGGTTGACTTGTACCTAGATAAAGAAGAATTTTTTATGGTTTATGGTTGACCGGCACACCAATTCATCTCACGTCGTACCAATTCCTGATATATCCATAGTTGAGGAGTTTGGAAATCTCTTCATGAATGAAATTTTACATTTGGTAGTTGTTCCATCTATTATGTTTTCAGATGGGGATCCTTAGTTCACTTTACCTTTTGGAGGGACCTTCAGGATGCATTGAAATCTAAGGTCCATTTAGGAATGACCTACCATCTATAGTCAGATATCTTGGAAGGGAATGTTATACATATTCTAGAAGATATTATTTGTATGTGCTTTCTTATATTCAGTGAAACTTTTGATGATCCAATGGATACAGTTATGTTTTCTTATAAAAATATTTACAATTCCATGATCATAATGGCTTCTTTTATGCATTGTATGGCCGGAATTGTAAATATTTTATGTGTTTGTGGTAGATTGGTGAAAGTTCCATTATGGGACCAAGTTTGGGGTATGAGACAACAATAAAGATTTAGTTGTTACATTAGATAAAATTAATGGAACTGGGATGATATAAGTATTATTCTAGTCACCATCGTAATCCTTGGAGTTTATATTTAGACAAGCTATGTTGTTGAAGGATTCACCCCGGATCGGTCATCAATGGATTGGGAGGAAAGGGAAGCTTCCTCTTCTTTTTATGGGACCTTTTGAGGTCGTCAAGAAGGTGGGAAAATATTCGCATTGTTTATCACTTCTACATAATGTAAAATTGATACCTAATGTACCCCATTTATCACTCCTGGTAATGTATATTTCCGATCCACCACAGGTTTTGAGCTGGAGTGATCATGACATTGAACCTAGTCTATCATTGTCTGAGAAGAAAGTCAGGATATTCAATTTTGAGACCAAGGTACTTCATGGGAGGATGATACCCTTGGTTCGTGTGCTTTATAAGAATGGTTAAAATTATCATGAGATGTTGGAACACATGGAAATGAAGAAATAATAATACCTACATCTCTTTGTCAAGGAAGATTCATCATAGGCTTTTTGGGGATATAACATTTTTTTTGGTAGGTTGTAACATCCTGTTATTAATCTGACAGGTACATCAATAAAATTTTAATGGTTTTACCTATTTCTTAATTGGTTAGGTTTGATATGTAATTAGGAGGATACCTATAATGGTTAAGTAAAATATTTATTGGACTATGATATTTAACTGGCTGTTTCGGTAGGCTATAGGAAGGTTACACACCATGTAACTAGGTTACAGATCGTGTAAAGGTTGCTGGAGGCATACCATGAGTAGGTTCATGTCAGCAGAATATTAATACTATGAAAGGATACATGAAATGATGATCCTTTACATGTCTTGAGTTTTTTAATGAATGTTTATTCAATTAAAGTGTTACATTTTTTAATGATTATGAAACATAACTATTTCATGATGTGTAATGGGATTATACATTGTGTAATACCCAAAATTATTTTTTATAACAGGAATCAAAACCGATCTCCCCCTTTTGGATCCTCTACAATTTCACTTCTCTCAACCTGAATCCTTCCCTGGGAAATCATGGTGCAATACAACCCTTATTAATCCTTTCATTCGGCATTTTATCATTGTTTCACTTATGGTGTGATTATCAGGTAAGATTACTCCTTGGTTCGTTGTCTTGTTCTCTTTCTCCTCCTTTTGGATTTCAATAGATCATATTCAAATTTATGGAATTATACTTTTTATTTCAAGATATAATTTCTAGGTTTAATTTTTTGGTTTTCTACAGCATCATTCCTGTTGGTGGATTACGTTGTGGGTGTTTCCTCTTGGAGAAATGTAGGTTGTTCCATCCCATTTCAAAAAATTCAAAAACCTTGAATTTAATGATTTTTTAAATTGTATATTAAAACTAGATTGCTCAAAATATCAATCAACTATTCTCATAAATCCTATTTCTAGTGAATTTGGAGGTTTGAAATGGTTTTGGAATGAAAATTTGGAAAACCCCAATTCTATTGAATCAAGGCCTGTTTATGGAAATTGGTTGATTTAAATTGTTTAATTTAAATTATATATTTAATGGAAATTATTTCGATTGTATTTTTGAATTTAATTTTGGAAATGAATTGTAAAATTTGTGGAATTGGTCTTAAATTGACATTATGATTATGAAAATGTCTTAAAATGTTTTGATAGAAACCCACCGGTTTTATCTTGTTAACATGAATTATTTTTATTAAAAACCAATTTGGTTTTAAATTGAAATTTGGAATTTTAAATCGGTGAATTTGATTTTACAATATTTTAAGTAGTATTAAACTAAATTTTCAATCATTGGATTTGTAATATCACATGAAAGACAAAAGTAGTTTCTGAGTTATTTAGACACACTCTATGATTATACAATATTCTAAAACAATAATGTGTTTTGTTAATATCCCTGATGGGATTGTGAAAAGATTCTTTTATCCAGTGTTAGTGGGATGTGTATATACACAAATTATCATGGTCCCATAGAGAGTGCATAGTCTTATAGCCTTGACCATCTATACCTGTTTGGAAGATGGATATGTTTCTCTCTTGTTTTATATTTGAGATATAAATTGATTTGAATATATTTATACTACTTTACACTCAATATAAATTTATATATATAGTTTTATATAGTTTTTTATTAAATATATTTTTTATCAATATTTCATCATTGTAAATCATTTTCTTGATATATATTTTTCCATCATTTGAAATGTATAGAATGATTTTTTTATGTACTCTTTAAAATAACAAACCTATTTATTTTCAATATTAAAATCATTCATTTGGATAATCTATTATTGGAATCTATTATGGAATCATTGGTGAGACTGTATAGGGACTTTGAGACCACGCCCAATGTAACATCTAAGGTAAATAAAGAGTATGAAATTTTTGTATTTATTAATTTTTTTGAATTAAATATTAATTTTACTTTAAAGGAGATTCTATATTTGGTGGCGTACCCAATATGAAGCAATGGGTTTCTCCACAATTTTATTTTTCACACAAGCCTGGTTCATACTATAAAAATAATAAAAATATATTATTATTATTATTTTCAATGGTAGTTAATGACAAGTCGTTGTATTGGTTGGAATGAGTAGAACTAACCATATTATCAATGAACATGTTTTTTAAATGATTTCACATTTATCTAATAAAATTTAGAGGCATAAAATAAGATTGAATCCATTTTTAATCATAATTACTCTAATATTCTTTAAATATAGTTTTACAGCCTTTTGATGGAAACCCCCTTTTAAATCAAGTTTTTGTCACTTTTAGATATTCCATTGGAAAACTAAACTTCTTATTTATAAGAGGGACATAAAAATTTACTTTGGATAAATTTTTGGTATTTTTCTGATAAAGTTCATTTTTTAATTAATAGTGAAAAATAAACATTTTAGGTCAAAAATACCTTTTCATCTAATTTATATATATAGTTAGCTTGTAATTATAAATGTTATTAAAGTGTAATTGGATAATATTTTTATCATTTAATCTTATTTTGGTTATTAGAAGTAATTTCACTTCGAAATTGTTCATAAACACATGTCAATCCTTTGGTAGTTGTTACTTCTTAAAAACACGTTTTTTTGGTTTTCACCACGAGATGTAATATTAAATTTTTTTTGAAACTTTTTTTGTTTTGAATTTTGGAAAAATGGATTCAATATTTGGAATCAGGTGGTCCAAATTGTTTAAATTTATAACTTTTATTTTTAAATATTATGAAAATTATCTTTAGTAATTATTTTATTTACCATTGTTAAAGGGTAAATCTGGTAAATAAGGGTAAATAATAATAATATAATAATATTAAACAACCCTAACACATGTCCTAGTAAAATTGGATTAGATATGTTTGACCATTGAAATCCTTGGGTCTATTTAGGGACCCCATTGAGCCACTTTTATGTGAAATTAAAATTTTATAAGAATTCATTTAATGTAACGAAAATGAAACATTAATATGTATTTTTTTTTAAAAAAATTATGGGATTATATAATTGATATATTTGATTATAAATAGTACATAAAATATAAATAGATTTCCTACATCATGGTATTTTATTTATAATTAATAGACATCAAATAAATAAATATATTTATCACACAGTGATGATGTAGTGATTACCTTATTAATGAATGATTTGGATAAATGAGATTATAAATATTAAAATAAATCTATTTTAAAACATTTTTTTGACAAATTAATTTTATTGATTATTATTAATTTTTATATTTCAATTAATTATGTTTTTTCTACATAATCATGTTGTTATATATTTTTAAAATGTCGTGATATGAATAGTATAAAAATTGACATAAATGAAATTTTAAAAGAAATAATTTTTTATTAAATGATATAATAGTATTAAAAATATAAGATTAAGGGAAATGTCATAGATAATGTTTATGATGTCATTAATGAACCATTTGAGGTTTAATTGGCATTTTATAGTAAAAATATAAACCATGTAGTATGAATATACAAGAATACTTGGTAAGAGTAAAATTAGTTAACTAAGGGTTAATGGTAAAAGATAAGGTTAAATTAAATAACTAGACTTTTCTAAAACCTATTGGTTTAGGGTTTTAGACCAAAAAACATCTTATCTGTGAAATAAAGTATTTTGGGATCATTTTAAACCGAAAAATAATTTTATAATAAAATAACACTTCAAAACATTCTTAAAGAGCCCCTCCTCCCTTTTATAAAAGGGAATCACACCTAAAAATTTAATCACACCTCCCAAGACCCTTGGCGCATCCAATAACTGCCCAAATAAGCTCCCAACATAGCTCTATTATTCCTAAAAGCCTTACCTTAGACTGATGGCAATTCAAAAAAGCCTTTTTGCTCAAATAAAAGGGAGTTACAAGTTTTTAGTAGAAGAACAAGGAACATATGTGATGAGTCAAACTCAAGGTAAGGGAATTGATCTCAATATTGTTTCACTGAGGCATATTTTTGGTTTATAAACGACCTTCTTTTATACAGTGTATACTTATATCATTTTTATTTTAATTTCATTCAATGTTTTTTCAGAGGAATCTTTTGTTTTAGAAAGCAGTTTACAAAATGACAATGGGAATGTTTTTTTAGCGTACGCGGTGACAATGAAAATTTTGATGTTGCGAGTATTATATGATATTTGGCTTCCCTAACCAGCCATAATTCTTTTAAAAGATAAATAAATACCAAATAATGTTTTTACATATTTTGGTATTCAAAATGGTTTTGATTGAGCATTGATTATTTCAATATGTTGGAATGATATATGGTGATTGAAATGTTCATATATTATATTTACATTATGCTTGATTTAAGTGTTATGATTATGTGTTGTTTCATGGGAATTATTTACATATATGGTTGGTTCCGTGATAAACCGAGGGTGGGTTATCTCGAGATATCTCTCCAATGCATTGGGTAATGTGACGGGGGTATATCTTAATGTTTCTCCTAATTAATTTTCGGAATATATTATGATGGGAATTCCAGACCTAACTCCCTATGTAGTTGTGAAATATAAAATTTAAGGATGTTATGGATGCCACAATTTATATTTATGATTTATGATTTCTATGTGTTATTCATAAATATTTTTTTTTGATGAGGTATGTTAAAGTACTTTTATTTTAGGATTGAAAATTATGAGTTCATTGATTTGTATGTATTGATGAACTAATGTTTTCTTTCCTAATTTTATAACCCTTACTGAAATTTTTATGCTCATCCCAGGTTTTTGAAATGTTTTTCACAAGGTATATAGAAGGGTTAGAGAAAGGAATAATTAAAGAGGATTTATATCAAGAAAATAATTCTTTTTTTATTTAAGAAGTTATATTTTTGTGAAAAAAAATCGATTAAGAAAGAGTATCTGTATTGTAATTTTTGAGTTATAATGTAATAATTATTGAAAAATTCTATAAAAATCTAATCCTAAAAAGATCCTCAATGTTTAATTATTAACTTATCTCAATACTATGTTATGTTTATGGAGAGGCCCTTAAAGTTGGTATCAGAGGTTGTTTTAGATAACTTTTGGAGTTAGGATATTGTAATATTATGATCCATAAATTATTACTAATTTATGGTCAAATGGAAATTATATATCATTTGAAGATTACCATTTTGTTTCATCTAAGATATTTCTGTGTTCATAATGGTTTTCCATAAAGTAAATAGGGTAGTTGTGATTGGATGACATCAAGAGGAAAACAACCTTCCACCTTTGCAACCAGAGATGGTCAAAATTCGAACTGAATAGTTACTTTGAGTGATGGAATAGTTTACTTGGGCTATAAATGGTGGTGGTATCCATGCCGCATATCCTCTAGATCAAAGAAAAATGAACATGTCAGTAGTGGAGCATTTCATGAGGCAATATCACCCATCATTCAGGGGATCATCGGACCATGTACTAGCTGAAGGGGGGAATAAAGCACTAAAAATGATTTTCTATGTCATGGAGTTTTCTAAAAATCAATAGTTTAGTCTTTTTGTTTATAATTTTTATGGTGAAGCTGATTGGTGGTGGTTGATGGTTAAAAATATCTGGGATAGTAAGTATATTGATGCTATTTATTTGGGTGAATTGAAAGGTATGTTTCTAGATATATAATTTCCTATAGCGGTTTAACTTAGGATAGAAAAACTATTCTTGGAATTGAGGTAGGAGGATGACTCAATGGATTCTTGTGAAGAAAAATTCACTCGAATATAAAGGTATGCTAAAAATGTCATACAGGATTTTGAGAGTAAAATATATCATTTTTACTTAGGATTAAAGACAAAGCATCAAATGAATATAGCTTCTCATCAGTTCAGAAGTTATGAAAAAAATGTTCGATATGTGGGGAAGGTGGAAATAGATTTTCTATATGATAAGTTGTTCTTTAAAAAAACATAATAAGAGGTCTAGGTGGAAGATTAAAGGGAATAACTCTACAAAAAAGTCTGACGGAAAAAAACATAAGTTTACAGTTTCTGAATTTTTTTTAAAAATAACCCTACAGAATGCCTTTGGAATTATAGTATGTGCTTATGAGGTTGTAAAATGGGACATATGTATTGTAATTTCACTAAAAAAGAACATACTAATAGTAAAGAAAAAATAATTTTTATAGTTAATAAAATTTATTAAGTGAAATGAAATGGGTCATTATGAAAATGATTGTCCAAAAAAGAACTCATATAAATGAAATAAGTAGAGATATAACCAGAATGCGGTGTTGAAATCCTTTCCAACTACATCAGCAGATGATGGGCCATCAAATTAAGTAGTATTAGATACATTATTTATTTATTATGATTATGCCAATGTGTTATTTGATTCATGGTTTGCATATTCATTCAATTCTGAGAAATTTTCTAGAAAATTATGAATTCTATTTCAAGATATATATCCTAAAAATGTCGTGAAACAGTTGGAATAAATGTTGAGACAAAAATAAATAATATGAACCTTACATTACTTGTGTTTGGAAGAATATACATGTAACCTTTATTGTATTCCACTAGTATATTTTGATGTTATTTTTTGTATGGATTATCTTTTTGTTATTCATGTTAATATAGACTGCAGAAAAAATGTGTTTATTTTCAAAAATAATTTAAATTTGTGTACAAGAATGAACCCTAACTTTTGATAACATATTTGGAAGCTGAGAAACTAGTAAAATATGGAATAGAATGTTACCATTAATATATTTTCGAAAAAGGAACTTTTCATATTAACAATGTAACACTAGTCAATGAGTGAATTGATGTTCTTCTAGATTAGTTTCCTGGTATAATACTTGATCGAAAGTTTAATTTATAGATGACATAGTTTATTATGCTATGCCAATTTCAAATCCCCTATATTGGATGTCTCAAATTGAACATTTAGTGTTTAATAATTATTTTTATGAGTTATTAGATGACAATTTCATTTGAACCAACACATCACCATGGGGTGTTTTTATCATTTTTGTTAAAAATAATGATCGTTCATCAAGACTTTTCATTGATTTTAGAGCCTTGAATAATATAATTGTTAAGAACAAGTATTACTATCCTCATATCGATGATTATTTTGATCCTCTCTAGGGATCTTGGAATTTTTCTATGATTTACATGAGTTCGGGGTACCATCAATTGAATGTAAAGGATGCATACATTCCGAAGACATAATTTTGAACTAGATATGGCCATTATAGATTTTTGGTTATACCTTTTTCAATAACCAATGAACCTGCAGTATTCATGGATCCTATTAGTAGTATATTTTTTGAGTTCTTGTATAATTTTTTGGTTGTGTTTATTGATTATATTTTGCTATATTATAAATGTAAAGAGGAGCATGAAAGTTAATTAAGGGTTTTCCTGGAAACCTTAAAAGAAAAAATATATGTGGGAAATTTGGAAAGTCTGACATTTGGTTATGAAACATTTCATTCCTTTGTCACATTTTTTCTAAATATGGCATAACTAATGATCATTCTAGGAAAAAATTGATAATGAACAACCAAGACACATGAAAATAACCAAGATTCATAGTTTTCTTGGATTAGTAGGTTATTACTAGAGGTTTTTGGAAAATCTTGCACGGTTGTCTATCCCACTAACTATGAAAACTAAAAAACGTGTTATCCTCATCTAGACAAATGAATATGATGAAGGTTTGTCAAAATTGAAAATAATATTGGTCAATGCTCCAGTTTGGGAACTTCCTTCTCGAAATGGTGAATATTTTAGCTACAGTGATGCTTAATTAAAAGGAATTAGTTGTGTCCAAATACAGAATGATTAGGTAATATTTTTCTTCACACCAGTTGAAACCTAATAAGCTAAATTAACCTACACAAGATTTGGAATAATCTTCTATTGTTTTTTCGTTAAAAATATAGTGGCATAATATTTATGAAGTAAAATGTGAAATTTATTTTGATAAAAAAATATTGAAGTATATATTAACTCAGAAAGAATTAATCATGAGATAGAGGAGATGTATTGAATTACTCTTGGATTATGATTGCATGATACATTACGATCCAAAAAAGGACTATAAATTGGCTGAAACTTTGAGTCTAAAGAGTATTGCTACATTAACCATGCTGTATTTGGAACAAGATCATTTGGTTTTAAATTGATGAATTATGGATTAAAAGATATTGGTGCAGATAATTCCTCTATTTTATTATATGGTAGTGAAATTTTCTTGAGTAGAAAGAATAATAAAAGCATAGAGAGAAGATAGTGAGTTGTAGAAAAATGTATAATTGGTTTATAAGGGTAACTTACCAGAATTAAACATTGATAAAGATAGTGTTTTGAGGTTTGGAAAGAGAATATGTATGTATTTTGATTCCCAGTTGAAGAATGTATTATTATGTGAAGCTCCTAGTTCCCCATTTTCTGTTCATCCTAGAAGTACTAAGATGTAATGAGATCTTTTGGAGTATCACTAGTGGGATGGAATGAAAATCGATATTGCTTACTTTACCTTGAGATGTTTGATTTTTCAACATGTTAATGAAGAGATACAGTTACTAAAAGGGATGTTTCATCCTTTTGTAGTGCCGGAGTGGAAATGGGAAAACGTGTCTATGGATTTCGTAGTGGGATTACCAATACCTTCTCGAGGTAACAATGAAATTTAGGTTATTATTGATTGAATAACAAAATATACTCATTTTTACCCTATTCGATATACACTATCTCTAGATGAACTTTCTATATTGTATATTAAAGACATAGTTAGGATACCTAGATTTCCCTTCTCCATTATATCAGATCATGATCCCTGGTTCACTTATAACTTTTGGAAGGGCCATCAAAATCCATTCAGGACTGAATTAAATTTCAGTACACCATTTCTTCCTCAATCAAATAGATAGTCAGAAAAATAATTTAGACATTGAAAATATGCTACATGCTTGTTCAATGAATTACCAGGGATGTTGGTACCAAGATCTTTCTTTTTTTGAGTTTTCTTATAATAACATTTTTCATTCCAGTATACATATGGGACCCATCAAGCCATTATATGGAAATAGGTGTTGAAATCCAGATTTTTGGGATGAAGTAGGTGAAAGGAAGTTGATGGGATAATAATTGGTAGAAGAGATGGAAGATAAAGTTAAATTGATTAATAAGCACATAAGAACAACTTATAATTGGCAGAAAAGTTATGCAGATAACCAGAGGATGGATATTTATTTCGATTTAGGTGATCATGTCTTTCTCAATGTTTTTTCATGGAAAAGTGTAATGTTTTTTTGTAATAAGAGAAAGCTCAGTCTGAAGTTCATTGGACCCTATGAAATATTGTAGAATGTCTATTTCCAATAGAATGGCTTTACGTCAATGTTTATCCTCGGTACACAATGTTTTTTGTGTACCAATGTCGAGAAATTATATTCTTGATCCATATCATGTTTTGAATCTAGAGGTAGTTCAATTGGAAAAGAGTATTTCTTATGAGGAACAACCAGTCCAAATTCTTGACCAAAGAGAGTAAGTGTTTCAGAAAAAGATAATTCATTAGGTGATGGTTTTTTTTAAACCCATATGGTTTAATAGGAAACCTGGGAATCTGGAAATTCTATGGGGGATAAATACCCACACATATTTGATAAGTGAATAAAATGGTGAGGGAGTAATTTTCAAAAGAGGGGAAGGTTGTAAAATCCCATGTAAATAATGAATTTGAAATGTTAATATTTATTAATATGATTTAAATAAATATTAATTTTACTTTAATGGGGAAGCTATGTTTGAGGGCATACCCGACACACAATAATGGGTTTCTCTGAAATCTTATGATATACACAAGGCTGGGTCATACTGAAAATATAAAAAAATACAATATTACTATATTAAATTAT
The DNA here is from genome assembly GCA_963277665.1 of Viscum album. Lineage (NCBI taxonomy): Eukaryota > Viridiplantae > Streptophyta > Magnoliopsida > Santalales > Viscaceae > Viscum > Viscum album. Next base: position 1,915,797,926 of record OY728122.1, read on the forward strand.
ATTTAATGAATAGTATTTGTATTGAAGAGAATGAATAGAAATATTCATATTATGACTAAACATACTTTCTAAATGTTTTTTAATTTATCCTTTGAAATTTAGAGGCTTAAAATGAGAATGAATTAAAATTTATGCATAAATACTCTATTATTTTTAAAAGGTTGTTTTACCACCTTTTGATTCAGAAACCTTTTTAAATATATATTTTTAATTTATAAATTCCATTGGAAAAAAACTTCTTATTTATAAGTTGGAAATAAAAATTTACATCGGGTAAATTTCTGGTATTTTTCTAATAAAGTTCATTTTTAATAAATAGTGAAAATACCACATTTTAAGTCAAAACTACATTTTCATCTATTTTATTTATATAATTATAGTATAAATTTAATTGGGTTTAAAGTGTAGTTGGATTATATTTTTATCCTTTAATCTAGTGTTGGTTATTGAAAGTAATTTTACATTGAAATTGGACATAAACACATGACAATCTTTTGGTAGTTTTTACTTCTTAAAAACATAGTTTTTGGTTTTGAGAAAGAGAATTAGTTTTAAATTAATTTCTAACATTTATGTGTTTTGAATTTGGAAAAATGGATTCTATATTTGGAATCAACAGTTCCAAATTTTGTAAATTGGTACATTTTATTTATAAACATTATGAATTGTAACTTCAGAAATTATTTTATTTACTATGGTTAATGGGTAAATCTGGTAAATAAGTGTAAAAATGACATTATAATAATATTAAACAACTGAAGCATGTTTCCTAACATTATTGGATTAGATATGACAGAGAATGGAAATACTTGTGTTGATTTTAGAACCCCATGGAGAAACATTGATGAGAAAATGACATTTTTTAAGAATTAACTTAAAGTAAAGAAATATAAAACATAAACATATCTTTTTTAATAATTTTTTTTATTTAGTTTTATAAGTGGTATTATCAACTATAAATTGTCATTAAAAAGGTAAAAATATTTATTAAATCATTTTATTTTAATTATAATTTTTATATTTCAAATAAATAAGTATATTTATGACACAACGATGATGTAGTAATTGCCTTATTAATGACTGATTTAGATAAATGAGATTACAAATATTAAATTAACTTTATTTTAAATCTTTTTATTCCATCCATGAATTTTATGGATGATTATGAATTTTTATTTTTGAATTAGTTAATACTATTTGTAATAATCAAGTTGGTATGGATTTTTAAAAATTCATGATATGAATAGTATAAAAATTGAGATAAATGAGATTTTAAAAAAATATTTTGTTAAGTGATATAATAGTCCTAAAATTATAATATTTGACCAAATGAATTAAATAATGTTGAAAATATCACTAATGGATCACATGAGGTTCTATTAGAATTTTATAATAAATATATTAACCATATATTATAAATATACAAGAAGACATGGTAAGAGTAAAATTAGTTAGCTAAGGGTTAAAGCTAAAATATATGGTTAACGTTGTGACCTAGACTTGTCCAAACCCTATTGGTTGAGAGGTTTCTACCCAAAAATATATACCAGTTGAAATAAATTACTTTGAGACCATTTGAAATCAAAAAATCATTTTATAATAAAATAATAATTCAAAACATTCCTAAAGTTCCCCTCCGCCCTCTTATATAAGGACATCAACCCTACAAATTTAATCTCACCTCTCAAGCCCCTTGGATCAACCAAACTCTTCCCAAATAAGCTCCAAAAATCCCTATATTACACCTATATTCATTACCTTAGGCAGAATGAAATTATCGAATGCCTTTTGGCTCAAATCAAAGGGAGTTACGCATTTTAAGAGGAAGAACAAGGAACATATGTGATGACTCAGAATCAAGGTAAGGGAATTTATCCCATTATCCTTTTATTGAGGCATATTTATTTTGTTATACATGACCTTCTTTTATACGATCTATAATTATATCCTTTTTCTTTTAATTTCATTCAAATTTCTTCAAAAGGATTCTTTTGATTTACGAAGCGTTTTACAAAACGACAAAGGGAATATTTAATTTTAACGTACCCAGTGACTATGACCATTATGTTGTAACGAGTATTATGTGAAATTTGGAATCCATTACAATTAATAACGTTTTTTAAAAGAAAATAAATATCATATACCATTTTTACCTATTTTTCTATTAAAAATTGTTTTGAGAGAGAATTGATTATGTCAATATCTAGAAATTATATATAGTGTTTGAAATGTGGGAATGTTATATTTACTAAATTTTTGTTTTATGTGTTTTGATTATGTTATATTTATTGGGAATTATTTACATATATGGGTGGTTCTGTGATAAACTGATAGAGGGTGAGCCTGAGATACCTCTCCAATGCATTGGGTAACGTGACAAAGGTAAACATTAATGTTTTTCCTAAAATATTTATGGAATATGTTGTGATGGGTAATCCAAATGTAACTCCCTATGTACCTGTGAAAGAAAAAATGTAAATATGTTATGGATTCCACAAGATACATTTATGATTTATTATTTTATTGTGTTATTCATAAATCTTTTCTTTTTTTGAGGTATGTTGAGGAGATTTTTTTTATTGAAAAGTATGAGTTAATTTATTTGTATTTATTGATAGAATAATGTTTTCTTTCTTTTTTTATAACAATTACTTAGATTTTTTTTTTATCTGAATTTTTTGGAATTTTTTTTTCATAGGGTATAATGAAGGGTAAGATAAAGGGTGAATTAAAAAATATTTACATCAAAAAAATTCTTGTTTTATATAAGGAGATTTATTTTCATGAAAAATATTCTAAAGAAAAGGTGTGCTTACATTGATAATTTATTGATGTAATGTAACAGTTATATACCAATTCATTAAAACAATAAACCTAATAAGATCCTCAATTTTGAATTCTTGACATAACTCAAGAGTATATTATGTTTAAGGCATGGTCTTTAAACCTTACTTGTGCCTTTGTGTTTTTGTATATTATCTCCTTCTAGTTTATAGTAAGGGGAAAGGATCTCTTGGAGGTGGGTCAAACTATTGAACTTTGGACATTGTGAGTTGTGTCTTTAAATACATGGGATGCTTTCCTCTGGTTTTGTACATGGGATATAGATCCTTGGGATTTAATTACATTTTCTATTCTAGTACATTATTTACATTGGAGTTCATTTTTTTATACATATTAACTTGTTTCATATTCATCCTCTATGTTTTGTGGAAATAATTTCTCATATGAATGTTATGTAATGAAAGGTGCCACCCACTGACCAAAGGGTATTTGAAATTCCATTTAGCCTATGTCATGACCATCTCATTTGTTAGGTTACCAAGGTAACCATGTTGGTTCGTGACACTATAGGTGATTCAATTTTATGAATTTTTCTAATGAATTTTTTGGACAATTATATTCCCACATTGACAATTAATTTTCTATTTTTATCATAACCTATTATCTTTCCCAAATTATAATATTTCATGATTTTTTAATCTTAAATCCCATCTAGGGATGTTAACAATGTTTCTAAAAAATTAAATGATATATTTATTTAGGAAATAGATATTAAAATTTGATATCATTATAAAAAAAACTTACAACCATTTATCATATATCTTCATTTACAACACTCAGGAAATTTCCATTTATCGTGAGAGAAAAAAATTCTTGAGGTAAATTCTATTAGATGAAAATCACTTCCCAATAAAAAACTCATTTAATGTAATAAGATTCAAAATATTTAATTAAAAACCCAAAATAACACTTTATATACAATCATTAACTGATCAAATTAGAAAAAATTGAAATAAATTTCATATAAATGAATAATATTATTCACACCTAAGTGAAATTATAAAAAGTAAAATAATAATTAAAAACAATTCATTAGGATGGATGGTTTTAATTTCATTTTTTATGATTTTTTTCTTTTTATATCATTTTATATTTGGTTGGGATAGTTAAATTGGAGTATGAAGGATTCACGTCCATTTTCCACATTTACACCCACTACATGATTTTTGGGTTTAGTTACAAATAAAATATATTATTTATTTTTATTTTTTCTTAATATTGTTTTTTTTTGTTTGGTAAATTTTATTTTAGGTTAGGTTTGATAGTTTGTTTTTGGTTTTTTTCGGTTTATAATTGGGGTTTTTATTAATTAATGTCATATTTAGAAGGATCGAGTAAAGTCCATTTTGATGGGTTCTGTTAAATTCAACTCATATTGGTTTGATTAAATTTAGTTTCATTTGGTATTGTTCAATATAATATGTTTTATATTGTTTTTTTAAATATTGATACATTTTGGTCACCTTTAGTGTTTTTTTATTTCGTTTCACCTTCTTTTATTTTAATTAGTTTTGGTTAGTTTTTGACTTTTAGGATATGTTTTTTTCCTTTTTTCAATTTTTTTATTTTATGTTTGAGTTATATTAGGTATGGTATGGTAGTAAACTTTATTTATATTTATTTTTAAAATATTTACAGTATCTTTCGTAGATTTTATACTTTTTCAAGTTTATATGTTCATATAATTTGAATCAATTTAAATTTATATATATATTGATATTAATTGAAAATATAAGCAAGTAATTATATAGTTGAGTATATATGTTTATATTTAATGATTACACATATTTACAGGTAAATAAATTTTAGATATTTAATTTCTTATATATTAAATATTTTTGAAGTTATTTTCATGTTTTTATTGTTAATAATATGTTATACGATTAATACTATAAAAAATTAAATATTTAATAACTATATCAATATTTTGATATGTTCTTATTATATTCATTTTAATATATTTTTTATATTAATATGTAATCATTTTTTTATTAATATATTTTACATTATATTTTTTTTATTCCTATTATATTTTCACTACCAATAATGAAAGAATTGTTTCATATATTTTTAGTGGTGTGGATTCTTATAACAATAAATGATTTTTTACTAAGATTTTGGATTTTTTAACATTGTATATTCTGCTTTGATTTCATAATATGATTATTAATTTATTTATCTTGACTTCCTAATCTTATTTTGATAATTTTAAAAAACTTTATCATAATGTGTATAGTGCGTTTCCCAAATTTTAGATACACAATATCCTTTACCATCATTTATTTACTGCTTTTTTAAGACAGAAGAATGATTTCTTGGTTTTTCATTACTCATATTCATAAAAATTATAAACTATTTAAATTTTATATATAAATTATTAACAACTTCAAATTATCATGAAAACTATAAACAATTAATTGTTTAAATGTAAAATATGAAAATTTTATAATTTAAAGTTTTATTAAACTATACGCTATATACAATTTACAAACATTATATAATTTTCAACCCACTATATTTTAAATCCTACTAATAAGTAATTTAAAAACTACATACAAAATTAAAATAATTTATAATCATTCATTTATTTAAGGTTTCCAAGTGAAAAAATACATATATTATTCCGAAATTAATTTATTAATTTTGTTTCCTGTAAATTTAGGTCTTTTAATAATAATTTATCTCATTTTTTATTATATTTCATTCCATTGGGTATGGTTCAGTTCAGTTCTTTTTTAATTGATTAATTATAGGTCAAGTTAGTTAAATTTCATTTATTTTAGTTTTTTTGAGATTATTCAAGTAGTTTTTGGTCATTTTATTGCTATTTGGATCACTTTATGTTTGTTTGGTTTGATTTTGGATGAATCATATTAGTTAGATTTGGGATAGGGAAATTCTTCCTTAGTATAGTCCATTTGTTCTAGTTGTATTTGATTGGTTTCTTTTTATTTAGTTTATTTCAATTCAGTATATTTTACTCATTTTGTGTCACATCTATAATAATAGATTTTATTTGGTTTTTTCATTTGCATTGGAAACTAATTATACTCATTTTTACGTAAAATAAAATTTTCCCTCATCTTATGTCAAATTATTTTTCCCCAATTCTTGGATATATTTTATGATCACCATATTTTTATTTGTTTATGATAACTCCTAAAAAATTAATATTATAAAACAAAGGATTAGTAAAACCCCTAATCTTTTTAAATATAAAAATAAAAATTTAATTAAACCGTAAACCCATTACTCTTCAAATAAGAAAGCATTTCCTAGTATTGTGTTATTGGAAAATTATCAAGTGTTGGTATACCGTATAAACATATATCAACATTAAGGGATATGAAATTATATAAATAATACATTTATGCACCCCATTACTCAACTAAATTCATTTGTCATGAAACTCTCATGATATCACCCTTAAGAAAGTTATAATGAACCAGCTACCAAAATATAAATCTCTATAAATATAATAATAATATACATTTCAATAAAATAAATTTTCCTACCAAGACATGAGACCCTGAATTATCCTAGATTTCATCTCCAATGTGCCTCTAGGAGATTGGTTCTATAGGAATTATTCCATTGGATTTGAACATAGTGTTTATAAAAATCAAATATTCCCTCCCAAATATACTGATAAGTTGATGTTAATCATTTTACTTGACCATAGATTGTGTTTGGTGGTTCCATACATCACAAATTTGAGTACGTCCACACTGCATAATATTAGTATAATGATATGTGAATTAAATATAGAAAATTATTAAATTAATACATGTTATAACAAAAGTAAATTTCCGTTGCAAAATTTACTAGTGTTATATACATATATCTTATTCGGGTATATCTGAAGGTTGTGATGGATCCAAACTATTTGAAAGATCATTACCCCATGTCGAGATTGTGGGGTATAATGTATTCTTGTGATGATTTTTACATTAGAATGTTCATAATGTGATAGTGTAAATGTTGAATGAGAAAAAACATAAATTCCTAGATATAATGGAAAATAATAAATAATTGTATCATAGAATTTGATGGAAGGGGATAAGTGTGAAGTATAGGAGAATAAATTATAGGATAAGAAAATAGTATATGAGAATGATTCTTAGAATAAAATATTGGTGATAGTATAGGTAGTCTGAATATATCTAGTTCCTGTATGGGAAATGTGGGATATGAAATAATTCTATATATATAGTGATGGCCCTTGCTGTGACAAGGTATTACCAGTGTTGCGACTATATCTAGTACCACCACTCATCAATCTTTCAATTTGATAAACAATATTACTTGTATTTCTTTAGAACAGCTTTCTCCCAGTTGGAGGATCATCATTGAAATTAAAAATGATTAATATCATAAAATTATTTTTCATTTAATTTTTATTTATATTTCAAATAGTAAACTCTCAATGTGAACCATAGAATAAATTCCCATCTCATTCATGTGTCAACCATTTTCATATTTCCTCTTCTTGTATATCATTGTAATAATTTTAAATTCTTATATAGGAAAATATATATAAATTTAATTATAAAATCATTAATAAAGTTAAATCCAAACATTAAATAAGAGGTGGCATGATACTGTTAAGGAATAACAATTTTCAATCCAAATAATGGATAGGTAATGACATAATATAATATTTTCAAATTTATTGAGATAAAAATAAAAAAACAATATACTTTGGGAAGAACATAATCAATACATACTAATTAGCTTGTTAAAAATGGGTATGTCATGGTTTTTATCTTGTTTGTTAAATTTGGTCCCAATTTTTGGGGTTTAGATCATTCAATTATTATTAGATTAATAGTTCATTTGAATCGTTTTTTCATTAGGTAATTTGGGCTTTTTATATTTATCCATTTAGTCATTATTATAGATAATTTAGAACATTTTGGGTTAAGTTATTTGGGTTATTCTTTGTATTGCTATATATTTTTCATTTGGTTATTGGTCATTTTGTCATTTTGTTAGGTACTTTGTTCATTTTGGGTTATGTAATTGGGATTTTTTAGGTTAACTCATTTGATTCATTTTTGTAATTTGGTTTGGGTTGTTAGAAATCAGTTTAGTTAAAATATATTTGGTTTTATTTGGGACTACTATGTTTAGGATGGATTCGTCTAATTTTATTTTGGTTATCTTTATTCTATTAAATTTAGGTTGGAGTGATTTAATTAATTTGGATTCAAGTCAATTTCGTTGGATTTATTTTGATTTTTTAATGATTTTTTTTAGTTTAATTCAGGTTGAATTATTTTAAAATCAGTTATGATAAATTTATTTTGATTTAGTTATGTTTGTTTATGATTAATTCAATTAATTCACATCCTAGACAGAATAAAATGCGGGAATTGTAGTTGTAAATTAAAATCAAAGAGTAAACATTAATTTTATAGATAGAATATAAGTCATATTAAATTTAAATTATACTCTTGGAATCTTCTCAAGTGTCTGAGTTTAGAAGAACAATCAAAAATTCCATGCTTAATAAAATCTTTGTTTGAAGAAGAAGAAGAAGAAGATAGAGGATAACAACTTTAATATCTTTTAAATCCACAAAAATTACATTTTACATGTAAACTATTTTTAGTTTAAAAATAAACTATTTTTAGTTTATATCTGATATATAATATCAATAACCTGTACAATATATTTAGTTTACATCAAACTTTGAAAAATAATTTACATTTAAACTAATTTTAAAATTTACATCTAACCAATATTTATAGTTAACATGTAATTTTATATATTTTTCATGAAAACTATTAAAGTCTATCATTGAGTAATACAACAACTTACCAACATTATTCAATTTATTTCATGTGGAGAACTGAATTCATTATATATCTGATTTTTTTTGAAATTATTTGAATACTTCTATTCATAATATATATATACATATATTCACATAATTGTGATGAATATTGGATACTGAAGTATAAATAGTATGGTTTTAAGCCTTGATAGATAATATCATTTAGAAAATACAGTGTTTCTCTATGGGTAATGAAACTTGAATGATATTAAAAAATCATTATGGATTATAATCCATTTCAATATAAATTATTATAAATTTATTATATCAAGGAATTAAAGGATAAATATTAAGTGGATTATTTCTAATTAAAGAATATAATATGACACCTTCTTTAAATTTTTTAAAATGGAACTCAAATATGATGAGTTTTATTAATCCTAAAAGTTGTTATGAAAGAGATAGATTGAAAAATTTATTTCTACTCTATAATGCTAAGATTTTAACATTATTTTTTTAGAGTTAAACATAATTTTCCAGATTTTACACATAAATAGTAAAATAATTTTTATACGTTTTGTATTTTTATAGTTTACATGTAAACTCTATAAATGAAAATTGTAATATCTATTTATAATTTACTTGGAATTCAATAATACACATAGTTAGTAATTTTATAAGATTATAAAAATAATTTATATACAATAGTGTATATGAAATTAAACAATGTAATTTAACATAAGTAAAATAAGTATTCAGTTCATTCTTCATTAGTATAGTTTTATTATAAAATTAATTAGACAATTCCAGTTAGCTGAAAAATTTTCTAATTTTTTATAAAATATCTAAATTATGTTCAATTCACAACAGTTCAGATATTACATTAGAAAACATGATACAATATCTAAGCAAATAGATGTAATTATAAATAGAACGAACCTAAAAGAACCAAGTAGAGATAAACCGATTGAAATTGGGAAACATATGATTGCTTCAATATATTACCCATCACTACTTTTGGTTCATAATTCACTTCAAAAAGTTAAAATATTCGATCTATCATATGAAATATATTCATAAAGACTAATAAAGGAAGTGATAGTGTCTATTTCACCACCCCCCCCCCCATCAAAAATATTTTATGGTGTCACTTCAATGATGGCACAAATTTCAAGACATGATGTATATTCAACATAAAAAATTGGTTCACCTTTAATAAATAATATATGGCTCATCAATGTCTTGGAAGCGAGTCATGTTAATATGTATAAATCCAAAGTCATTAACACGTGTTTCATTCCACTTCATTTAATCAAATCACATTCGTTCAATCATAGAGACTCAAGTAATAAACCAATATTATTATTTCTTTAAAAACTCCATAGTGATAACTATTTTCATAGGAGTTTGACTATCTAATGCACTGGAATAATATTCTGTCAATATTGTTAACATAATGCCACCATGTTCTGTTCTTATGTTCACTCTTCAATTTGTTATAAAAATGGTATTTGCTAAATATATAGATTATTTGTAAGGAATTACTAAATCACGTTCATGGGATGTTGAGTTTTATGCATGAAATAATATTTTATGCATACTAGTTCATTTTATCAAATGAATTCCCAAATATTAATTTTTATTAATATTTTAATAGTTCTACTCATTATAAGAGATCATTGAATGAAATCATTTTTTATTTATATGAAATTTACATGAGTAAGAAACATATGATTCATGAACCATAATTTGTATTTATAGATAAATTTTTAAGCCTGAGTAAATTCTATAACTTGAGGGTTTTCATTGTGGATTTAAAAAACACATTTATGTGATGGGTTTGGTGTGGGATTGAGATCCTCATATTTGATCAAACTTCTCTCAACCTGCAAAACTCTTCATCCCTCTTTCATTACAAAAAAATATGATTTCACATTATGGGAGTTATAAAAATCATGGAAGTATGAAATGTGATTCATCATATCTATGGGTACACAATGGAGATGGGATTCCAATTTTTCCACTGATGTTAAAACACGACAATAATTTTATGGTATGTTTCTTTTAAATGCTTTCAATTAATTAGATATTCAATATTTCATGAAGCATTGAGTCTCTATGAAAAAAACATGGTTATTTATAGGATATTGTAAAAACCAATCCCTTAAACTTAAATTTTCCACTTTTTTGTTTGGAATTTTGAAAAACGGACATAAACGGTTGCAATCAAGGTGATATTTGGAGTCTCATAGAATCAACATAATTTTTGGTGAATAGTAACATATTCTTATTAATAGTAACATACCCTTATTAATTGTAACATACCCTTATGAATAGTAACATACCTCTTATGAATAGTAATATGACTCTTATGAATAATAACCTTACCCACAAAAGAATAAAACAATTAGTCACCTTAGAAATAAAGATCAATATTTTAGGTGTTGGAAATTTTTGATTAAATGAAGATTTTAATTAAAAATTAATCTTCTCATATTTTTAAAATTATTTTTGAAAAATGGAGTTCATTTATTGATACTACACATGAAAACATTGTTAGGGTGATTTTTTGGGATTTTTTTAAAATAATTTATTTTTTGGTGAATAATAAAATACTATAATTACAATATAAATAAATTATGAAATAAATACAATATTCCCTGCATCATGGATGATGTAAGATACTATTAGTTTGAACTCAAATGTACTTATTATTATTTTTGGTGATGGAATCATCACTATTTATTATCTAAGAGAAAAATGATAAACTAATTATTTAAATATTAAGAAACCCCTCCTCCCCTCCACTATATAAACTACCAATCACCCATCTTCCTCCCACAACAATCAAGCATTATGACGTGCCTATTTTCTGAAAAATACACATCCTATGCCATCCCCTCATATCCAAGACCTACTGGTCTCACCAAAAGGCCAAAAACAATGTCCTTATGTTGATTCTCAAGGAGGAGCACTCAAGAGGTGAAACTCTCTTTCTTTTTATTTCAACTTCTTTCACAAGTTCAATTCTTTTGTTGAACTCTACTATCCTCAAATCAACCAAATTCTATGATAATTTCAAATCCTTACCTGAAATATAATTTTATTATTCTATTGGAATATTTCATCTTCATCTCTCTTTCCCCCTCTTCTTATACTAAATTCAACAACACCGTTCGAGATGTGTTAATTTATCACATTCAAGGAAAATAAGTTTTAAATTTATATATCTACCTTCAAGAGTAGTCATGATTAAATTTTAAGGGTTGAACTATATTTTTATCCATTCATTTTATATTATTCAATGTTCTGTAATCCTTACATACTCATAATATAAAATAATAATACAAATCAAGTTCATTGTTCAAAAACCACCAAGTTAATCCAAGGGTTTATCATTAACTATTATCTAATGAGTCATTCTCATGGTATATAACCAAAATCAATATAATACCACTTATATCTATTTACTGTAACTATTAATATATTTTAAAAATTATTTTTTTAACCACATTTCAAACGATCTCCCATTCATGAATAAAAGTAAACTGATCAAGAAAACCAAGGAAGAAAATGCTTCCAAAACAAATTGAGCCTATTAAACCCATCGAAAATGCCATGAATGAACCTAATAAGGTTTTAATAAATAAATTAAATGTACATGATGTTTTGGTAAGGTAGAGACTATTTGGATCATCTAATGAAACACATCCCAATTTAGATACATCAAGTGGACGTAGTTCTGAAACAGATGTACCTATGAGTGACAAATCTGACAAGGAGATTCGGGCTTGAACTGGGGTATCCTGGTACATGACAACAAGCCATACTATTCACCTGGTTTGACACACTCGGGAGATACTCTTAGGTAAATTCACAATTTATTTACCAACCATTATAATGTTTTTATAAGTAAATAGATACAATGTTTCTGATTATGAGATTAGTTGTGCATAAAATTTTAGATTATGTTAAGTGGTTTCTAGTTAGAAAATAAGAATTGTAATGTAATTTAGAGTATTCCATTTTTTAGTGATGGATCCTAACGGTAAAAGGGGAATCAATACCCGCAGACAATATTGGGATTTCCCCAATGATCATGTCAACACATTCAGTGTTGGAGTGGATTATATCATGACTATATTGGGAAAACATTCACCAGATGTAATGGATAATCACGCTACGCCTTTGTTGGATCATTTCATGTGATAGAAGACCCTATCTTTTAGTGTGACTATTAACACATTGATAGATATGCAGTGGATCATGTTTATTGAAATATATATTCCAGATATTAGGTTTATATGAAAATGATAATGTAGTTATGGTAGTAAATATTCTCATGGGTGACGCCGATCAATGGTTGTCCTTGATCTAGAATACCGTGGAGAAAGAAGAAATAGAATATATGGAATGGAGGACTTTTAAGGAAATGTTCTTTGAAAAAAATTTCCCTCGTTATAAATGAACCTAAATGAAGAGGAAATTTCTTACCCTAATGAAAAGGAAATAAGAGAGTGTTGTGGAGTATGAGGCTACTGTCACAAGATTATCCAGGTAAGATATAGATTACATACATGATTCGGAAAATAATATTGATCATTTCAATGAAGGTCTTAAGACAATTATTCGAAGGGAACTAGAATCCGAAACATTTTCATCATATGATGAAATATTATTCAATTCCATCAAAATAGAGAAGAAATTATCTAAATCGTATATGTTCAAGGGAAAAAGAGACAATAACTGGTAATTTGATAACCATGGAAAATGTGAAGCACCAAACAAGAAGAAGAGAATGAAGGAATTCCCATTATGCAAGAAATGTGGAATGAATAATCCTGGTAAATTCATAAAAGGCATGGTAGTTTTCTATAATCATGGAGAAAAGGGTTTACGATCCAATGAATTCATGGGTAAGAAACAAGTCAATGATATTCAATTCTATAATTGCAGAGAGATGGGAAACTATGAAAATAAGTGTTTTAGGGGCCAAATAAACTTACCTCAAAAAATGACACAATATCATGGGAAGATTATGTGATTATAACTGAAACATTTGAAGTTCATAATGACATGGTGACATGTACTTTAATTATTTCCTCAAACATAGGAAATGATTTATTTGATTCTGGATCATCACATTCGTTTACATCTTCCCAGTTTTCAAAGAAAATTAGACAAGTCCGATTTGATTTAATAAATATTTTTTGGTCAAAACTACTAAGGTATATACTAATGCATAAAATATTTGTCAATCAGTCCCCCTAATGACACATAAACATGCTTTAGTTTCTAACCATATCATCATACCCATGAACAACTTTAAAATAAATATTGGAATGAATTAGCTATCAAATTATGATGAGAATATCTATTTTAATAATAATGAAGTTACAATTTTTGAGAGTGGTATAGAATCCCTTATCTTTAGAAAAGAATCCTCACCATATTATTTTTATGTAGATCCAATCCTTGTATCTCTACTGAATGAAATCTTTGGGGAGGAATAGAAAAAACAATCATTGGTTGAAGAAATAAATAATCAAATTGAAGATGTACCAATGGTCCAACAATATATTGATGTATTTCTAAAGGATTCATTTAGACATCCTCCAGATCAAGAAGTTTAGTTCTCTGTTGATTTAATTCGTGGTGCAAGACTTTTATCAAAGACTCTCAATAGAATGGGAACTATATAATTAGTGGATAAAAATAAAAAAAACAAGTGGAATTATGAGAGAAATTATTTTTCAACCTAGTGTTTCTCCATGGGGATCCCATGCCCTCTTTGTTAAGGAAAAATATGTATCCATGAGTATGTGCATTGATTATAAAAAAATAAATGATATTATAATAAAGAACAAGTATCCTCTTCCATGAATTGATGAATGATTTGATCAACATCATGGAGCCTAATATTTTACGAAGATTTACCTTCAATCAGGATATCATGAGCTGTGTATGAGGAAGGAAGATATTCCAAATACATCATTTCAAACTAGTTACGGGAATTATCTGTTTATAGTAATGCAATTTAGACTGACTAATGATCCATTTGTTTTCATGGATCTAAGGAATGTAGTTTCAAATTAATATCTTTATGAAATTGTAGAGGTATTTATGGATTATGTACTGGTATACACCAAAAGATACGAAGACCATGAGAATCACTTGCGGGTTATTCTAAAAAACATATAAGAGATGAGTTTAATGGTAAGTTTAGAAATTATGAATTTTGGCTTCAATAAATTTTTTCTGGCCATATTTCTACTAAGGAATGAATCATAGTTGATATTGTGAAGATAAAAGAAATACAAGAATGGACTATGCAAATAAACATAACTGAGGTATGTAGTTTTATTTGGTTAGTAGGTTACTATCGACGTTTTGTTATAGAATTTTTTTCAATTGGAAAATCTTCCAACCAAGCTCACACGTTAAGGGATTATGTCTGTATGGATGAAATAATATACATAATGCTTTGAATAATTGATTAGAAGATTGTTCAATTATACAATTTTGACTTTTCGGTCGGGATATGTGGGATTTGTGATATAAATTATCTAACAAAGAATGGACTGGGTTTAATCCTTATGAAAAATGATAAATTTATTTCTTATACATCAATGTAGTTGAACAATCAAAAGAAAAATTATCCAACGGATGATATTTATGGGGAAACCATAATCATTTCTTTAAAAATTTGGAGATACTATCTCTATGGTGTATGATGTGTGATATATATGGATCACAACATGTTGAAATAAGATTTTACATAAAAATAACATAACATAATAAAAATGAGATGGCTCGAGTTACACAAATATAATGATTTTTCAACACAATACCACCCAAGAAAATAAAATTAGGTGGTATAAGCATTATGTAGTAAATATCATTGACTTTTGACCCAAATGAGGATTGAGAGAGATCCTATATTGATGGATCTGTTAAAGATGTATATGGGATTTATTATTGAAGGGGAAATATCATTCCACATTCAAATGATTACTAAACCACCATTACAATAGTTGATAAAAATCTATCAATCTGACGATGAAAATATATAAAAAATTAAGGTTATTAATGATGGAATATAGGAAGAATTCATGAATGAGGATGGAGTTATGAAATTTGGGAAGAGGTTGTGTGTTCCATCAGTAACTAATCTAAAAAGGGAACTATAAGATGATTCTCATAGCCCGAATTTCTCTATACACCCTAGTAGAACAAATATGTATAGATATTGGAAGGAACATTTATTATGGGATAACATGATGTGAGACGTTTTTGACTACGTGTCAAGGTGTCTTGTTTGTCAACAAGTGAATGTTGAGAGACAACTTCTTAGAGGCTTTATGCAACCAATACCTATTAAAATGCGGATGTGGGATGGCATTATGATGGACTTCGTTAGAGGAGTACCAAGGATACCTAGAAGGAATGATGAAATATAGGTAATTTTTTATCGTCTCACAAAATCATAACATTTCCTTAATATAAGAGTGGATTTACCACTTGAGGGATAGAAAATAAATTATATTAATGATATTGTAAGACTTAATGGTGAGCCACTATCGATTTAATCTGATAAATATCCCCTATTTACATCAAAATTAGGGAAAAGACTCCATAAGGATTTTGATTTTGAGATTTATATGTGTACTTATTATCACCCCAAATTTGGTGTACAGTTAGAAAAGACTATTCAAATGATGGAATACACGTTGTGATCATGCTATCTTGACATTCAAGGTATGTGGGATCAATACTTGACATTGGTTGAATTTTCCATCAATAATAGTTTTCATTCTAGCATTCAAATGACTCTATATGATGCATTATATGGTAAGAGGTGTTGAACTCCAACTTGTTGGGATGAATTTTCCAATAGGAAACTTATAGGGCAATAACATATTATAGAGACAATTGAAATGGTAATGAAAATTTAGGCCCATATTAGAGCTGACCAATGTAAGAAAAATATTTATGATAAAATCCAAAGAAATGATTTGGAATTTGCAGTATGAGATCATGTATTTCTAAAAGTATCTCCACGGAAGGGTGTCTTAAGGTTCATAATGAAATGTGAACTGAGCCCCAAGTATATCGGACCATTAAAATTTTTAGAAAAAATCAAAGTTATATCTTATCGTTTAGAAAGGCCACTAAGTATCTCAAAAGTGTACAATGTGTTCCATGTGTTTTGGTTAATAAAATACATGTCATATCCAATGCATATAATAACCTGTGATGAAGTAGAGCAGGAACCGGATTTGTCATGTTGTGAAGAACCTATTGATATTATTGACAGAAGGTAGAAGGTATTTTGAAATTTCATAACTCAACTAGTAAAACTTATTTGGAGAAACCAAAAAATGGAGGAAGAAATGTGGGATCTTAAGTATGTTATGAATAAGAACCACCCACATATTTTTAAAGGGATTTATACATTAAAACATTCAAGGATGAAATTTCTTAAGGTGGGAAGAATATAACTCCCTATACATTTTAGGGTATGTTTCTCTTAAAAACATTCAATTCATTTAATAGCCAGTATTTCATGAATCACTAAGTCTCTATAAAAACAATGGGTTTTTTTGTAGGAGATAGTCAAAATCTACACATTAAACATAAATATTACACTTTTCTGTTTCGAATTTTGAAAAACAGACACACACAGTTGCGATCAGGGTCATATTTGGAGTCTGATAGAATCAACATAATTTTCAGTTAATAGTAATATATCAAAATAAATATTAACATACCATTTTCAATAGTATCTAACTCTCATGACTAGTAATATGACCCTTATGAATTGTATCCTTACCCATGAAATTAAAATTAAAAGTTAGGAACCCTAAAAATGATGATGAATATTTTAAGTGTTGGTATTTTTTGATTAAATGATGATTTTAATTAAATATTAAATTTCTCATATTTATAAAATTATTTTTTAAAAATATACATCATTTTTTTATTCTACACATCGAAAAATGGTTAGGGTGAATTTTTTGTTATTTTTCTGAAAAACCTGATTTTTTTATTAATAGTAAAATACAGTAATTATGCTATAAATACATTGTGAGATAAATACACAATTCCCAACATCATGGATAATGTAAGAAACAGTCATATTGAACTCACATTCCCATATTACTAATTTTTTGTAATGGAATCATCATTGTTTCTTATCTTAGGGGAAAATAATAATCTATTTATTAAAATATTAAGAAAACCCACTTCCCTTCCAGTATATAAACCACCCCTCACCCCCTCTTCCTCTCACACCACTAAACTTTTGATCCATGAATAAGTTATATAAAATACACTTCCCAATTCCTCTCCTATATCCAAGCCTACTGGTCTCCCCATAAGGCAAAAAACAATGTCCTTAAAGAGATACTCAAAGAGGAGTACTCAAGAGGTGAACCTCTCTTCATTTTCTTTCAAATTCTTTTACATGTTCAATTATTTTGTTTGACTCTCCTAAAATCCCCTCTTACAAATGCTATTATAATTCTAGTACCTTACATGAATTGTAATTTTATTATAAAAATGTAATATTTCATCATCGTATCTCTTCTCCCTCCTCTTATACTAAAAATGAAAACACCGTTTGAGATGTGTTAATTTATCACATTCAAGGATGACCTATTTTCAATTTCTATTAATATATAAAATACTAGTCATGAAATTTTTTTAATGGATGAAAACAATCATAATATATGATTTTTATCTTATGAAATGTTTTTTAATCCTTATGGAATCATAATATAAAATAATAATACAAAACATGTTCATTGTATACCAAACAGCCAAGTTAATCCAATCTTTTATCGTTAACTTTTATATTAGGAGTAATCCTAATGGTATCTAACTGAAATAATTATAAGATCATTAATATCTCTATAGTTTAAAAAAACATATATATTAACAAAATTTGTTATCCACATTTCAAATGAACTTCAATTCATAAAGACACGTAATGTGATCAAGAAAACCAAAGAAGAAAATGCCTCCAAAGAAATAAAAATTGATCCTCTAAAACCCATCAAAAAGTCCATGAATGAACCAAATAAGATTATACTAAATAAATTAAATTTAAATTATTTCCAAAAATTATTAACTAATTAAGTAAAATTTTATTATTCGGGTCATTAAGATCAATCTCGAAACACATTTGGGCATAATGATTGGGTTTTCACATATCACTTTTAATGCCATGTGATTTCCATTGTTTTACACTTCTTGAATGTGGTGTATGTGTACTTACATTTGATATATAATATAATTATTCTCTTTATCTTTATTTTATTCTATGATTCATCTGGTTATCATTAATTGTTTTCCATATGAATCTATTGAATACAACATGATAAGGGACTTCGTCTCAATTTCCATTTTCTGGAGACATACTTGGTTTTGTGCACATAATCATTCTTATGTTGTGTATCTACTTCCCATTTGAGATAATTTTTCTCATTTTAAATTAAAATTTTAATAAATATCCATTTTATTTTATGATTGATGTGATTATTTCCATAAGCGATATACTATTTCACATAAGGTGTTTATTTTGAATTGTATTTTATCTAATGAAATATTGATGAATATGTATCCACTATTCAATATGGATATAGAAATGGAATATTTTTATTGTATTAAATATTTGTATAATTAATTATTTGGGATGGTAGTGATGGACATGGCCAGATATATCCCCTACATCAATCAAATTATCTCATTAGACAAATCAGTCGGCGATAAACCATTCGAGTTTGTTTCAAAAAATCAAACAGGTTTCTACCAATATGATTAACTGTCTCAATGCTATAATGGTTCTTGTGTCAGATACAAGAATTCCAAATAATAGAAATTATATTTATTCATTATTCAGTGTTTAATATCCTTGATTTTTTTACAATGACATAATCTATGGATTCATTTTTATTCTTAGTTTTTTGATGGAAAGTGTTTTCATTTATTCATCTTGAAATATTAGTCATGTCTAATTGATTTTGATTCAATTATTATTGATTCATAGTTCAAATATATGTAACCCTTATTGACCAGTTGATCACACTCATATTATGTTTCCTTTCCCCATGTAATGAAGAAGATAACATTGAATAAGCTTTCAAGGAGGTAGTTTATTTCAGATTATTATTTATCATGTGGTATTTTCTATATTTTTGAATGCACTCTGAGTATCATGTATGAAATCAGGTCTTCCAAAATTACTAAAATAATTGTGCATTTAGGTTTTATTTATTATAATCATTCAAATAAAATAAAATAATTCATCATATCTAGGATTCTAGGTTCGGGGCATTACGTATATGATCTTTCTCTAACCATGTGATGGTGTTTGAAGATGTATAAGAATCCCATTAGGTTAAGGTATTTCATTTATACTTTTCTTAATTTCTTTTTTATAATAGTTTCACATTATATTTCAGGGTGGATCCTTGGAAAATGTTTTTAAATGATTCCCCAACAATTGATAAATTTTATTAGACTCTAATGAAACCCTTTATCGGTATCATAACAATCATCTTTTTAGATTTATAAAATTTACTTAGAGATAAAGTTAAAACCAAAACAGTGCAGTGTTTTTCAGGTTTTGGAATTTTTTCAAAAAAGGGATTACCCTTACATATTAGGCTATATAAATTTAATCCAAGACATCACCCATGAAACATTGAGATGTATAAGAATAACTAAGGATTTACCCTTATGTATAGTGGTCTGTGTAAGGTAAATTATGACTTTCCCTTACGTAGATTGTTCTACATATGTTTTTTATGAGCATACCCTTATGAAAATTGGTTGTGCGTAATGGTAATGGGGTTTTTTAAAGGGCTATGTAAGTGTATGAGAGGTTTTTCAAAGAAAAGTACAGGTAAATAGTTGATTACCAATACGTGAAACCATGATACGTAAGGGAAACCTTTTTTTAGCTTTACAAAAAATATTTTGTGTTAAGGAAGTACCCTTAAAAAGAAACACCAATAAACCATGTAAAGGTAAATTGATCTTTACCCTAATGTGAAGGTTTCACGTAAGTGTAATTTTTTTTACCTTATACAATTCAATAATTGTATGAATATTTCTTTGTATAGACCTTCTACATAATTATAGAAAGAGGATTTCATTTACGCAACACTACTATATAAGGGTCATGGAATTATTCCATTACATAGTATATCTAGATCCAGTTTAACCATAACTAGAGTGTATATGTAAATATAAATGGAGGATACTTATATATAAAATTGGGTTTCTATGTAAGGGTAACCAAAAAATATTTTAAAAAATATTTTTATTATATTACCTCATTCTAATGGTTTTTAATTTTTTTATTTATTATTATGAAAGGTATTTTGAAATTTTAAATTTATAAAGGTTTTATATTATAATTAATGACTTTATAATGAATGAAATAAATTTTTATGAAACATATACAATGCTAAATACTAAATATTATTATTTAAAATAATTTTAAACTAATTATATAAAAATTATAGTTAAATTAAATATGTGATTTTATTTATAAACTATAAAAAATAATATTTAGTGACTTATAAATTATGAAACAAGGAAAAAATATAAAATAATTATATATATTTATGATTTGTACATTCTTATTTATTTTAAATTTTTCAGAATTAAAAGGGGTCATTTTTATGTTTATTTAAACCAAAAAAAAATGTATTGATGAATTATATGATCAATGTTTTAATAATTATTTTTTATTATATATTCATATTATCATAAATTTTCAAATAAAATGTATTATATTATAAATAATTTATAATTCATAAAATTTAATATATTTAAATTGTAAAATCATTATAATAATAAATTTTAATGATTTTATATTTGAAGTAATATCACATGGATATAATCAAAATTATTGATTGTCCATGTTGTTAAAGCTAAATATTATGGAAGGGTTTTCAATTATATTTGTTGTATTAATTGTAAACAAATTTTTTCTTATGAATAAATATTTTAATTATTCATTTATTAATCCCATATTTATTCATGTTTAGTAATTTTTTTAGGAAATTGGATGGTTTATTATGTATTGGTTTAAATTATTACACTTTTTCTAGGATAGACTTACATTTAATGCAAGGATTGACTGACTAATGAATTTAGTTGTTTATATGTCGTGACCATGGTTTTTCAATTAAGTAAGTCATTTAAATTTAGTTTTTAAATATAGTTTTTTATGTTAGGTTATATAGTTTTGATGAATTGGATTCTCTCTTAAATAAAGAATACCCTCTATGGATTAGGGGTTGGATTACTCACCCATGTATGGACCTATTCCTTGTCTATGCTGGTGAATAGTGTTTGTTATCTGTCACTCTGGGCTTACTCATATGAATATTTTTAAACATATATAGTTGTAATCCTTTACTTGAAGAGTTCAAGTACCTTAAAAATTTTAAGTATTTGAATATATATAAATATAGTTTACTTCTATTTTTGGTAAGTGGCACAAATTTCCGTGTTTATTAAGTAGTTACTACTTAGTAATGTTTATAATTATTTTTTTAGTGTAGGGTTAAAAATTTAAAACCAAATTACTAGATACATGAATACAAAAAATGGAATAACAAGAGATAAGATAGTGAGACTAAAATACCATTCTTTTAATAAGTGTGAAACTCCTTCCAAAGAAGAACTTTTCAATACCATGATCATCCAACCACATAGATCATGCTAAATTTGGGTTCCATTGGATTATATTGTATACATAAAGGATGTAATAAGTGACTTTGGATTGTCCTATTTGGTGGTTCATTATTAAGATAGGTTTCACTAGTTTTTACACTGTTATCTCTTTTTTCTGTTCAACTTAGGTTACAATAGTTGTGAGAACCTAATATAATTTGGTTACCAAAAGAATTTGGTTGATTTTATACATATGATGGATTTGACATAGGGTTTTCCACTCAATTATCCAATATTCATTTATGATGTCATTAAGATGATGTCCAACCAAAATAAATAAGTTTTGAGAGAAACACTCAATCAGACTCATTTATTAGTGAAATATTGATTGTGTCCTACTAATATATATGATGAACTAAAGAATTCATCATTTTAGTGACATACTATTTAATTATATTCATTATTAAATTAAACATAATGCAAGATTCTAACTTGATAAAATATTCTATTTTAGACAATATCATTATCAACATCATCAAGATTAACCTTTAACCAATCCTTGAAATGGTGAAGCATAATTTATGTTACTCATATTACTGGTAACATAAAGAATTTTATTAATAGATATATGAGATTTAATGAATTTTATTTTGTACATTTCAATATGTGAGAATAGTTAATTCATTAGTAATGACGTATTGAATTTATTCAAAAAGTTAAACTACATGATTGTGGAAACATATAGTGATTCATTTAATGTGAAAATTGAAGTAGATGATAATTTACATGATAATAATAAACAAATCCTTAAATATATATTGGTTATAGAAATGAATTCTATTATTTTGATAGACATATGTTATCAACAAACTAATTTAAAATAAATTTTTAATAAAAATAAAATTAGATGATGAAATTGAATTGAAACATTATGTTTATTTTTATGTAATATATAAATTTATTTTTTATTATGATAACATGGATACATAAATCATTAATGAAATTTTTATAATATATTTATTATCAAATTATTATATTTTGAATAAAATGAAAATAATTTTAGTTTAAAGGAAATGAGATGTGTATTTTTAATACACATTTTATATGATTAAATATATAAAATTCATTATAGGGATATGAAAATGTATTGTTATGGTTAAATAATTCAAACTATTTTCACATATGGAAATTTTCTAACAAATTTAATGAATTAAATAAAATTTAACCCTATATTATCAATGTGCTGAGAATATATGAACTGAGAATAAAATGTATGCTTCTAAAATTATATAGATAATATTAGGGGTAAGATTCAAAATAGGAAGAAGAAACATTTTTTGAAAATTTCAACAAATTTTTCTTTAAGTATATGATCAAAATCATTAAAATTTAGTGTTTCAAAGAAGAAATGTTAGTAATTTTATATCATTTGATTATCCATGATATCCCTGAAAGAGTTCATGAAACTCAATTCAACATACATATCAAGAATAAATGTTGTATAAATTAGTAATCTGATTTTAAATGGTATGTCATACTAAATTTATATTTAAAAAAGAGTTTTAAATATATTAGAATTCAAAATAAATGGAAAATTTGTTTTCACCTATAGTTTATACTAATGAAAAAAATATTTTTTACAACTGAATGTATATGATTTTTTTAAGCTCAGATAAATCTTTGTAAAAAATTTGTATCATCATCTCATTCCTTTTATGTAATATGATAATATATTTGTTAAAAACTTCCTTATGATAAAATGTACACACATATTTAAGGATTCACCAATTTCTATAACATTTTTTGATAAGAATTTATGGATAAATTTTTTTTTATAATCGATAAAATTTTGTATACTACTATTTGTTAAAATATGTGGGAATGTGTTCTTATCATCCATCCATTATGTATTTTAATAACGACTTCATTTCCAATAAATATTTTCCAGACTAAGATAATACAATATATGATATAGAAACAATAGATTTTTTTTAATATTCATACAAAAAATGAAATTAATTTTCTTTCCAAATGAATAATGATTTTTTTCATAGAAATATATTTTTAAAATATAATATTATCTAATGGGCATGTGGGAGAATATTTAGACATTAAGAACATCAAAATTTTAATATAAAGGACGACACCACTGAAAAATTAAAATTTTCCCCACATAATATCTTATAATGTTTGGGATATATATTGGTAAATTTAAATTTAAATTCTTACATTAAGTGTCCATTTAGAAAGTGGATATCACTATTTTACTAATTTAATAGAAGTTATTTTTCATTAAATATCTTAAAATTGATTACGATATGTTAAGATAAATAAAATTTGAAAGAGTTACATTTATTTATCATGAGAAATGTACGACAAAATTTCTTGATGTATTGAACTAATCAAAATGAAAAATGATTTTCAGTTGAAATCCTAAATGATCTTATGGAATGGAGGAAATGAGTAATGTTAATAGTTATATTACATACCCTAACAAAGTGTTATCACTTATTCATAAAAATAATTAGACATTTATTTAATAGGAAATATAGGTGTTTTATTTAATTACTATATTAATTTGATTATTAATGTATCCTATAAGATATTTGGAGTTCTGGTAAACAATAGTGTATGTGGTAAATATATTCCAAAGAAAATGTTTTATTGAATTGGGTTCCAAGGATAATTATGAAGTACTTTGAAAGAGTTCTATAAAAATAATAGAAGTTATCATTGAAAAATTTGATGTTGGGAAGTTATGAAGTTTTTTTTAATCAAATATTTGAATAATTTGGAATAAGATTCCTAAGTCTCACCATTATTAAAACTGTCGTACATCATAAACGTTTCAAAATAAAGTGTTTAGTATGATGTTTTTTATCCGATGATCACAAGGTGATGTTATTTATTCATATAAATATGTTATATGGTCCCATATATATGTGACATGGATTAAATATTATTTAAATAGTCAACAAGATCTAGATTTTATAGAAAAAATAAGAAATTTTGGTATTTTATCATATATGATAAGTTAAACTAGTTCTTATGTTGTGTTTTATAAAAAATAATAAAATTTTATGAATATTAAAATGTACTATGTTGATATAAACATATATGTTATCAATAAGTCATAGTAGCTATATAAATGTGTGTGTGTGTGTATTTCATGAATTG
This sequence comes from Viscum album, assembly GCA_963277665.1. NCBI lineage: Eukaryota > Viridiplantae > Streptophyta > Magnoliopsida > Santalales > Viscaceae > Viscum > Viscum album. Next base: position 1,915,823,418 of record OY728122.1, read on the forward strand.
TAATTATAAATGACCTCTAAAAGTATGACATTGAGTATATTCATAACCAATGATTTCTATGTTGTATTATAAGTTATTATGAAAATTTAATGTCAGTGTGGGTAGGATTATTGTATAGAGATATGAGATATTACCATGAAGCATAAAAAATAAAGAAATTGATATTGTTTGGTGGTATTGGATGACCTACTAATTATACCACATGAAGTGTCACACAAAAATGTATTTGGTATACTTGGGGTGCATGGATCATATTTGGGTCCCCACAACCTGACATTGAAAAGACAACTAGCTTGAGAACCCTTATAATTTGATACCCTAATTATTCAAGTATACATTTAAACTAATATTGTAACGCTATGACCCTAGATTTCTAGAGTCAGTGCATTATTTTAATACATTGGCATGATTTCAAGGAATCAAGTCCCGAAAGACCGATCAGATTGGCAGTCTCGGAAAATAGATTACATAAATAAACATTACATTACACTTTATAACATACAACACAAAAAAATCCTATGATAATGCCATTGTTACCTTAGGTTAACCCTACATCTCAAACATAAAACACTTTTTGGGATCCTGGGACAATAAAACATAAGAAATGGGTGAGCTCAGATGCTCAGTAACGGTAAATAAATGGAGGAAGCTATAGACATTTAAGGCGTGATGTTTAACAAAAACAATAGATTTTTAAGCATAAAATGGAACATAATATGGAAAAAATAAATCAAACATTACCATATAAACATGAACATGGATATTATACTAGTCGAATAATCACATGTAATAACTAATTTCATAATGAGGGAATTTATTGTACCAGGCTTTACTTTCTGTGTCAGGGCCTCGTGCCAGGACCTAGGGGATAACTGTAACCAGACTCCAACCTAGAGAGCCCCTGTAACGGGACTCCAACCCAGAGAGCCTCTGTAACCGGAATCCAACCCAGAGAGCCTCTGTAACTGGACTCCAACCCGGAGAGCCTCTACAATCGGACTCCAACCTGGAGGGTCTTCTATTACCGGACCCCAACCTAGAGGGCTTACTTTTACCAGTCCCCAACCCGTAACATACTAGTCCAATACATTCATCATAAAAAAGGTTGAAATATAACATAAACATTTGTATTAAAACTAGAATAAGAAATGTCAAGACATTATCCATAAACATTGAATGGTATAAAAATAACACATCCATAGTCAAACATATCACAAAAAATTCAACAAAATATGGAAGATTTGTATCATAATAAATCAACATAAAAATAGTTTAAAATCCATTAAATGGTGTTGACATAGATGTAAATGATCATTAAAATGATTTGAAGTAAATACCCCTTTTTATTGAAATAATTTTAAATTATCACAATTTATAAAGGTAATATTTTAAAAGGGATTTTTGAATCAATGTGTCCCATACCACATTGAAAGTTTTTAAAAGAATTATCATTTCAAAACATTCATTTCCATATAAATAAATACATAAAATCATTTTGAAAACATGTATATTAATTAAATGTGTTTAGAAAGATAAGTTAATAAAACATTTAAAATTATGATCTAGTAAAATAGTCCCTCCCATAAAACATTAAAAGATTCATTTTGGATTAATTTTTATAAAATATCGGTATCTATGATATGTATGTCCCAGAAAATGCTTACACATGAACTATCACAGATAATAATAAGATTGAGGAAATTACCCACACCTCATTGTAATCAATCGATTCATTAGAAAAAGAATCAATAACCAATAAATGAATCACAAAATATCATGAATATACAGATAATAATGATAATATATATCAAATAGAATTACAAAATACACCACATTCATTAAATAAGTGGTGAACAATGGAAACCTCACAGAATTAAAAGTGAGATAAGAAACCCCTTACCTTAAACTTTCCTTTGGTCGAGGGTACATTTAACTTCTTGTATAATGAACATTGTATGTTATTAGATTACACCAGAACCATATTCATATTAATTAAATCATACATGATTCATTTATGACTTCATACAACTCATTTAATAATTATTTTCATCTTAAATTAACATTTTAGGTAATAATCACTTTCTTTATGGTACGTTTTTTTACTTGTTATTCTAGACCGTATTAATTAGATCAAGATTTAAATGCATATAAAATAAAAACCTTTATTCATATATCATATGTATTTAGAATATAAATATTTATTATAGATAGGTATATGAAATGGAAAAAAATGTTTATGGAGACGGTGGGTCGTACGTACGCATAAACATTGTTTCTGTTTTCATATCATATTGAACGGGAGCAAGTGAATAAGATATATATAAGTAAAAAAATACATACGTATATATATCTATCCATTATAATTATTATTTCATATATTACATACTTATTAGTAAAATATGTTTTTATAATCGTCGATGAATGGTGAACGTGGAAATGAATCTCATCGCGTCGTGGAGACAGTAATCCATACGTATGCACGAGCGAAAATATCATTTCCTTAAAGGTGTGGAATTGGTTGGTATATTAATTTTAAAAATAAATTATCATGTTATTTTATTTATTTATATACATATTAATCATCATTATACCCATCCAAATAACATAGTTTTGAATAACAAATTACACCACGGCCTGGAGACAGTAAGCCGTACGTACGCACGCATGGTGACATTATCGTTCATAGGATGAATTGAATAATGAATATGGTTGTGCCATATTTATAATAACATCACAGTATATGTAATTTTCTATAGTTATTATTTTGGTATGGTAATAACAAATAAAGAGTAATTTGAAGAATAAAAGAACATGAAAGAGGGTGGTGAAATCATGACCTCTTCTTCGGGTTCTTCCTTATGATTTGATTAGAAGGTATCCTTAAATTGGATTTTTGTCCAACATAAGGCCTCTAGGATGAATTTAGGATAGTTGGAAAGATATTTGGGCTGGGTTTGGCCGATCCAGTTGGCTTTGGAGTTGTGAAATTGAGTGAAGGGGAAGATCCCTTTTATAAGAGGGGTGAGGGGCACCATAGGAAAACATAAAATATTATTTTATAATAAATTCATTTTCGGTTCATAATGGCTCCAAAATAAGTTATTTAAAGGATAAGGTGGGGATGGGTCGCAAAACTCTCAAACAAATTGTTTTAGACAGGTTTGGGTCATTATATAAACCTTATCTTTTAGATTTAACATTTTGTTAAATAGTTTGACATTTACCATGTCTCTCTGTATTTTTAAATTATATGGTTAATAAATATACTATAAACAACCAAGAGAACCCCATGTGGTTCATTAATGACATATATAATTGTTTTTAAGATCTTTTTCCGAACCATGGATTTTTAGGAATATAATATCAATTAATAATATAAAATTTGTTTTAAAAACTCTTTTATGTCAATTTTTCCACTATTTGGAATTTTATTTTTGTTAAATTCATAACAACATTATTACTTCTAAGAAATTAATTCAATAAACCCTAATATGTTATATTATCCAGGAAAATTATTTGAATTCATAAAAAGTCTCAAATTACATTTATTTGGGTTTTATAAATCAATTATTTTAATATTTCATTAATAAGGTAATCACTACATCATCATTGTGTCATAAATAAATTAACTTATTTATTGTATAAAAATTATAAATAAGCAACCATTATATATGAAATATTATTATCTTTTTAATTAATTTTTATATTCGTATTTATCCTATGTGTAACCCTATATTAAAAATGGTTCAGTTATTAAACTTTTAATTTAAAACTTTTACCTCTTCTTTGAATTAAATAATAATAAATGTCATAATCTAATCCAAATGGACCTAAAGGATCATATTTTATTCCTAAGGTTGTTTTTGGTTGAATTAAACTTATCCCAAAGAATTATTACATGTGTTTGGGTAATAATATTATTATTTTTACCTTCAATTACCATATATACTTTTAACAAGGAAAATAAAAGTCAAAATTTACTATTCACCAAAAATTATTTTTATCTTATTGAACCACATTTTACTTACTGATATCAACTGTTTCTCTCTGATTTTTGAAATTCAATTCACATAAGTGATAAAATTATGTTTTATGCAAATTTGAAAATACTCCTAGGAGGTGGGTATAAGACGGTAAAATTTCAATAAAATTCTTATATATCTAAATTTATTTTAAACTGACTCCAATTGATTTCATTGAACTTATATATTTATTATGTATCTAATTTGACATAAAATAAATTTAAATGAAATAAATAACTATTTAAATGAAAATTAGCTTTAAACCAATAACGCAGTGTTTTTCACTCTACATCAAAAATTGAAAGTTTTCGGAAACATACCAAAAATTCACCCTAAGCTAATTTTGATCTTTCAAATTCATAAATAAATTATATTTTATCAAATTAAAAACATAGAAATTTCATTTATTAATTTAAAATTATTTCATGTGGTTAAAACCAAAAATCTTATTTTTAAGAAATAATAACAATCAAAATATTGACACTTGTTTATATCCAAATTCAATGTAAAATTACTTACAATGACCAGCATTGGATTAAATGGTAAAAATATAATCTATTTATACTTCCAACCCATTAAAATGTATAATTTAACACTATAAATTATTTTGATTAAAAAATTTGTCTTGAGTTAAAATATAGTATTTTTTACTAATCACCAAAATATGAAATTTATCAGAAAAACAACCAATATTTTTTAAACTAAACTCTTATGTCCCAGTTTTAAAGAAGAATTTTATTTTTGAGAAATTGAATATATAAAAGTTTCAAATATTGGATTTCAAAATGGTTCTCCATTAAAAGGCGGTAAAATTTCATTTTTTTAAAAATACTTCTTTTATCTAAAAAAATGAATTTGTTCTTAAATTATTTCTAAGAAACTCATAATATGGATTCTAAAATAATAAGGATTATATAAAGTTCAAAATTATGTTAATATTATTCATAACTTCTTTTGAACGGCTAGTTTGGTAGGTCTTGGTGCACTAGAACTCAGTGTTGCATGTAGTGCTAGTTATTGGACTACATTGACGAAATAACATACTATGAAATCATGGGGTGTTACATTATTCCCTCCTTCAATAAATTTTATTCTCACAATTTGAAATTGTTTTTTGAAAAGAAAAGGTTGAAAATAGAAAATACATTTGTGGGAAAAACCACATCGTAAATTGAGTTAATAAAATTTAGTCTTAATAAGAGGAAAATGGAAAATGAAAGAGTTACCAAAAAATTATGATCTATATTTGAAGAACATTGGTGGAAATTAGAGATAGATAGTTGAAGGAAAACGTAAATATTTATAGGGAGTGATTGAGGTCATCAGTCATAAACAACTGTAAAATTGAGGGCCTCAAATCCATCAATCTATGATGATTTGAAATAACATCGATTCAAAAAAACATAAGGTATTAGGATAACACATTTTTTTAATATCCCTTCCCTAAAGATTGTTAATTTACTTACCCATAGAATAAGAGTGAAAAAAATTGTGTATATATATATATACATGGCAAGTAGAGTTCCATCCTTCAACTAATTCCCACCAAAAACACATCTTTCACTCCAAAAGATTTCAAAACAATATTCTATTTATCTTAATCGTACAGGGTTAAAAAAATAATGATTTTATAGTTCACCTATAAGAGCCATTAAAAAAACTAGATTATACAATCCAGGGACTTCTTGTAGTCTAGTGGTAGGCAATAAATACCAATCGCACTATGCTTGTGGGTTCGATTCTCGCAGCTTTGTCTGACACGACGGATTGCCACACGGTCTGCGTGTTGTCCTTTTTATAACAATCCAAAAATAACCTTAACAATATTATCCAATTTCAATATTAATCAACTTCAACCTTTAGACTTATCCAAAATAATTCTATCCAAAATCACAGTCCCAAAATTTATAAGAAAGTTAAACACAATGAAGATCCTTTTTTCATGTAATAACATCTGAAAACCTTCATCATGTGTTATTTTAAAACATAGTAACATCCTGAATTACCATAAATCCTTTTTGATTACATTCATTCTCCCTTATCATTAATATAATACTAGATATATTCCTTATATCCAAATTTTTTGAATATTCCCAAAATGATGAAATAAACTAACCATTAATCAGTTCTAAGATAGTCAAGAATATCTAATATAATTTATCCAAATCAACCATCTCTTATTCCAAATTTCCTACCTCAATATCAGTACAATATTAAGGTTTATCGTTCCTCCAACCATGTGTTTTCCATAAGTTTTAACTTTTTGTTGAGACACTCTTCATAAAACTATATAATCTCAAATCCACAATGAAATAGTTTTTTAGTACAATACTTATTTATTTACATAATTCATATAACTGGTATATCATCGATACAACACTGGAATGACATAATCTTTTAACAACAACATAAGAACACTAGTCATTCCTCTCCATATGTGGTAGTATCATAACTTGATTATTATCCAAAAGCATCATTTTGGGTATACTTGGATGATTTGGACATTGATTCGTGTAGTGACCCGACTCCTTACAGATGAAGCATTGTACGCATGAAACCTTTTTCTGATCCTTGCAATCACATAATTGGTGTCCTTTTTCTCCACACTCATAAAAAACTCCCATTCCCTTCATGAATTTACCAAGGTGATTCTTTCAACAATTATTACATATGGGAAAATCCTTCTTTCCCTTATTCCCTTTATTCTTCTTTCTCTCTACCATCCTTTTCTTCTCTAGCTTCCCTTCAATGCCATAGGAATCAGTAAATTATTTACTTATCTTATTAACACATGGTAATATTTCTTAATATTTTGAGAATATGTGGGATAATATTTACATTCAAAATGTTGGCTTAATACTATGAAATATATGATCCTTCTTACTATTTGGATCATCTGTACTGTTGGAGTTATCATTCCTTCTTCTAGGCACCATTTATAAACAAAGGCATACACTAGGTCAGTTTATGAATCACAATTCATAATTCCAAACTTGTAAAATAGTAAACATAAATTGAACAATTTATAGATATAATCCATAATCATAAAACTGTTTTCTTTGAGAAAGTATATTCTCAAAAACCCTTCTTAATGGTTTGTAAGGAAAATGAGAATTTTCCTAAGCATATCCACCGGATGTGACGTAACCAATAGTGAAGCAAGGCTTGTTGTCTTCTCCGGTTTCTATTTGATTCTAGCTCAAAGTGGTGTTTTCTGGTTTTACCACTAGGTACATCTGTGCCAGAGCCGCCTCTACCGGCTCGAATCCAGACAGGGATGTATTTTTTGGAAAATACACAAAATCTCTACATTACCAAAATTCTAAGAAATTATTTTATACTAATTCTCAAAGTCTATCTTAGGGTAATGTGCTCTAATCAGAGTTTATCTAAATCTAGATTCCAAGGTTTGTACTAAACTTCCTCGGATACCAACTGTATCACCCCGACCCTAGATTCTCAGAGTCGGTTCATTATATTAATACATTGGAATGATTACATGGAATCAAGTCCCGAAAGACTGATCAGTTTAAAATACAGGAAAATAGATTACATACATGAACATTACATTATACTTTCTAACATAAACACACAAAGAAATATTTTAAGAATTCCATTGTTTCCTTAGATTAACCCTACATCTAAAACATAAAACACTTCTTCAGATCCTGGGAAAATAAAACATAAGAAAGGGGTGAGATCAGATGCTCAGTAAGGGTAAATAATTTAGCGAAAGCTATAAAATTTAAAGGCAATATGTGTAATAAATACAATATCCTTTTTAAACATAAACATGAACATGATATGGGAAAAATAAATCAAACATTACCATATAAACATGCACATGGATATTCTACTAGTTGAATAATCACATGTAATAACTAATTTCATAATGAGGGAATATATAGTACTGAACTTCAATTTCTATGTCAAGGCCTTATTCCAATACCTAGGGGCTAACTTTAACCAAACCCCAACCCGAAGAGCCTCTGTAACTAGACTCCAACCCAGAGATCCTCTGTAACCAGACTCCAACCCCGAGAGCCTCTGTAACCGGACTCCAACTCGGAGAGCCTCTGTAACTGGACTCCAACCTGGAGGGTCTGCTATAACTGGATCCCAACCCAGAGGGCTTACTTTTACTGGTCCCTACCCTAGGAAATACTAGTCCAATACATTCATTATAAAAAAATGTTTCAATATAACATAAACATTCGTATTAAAAATAGCATATGAAATGTCAATAGTTTATCCATAAACCATGAATGGAATAAAAATAACACATCCACCATCAAACATATCACAAAACATTCAATACAATATGTAAGAGTTGTATCATTATAAATTAACTTCAAACAAGTTTAAAACCCATTAAATGATGTTGACATAGATGAAAATGATCCGTAAAATGCTTTGATAAGAATACCCCCTTTTCAGAAAATAGTTTAAAATTCTCAAAATTTATTAATGTAATAATTTAAAAGGTATTTTTTTTAAAAAGTGTCCCATGCCACTTTGAAACATCTTAAAATAATTATAATTTCAAAACATTCATGTCCATATAAATAATTTATTAAAATCATTTTGAAAACATGGACATTAATTAAAAAGGTTTAGAAAGATAAATCTTTAAAACATTTAAAATGATGATAAAATTAAATACACCCTCCCATAAAACATTAAAATATTCCTCTTTAAATCATTTTTATAAAATATGCGTTTCTATGATATGTATGTCCCAGAAAATACATACAAATGGAAAATCTTAGATAATAATAAGATTAAGGAAATAACTCTTACCTCATTATAATCAATCGAGTTGTATGAACAATAGAAAATAACCACAAAATTAATCATATAAAATCAGGAATATAAAGAAAATAAAGATAATATATATCAAATGGAAGTACAAAATCCACCACATTTAATAAATAAGTAGTGAACAATGGAAATATCACGGAATTAAAATTGAGATAAGAAACCCCTTACCTTGCACTTTCTTTTAGTCAAGGTTATGATTATCCTCCTGTATAATGACCATTATATGTCATTATATTATAATAGAACAATATTCAAATTTATTATATCATACATGATTCATTAATGACTTTATACTACTCATTTAATAATGATTTTCATTTTAAATTAACATTTTGGGTAATAATCTCTTTCTTTATCATACGCATTTTTACTCGTTATTCTTGACCGTATAATTCAGATAATGATTTAAATAAATCCATAATAAAATCCTTGTTTCATATATCATATATATTTAGAATATAAATATTTATAATACATTGGTATAAGAAATGGAAATCACATTTTAAGGAGACGTTAGGCTGTACGTATGCATAAACGTTGTTTCTGTTTTCATATCGAATTGAATGGAAGTAAGTGAATAAGATATATGTATGTACATAAATACATACATATACATATCTATATTTAGTATAAATTTTATTTCATATATAACATTCTTATTAGAAGTATATATTTTTATAATCGTCGATGAATGTTGAGCGTGGAAATGAATCTCATCGCATCGTGGACACGGTAATATGTAGGTACGCATGAGTGAAAATATCTTTTACTAAAAGTTGTGGAATTGGATGCAATATTAATTTTACAGATACATTAGCATGTTATTTTCATTATTTATATACATATTACTCATCATTATATCCATCCAAATAACATAGTGTTGAATAACAAATTACACCATTGCATGGAGATGGTAAGTCGTACGTACGCACGCTTGGTGACATTACCATTCATAGGATGGATATAATAATGAATATGGTTGCGCCATATTTATAATGACATCACAATATATATATGGTATTGGAGTTATTATTTTGGTATGGTAATAACATATAAAGAGTAATTGGAAGAATAAAAGAACTTGAAAGATGGTGGTGAAATCTTTAACTCTTCTTCATGTTCTCCCTTTTGATTTGATAAAAAAGGATCCATAGGTTGGCTTTATGACCAAATTAAGGCCTATAAGATTAATTGAGGATAGTTGGGAGAAACTTTGGGAAGTGTTTGGCTGAGACAAATGTCTGTGGAGGTGTGAATTTGAGAGAAGGGGAAGTGCATTTTTATAAGGGGGTGAGGGGCACCTTAGGAAAACCATCAAATATTAGTTTATAATATATTCATTTTCGGTTTCTAATATATCAAAAATAAATTATTTAAATTATAAGGTGGGGTGAGTCGAAAACCACTCAACCAATAGGTTTTAGACATGTTTGGGTCAATATATTAACCTTATATTTTAGATTTTACTCTTTGTCAAATAGTTTGACATATTACATGTCTGTTTTTATGTTTATATTATATGGTCAATAAACATACTATAAAACTCCAAGATAACCCCAAGTGGCTAATTAATAAAATATATAATAGTATTTAATACCTTTGGCTGAACCTTATATTTTTAGGAATAGAATATAAGTTAATAATATAATATTTATTTTAAAAACTTTTTTATGTCAATTTTGACACTATTTGGTATTTTGTTTTTTCTAAATTCATAACAGTATTATTAATTTGAATAAAATTCATTTAATCAACCCTAATATGTCATATTATCCTAAAAATTTAGTGTAATTCATAGAAAGTCTCAAATTAATTTTATTTGGGTATTTATAATATCAATTATTTTAGTATTTCATTAATAAGGTAATTACTGCATCATCATTCTGTCATATATAAATTAAATTATTTAAATTATAAAAATTATAAAAAAATACCATTATCTAGTAAATCCTTATATATTTATAATGAATATTTATAGTCTAATTTATCTTATGTGTAACCATATATTAAAAATGTTTTAGTTATGAAACATTAAATTTAACACTTTTAACTCTTCTTTAAATTAAATAATAATAAATGTCCTAATCAAATCCAAATCGACCTAAAGGATCATATTTTATTCCTAAGGTTATTTTTGGTCGAATTACACTTATCCAATTGAATTATTACACGTATTAGGCTAATTATAATATCATTTTTACATTTAATTACCCTATTTACTTTCAACGATGGTAAATAAAAGCCAAAGGTTACTATTCACCAAAAATTGTTTTTATCTTATTAAACCAAATTTTATTTACTGATATCAACCGTGTATCTTGGTATTTTGAAATTAAATTCATAGAAGTTGTAAAATTTTGTTTTATGCAAATTTGAAAATGCTCCTAGAAGGTGGGTAAAAGACGGTACAATTTCAATAAACATTTTATTTATATAAACTTATTATAAAATGAATCCAATGAAATACATTGAAATTATATAGGTATTATGTATCTATTTTGACATAAAATAAATTGAAATTAAATAAATAATTATTTAAATGAAAATTTGGTTTAACCAATAACAAAGTGGTTTTCACTATTCATCAAATTTTGAATGATTTCGGAAACATACCAAATATTCATTCTAAGATAATTTTTATATTCCAAATTCAAAAATTATATCTATTTTACCAAATTCAAAACATATAAATTTCATTTATTAATTTAAAATTAATTCCTATTGTCAAAATCAAAAGGCGTATTTTTATTAAATAATAACTATAAAAAGATTGACACTTGTTTACGTCCAATTTCAAAGTGAAATTACATAAAATTACCATAATTGGATTAAATTGTAAAAATATAATCTATTTGTAATTCCAAACCATTAAAATTTACATTTTTACTCTATAAATTATTTTGATTAAAAAAGTTGTTTTCAGTTAAAATATAGTATTTTTCACTATTCAACCAAATATGAATGTTATTAGAAAAAATACCAAAAGTTTATTGAAACTAATCTCTTATGTCTTGATTCGGAAGAAGAAGTTTATTTTTTCAAGTTGATTATATAAAAGTTTCAAATATTGTATTTAAAAAGGGTTCTCCATTAAAATGCGGTAAAATTGCATTTTTTGAAAAATATTTCTTTTATCTGAAAAAAATTTCTTACATTATGTCTAAGAAACCCATAATATAGATTCTAAAATTATAAGGATTATATAAAGTTCAATATTTAGTTAATACTATTCAAAACCGCTTTTGAACAGCTAGATTGGTAAGTCGTGGTGCGCTAGAACTCGGTGTTGCGTATACTGAAAGTTATTAGATTACTTTGAAAAAATAACGTACTACGAAATCATGGGGTCTTACAAATATAATTACACTGTTATTGTGTATGAATCTTATCATGTCATTAGTTGAAGCTTATCCAATATGGGATTTGGCCTCTCGTATGTTGAGTATGACATTAGGGACCTAGATTGAAATAAATTTCATGAGTTTTTGGAGACACTTAGATATTATTTATATATTCTGATTAGGGGTGTATGATATTCTTATCCATAAGGATGAATGATATGTGATATATTCATTATTAAGTTCAGTTTATTCTCTAAGAATCAATAATAGATTATTTGTCTATGTGGGATTGACATACTCAGTGTCCCAAGTCACTTGAAATCATGGAAAAAGGAAAATGTAAGAATTCATGTTTGAATATTATTAAAAATATTGGGAATTGGAGTAGACATACATTTTAATTTTTACAGAACATGCTAGATCACAATATAGATTTAGTAGCATTAATTCTTCTCTAAAGGACTATATTTTCTTACATATATGGATATAGAGATTCATATTTGTTATCAATTCCATAAAGGTCCATGGGGACACACATTGTGGTTTATTTAATTGTGATTTACATTGAATGAAAGATATACTCTAAAATGTTAAGAGTTAATCCAAAATTGTTTTTATTTGTATTTACATGTTATTTCATATGATGTGATACATGGTCAACCTAATGATGTCACTCTAAAAGGTTTTTTTGAAGATATCCAAAAGGATTATTGGATATGGTTTCTAAAATTATTGTATATAATAAAACATAAGGTGTGTAGGAATAAAGACTTTGAGGTTTTATTTAAATTGGGAATTGAAGGGGATATACTTATAACCTATAGTCGGGATGTGATTCATGGCTCTATCATGTGACGAGATATTAATAAACATGAAGGAATTAATTTTTGATGCATGTTACTACCCGAGATCAAATGAAGTTCCTAAATCATGTTTTCACTATTATTATAATTCAACTCACATCAAGCTATAATTAATTGAAATCATTCAATATTTATGTGAAATTTATAGGAGTTAAATTCATATGATACTTGAAGAAGATGAATTATTTATTCATGTGTTTTAAAAAATCATTAAATGTTATTGCCTAAGGATTCTTCTTATAACATTATAATCCATTTTGATGAAATGAAATGGTGTGGGATTTATATCCTTGTGTTTGGATAAGCTTCAATCAACTCATATCTTTCTTAATTAATCATCCTTTGCAAAAATATATACTAGAACGTCATGGGAATAAAGAAAATCATGTATTCTCAATATGTGATTCATTCTATCTATGGATACACCATCGAGGTAGAATGAATATGTTTTCCACTTATGTAATATTTATCAAACCATTCGATGGATTTTGAAGATGTATAAAAAGACTAACGGATTATGGTATTCTAATTAAAATGACTTTCATTTTAGTTTTTATCAAGGTTTCATATTATCGTTCACTAGAGATACATAAGAATTTTTTTTAATCCCTTATTATTACTCTGAAAAATTTCATTTGACTCTAAAGACACATCAATAATTTATTTATCTTTCATCACCAGGGATATTCATTAACATACTAGATTATTGGAACCAAAAGTGAAATGTCTCGAATTTAGATACCACTCAAAGGTAACTCGATACTTGTTGAACACATGGCCTCAAGAACATATCCTTGAATACCATAGGCTATCGACAAGCAATTATGGCCTGGGGTGTGTTTGTTGGGAGACTATGACCTCATAATAAGAGTGTTACATGGAAGAATATAAAAAATAAACAATATCGAAAGAACAAATAAAAACTATAAAAATGATAAAAAAAGAAATAAATATATATATAAATAATAAAAGAAGTAACCTCTTATACATATGATGATGATGATACATTCCATGTCTCTACAAATCAGAAAATATAGGTAAATGGTAGTACAATACAATACATGTATCCAAAATCCCAAAAAGTCAAAAAACTGTTATCTCTAAATTGAATCACAGGGCTCATCTCAGTATCATTCTCCCTTGCTCCAATGCATGGAATGAAGTCAACCATAAATTTTTTTCACTTTCCCTAGTCCCTAACGACATCCATAATGTCAATCTGGGAACCCAGTAGTGGCTCAAGCAGGGTGTCAGATACAATCCCATTAGGTAACCACCCAATTTTCTATAACAATCTTGTATATTCAATAGAATATTCTTTGTAGACAACAAAGTAAAACATGTTAGCAGTATCAAAATAAACAACTTTGGCACATATAATGTAAAACTAGTAATATTGAATAGCCTTTAAAAGATCCCTATAATAAAGTGTCAGGATCCTATAATAAGGAAGCTACAAAGTAAAACTACTAAATACCATGGACTCGCAGTATATACAATGTATCATATAACCCATGGATATTTCATATAACTTGTTATAGCATTGAAACCATGATTGAGCCGTATAATCATACATTACACATTTCAAAAGTTTGTTCCATATAAAATATAATTTCATACCCCTTAGGGTCAGATCTAAGATATACTAAACCAAGGAATCCTCATTGAGTCCTTGGAGCATCTCTTTTGAAAATTGGTAATGGAACTAGTGGAGTCTAAGGATCATCCCTGTAGAGCATGTCCAATGTGAGTCTAGAAAACTAGATCCATGGGGTAGAAATTTCTTTGGCATACTGTCGAATCAATATCCAAGGGTAATATCAGTCCTAGGTATCTTCTACAGTAAAACAATATCCATGTGTGAAATGAACACGACATCTAAATGGAATCAAGATATAGGGTTTTCCCAAAAAAAATCATCTACCATTTCTATTCAAATCTAATTACATTCAAAAAATACATATTCAATTCAATCACAGTTTATACCCAATCATATAACATATTTCAACTCATCATATGAAAAATTTGATAGTATGTACCACATGGAAAAAGTTTCATAACATCTCAAAATCATGAATGTAAATTCCATTTAATTATAATTGGGATTCCTCTATTAAAATGAGATCTAAAACACACCCATTGGGTGGTTCATCATTTGTAAGGGACTAAGGGAACATCCTTTGGGTGGCCATGGTTGGTAAAAAACCTTCAATGAGTCTCAAAAGAAGAAAAAGGCATCCAAAAAAGGATACATATCAATTATTTCAGTTGATAAATTAAATTTTAGGGCCACATAAGAATTTATAGTGATCCGAATGATGTTATATTTCTCAATAAAACACCAAAACAAATAATGAAAAGTATTAACCAGCTACTTTAGAATTGTAGTATATTTCTTGTGTAGTATCAGCTTCTGATTTGACTCAGATCAGA
The DNA here is from genome assembly GCA_963277665.1 of Viscum album. Taxonomy (NCBI): domain Eukaryota; kingdom Viridiplantae; phylum Streptophyta; class Magnoliopsida; order Santalales; family Viscaceae; genus Viscum; species Viscum album. Next base: position 1,915,838,898 of record OY728122.1, read on the forward strand.
TGAAAAATGTAGAAAATATGAAGAACTTGGAAGTATGAAATATTATCTTGCACCTAAATTCTCCTTCAATACAAATAATAATGATGAATGGTTAATAAGAAATTGATTACTCATAGATGATGATTCAATGAGATGATTGGTGCTCAATTACTAGATCGGATTGAGTAATGAGATCAAAGGAAATAGCTTTTATCATGGAGGATTTATCAACTGCTAAAGGATGCAAATATATGATGAATAGAAAATTATGTTTGAGATACACCCTTAATTAAGTGCATTTTGGTAATTTGAAGAAAATACATGTTTAGATAGTTTCGATTCACGGTTGGACAAAACATGCACCAACTATGCAACCTTTTTTAAAGGAAGGGTCAATTTTTATGGTTTTCATGCATAGTTTGATAAATTGTAAAAAAAACATGTCTCATCCCACTATCAAAATGTTTAAAGGGTGATTCATGATTTTGTGCCTAAAATAACATGTTTTAAAAAATTATGTTGTCTCCCTTTTCCCACTACCCATCCATGCACAGTTTTATCTAACTGTACATCAAGTCCCACAAGGTTTTTAAAAACCATGTAGAAACCCTATTTCTCTCTAAATATAAGGATATGGGTTTTGAAGAATCTCTATACACCTATAATACACTCGTGACCTCGATGGGTATTCACATTATGCTAGGATTAGTAATTTAAACTAAAAAAATGCTCTATACCTCATACAAAAACTAGGTTCTTTCAATATTTTCCACATAAAACATTTTATCCCTGAATTTTCCTCTCATGGGTCATTAAGATTAGTCTGAGAACATCTCGAGCCACTGAGCATGTAAATCGGCCTCCCTCTTCTAAGCATCTTTCTGTAAATGGTTGTGCTTCCATAGGATCCATATTATAGGAACTAACATACTTCAAATAAACATTATTATCATGTAAATGATATGAATAATATACTCTTAAAGGGTGAATCTAAATATAAATAAACTTCCTTAAGATGAAAAGAATGATATGGGTGACAATTGGAAAGGTGATACTAAGATACATGGAAGACATCATGCATGACTTCATACCACTAAGGAAACTGAAATTTGTAGGAAACTATCCTAAATCTACCCTGAATATCAAAAGGATCGACATATTATGATGAAAGATTTCCATTTTTCCCAATCTTCCTATGTCCCTACCTTGATGAACCATCTAAAAAGAATCAAACGCTGGTATAAAAATCTAAAGGTCTTCTATGGAAATCGGTGTAGTATTTCTATCGATACATTGAAATATACATCCACTTATAAATCTACTAGACACACTCAAAGGTCTCCTTCATGATACATGGTCCTAGTTATGTTGCCTCACCTACCTCTAACTAGAATAGGGTAAATAGGCATGGTCTACAATAATAATCCCCATAAGGTTCCTCATATATAGTAACCTGATAAGTATTATTATTAGAGGAGAACTCAACTAGGTTAATGTGGATCTCCTAGGAGCACTAGAAAAACATGAATCATTCTTATATAATATCCTCAAGCACATGTATCATATTATCTGATTGGAAATCGTCCTAGGGGTAGTATAACATGCTCAGAATAACTTGAATACCCAACAACCTCTACAAACTTTTCCAAAAACAAGAAATGAATTGGGAGACCCTATCTGAAATGACAGTGTGTAGGAGACAATGAAGTTGTAATATCTCATAGATATACATACTTCCATGCTCATACATAATGAATGTCTCCTTGATCATCAATAAACTATAATCCTTCATGATTTTATTTACAACATCACTACCTCAATGTGACCTCAAAAAACTAGTCAAAAAATCTATCGTGAAAACATCACATTTCTACTCAAGAATATGTAGTTGTTTTAAATGTCTGGTTTTTCACTAATGTTTCACCTTCAGCTCTAGAAAGTTTTAACAACTTTTTATAAAACATGAAATCTCTAATTTCTTACAATTCTACCTGTAACAACGGCACAAGTAACATTACCTCTTAGTGATGCTTGGGTGAACTTCCAAAAATTGATGAAGGAAACCCCTATATCATCTTCTTTTATATTTATACTGAAAGAAATCACAACCAATGATATTCATGATATTATCCTTCCCTATAGTCTAAATATAAAGTGGGTCCTCACAACCACACTCTCACAAAGTAATATTCCCTTAGGATTTGATATCTTATATATCATCACTCTAATCTGTAGAGTAGTGGTCACAACAAAGGATGAAAGGAAAGTATATCCCAAAATTTTCTACCCCTCCAAGTACATATCATAGATAAAATAAATAAGATTCCACTCAATACTAGCTAGTTGAAATGCATATATCTGAGTCCTCCTACTCAATGTGATGGCCAATGAATTCCACTTCCTAGGAATGTAGGCATGCTCGAAGTCAAAATATTGTAGGAAATCTACCAACCATCACTACCTCACATTAATATAAAATTTTTTGAATATATAATTATGGATTTTATGGTTTGTTTATACCTAAATATTCTCTCCTAATATATAGTGTCTCCAACAGTGCAGGGAATGAACAAATGTAGATAAATCTAGTTTATGTGTCACGTAATTCATCTCATGATTTGTTAGCTTCCATGACCCATATGACACAACTCTATAACCATGTATCATAACTTCTCCTATCTCAATACCTAATTCATAAAAATATAGAATGTAGCTACTACCCCTATCATGAAGTATCAGGACTAATGTTGTAGTGAATTTCTCTTACAACTCTCTAATGGATGTATTTGGTGTATCTGACCACAAAAACTTCACACCATTTTTAATAAATCTCATCAATGGTGCATCTATGAATGATAAGACCATTATTAAATGCATGTAATATTTATATATCCCAAAAAAACTATATATTTCAAATATGTTCTTGGGATGCTCCCAGTAAACTAAATCCATCACATTATTTTTGTCTACTGGTACTCCTATTTTTGAGATAATATGTCCAAGAAAGTGAATTTGATACATCCATATGTGGTACTTTGTGATCATAGAATATAACATCTTCTCTATTAGTGTATCCAAAAATGAACTCAACATGTTTGGAATGATCAAGTTGATTATAAGAATACACCATGATATCTCCCTTGAGAACTACCATAAATTTATCCTAATAAGAATTGAAAATGATGTTCATCAATTATAAAAAACTGATTGTTGATTCATGAGACTGAATGGTATAACTCGATACTCATATAAACCATACCTACTATGAAGGGTTTCATGGGGTATGTATGGATGTCGAAAATGAACATGTTGATATCTAAATCTCAAATAATGTTTTGAGAACACCCAAGTTTCTCGAAGATAATCAAACTGGTAATATATCCATGGAAGAGGATACTAGTTCATAACTGTTATCAGGTTTATTTTTTTATAATCCATGCATATCCTAAGGGTACCGTCTTCCTTTTTCCTAAAAAGGACTACAGAACCCTGTAGAGATGTAATTAGTTGAATAAACCCCTTTTCACCCATATCCTCTAGATACCTCTTGATCTCCCCCAACTCCTTCATAACCATCATTTAAGAAATAATTAATTACGGTGCATCTCCTAAAACAAGCTCAATAGATTACTAAACCCCTATCCTAGGAGTTAAAACATAAAATTATTCTAGGATTACTTCTCAAAACCAATCAGAAACTTTAGGAATTTCATCCTTACACACTCTCTAATCATCAAGATATAGACTAGTGATTTGGACAATCATAATCTCCATTAAACAATTTATTGGATTATCTTGGATCGCTTGGACATCCAATTCACCATATTAAGTATAAAATGCACCCTCTAGGGAGGTGAAATTAACACTCCAACTATATAAATCAACTTAGGGTCAATAATCCACTAGAAAAACTATCCCAAGTATGAATTAAAACCCATTTATCTTTATAAAATTAATATTTCATACATAGTGACACCCACAAACCTCATGCAGGGAATCTTGCATTGATATACATCCTCTGTTCTAACCCAAATTAAGTTACGAGGGCATTGACAATCATAAAAACTGAATAACGAGACCAAGGATTTCCACAATATTTGATGATTAAAAAGTATTTAATAAAACTATTTAAAAAAGAGAAGATAATAATATAGAGGAAAATATGATCATACCTATCACTGTATATGATTCGGTACCATGATCCTTCGGGGATATGAATTAGAGAATAAATACGGCATGAACTATAGCCATGTGACATAACCTAACTACTCGAAGTAGTCCCTCTCTATTTTATTGTTGAAACTTTTGTTTGGATACCACATCCATGATAACTGCCACCATAGCCTAATTGACTAGTATTGCTCCTACTCCATGAATGACATAGAACTAAGAGACCTACTATAGAACCTGATGAAAAAATTTACCACCTTCCACTCAATTCTAGATGTAAATACCTACAGAAATGTTTTATGTGGCCTATCATGCCACAGGCTTATCCCATGACTAGGTTAGAACCATTATCATTCTTTATGTGGCTACATATTCTATACAAATAACATAAAACTAAGCTAACAGTTCACATAACATGACTTATACTCATCTCACGAGTGGCCTCAAAATTGATATTCTTCCCCGATGTTATGGAACCACTCTATCGGGAGGCAACACTTATCTTTTACGTTCCCACTGTTTCCCTCAAGTTTCACTATGTAATTAGTGCTAGATTTTCATTTATGTAATAGTGGTCAATCTTAACAAATTGACATGAGATTGAATGGATTTTCAGAGACCTTCCTCAAAAACATATCCCTCAGAAACTCATCTTCAAGGTATGTCAGCACAAAACACTAATGATATTTAATGCAAGTCGAGTGTCCAATAACTTTTCCGGTTCCCTACTCCATATATATTAACTCATTATCCTTCTTTACCCATTGAATAATGAGGAAAATATATTCATAGAATCTAGACTAGAAATCCCATTAATCCATATCATGCAGTGCATTAGTTTGTTTCAAAACATCCTACCAGTGCATTGATGCTTCCCGAATCATATAGGTTGTGTGCTTCAATATCTTATTAGTAACTTTCCCAAGATGATTGAAAATTGATAGCGTAGTTTCAAGATACAACTCAGTATCATCTGGACCATGATCCTTTGAAAATGTGGGAGGATTATAACTATGAAAAACATGTGTCAGCTCTTTAATATATAAGTTAGGTTTCGATACTCCCTTAAAAGTCTATAATAATATATAAAACTCCTCATAGAACTATTCCTCAACACTGATTTCTGAAATAATAGTTTGTTTCATAGATAGAAAAAAAGATCCATCCATCTATAGAACATTTCCCACTAACTAAGGAGTTTGGTCATCCTAAACCTCTTGTCATACGAATGGATGTTATCATGGTGGAATGCATCTACAATGTCTAACACATGGCTCTGAAAAGATGGATATCAAAGTTCCAATCTTAATAGAATAAGATAGGTTAAAAAAAATTTATAACCATTCTATACCATAGATCCTTCTCTTAATTCTACTAATGTATAAAAAAGAACATTCACATTAGTAACTAGAGACACTACCACTTTCCCACTCAAAAGTTGGGTCTATATTGAGTCCCTAATTCCATATTCAATTTCCCATTTTAATTTTAATTTTTTCAAAAAATTCCTTTTAAATGATCGAACCAAATGGTGCAACACATTAAAATCCACAAGGTCTCATACACCTCATGAGATGAATTATAGAATCCACCTAATCCACACCATAACATGTTCCAGTCCAAGAGACTCATGGTCCATGATTCAACATACCATAATTTGTTGTTAAAGGTGTCTAATGCATCCAAATCATGAAAAAAACATCTTCTTTATTATAGGAACGCCTAGTACCAACCCTGTTTTCCAAATAATTGTACAAAATATAAATCACATCAATAGATATACCAATCAAGAAACATAATACAGTATCATCGATTCAATGAATTCGCCTTATTTGGAATGTCATAATGCATAGAATTTAAATTCCATCAAGTGTTTAAATGATGGATGAGAATAAAAACCCTCAACTCATTGCGATTAAATGAAATAGAACCCAAAATCATATCAGTAATAACATCCCAATTCAATTTCATCACCCAACAAAGGAATCAAATCATCTACAATCGTCAAAATCTAGAAAAAAACAATTTTTATTTGAGGAAATTAATATTTTTTCTTGTACATGGGTTAACTACACCCCGACACTGATCCAGACTAAACTCCATTACCTTTAATCCCATATATGTTATCCCCAAATAATAAACTAGAAAATAAAATTATCTGATACCACTTCGTAACCATATAGACGCTGATCCAACTCAAAAGTGTTTTGAACACGTTTCCCATATTGCCTCAAGTGCATCTCCCCAAAGGCTAGAGGTTTCTGAATAGCATTGAGGGCCTAGGGTGTGTCAATAGGGAAACAATGCCCTCAAAACAAGATTTTAACAAAATTTAATAACAATAATAAACAACATAAGATGTATATATAAAAACTAGTCAACTGATAAATAGACAGGAGAAGAATATATATACTCAATTCTACAAGTATTTTCATATAAAGATGATGATGATACATGTAATGTCTTTCAGAAGCATATTAAAAAGGTATACAACAGTACAATATAATATATGTATCCAAAATACCATAAATACCAAAAATGTGATATCTCCAAATAGGATAACGAGTCTCAGATCAATCACGTTCTCCCCTTCAACTAATAAAGGTACAAAATCGTGAATCTAACTATTTATTCCATCCACAGACCCTACTTGCATTCATAAAGTCTATTCAGGTACACAATGACATCTTGAATAGTGTGAAAAATATAATCCTAGTAGGTAACCACCACATAGTCTACAACCGTACTAGATCTAAAATATCACATGCAAAGAGGGGAGAAAACTAAAATAGTTAAGAAGTAAGAATGTAAATTTATCATGGCATGTATACTAAAAAACTAGTAATACTGAATATCATCTCTTGTCACTCTCCAATAAAGTTTCAGGCTTCTATAATAAGTCATCAACAAAGTAAAATATTTCCAATACCACAGCCTCCCTGTATACATAATGTATCTTATAACCCATGGAAATTCCAGATAGCATGTAATACCATAAAAAATATGGTCAAGATATATAATCATATATTTCATATTTCCCATGACCATGTCATCTAATCAATAGTTTTAGACCCCTCAGGGATGGTTCAAAGGTATACTTAACCCTGGAATCCTCATTGAGTCATAGAATCATCTCAATGGAAACTCTTTAAATGCACGGATGGAGTTCAAGTATCATCTCAATAGAGCATGTAAAATGTGATTCAAGAAATATGGATCCAAGGGGTAGAAATTCCCTTGGAATCATATAGAATCAATTAAAAGGATCTTATGAGTCTAAGGAATCATCTAACATAAAATATGATCCATGGGTGAAACTACCATGACATCCAAATAGAATCAATATCTATGGGTTTCCCAGACAAGGCATCCACTACCATTTCTATTCACATATAATTCAATTTAATAATTAACATTGAATTAAATCAAAGAGTATACCCACTTATATAACATATCACAACTCATCATTTAAAGAATTAAAAAATATTTAAGAATTGTAATAGGTGGAAGAAAATCATATAATTAATTAATTCAATTCTATTAAATTATAGTTCGGCTTCCTCAATCTAAGAAATATCTAAAACACACCAATTGGGAAATATATCGAATGGAAGGGAAAAAGGGAACACCCCATGGTTGGCCTTGGTATGTAAGACCCCTCCAATGGGTCTCAAAGGAAATACAAGCCATCCCTACTAGGTTCCATATCATTTAATCCAATTGATCTATTCAATTTCATGATGTGCATAAAATTATGGCAGGTCTCACAACAGATGATAGATCAATAAATCAAAAAAACCAATGGGATGATTATAGATAGCCTATAGTAGGCCTTTAGTAGAATAGTTTTCTTCTATCATCTTCGGATTCAACATAGATTAGACGAAAAATGATGTTTATATAAAGAACCTGAAATTAGGTCATATTACCATTGAACTAAAAACCATAGCTGATAACCAGAAGAATGAATAATATATAATATAGAATTTAATACTAACTGATTTCGATCCAATAATATTAGTGGCATTCAATTCTGATATCTGAATGATGACTAATTCAAAAGGATACAATTTTTCTAAATGGAGAGAACTCAAATTTACATTGTTTTCTATAGATTAGGAATAGAAAATTAGCTTTAAGATGTTACATTAATTAATGGAATTTGGTTAATTTTACCAAAAAATATTGGGATTTATTTTTTGTTTTCATTTTTCCCCAAACAGTGCACAAACCATGAACCCTTTTTTATATGTAGGAGATATTCTCAAAGGTTTCATGCACGGTTTGACTAACTATGTGCAAACCATGTCTCATCCCACTATTAAAATATTCCATGGATTTTTCATGGAGGTGAGCCTAAAATATAATGGTTTTATATATAGTGAGGGCTCCCCTTGCTCTTGGAATATCCCTACACTATTACATCTATCTATGAATCATGTCCCACACAGTTTCTACTAATTGGGCACTAGGAATGTTTCTCCCCAAAAGTCTAATTTTGGGCTCTAAACATGCACCAGACACCTCCAATACACCAGTTTCATCAATGGGAATTCACATTAGGCCATAATTAATCATTTAAAATGAAAAAATGGATCAATACACTTTATGAAAGATGAATTGCTTAAAAAAGTCACACTATTAATTCATGACCTCACTACTGGAAAAATAATCTATACAAACCGTTTGGAACCATTAAAATATGCCTCCAAACCATTGGTATAGCCTATACCAATGGTTTGGAGAACCATGGGAAAGTAAGCTATTGGGATAGGTCTATACCAACGGTTTTCCCAAAACCTATGGTATAGACCTATACCAACGGTTTTGAAAACCATTAGTATACGTAATATAAAATTCTATACCAACAGTTCCATAAAACTGTTGGTATATGTATTTCAAAAAAAAACATTATGTGGGATTTGATCCCAGGACCTCTAGTTTATCTTTCAAAGACCTTACCACTAACCTAACATGGATTTTGTGAACAAAATTGCATATATATATATATATATATATTATCATAATTATTTTAAATTTTTATTTATATAATGTTCTCAGTAAGAAGATTCGATAAAAAATCAAGGGACCTATACCAATGAATGTCAAAACAGCTGGTATAGGTCCCTTGATTTTGGGAGTGACGTTAGTCTTTTTCGCCACTTTTCCCAATGGTTTTGTCAAACCGTTGGGAAAAGTGGCCACAAATTGGACTTTCCAAATAGTTTGGACAAACCATTGAGAAATCCATACCCTTTCCCAACGGTTTGGCCAAACTGTTGGGAAGGACATACCCTTTCCCAATGTTTATGGAAAACCGTTGGGAAAAGTGACCTCAAAGTGGGATTTCCCAATGGTTTGGCCAAACCATTGGGAAAGGGGACCTATACCAACAGTTTTACAAACCGTTAGTATAGAAGCATTAGGAAAGGTGAGATTTCTAGTAGTTCCAATAGAATCAATAGGTAGTCCAAAACTTGAAATATTTATTAATAATAAAATTAAATTATTTTTTATTATAATTTTTTTTAAATTGATGTTCATACCTTTTATTTTAACCAAGAATGAAAACATATTGTACTTCAATTACCCAATATTCTAGAAGGTGATGAATTATGAAATTTACATATTATTTGATTTTTTTTCTATAAAAAATGTATAAAATGTTTAATACATTTGTAAAACATATTATAAGATAAAATAAACATGTTCAGATTAATTACATGATATATCCATTGAAAAAATCACAGTTAAAAAAGATTGTGTGATGTTCTATTACTCTTTATTCATGGTTAACTGTAGTTAATATTTTTAATAGAGGAATTATAAATTTTTGGTCTTTAGAAAGTGGGATCTATTTACTCATAAAACTCATATCCATTTCCCATTAACGGGTTATATATCAGAGTGACATCAGATAAATAAATTGTACATAAATCCAAACTATCTTAATATAAATAAACTTTCATAATGCATATTAAATGATGATTCATATTCTTGATATAAGATTCCATTTTATAAATATTTATTTACATTGTATAAAACCAATGAAAATAAGTAGGCATATCTCACACCTTGTTCCAGAATTTGATTGATACCCAGATAGAAATCATTATTACATGTAGGGATAAAGGGATGGTTCTATCCTTGGACACATGATTCTATTATGATAGGGTGCAGTACGAGAGAAAGGTATAAATCTTATTCTCATGATGTGAGTGGATATATCTTTTAGGTCTTTTTTTCATTTTTTATTGAAAATTGAATAATCTTGTTTCTATGTTTCCCTATTTATCTCCCCATTTTTATAGTTTGGCATAATAATCATTTTTTATATGATATTTGATATTGTTTAATCTTTGTTACCCCAATATTACTATTTTGAATGGATGATTTATCTATTATTCATCACTATAAATATATCTATTTTTGTATTTTGTATGCTTATTATACCATTGTTTTTCACCCTAATCATGAGGGTATATTATCCCCCACTAAATAATAATAAACCCTTGTTTCTACTTAGTGTCCTCTATCATATAGGGTTGCATGCTTGAGTCAAGGTGGCACTCAGGTTCAGTTACTAACTACAGAATAATACCTAGGATGCTACAGGCATATTGAATATAGGTAAACTAGGATATGTCCTACCATCATGTAAGATATGCCTACTTGTTGTTGGTCTCTATCCCCTTAACTATTAGAGGTGGGTTTTGGGTTATGTTATATGATTCTTTTGAATACATATTATGGTAATAAAATAATAAAACACACATGTCTTTATCACAGTAAATACTTATTAAAGAAAAAATTTCCAACATGACCTTAAGACTCCTTTTTTTGACATGTATGTTTTTATCAAGGAAAAAATTAATAATACATGTAATGAATAATTCAGTATAACATGTCTTTAAAATATTTTCAATAAGATAATCCAATTAAAAATTTTATTATGAAATCCATTAGGAGATAGCCAAACATTGCGTAAAATTGGAATAGACTATAACAGATTCATACCTATAGTGGCCTAAATAATGCTTTAGATATGGAATATACATAAACTAATTCATAATATTATATTATGAGGAGGTACTAAGTGACTAATAAACCAAATTTTATTAATTATCAAGATGCTTGTTTTATAATTTCACACCTCATTAGATTGAAATAAAATATATTTTTTATCATTAAATAATGAAGATAAAATTATTAAATGAAAATTTTCATAAAACCATAATACATTAAAAACTAAAAATATAATATTACGGTTAGTTAAATACTCCCAGTATATATTTTACACAAATAAATAACTTATTATTGGATTTTGTTAAATAAAATAAAAAAATAAATTTAAAATAATACAACAATTATGATGAAATTTATTATATAACTCTAAAAAAAATATAATATAAAATATCCTAAGATAAATTAATTGGGATAAATAATGACCTTATATTATCTCAGTTTTTTTACCTATATAAAAATGAAAATAGTTCTCGAATGAATAATGGATAGACCTTGAAATCCCTGATTCAATGTTCAAAATGAATCAAATCATGTAATAAATAAATATAGAGAGATTTCCATGGTGATGTGATGGGTGACCGCATATAATTAAAGGTTAATTTGTGATTGAGGAGGTTGGGGAGGCTATACACATTACTAGTTATTTTAAAAACCCATTTCTATATCCAATCCAATACTATAAGTTACTTATAACCATTTATATAGTTTTTTTGATTTCACTATATACCTATGGGTTTTATAAAATATGTTCATATTGTCCTTTATACCTACTAATTCACCAAATCAAGTGTATAGAGGTGTTATTATAACCTATATTTCCAATAGAGATTCCCTATAACTAAATATCCAATTGGGTTAAATGAATTTTTTAACATGAAATCCCAATCAATTTTTTTTATCCACTTGTTATTCTTCATGTTTACATGTCTCTCTTACAATTTCTCCTATCATTGGTTCCTAATTCTACTGAATTGATAGTTGTACGTGGAGCTGGAATATATCTTCTTTCTAGTCTAGAATAGTCAAAGCCCTTGTCCATTATTTTCATATCTTATTATGTGTGTAATTTTGAATACTTATATGATTTATTATGTTAAATTTCTATTTAAATCTAATTTCTATATATAAGAGTGAAAGTATTATTTTTTAACTTCTTCCAAATGGTTATTTCTCTCTCCATTTTTTCTGGTTTTCATTATGATGATTTCTTTTCTATTTTTCATAATTAATCAAAGTAATTTTTATTTACATTATAATAATGTTTTAAATGTAATATATAATAAATTATTATTTCATTTTTAAAATTAAAGTTATTAGTAAGTAATGTATATTTAATATTATTATTCAAAGAAATATTCTCATTCCCTTATAAAGTTTTTTTATCAATTCCAATATCATTGAATATTCTTATTTTTCAGTGGTCATATGTGTTTCTCTATATAATTTATTTTTATGCTTTGTGATGAATCTTATGAAACCTATTTTATTCAAATGTATTAATTAATCAATTAGGAAATTTTTAATGAGACAATGTCCATGTGACAGAGATATGTATATTTTTTCACTATGGTATCAGTGGTCCTATGATTATATATCCTTCCAATGTGTTGGGAAAATATTTTTATCTCAAGAGGTAAAAAATACTATAGTGAAAAACTAGTCCACTATGTGAGATTTGGGATTAGAATTATATCTCCTTATGATTCATTAGTTAAATCATAATATCTCAAGATATGATAGATAATGGAGTGTAAACCCAAACCCTGATAGACTTTTTCCACATTGTTTATGGAAATAGGGAGTAATTTCAAACCGCTAAGGCACTCTTTTCCCTATGATTGTGGGAATAATGATTCAATCCTAACTACTAATTGATTGTTTCATTCATGTGATGATGGTCTTATTAAATATTCCTAACATAACTAATTAGTTTATATATTTAGGTATAATCCAGATTCTAATGCCTCATTAAGAATGTTTGGTTGAAATCCTTACTGACACGATTCCTGACTTTTGTCCTATGTTTTATTGGTTTTTTTGCAACCTTAATGTAACTTAATTATTTTATCATATTCATATATTCATCTAACAATCACATAAGATTTTCTATAGTAATCTCTTATTTTCACCCCTTGTTAAGAATCTGATCTCACTCAATCTTTTGATTACATAGCCCATGTGATGAATTAGAGTATTAGTTATAATTTTTCATGATCGGTATCATGTGAGTAGATTATGTGTTTGAAATTTTGAATAATGTTTGTAAAATAAGTTATTCATGAATCTAATATATAAAGTCAACAAGCCTATCACTTTTTTGGTGCATTTTATTATAATATGTAATGAATATTCTTGTAAAATAATGTAAATTTATATATATTAATGTTGGGTTATCTCAACAATCGATCATTACTCAATATGTAGGTCTTAAACCATAATATAATGTTTTCATTTGAATCCTATGATCAATACCAAAAAAATTTCACTTCCTCGGTTGCTCCATAAATCTATCTAATGCATCATACATAGATTATCCATCATGTTAGATGATGTTTTTAATATAATTTTTGATCTTCGTTTTCAATATTAGTGGAAAATATTTAAATTGAAATCATTTATCCCACATGTCCCAAGTAGGGATAGAACCAACCAGTTGAATCTTTAGCTAGTATTTTTCTTCATTTTGGAGTGAAAATTTGAATTATCTCAACTATAAAGAATCTTAGGTCACTATATAATGGTTTAATGTTTCATGGATCACTAATAATTTTGAGAAATTACCACATGTATCTCCTTGTTTTATGAATATGAATTTTCTTGAATTCTGAATCATTTTTAAAAGACTTATCATAAGCATGAAATTTCTCACACATATCAAAGGGTAATAATTTCTATTGGAAGCAACATAAATATACATTAAAACCTAATTCATTCTAGTTCTATCATGGGGAATTTTTTGTACCATGTCTTACTAGTTATTTTGGGAGAGTTTTGAATTAACTATATTAGGTGCGTCGTGATGAATTTTTTCACATGTCGAATCATCTATGACATATAATAAACCTAGTGATATTAATGATAAATCCCAAAGATTATTTTCAATCTTGAACCATCAATTTAGTATTCAATATCCTAGTCATGAACTATGTTTCCTACCAAACAAAATAAACACTTCTTCTGCAGTGTTTTAAAAGAATACACGATGAAGGTGTTCACATGTTATTACGTGGAAAAAAGGATCTTCATTTTGTTTACCTTCCTTATAAATTTTGGACTTACGTATTTTGGATCGTTCTAGTTTGGATTTATTTTTGGATTTCCATAAAAGGAAAACCCAGTGGTTGGGCGGCAACCTGTCGTGTCCGGCAAGGGTACGAGACTTGAACCCACAACCGAAGGGCGACAAGGGTGTATCACCTACCACTGGCCCACGTGATGTCCTGGATTAAATAATGTAGTTTTTTTAAGATCTGGTATATGAATTATAAATTCATTTTTTTTAACCCTATACGAATAAGATAAATAGAAAATATTTTTTAGGTTCTATTATCTTTTAGAGTGAAAGATGAGTTTGTGGTAGAAATTAGTTAAAGGATGGAACTCTACTTTTCAAGAATATATTTTTCTTATTCTCTTATTCTATGAAGAAATTAATTCTTATACTTTATTTAGGGAATCCTAAAACCAAAAATTTTTAATCATAATACCATATGTTTTGTTGAACCGATGGTATTTCAAATCATCATAGATTGATGAATTTAAGGACCTAAATTTTACACTTGTTTGTGATTGATGACCACAATCACTACCTATAAATATTTACACTTTTCCTCCAATTATATGTCTCTAATTTCCACCAATTTTATCCGAATAGATATCATAATTTGGTATTGAGCCTTTCATTTCTCTTTTCCTATTATTAAGACTAAATTTTATTAACCCAATTTCCGATGTGGGTTTTCCCACAAAGATATTTTCTCTATTCGACCTTTTATTTTAGAAGAACAATTTCAAATTGAGAGTATGCAATTTAATGAAGGATGGGAGAATGTAACACCCCATGATTTCATAGTGTGTTATTTCTTCAAAATAATTCAATAACTTGCACCACATGAAACACCGAGTTCAAGCGCACCATGACTTACCAAACAAGCCGTTCAAAAGAGATTATGAATAGTATTAACTAAATTTTAGACTTTATATAATCCTTATAATTTTAGATTCCATATTTTGAGTTTCTTAGACATAATGTAAGAACAAATTCATTTTTTTCAGATAAAAGAAGTATCTTTAAAAAATGCACTTTTACCAACTTTTAATAGTGAAACAGTTTTTTAAATCCAATATTTTAAACTTTTATATATTCAATTTGACTAAATAAATTTATTCTTTAGAATGGTGACATCAAAAAAAATTACAATGAAACACCCCAAACTTCCACGGTATGCTTCTCTTTGAATAAAACAGTAGCGTGTGTTGTACGCAACTTCGAGTTCTAACACACACTACAACCAATCAAACTAGACGTTATGAATAGTAATACATACTTTTTAAAATTTTATAAATTTTACCTCTCAAAATGGACTTCATTTTTGGATTCGTAATATCGAATTTATCTTAGGGTGAAATTTTGGTACTTTTCGGATAAATTTCATATTTTGATGAATAGTGAAAATTACTAAATTTTAATTAAAAACATCTTTTTTAATAGAAATAATTAATAGTGATAAATTATGAATTTTAGTGGTTTTAAAGTATATTTAGAATATATTTTTACCATTTAATACAATGTTGATCATTGTACATAATTTTACAATTAAATCGTTCATAAACAAGTGTCAATCTTTTGATAGTTATTATCTCTTAAAAACATGCTATTTGTTTTGACAACAGGAATTTATTTTTAAATTAATTAATTCAAATTATATGTTTTGAATTTTGTAAAATAGAAATAATTTTTGAATTCATAATATCAAATATATCTTAGGCCTAATTATTGGTATTTTTCTAGAAACTTTCAATTTTTGATGAATAGTGAAAAAACACTCAGTTATAGTTTAAAACTAAATTTTTATTTAAATGATTATATATTTTATTTAAATTTAATTAACATCAAAATAGATACATAATTCTTATATAAGTTCAATATAATTTGTTGGAGGTAGTTTAGAATAATTTTACATATATAAAATTTTAATTGAACTTTTCACCGTATTTTACCCACCTCCTAGGAGAATTTGATATTTCACATAAAACATAATTTTACTGCTTTTGTGAGTGGAATTTCAAAAATCTGAAAGACATGGTCAATATCAAGTAGTAAAATGTGGTTCAATGAGATGACAATAATTTTTGGTGAATAGTAACTTTTTACTTTTATTTACCACGGTTAAAACTAAATAGGGTAATTAAGGGTAAAAATGATATTAATATTATACTAACACATACCCTAATTCTATTGGAAAAGTGTATCTCAACCAAAAAACCTTAAGAATAAAATATTATCATTTAGGTCCACATGGATTAGATTAGGACATTTATTATTATTTAATTCAAAGAAGAGTTAAAAGAGTTAAAATCAACGTTTATTTAGTAAAATATTTTTAATATAGGGTTATAAATAAGATATATTAGATTTCAAATATTCATTAGAAACCTAAAAATAATTCCTACATAATGGTATTTTATTTATAAATTTTAGACATTAAATAATGTAATTTATTTATGACACAATAGTGATGCATTAATTACCTAATTATTGAAATATTAAAATAATTGATATTATAAATATCAAAATAAATTTAATTTGAGACTTTTTATATAAATTATTTTTGAAGTAATAATGCTGTTATGAAATTATCAAAAACAAAATACCCAGTAGTGTCAAAATTGACATAAAAGAGATTATAAAACAAATATTATATTATTAATTGATATTCAATTCCTAAAAATATAAGGTTCGTCCGAGAGACTTATATCATGATAGGTGTATCATTAATGGACCTCTTGGGGGTATCTTGGAGGTATATAGTATGTTTTTTAACTATATAATATAAAAATACAATGAGACAAGGTAAGTGTCAAACTAATTAACTAAGAGTTAAAACTAAAAGATAAGGTTAATATAATGACCAAAACATGTCTAAATTCTTTTGGTTGAGTGGTTTTAGACCCATACCCACCTTAAAATTTAAATAATCCACTTTGGAGCCATTAAAAACCGAATATTAATTTATTATAAAATAATATTTCTTGCTTTTCCAAAAGTGCCCCTCTCCCCTCTTATAAAAGGGCACTCCCCCTTCACACTAATTCACACATTCAAAGCCTTTTGGATCGGCCAAACCCTGCCCAAATACTCTCTCAACTTCCCTCACTTCAACCTAGAGGCCTTAGTTTGATCATAAAGCCAACCTAAGGAGCCCTTTTGATCAAATCAAAAGGAAGAACCCGAAGAAGAGGTATTGTTTTCACCACCCTCTTTCAATTTCCTTTCTTCTTCAACTTATTATTTATTTGTTATTCCCATTCTAAAATAATAACTCCAGTATCTTTTATATGATGTGATGTTATTATAAATATGGTAAAACCATATTCAGTATTCTATCCATCCTTTGAATGACATGTCACCATACGTGCGTACGTACGGCTTACCGTCTCCACGTCGTGGTGTAATTGTTATTCAATAAATTATTATTTGGATGGGTATAATAATGATGTGTAATTCATGTAAATAATAAATAAAACATGATAATGATTCTGTATATATGATATCCCATCCAATTATTTATTATTTTAATATCAAAATAATGATATTGTCGCTCGTGCGTATGTACGGACTACCGTCTCCACGAACGCGATGAGATTCATTCTCCATCGTATCCATTCAAGTATAATTCTCATTTGATGATTAAAAATAATGTTTAAGGACTTGATATAATTCTGGATATGAATAAGATACAACCTATCCATAACAAACACTTCTTATGTAACAAAACATATAAAAGAAAATGAGTAAGTTAACACCCGAAACGACGATAATTCTAAGATATTATTAACAAAGCAATGTTAAAATATCATATATGATATCATATTAAGGTATATGATTCTTTTATAATTTAATAGCAATTATTTCACCGTTATAAAGGAGGTTAACCTACCCTAATTCAAGGAAAATTACAAGGTAAGGGTTTATTTCACAATCCCTTCATTATCCAAGGTTGTTTATACGTAATAATCTACTGGGATTTCTTTATCATACACATCCATGATTCTTCAAAATGTATTTCATAACATTTTACTATTTACAAGAATATGGGTTAAAGTCATTTATACCCTCTTTGATATTTTATAAGAGGTTTATAAAGGAATCTTTCCGTCGTTTTCCAAACAAGATGCTTTTTAACCTTTTCGATAGAATTAAGGTAAGAATGTTTTTTTAACTTATACGGTGGGTGCGACTATTTTTGGCCATTATAAATTCATAGAAGCTTCCCTTACAAGATTATAAGAATATTTTCAATGAAAATGTTTTATTTTATAAATATATGACTCTTAAATGATATCAAAATATAAAGAGATATTTCAATAAAAAGAGTTTTTATTTCATCTATGTCGACATCCTTTGATGGATTTTAAATTGATTTGGAGTTGATTTATTATGATACAATACTTCCATATTGTATTGATAGTTTTGTGATATGTTTGACGGTGGTTGTGTTATTTTTATACCATTCAGGGTTTATGAGGAAAGTATTGTCATTTCGTATGCTAGTTTTAATATGAATGTTTATGTTATGTTTAAACCTATTCATATGAGGAATGCATTGGACTTAATAAGTGACAGGTGGAGCTCGCTATAGCTCCTCGATGCATCGGTAGGTCTCATGAGACAAACTAGTTTCTTGGCACAAGGCCTTGACAAAATCTTATTTGTAGTCTTGGCACGAGGCCTTGGCTATGTGGTTATGATAGTCTGGCATTATGCATTCCATCATTATGAAAGCGGTTATTGATATTGCATGTGATTATTCGATTAGTAGAATATCCATGTGAATAAGTTAATGGAATTATTTCATTTTATTTTTGACATACTATTTTTAAGTTCAATTTTAAAAGTCTTTTGTTTTAGTTATACATTGCCTTAAATGTTTATTCTTATTTATGAAAGTTTTCTATATATTGGTATCTTTACTGGGAATTTGAGCTCACCCCTTTTCTATGTTTTATTTTTCACAGGATGTGAAGAAGTAATTTATGAATGACCTGCAGGGATAGTTTGAGGGAATAAGAGTGTGAGCTATGGTGACTATATTGTTGTAGTTTTCATTTTATGATGTAATGAAAACTTTATTAATGTATCTAGTTATTCCAAGGCTACTAAACTAATCGGTGTTTCGAGATTTTATCTCTTTTTTTTATCATGCAAATGTTATGTAAAAATGCACCGACTCTTGGTAACTAGGGTCTGGGCGTTTCAACCACTACATTAAATTAGTGTATATAATAATTTTTTTCAATTAATTTACTTTTATTCAATCTTTTATATTTTCTATGTACATTTATTCCCCATCATAAATGGTATTAAACCATTTTGGAAAACTTCAATAAGTATTGTATCACATGTTCATGTTTTTTTTGATGTACTTTATCTAAATATTATATGTTTCCTTTGTTGTAAATCAAATAAAGAGGAAAAATTCATTTCCTACACCTCAAGGTAGTTGAAAAATCATGTTAAAAACTATCCCATATATGATCTAGAGTTAGTAGTTGTGATCTTTGAATTGAATATTTAGTGGTATTATCTCATTGGGGAGAATTGGAAAATGTATACGAATAAAAATAAGTCTCAAATATATATTCCCATTTTAATAGATAAATATGAGGCAACAAAAATGGGTAGATCTCCTCAAGGATTATGAAGTATCGATCCACTAAAATCCTAGGAAAGAGAAAAAAAGTTGTTGTCTCTCTAACTATAAAGGACCCAACAATTATATAATTCATGAGAATTTAAAGGGATCCAATATTCTTATTCTTGAGGGAGATGGACATGGGAATCTTAAATAAGATAAAATCATCAATCCACTCACAAATGACTACTCAACTATCATTTTTGGAATGGTTAAATTATGCTCGAAAAGACGATGAGGGAATTCGGAAGAAAGTAGATACTATCATAAAAGGGATATCATAATAGTTCACTTAAAATGAAGAAGGAATTGTGAGATTTGGGTTGAGGATATGTGATCGAACAAACCATAAGTTAAAGAAAGAACTTTTGGATGATCCACATAGTTTGACATTCTCCATTCACCCTAGAAACTCAAAGATGTATCGAGAACTAGGGAAAATCTATTTCTAGGGTAACATAGAGAATAAGATCAATGAATATAAATAAAAGTGACAAGTTTGTGAGAAAGTTAAGGCGGAACGGAAAAATTATAAGGTTATGATAGCCATAAAAACATGGAAATGGGAAAACATCACCATGGACTTTTTCACCAGACCTAAAAATAAATCCAAGGGAAACAATGCTATTTTGGTAATTGTGGATCATCTGACCACATCTGCACACTTTATTGTGATTAAAGAGAATTTTTCACTAGATCAACTGGCACTAATATACAGCAGAGAAGTTGTAAGGATGCATGGATTTCACTATTGATTATTTCCAATAGAGATCCAATATTTAGCTCTATGTTTTGGAAATTATCCAACATTCTATAAACACAGAGCTAAACATTAGTATGGCTTATCACCCTCAAACATATGGCCAATCTATGTGCACTATCAAAACACTTGTGCAATATTTGAGCGCATGATCAATGGAGTTAAAAGGCAGATGGTACCAATATCTTCATTTTGTGGAGTTATCTTACAACAGCACTTTCCATTCAAGCATCCAAATGGCCAATTATGAATCATTTTAAGGGAAGAAGTGCATAACATCGGAATGTTTGGATGATGTTTGGGAGAGAAAAATTCATGGTATAGAAATGGTTTATGAAATGGTGGAGAAGGATAAGATCATTTAGTATCACATCATATCCACTCAAAGTCAACAAAATATCTATGCTGACAATCATAAATTTGACCTTGAGTTTGATTTTAGAGACTTAATATATTTCTATGTAACTATCCAGAAGAGGGTGATGATATTTTGGAAGAAGAGAACTCGTATTCCTATGTATATTGGCCCTTTTGAGATTCTTGATCACATTGGATTATTGGCATATCGACTAACTCTCCCACCAAACCTGTCTCAAGTACAAGATGTATTCCATGAATCACTCTTAAAAAAGTACATAGAAGATCCATTACATGTACTCAATCAAAAGGCGGTACAGTTGGAGAATGACCTTTTTTATGAGGAGAATCTGATTAGAATATTTGATCATAGAGAAAAAGTTCTATGAAGTTATATAATGACCCTCATCAAACTATTGTGGTGAAACCACAATCTTTAAGAAGAAACATGGGAACCAATGTAAGTGTTGAAAAAAAGTTACCCTCATTTGGTTTAGTGTGGGGAAAGTAAATTTCAAGTGATAAATTTCATAAGGGGGAAGGTTGTAATGACCCGATCATTTATGAATAAAATGCCATTTCTTTTAAATGACTTATTGTAATAAAATACATGTGTACTTATTTTATTTTATCCAATTGGATTTAAATTACATTAAAAATAATTAAAATTGATAATATTAATGTTGAATATTGATCACATGACTACTATAAAAATTGGGTTTTAACAAATCCTTTTGGCACAGACAAAGGATGTGATGGCCTCAACCAGTAGCATCATTCCTTATGAAGCCCATTTATCAGGGATCACAAGGGAGATTGAATTTTTGGGATTTTCCATAGACAATGTCCAATACAATATCCAAAAACTTCGGCATGAGTGAAACTATTTACAGGAGAACTTCATGCTCATCAAGATCACGACTCAAACAATGTTCAACAAGTGACCACATTAAAACCCCACTATCACACACCATGATCTTAAGGCATATTATGGTGTAATAATGTGATATTTAACAAGACCCTAGCATTATAATTATGTAAATTTTTTTATTTTAATTAATATACTTTCATTCTATTATTCTTATTTGTTAATTATATTTAAAGATCAAGTAGTAATTTTTTAACATTAAAATTCATTTTAGTAGTCAATTTTAAATGAATAAATGGATTTCTAAAAATATAATATTCTAATAAAATATTATTAATAAAAAAATTCTATTAAATTTAAAATATTATATAATTATTATGATATAAAAAGTAATTTTTATTATGTCTTAAAAACTATTTTTGTCAAAACCCGTCAATTTTAAATAAGTGTCTCTTTTTATTTTTAATGTGAAAATTAACATATATAGAAAATTATTTATATACAATTATTATTATTTTTGGAATCAGGACATCAAAATTATCCAATGATGAATGTTTCATATTTATTTGAAATAGTACAATTTTTGGGTAAAAATTAAATACCGTATAAATATACATTGGGTTTTATAACATCATAATGGCCCAAAAATGATGTTATAAATAGTATAAAAGAGATATTCGGCCCATTATATGTTTTTAATTTAAAATAATTTAAAATTATGTTTATTTGATTTATTTTTTAATGACTTACTGAATCCTCCAAAACATATAATATATTTTATGGTTTTAGAATAATTTCTTTGAAAGTATGACTAACCTCCACATAAGAAAAATAAATATATTAATATCTTCGACCCTTATCCTTATAAAATAATGTATACCACTACCCTTTTTTCGAAACCATGGTCACGAACCATGGTATGTTTTGTGGCTTTGAATATTTTATTATGAGGTGTCCAAAACCAAAATAATAATGAAATCCCCATATTTCCCTACATAAACCCACCCAAGCATCAATTTATCTTCACTAAAACTCTTTGAAGAACAACCAACATCTTTCCCCTTCTACATAGAGCCATAAAAAGTTTTATCATTCTTTGACGAAGCTCCTCCCAAGACATTTGGATTCACACATCCATGTAAGGGATCTTCCACTCTCAACTTTTTTCAAGCACTCCTTTTGTAATATGATTTTGAATTTCAATTTTCATATGTTGTTAATTTTTCACAAATACTCCCCTTATTATCCATTTGATTTATAAATATTGGTAGATTCCATACACTCTCATTAATCCATCCATAATTATTTATATATACATGTTACCATGCTGAAATTCCATAAGGGATTTCTTTTTCCTCATTCCCAATAAGGTACTTATTTTATATTATGCATCTTAAATTCCAATTCATATGTTGGGATACTATGTTCCATTATACCCATAATATCTATTTCATGTATAAATTATTAAATACCCATTTCTCTCTCATCAACTCATTCTATGAATTTTGATATGGCGTCATTATGTTGCGGGAATTGCACAATGATTTTTTATGACAAAATCATCATGTAGTGAATACCACACCCATTATTCTATCAAGGATATTAAAATTTATGCACATATACTTATTTATTTAGGACAAAAATTTATGTCTTAAAATTACTTGATTGTTTTATAAATGATGATGTTGAATGAATCAATGTTATATTATCAATGTGGCACATTTAAGCATACAATTGAAATAATTTTGAAGGGTGTGCCCTGATAGTGATCCAATGAATTTGGTAATGTTTAGTATTATGATAATTCATGTTAGGATGGGGGAAACTAGATTCCTTTATGGGTATTGTTTCCACCATTTTGGGATCGAGGTTTAATTGAATACTTTTTGTTTATTTTTCAATGTTTTATGTTGATTCACATTTCCATGTTATGATTATCATGTTATATCATGCCTTTATGTTAAAATTAATTTATTCCTTATTGATATGACTTGTTTAACATGTATTTTTATCCTCATGTTGTTCAATGTTTAGTCCCTTACTAGGATTTATATCTCACCCTTCTCTTATGTATGTCCTCTAGTTATCCCATTCAGTGTTAAGTATGGAGGACTGTTGTGGTCCTGTAAAAGAAGTTTTCAATAAAGATTTTGTATTTTATGATTCATGTTATTATATATTGTCACTAATCCCAAAAAACACCAAACCACTAAATATTTTTATTTCCATTTAGTGTAATTTATGTAATAAATCATGTTTGAATATGAAATAAATATTATGTTTGTTATACATTCAGTAACAGACCATTTCCAAGTACATTATAGAGGCTCTAAAGGAGACGACACTCACGAGGTAAAATCTTCCCCTTTTCTCTTTTAGTTTATTTTCATTTATTATCCATACCTCACATCCCCAAAAAAATGTGACATGAAAACTAAAATAATATATATATATATATATACTTAAATTTTATTATTTTAATGTAATATCCATCATTAATTCTATTCTCAACTCTATTTACTTTTAAAAATGAAAATGTCATCTGTGACGTATCGATTCACCACCTACATGGATGATGTGTTTTCATTTTCCATTACTGCTTTCAAGGAAGGTCATTAAGACTTTATTATTATTAAATAAGATTTAATTATACACATTATATGTTATATAATGTTCTGGATCCTAAATATATTCAAGTTATTAAACCAAATTTTATTATTTCATGATGGTTGTAAAAACATCCAAAATAAATTAAATCGTTTTAATTAACATATTATCTAAGGAATCGTCTTCATAATATATAACCAAACAATATAGAAGACGATTTAAAATTATTTATTTTCATTAATAACATATAATATCAATTTTAGCAAATTATTCTCATTTTACATGAACCTCCATACATGAATACATGTGAACTATCAAGAAAACCCGACAAAATAAAAACTCACAGATTAATAAAATTTAACTCTAAAACTCATAAAAATGGCAATAAATAAACCTTAAAAATTATAATAAATAAAATTAATGTATAATATGATCATAATTTATTAATTAATGAATCTAATTCTATTTTCTAGGTTGTTATGAACATGTTCATAATGATTTCAGACACATGGTATGGGTTTTCTCATCTCAATTTTATTTTGATGAGATATACCTTATTCAACACATTTTAATTGTGTACGGTGTTTTTATACATACCTTTGATATATTATATCATGAATCCCTTTATATTAATGGTATTAAATTATTTATTTAATAATTATCACTTTTATGGGGAATACAGTTCGACTAATTACAAAGTGATAAGAGAATTCTTAACCCAATTTCCTTTATTTGGGTTAGCTATCTACATCATTCATTATGTGGCTATTATATTATTTTTGGAAAGAATTTTTAGTATAACATATTTTATTATGTTTATTTAAAGCTGATACATATAATTTATTCATTTGGATAAATAATACACTTTCCTTTAAAAATACTCTTTTAAGTGTTACTTATTTCAATGTTTAAAGGAAATGTTTTTCTAAACATATATGGTATGAGCCAATTTTTCTGTATTCATAATACCTTAGTTCTATGATCAATATTATTCAATTTTTAATGTATGTTTGACATAAAAAGTATTATTTTATAATTTTACGGCTTTTTATTTAAATTATTT
Source organism: Viscum album (assembly GCA_963277665.1). Taxonomy (NCBI): domain Eukaryota; kingdom Viridiplantae; phylum Streptophyta; class Magnoliopsida; order Santalales; family Viscaceae; genus Viscum; species Viscum album. The sequence continues at coordinate 1,915,864,643 of OY728122.1, forward strand.
TAAAGTAATAGTGGTATTTTTCTTAGGTATTGTTTAATCATTTAATTAGATAATTTTCATCTTTGTCAACACTCTTTGTTGGATCGTTTTTATTAATTGATTTTTGTCACTTATGATAACATCTACAAAAATTTATTTAATTTTTTAGGATCATTTTGATTGTGTATGTGCAAATTTGATACCATTCATTAGATTACACTGGATAGTTTATGATTTTGTTAATTGTTTATTGAAAATTAAAAACATTTCATATACTAGAGTCAATATAAATGTATATGTTGATTATGTTTCACCTCGTTCATGTTATGAATTAATTGGACATATTATGTTTCAACTATATCCCATTATAGCCCCTTGATTAATCAGAAGGTGTCATGAGAAAAACTAGATATGTTATTGGTAGGGGCCTTTCCCATTTATGTAGACATCCGGGATAAGGCCCTGATGGTATTTTTATGATGACTTGTATTACGCATTACCTAATTATGAGATTTGTTATTGGCGATCCATATGATTATTCAATAATTATAATATCCATGCATATGTTTCATTCTCATTTGATTGTTTATATGGAGTTATTTGATCATATTTTTTCCCTAATGTATTATTCTAATGATTGTGTTTTAATGGAATTTCTGTTTTGTTTTACAAAATGAATTTTTTTTTATGTTTATTTATGATAGTTTCCACAGTATTCTTACCTAGACTGAGCATTTGAGATAACCAATATGTTTTATTTTCCCCTAGGACACCAATATGTATATTATGATTGATGTTTTGGGATAATATATTAGAGTAGGGATTTTTACAAAGGGATTTCAATGTTTTTTCCATTTCATGTTTTAACGTAATAATTATGTTGGTATCTTGTTTTCAAAAAAATCTTAAATATTCAGTCCAATGGGATGTTATTACTTTTACTTAGTACCAATGTAATAATGTTAGGCATGATTTTTGAGCTTCTGGGGTTGTGGTATTCGTAGTTTATATTAGAGAATGTTTAGTAGAAATGTTGGAAACCAGATTTAGGTAATCATATATTAGGGAACATAACACTAATATAGACATTGAGTATAACTATAGAGTAACATCCCAAAAAACCATGTTTATGATATTAGCTACCCATAATCCATTTCCATTTTATGTTAAGTATTTCACTTGTTATTGGATTATAAATTATGTTTCATGATGATATTATCTAATGCAGTGTATTTCATCACATAAAAATGAATCCTTTCATAAGTAATGGGTTCCTCACTAATTCACATGATCCGAATTTTAAGGAGGACCAAATATTTTACTATCTTATTACAGTATTTTAATGGGAACAAGTCACCAAACATTCTTCTCATATGAGAATATTGTAAAATATTATAATGAGACAAAGAATGAATTCTATATGTATTATATATTCATAAGAAGAACAAGAATGAAAGTAGAGGTATGAAATAGTTAGATAAAGGGAAGAAGAGAAATAAGTATTTTCCCACATGTGATAAATGTAGAAAGAAACACACAAGTACTTTTTTTTGAAACGAATGGGATGTTTCTAAAATTGTTGAAATATAGGCCACCATGATTTCTATTTAAAAGTTAAGATAAGGGTTTACACTCTGAAATTATTTATTTTCTAGTACATGGGACACAATAGAAATAAATGACTCGAGAATCAAAGGAATATACCCATAAATAAGTTAATGGATCACGACCAATATTAATATAATACAATATATTAATAGTAATGACTGATATATATATGTTTTTTTTCAATAATTATTTTATTTGATTATTTTATCAATTATTATATGGTATAAGAATAATGGGATATATAATTATTGTAATGTATGACTTATTTTTTAAATAATTTAAATCATGTGATTAATAACCCTAATAACCATGAGAAGTGATTCTATTGATTGTTGATATTTTTGATAACAGTTTTTTTGGAAAAGATAACTCCAAATATGTGATTCATATTCAGATAATAATAAAAATATTTTTATGGGATAATATTTGTGACCGTGAACATTTTAAATGATTTTATGGTTTAATAAATATTTAGATTTAAAGAATGCATTCCACAGCTTGGGATTTTATTTTTGGATGCAAGCATGTTTTCATAAAGGTTTTATGGTGATCAAGGTATTCATAGATTTTTTATGTGATATTAAGATTTAAATTATTTTGTTTGTATAATATAATGATATGTTGATTTTGGAAATTTATTTACCTTCCTTGTGAATTTTTTGCTATTTAATTTGGGTATACATATTTTGGACTAGTCATAAGATTAGTTATTTATGGAATAGATTAAGTTGAACATTGGATATTATTATTTCATGATATTTAATGATTTATAATATTGGATATCATTTGATAAACATTTTTATTTCACAAATAAATTAAAGGCTAAAGGAATGGATTATGGATCATATGATTCATAAAATTTCTTCCCTATGTAAAATTTGTCTCAAATTTACATCATTAGTTTTAATAAATAATATGGAGATAGATCGAATCACAACCAGAGGATGAGATTATGAAATTTAAAGGAACAAAGTACGTTTATTTTATTAAGGTATTCTATGGATAGTAAAAAAAACCATAGACTATATAAATAGTATTTTGAAAAAAAATTATACAGATTACTTTTATGACTGAAAATCAATTTTCTTTCAACAAATCACAAATTTACAGTTTTTTGAAGGTAGACATTCTAATGACCATATACTATATCACTCTACATCAAAAAATGATAGTTATAGTTTTCTTACATTCACATATTTTCACTTTGTAATAAAATTATCCTATTCAAATGCATAATATTGTGGTGCCCTATTCGTTTACCTTTACCTCTTATTAAGAGGGTGTATTATTAGCCTAATTTATGATATTGGTTGCCCACAAAAGAATTTTCATTTATCAATATTTTCTCTTATAATTTCAATTTCATGATTTTGAGGAATCAATTTTTTAATTGATGGTAGAATGTAAAACTCCAATATTTTATATTATTAATACTCTTTAATAATTACAATATATTCAATGTCTTACATTGCAAACAACACCCATCTAAAAATAATTATTAAAATATTTTTATTATTATAACCTGGTTGTTAAATTTGAGGAAATTAATGATATCATGTAAATTATGAAAATATATTTTACACATTTTTATAAAATTAATTCATTTATTACAGATTTATTAGAAATAAAAATAATAAATAATTAAACATAAAGGATTTGGTTTTATAAAAAAACTATTTCCATGACCATAATAGAATTTTATATTATTAAAATAAATTAATAACTATTATTGAAACATATTATAGAAATTTATATGATCAATATTTAATGAAATATTTTAAAATTAAAACTACAATTTAATAGGCTTAATTTAAGAAGAAATCATATTCTAATCATAAAAAGTGATATTTTCTAAAAATAAATTTTACAACTATCTAATGGAGAACTTGTATTGATTATAAATTTTGAAAATTTTATAAATTATATTGAAAAAAAAAAGAAACTCCCTTTTTAAATTAATAATATCAAAAATTATCTTTAGATGAATTTTTGGTTTTTCGAAAAATATTTATTTTCAAGTGAATATTTAAAATTACAATTGAAATGAAACTGTCAATTTAATTATATTAAAAGTATATTTATGATTTGAATTTATTCTCAATGTAACGTAAATAATAATTATTTATAAATAATCTGATTTATTTTATTTTAATCATAATTATACAATATTTTTTTTAAAGTACATTTTTGTATTAAAAATACATTTTTCAAAAAAAAATTGTTCTTCATTTATTTATTCTGGATAAAAATTAAAGTAAATTATAAAAATTACATTTTTTGAATATTGAAAAATTTATTTCATGTTTGCATTCAAAATTTCCATATTTATTAATTATGTCCCTTTTATTTTGGAGCAATATAAATATTAACCTTGGTAATTTCTGTTACCACGGTAAATGGTGAGATGGGTAATTTAGGTTCACAAATAATAAGACATAAAAATAACAGTAAAAAATTACATAATAATATTTTATGATTAATATTCAACACTTAACACCTAAATTTCTAATTTTATTTATTTAATGAGCACTTTTCCATTACAATGTCATGGATTATGTTTAAATTAAAGTAACTCCCAAAATATCACATTTATATTTTTAATAACAATATTATTTTTAATATGGTTTTATTCCAGATATATAATCCACTATATATGTTTTTAAAAAATCATAAATATTTATATACATCATCATATTTTTTTTTGTTTTTAATGAACAAATAATTACCGTAACTAATTATACAATAATAGTGCAGTAGTTATTTTATTAATAAAATGATCAATTAAATTATGATATTAAAAAAAATTAAAATTTAGGATTTCTGTTTTCAAAAAAAGAATTTTTTTGAAATATACACGTCTAAAAGTGGTTATGATGAATTTTTTGAATTTTCTAAACTTGTGGAATTTTTTGTTAATAGTGAAATACAATAATTTACGTTATATAAAATTATAAATAAATACTTGATTTTGTGGGTCATGGTTGAGTAATGTATGATGAAAGTGACTATTTTCTAAAACTAACATTATATAGTTACTGTAAAAAATCACAATAATCAACACTATTGATAGTCTTGTGCCAAAATAATAAACAAATGAATAAAATACTCAAAACACACCCCTCTCCTTGCACTATAAATACCACCCCTCACCACATATTCTCCTCACACCATATATTCCCTTTAGATTAATTATATTCTTCCCAATTAATATCACAAACCTCATCCCCCAATTATAGTTTTTATGATCTCACCAAAATACCATTTCCACGTTCTTTAAAGCGATTTTCAAAGAGACAGTGCTCAAGTGTTAAAACCATCCCTCTTTCTCTTTTAGTTTTTTCTTATTTTCTTATCCATCCCTATCCTCCCATATAGAATGTAACATTATAATTCTAGAATAATATATATATTGGAATTTTATTATTTTGATTTAATATCTATTATCAATTCCCTTCGCATATCTTTTTAATTATAAAAATTATAGCCTCGTCTCTAATATTTCGATTCACTATTTTCTTGGATGATTAGATTTTAATTTACATTTACACCTTCAAGGATGGTCATAAAACCATTATTATGTTTAAATAATAATTTTTTGTACATATTATAAGTTATATATTTTTTTGGAACAAAAATATAATCACATTATTAACCATAATGATATAAGTTCATGATGGTTGTAAAAGTCGTCGAAATTAATTAAATCATTTTATTAACATTTTATCTAATGAATCATCATCATAGAAAATTTAAAATGATATATAAGAAAATTTAAAATTCATTTGTTTCTTAAATAACATATAACATAAAATATTTATAATTATTCTCATATTATGTGATCTTTTATATATGTATACACATGAATCATTCTTGAAAAACCAGGAAAATGAACACTCCTTGAATGATGAAATTGAACTCTAAAACTCATCAAAATGCCCATAAAAGAACTTTATAAAATATAAAAAATCCAATAAATGTACAAAAGATTATGAACATAGTAATTAAGGGATATAATTCTATTATCTAGTATATTGAGTATATGTACATAACATTTTCGGTCATATGGTAAGGGTTTTATCATATCACTTTAGCTCTTATGAGATATACATTATTCACAACATATTCATTATGTGTGGGGTATGTACAAATAACTCTTATATATGATATAATGAATCTATTTATCTTCTTTTTATTCAATTATTCATTTGAAAATTATTAATTTTATGGGGCACACGGTACAACTAATTATAAATTTGTAAGGGAATTATTAACCCAATTTTCAGTCTTGGGGTTAGCTTTCTACTACATTGATTCTGTAGAGCTATGATTATTTGTGAAATAAATTTTTATTATATTATATTATATCATGTGGATTTATATATGATATAAAAAATAAATTAATTTGGATAAATCTCACAAATTCTATTAAAATAATTTCCTAAATGATTCTTTTTTCAAAGTTTAAAGGATCTATTTTTTTAAACTCATTAGACATTAGAGGATTTTACTGCCTTCACTACACCATTATGACTCGAGTGGTGATATGAAATTTTACAATTCCATTTTCGAATAAAATATTTTCTTTTATAATTATGTTTATTTTTATATAAATTATTTCAAATTAAAAATTTCTTTTCTCTATGGAAATTTTCAATGATTTTATTAGATTATATTAATCTAAATCAACACTTTATGTTGTAAATTTTTTTTAATTGAGTATGATATATTATGATAAAAGAAACCATATATTATTTTATTTTTTATGAATATTTTTACTATGTATGAACTATTTTTATATCATTCATCATATTATATTGGATGGGTAATGATTATATTTATTGTTTTGGGAAAGCTACCAATATTTCATATGCTAGATTTAATATGAATTTATTTGTTTATTATGTATCACCCATTTTATTTGAGGGATTAATTAGACTTAGTAATTATTTATTGGGGCCCTATATATCCTCTAGATTGATTGGTAGGTATCATGAGACAAACTAGGCTATGTTTTGGCCATGTCATGAACCATTTATATAGACTTCTTGTCTGAGGCCTTGATGGTATGTTTATGATATCCCTCATTATGCATACCCTCATTATGAGATTAATTATTTGATGATCCATATCATAATTATACTATTATAATATCCATGTTTATGTATCATTCTCAGGATATTATATTTTTTAAATTATTTCATCATATTTTATTAATTCCATATTATTCCCAGGATTATATATTAATTTAAAGTTGGTTTTGGTATTCAATATTACTTATCATTTATATTTATTTATAATAACTTCAAATATATTAATACCATTAATGAGAATTTGAGCTCCCCCATTTATTATATTTTGTTTTCCCCAAGTATACCAAGAAATATATTATGATTGACTTGTAGGGATAATCTATCAGAATTTTATTGTTTCTAATACAGTACTTATGTTCTTTTCCAATTAAAGTTACAATATAAAACTAATGTTTCTATATATTTTTTGAAATATTCTAAACTATTTATTACTTTGGGATGTGATATCTTGAACTTAGGAGTAATGTATTAAATTTTGGTACCAACTCTGGGCTACTATGTCAGGGTCTTTAAAAATTCAATGAAAAATTCGATAAAATTATGTCATTTGATGGAAAATTCATTCAAAAAAACTCAAAATAGAAATAGAGAATTAAAACATAATCTAGATTTTATAAAATAAAATCAAGACACCTAATATTTATAAATAATAATGTCTATAACATGGTGGTTAAGGGTATATTTTATTGAACTCTAATCAAAACTAAAATGGTTATATTATTATCATGAATTATTCATAATAGGAAATTTTTAATTTGTATATATTTGAAAAAAATATCTTCAATGTTTTTCTGACCTTTTTCCATCCATTTTTATTGAATATCTCAAATTTTTAAAACAATCAAACAAGGATATAATAGATAATTTTTTATCATTAAACTCTAGGCTCAAATATATGAAATTACTTGGTATTCATCACCATAAAATAAGGCATGTCATCATCCTCAACGTAAAATCACATCCTTTAATCCCCTAATAGAATTAATCATTTCCTCATATTCATTTGGAATAAAATTCATCAATATGGGAACTGTAGTTTAGTGGTTATTGAGGTGGAAAATAAAATATATATAAACCATTGAATATTTCCCCAATAGTATATACGTCTCTTTAATCCTCATTATGTTCTCATTTCATCCCTATGTCGTGGCTTGGGATCCTATTCAACATAATTAAGTCTAATTTTCTTCTTATTTTTTAATTTTTGATATGTTTGTTCCAATTATTAAATACATCCCCAAACCATACAAAATATCATCAATTGTGAATAATTATCATGAATTATAAAAATAATTTCAATTAAATTTTTTTTACAAAATGATGTATCACAAAATGATCATCAGGACACCAAAAAATATAACAAATGTAAAATAAATATTGTATTTCCATCATATTACTATACATTGATTCATAATTGTTTTATTACCAAACTCCTTTTTTCCAATACAATTTTATCCTTTTCCATAACAATTTATAAAGTGGGTAAATTTTTGGGAAACCTAAAAAATATTTTCCTTTTTTCTAGTAATTTTCCTTTCCCAATACATCAAAATAATATTGATATAATATTAAAGATTCTATAACTACACATTTAAAATATATTTCTCATATCAATCCCTTATTTTTTGTGATCATCAAACTACCAAAGTAAAAAAAATTAATGAAAGAATTTCTGTTACAATTATCTCATTACTCGTAAATTAATTCAAAATTTTCAGTAATATAGAAGGTCAAGTGTAGATACGTTTTCCCTATTTTACCATTTATCTCCCTACATGAAAATATTTTAAGAGAACATAAAAATTTTCCTGTCATTTCTAAGTGACCATGTTGACCCCCACAACTTCTAATATATCTTCAAAATTTCCGAACACCCATGGAACCTTTTTCTATTCAATTTTCCTATTCTAGAACCAAACCACACATGAACACATACTCTATACAATAATTAGAAAAAAAAGATATGGTTACCTAGGAAATGCATATATTTTAGATGAAATATTAAATTATACTAGTTAAATCAATAATATTAAGAAAAATTTGTAAAGTTTAGTTAAAATTTTCAAAAACACTTATTTAGACACTTGATATTGAAATAATTATATATTGTTATTGAAAATAGAAGTATTATCTTAAAATCACTTTCATGAACTTTTTATAACAAAAATATCAGGATCCTACGATAAGATACTCCACTGGTAGAAGAGAAAATAAAAGGGGAATATTTGGATATGGGAGATAGATCCCATGGATAACCTATTCCTTCACAAATCCCTCTCTCAATAAGTATTCTTTTAATTAATTTCCCCCACTTTTCCTTCTTATAATATATCCCATATCATTATCTTCATTTTCAATCATCATCACTATTACCAAAAAAATTTCAAAGTGATGCTTAAAAAGGGAACACCCCAATAAAATTAAATAAAAAGAAGGGATATAGTTATAAAGAGGTGATACAATAAAAAAATGTTAACGAACACTAACATTGTATTGATTCAAAGATAAACACAATTAAGGAATTATAAAATGTCAAGAAAAGGTACGCGTGTTCACATATATCTTCAGAAGTTTATCATCCACTCGATTTGCATCACTATAAATATGAAAGAAAAAATTGTATCTTGGTTTATGTGATCTAAAAATTCAACCTAATAAATAAGTGGTTTATAAGGAACCATCCTTAATCTAGCATGGATATAATCCACAACCAAATTTGATTCATTTTCAATCCAAATTTTATTACAACTGAAATGATAGGTATATTTTATTATATAAATTATTTTCATAAATTTCTACTTCCATTGTAATAAAATATTAAATAAAATGTACAATTTAATATTTGATAAATAAATGAAATTTATAAAAGATAACCCTCCATCCAAAATTTCCATTTTCACCGACCTCTACACCTTAAACATGATTTTTAATCCGTTATATAATTGGTTAAATAATTCAAATTCACTTGTAATATGGGGGGTTACATAAAATAACATATAAATCGATTATGTGAATCAATATAACACCCTTTAAGGAGTTTATTATAGAAAATTTATGAATAATGTTTCACTTGTAACATTTGAGAAAATATGGGTGATAAAATAATTCATACAAAATATCCAACTTTCAATAATGAAATCATTTATTACCTTTTATATTGCATTAAAAGTAGTCATAATTGTAGTAAATAACATATTTTTCAACTAAATCCTCATTTAAGAAGAAAAATAATTATTCCTGAAATAATTAAATATTAAATTAAATAAATTTCACAACCAAACACATCATAAATATTATTCCACATAGTTGTTGACAAATCCCATTCAATGAAAAAAGAAATTACATTTCATTCAGCTCTATTACCATAAAGAGATAATCTATAAAAATAGAACCATCCAATTAGTTTTAAATTATCATATTTATGATTATGGTTGTCAAAAAGAATCAAAATAATTATATTTTAATGAGGAAAAATTAAATCCTATTTTATCTTGTTTTACCATCTTATTACATAAATATACCTAGTGATAAGGAATATTTAAAATATTTTCACATTCATATTTCCAAATATATTAGGTGTCCAAATAAATTGATCAATGCCTATGATCCTATGATTAAAAATATGATAATGATTGTAATCATACAGTATGGATTCAAACATATAAATATTTTCAATTGTAAATATAATAAATATTTCCTTAATAACCGTTGGAACTTCGTAGTCACCAGAAATTGGTATCTCAAGATAGTTCACAACCCCAAATTTTTTCTTGGATGAAAATAATAACTATATTTTATGAATTTAGAATCTATATATAGATATAAAAATATACTAAAATATTTTTAAATATCATCATAATTTTAATGAACCTTACCTTAATAAAATAAGTAAATTCATTATAATTATTTAGAAAACCAAAAATAAATTTAAAAACATGTATCAAATTAAAATATGTAAATTTTTTAATAACAATGATATAAATATTATTGGTAAAGGTATATTTATCATAATTCATAGTGACGGTAAACATTTCCTAAATAATTTCGATCCACAAAAAAATTGTTATGTACTTCTATAATCTCTTTAATAGGTCTTTATGCCACAAATTAATGGAAAAGGCATAAGAATATTAAGAGTGAATCATAGAATTGTCCAATCATATTCTTCAAGATTTCTAAATGGATTTATCTTTCCATTTAGAGAGTTGGGTTATAATTTTATACATTATGTTATTCATATAGTAGGATTTTAGTCCATTAAAAAAATTGTACTCCAAAGTAATTAAATTTAATTCAAATTTATTAACCATGACTGTCTGGAAAGTATGATTTTTCCTGGAAGTTGATATTCATTTTGATAGAAAATTGTGGATTTCTCATAATTGATAACATGATAAGATATTTTTTCCCAAATACTCTCTCTTTAATGACAATAACATAACTTATATATGTATATATATAAATATATCTAATTTTTCATCAATAATTACAAGTAGGTACAGGTAATATTATAATCCAATAAAACACACACAATGGGTCTCACATATGTCAGTTTAGTCCCCCCCACCTAACAAGTTGGCCAACACAGTAGATGGGCCATTGAAAATGGTATTATGACCCCAAGGATTCCTAATTTTCAAGCAACCCAACCAATATAATGGTTAAAAATTACCCATCATTATTAATAAAATTATAATATGTATATACCATAATTAAAATTATAACAACATTATATATATAATATTACATTAATAATAATAATAACTAAAAACATATACTCACATAAATATATAATTTCCCCTAAATTATAAAAATTCCATTATTGTTAATAAAAAAGTATTTTATATACCTTAACAATAATAATACTAGTAATAACAATAATAATAGAAATTATCACAAAACTCATATATATAAAAAATTAAGTATATGTAAAGATTTCATCTAATTAAGGAATAAAAGTTATGAATATAATAATATTCTTTAATAGCACTACAATAATATTATTTCTGTAATAATAATATTATTATTATTATTAAAACATTCTGAAACCCACTAGGTATACAGATCAAACAAACATAGTCAGAAATAGAAGTGGTAGAGCCATAGACTCCCACTTCCCACACTCATTTTATATCTATTACTATACAATTAGGTACCTAGAGTTACTCTATGATAAAATTATCAATTTTCAAAAAATAATATAAATATATATTCATTCATGATACTTTATCATTATTATTATATCCATAAAACATTCAAAATAATTCATCTGAATCTAGTGAAAAGCACAATAATATTTTTACCAAAAATATAGGACATTCAAAAGTTAGATATATACACTTTTTATCAATATGTTTATTATTTAAATAATTAATCCATACTTTTTAATTCTTATTGATTGTAAGAGAGTTTTTTGTAGTAAGATCTGATATGTTGTATTTAAATTTTGGAGAAGTATGAATTATAATTTTTTATTTTTCATTCATGAAGACTTTATTATTCATCATTTTCATTTAAGAAAAAGTTCTATAATGTGGAAATTACAAATTTTTAGAGTATGATCATTCTAATTTTATATTTTTTGATTTTCATGATCACTTTATAGGTTTTTTGGGCCATATTATCTCATAGAATATAGTGGTTAATAAGGTAAGAGTAGCTAAGCATTTGATTCATTTGAACCAAGTATTGTAATTTCCAAGCCATAAACAATACCTAGTGTTTTTTATGTCATTAAATAAATCCCTTAAATTTGTTTACTATTTGTGTTGGGTGTTAAATATAACTATACTATCACTCTTACATGAATAAATATTACATTACATTGTGGATAGTTCTACTCAATCTCAATTTTCCCGCAAAAAAAACATTTAATGAAAAACTGTTTTCTTCCCATTGAATATCTTCACAATTTTTATCTTCACCTTATCCTTAACATTATTCATCCATAAATCCCCATTAAAAAATTAAATAAAAATGAAGAGAGAGAAAATAGCAGTAAAGGACATAAAAAAAGAAAGAAACTCATCAGTCAATGTATAATGAGAAATGTTTTCCTTATAAAAAATATATTTTAATCTCAAAATAAACACTCTCTTACCCAAGAAGATTGACACTCTTCCAAACTATTTTCCTAAAACATTTATTAAGAAATATTTGTAGAAATGTAAAACTCATAATGTTTTCATAGAAATCATGAAAACTCGTGAAATATTTTTTGAAAAAATTTTATCTATTTTAGACAAAAGAAGTTGAATATACTTTCCATTAAAAATTACCTTGTTTGTTACTTTTTTTAACTAATAATATTTTCCTAAAACACATAGCTTACATATTTAAATCATATTGGAACAATGAAGCAGTACTTTAATTCACTCTAAAACTTACTCTTAAAAATGGAAGAACCTTCATTGTTACACATGGAATGACCTTCATTGTTACAAAATTAAAAACCTTCATAGTAAATTCCAATAATCTCTTAGGAGAAACCAAATCAGTTATTTCATTCCCGATACTGAATGCACTGTATAGGAATAATGGGACTCACCCATCATATAAGATATATCGGGACCACCTATTTCTTATATATATAGATTTAGTATCATGTCATGAATTAAAAAAATTACGTATACACATTTTTAATATAAAACCTATGAAAACAACTTTTGAACCCACAATAAAATCCCTTTCCATTTTCAAATAAAAATAAAGATAAATACATATTTATTTGAAAAATCATTAAAATGAATAATTCCCAAAATAATGTGTAAATTATTTCATTTGAAAATATTTATGGAAAATTTTAATATATGGTTAAAAAAATTAAAATTTCATGAAATTGGAAAATTCTATTCATGTTGAATATTTTAATGAAAAAAAATTTATAATTTTGTAAAACAAGTCATGTGAGGCCCATATGGAAAATTTTAAAAATATTTCTTTTTATCCATTCCAAATTCAGTAAAATATTGTCATGAACAACCATTAGAATCCATTATAGCATAAATAATAATTTTATTGAATCAATTAAAATGATATATAATTAGAATGAAAATATTTATATATTAAATCTTTAGATCATTTAAAATGGGTTTTATGTTAAATTGTTCTTTACCTCAAAACCGACATGTTAAAAAGACTATTTTATTTACCCAAAAAAGAATTTTTTCATAATTAGTTGAATATTAACATTTTAATGTTTTTTTTCTTTTATTTAATTAATTATATGTTATATAAAAATAGTTATGTTCTCATCAGATATTTTGACAATATTCATTTCATATATCCTAAATGACTTTAGTGGGTTGAATATGGTAAAATAGGTCATTGATCTATTGTATATAGAATTGTAATTATTAAATATTTAACTTTTTTAAAAATCAATTATAAATTTAATATCTACCTTTAAATATGGTTATGAAAAATGAAAGATATCATAATCATTGAGATAATAGGTCATACATATACATGAGTAATGTTACTATTTTTCAAATATATTTTTGTAGAGTTTTTTATTATTATTTTCGCCTATTGTAATTATAATTAAATTATAAATACCATATTATTATGTTAAATATACTTATATACACCATCCATGTAATGCGGTAATGATATGTGAATTGCATCGCTTCCTGGAGGTGATAATCTACATGTATGCCTGAATAAAGTTACCATTATTTAATGAATGTAAATATAAGAAAATATGTTATATATTAACGTTAAATAAAATAATTATTTCATTTATATCATTAATATTCATTAAATGCATCGTTATAACCATCCATGAAAGGTGTTTATTGACCAATAATTGCATCAATTCGTGAGGTCGTGGTCCACTGTACGCATAAATGGTGGTTTTGTTTCCCATTTAATAGAAATAGATATGTATATAGGTTATTAATTTAACATAATAAAATAAAATTATATATAATACTCTTTCCAAAAAAATTTCATCATTTTTTAAAATCTAAGAAGTTGGTAATAGTATTAATAAAATGAAAATACGTTGTTTAAAATTATACCTCTACTTTTTACAACCTCTTAAAGAATACCACAAAATATTTCTTAGTAATTATTTTCAATAAAACCATGAACTTCACATCATAGGGAGAGATTTATGGAATCAATTTTGGTATGAATTTTATTAACCAAAATGATTTTTATGTGTGTTGAAAAAAAGAGAATTTGTTACCTTTTATAAGAGGGGAGGGGAATTATTGGAATTTCATAAAGTGATGAATTAATATAAATTATTGTTTTAAGAAAAATTGATCCAAATATATATAATTATAATATAAGATAATTATGAGTCAAAATATTTTTATTAAATAATATATGTATGAGTTTTAATTTTTTTTACCCTTATATATTTCTTACTCGTGTTAACCCTTATTTATGATTATATTGATTACAATATTTATTACAATTTAGGGGTATATATAGTAACAATAAAAATGAATTTAGACCATAAATGAACCATGGTCCAAAATTTAAACCATATCCTAATCACATAGTTGAATATATATTTTTTAGGAAATTTAGAATATTTAATTAAATAGTTTTTATTATAAAATATCTTTTACTGAATTTTTTAAAATAAATTAAATATTATATTATAATATGTGTCTAAATCATTTAAAATGTTTAAAAAATGAAATAGATTCAAATATAGGAAAGATATGGTATTAATATAATTATAAAAACAATTTTTTATAGGTTTTGAAATCATTTAAACCTAAAGCAGTTTTAACCTTAACCATGGTAATAAATTTTTCAATATTAAAGGGTTGTAATTTTACTTACAATATGAAAAATGGAAAAAATGGCAATGGGAATAAATTTTCTACCATTTTTCATCCTAATAATCCCCTTTCATTATTTGTAATCACGAAATTATAATGGTTTCATATGATGAAAATAAGATCAAATCAAGGGAGGTTTTCCCCCAATATTTAAATTTCAAAATGTTTTTTACACCATCATAAGGAGATTAATATTTTCAATCCTTAGAAAGATTTAATTTACTAGTTACTTCCTCATATTAAGATTTTTATAATTCTCCATTTTCCTACTCTTTAAATATTTATTTTTAATACTAGATGAGTAGAAGAATTAATGAACTCACCCATATTGGGATCTATAAGAAAGTAAAATTAGATAGAGATAATATCATCCCAGTTCACTTGATCTTTTCTAATGAAATCCTTATTTTTGGAAAACCCTCAAATAATGCCATATATTCTATCAAATTCTTATTTACTAATTATGAATAGGTGGCTGGTCAGGCCTTAAGATGGAATAAGTATTTCATTATCTTTGGACATGTAATTTTTCTTATTGAGAAAAATATAGTTATCAGAACTCTTGGAGTGAGGAAGGGATATATATCCTTTAAAAAATCATTTTCTACCTTTGTTATTGGGTGAAGTATAAATTCAATATCTTGGAATTATTTTTTTGGCATCATTTACTATCTTTCATGACGTTTGGGGAAGTTCATGTCACAATATGGAAGTATTATTCTTATTAACATTGTCATAACATCTACATTTTTGCACTTAATTTATACCTACCAATGGCCAAGAAATATCTTGAAAGATATTCAATATGTGAAAAATTATTTCTTATGGATGGGATTAGTTCATAAAAAGAAGCTAATAATTGTTTCCTTGAAGGATTTAATTAAATCCATTAACATGGAAAGACTTGTGATTAAGGATATCAAGACCGTTAATAATGGACTTATAAATAAATTTTCATTTATCCTTTTAACCTCTTATGACACTTTGATTTATTTCATATCATGTAGGTTCAAACTGAATCCATTTAATATGAATTAATATTACCTCACTTAATTTGGTTGGCCCTATCTTATGAACTCTTTCACTAATATAATGAATCACACAAAGAGTATTTTCAATAGGGAAGAAAACCTAAACTGGTGTCGCACTCTCAAGATATAAGTCCCCATCAATATCACCAACATACCCTCTAGCATTCGTAGAATGACTATTTTCTCCTCTTTTCTTGTAATAATACTCTTGTTAATAATATCTCTACTCAAGTTGGTTTGTAAATTAATAACAATAACATTATGGATAATGGCACACTAATAGAAAAACCTAATATAAATGAACACTGTAATGACAAATAATACTATATTATGCAGTCTGATGAGTCCATTAAACCACAAACATGGCTGATTCAATTCTAGGTACCCTTTGTTTAGACCCCAAGACTGTTTCTCCATTGGGGATATTCAAGAATCGGCCAGCCACACATGATCTACTAAGAAAGCCGAGAAGAAGATTGTGTCATCATGCCACATATTTTTGAAAGATAAGTAAACTATGAAACATGTATCCATAGACCATACATATTCTCAGGATATTTGGAAATATGTTAGCAGCTTATTTTTCAATGACCTCTACTTATATAAGAAACTGGATGAGTTTATATGAGGTATCATCAAGAGTGGAAGAAGTGATCAAATACACAATCTTTTACTTGTTGACTCTGTATTGGTTTTCACCTCAATTTTTTAATCCCAACACAAATTCCTTTTTCAAATATATAATACATATATTCCGGAAGTTAACACAACTATACACATGGATCTTCATGGTATTTAATATGTGCAGTTAGGTATTATGAGAAGTTCTTTGGAAGATCTGAAAACCCTTAGACTTCTGGTAACTTTAGGAATAGCAAGAACACGTCTTTATCTAATGTTTATTCTATGGATTCCTCTGATATCATCATCTATAAAGGTAAATTTTGATGGATAAGCCTATATAATTCCATGGACATCTGGAAACGGGGTTTTTTTAACGCACTTCAGTTTTTTAAAAGGACTCTTTCATCACTTTATTGGTTAGAGAATTGCTTCTGAGCCCGAGACATGGGTTGTAATTTATGAAATTAACAATACTTCCTACCACAATTTTAAATCACTATGGATTGAGTCAGACTATCAACATTTTATTAATTATCTCAAGGGAAGAAAAATGGTTTTCTTATGGACAATTATCCCTCATTTTATTTTATTCCTCTGTAATGTTAAATAGCTCAATTTGACTATTTCGCATGTCTATAGGAATCTAATCAAGTGGCTAATGCATTATTAAAGAATGAAATCATGGAAATGAGTACCATGTCATCATTCTAGATACCTAATTATTGTTCACAGATGATATATGAGGATATGGGGTTTTGTTACACTATTTCTTTTGTAAATCTACTTTTAATTATTTACTTTGAACTTATACTTTTTCTTATAATTTTTTGTCAAGCGTTCCCAAACCCTGAATCTTCTTGGTATATATTATAAAGGTGATAATAAAAGAGATATGGAACCAAGTTCTCATATATTCAGAAATTATATTGAAAGGGATGAAATACACTCATAAAATTGTATAAATTAATTTATTATGTTATTTTTTAGTCCTTCTCAAATTATTTTTACCATTGATTACCATATTTTCCCTTACTGTGGTGACAATTTTTTATCATGGAGACTATTCATAGTAACCAAAAATAAAAAGGGTCCTTCTTACATAATTGGAACCTCATAATTCATAATATATAATCCATTTTTACTTATTAAATTTCTTGAATTATAATAAATTAATTTAACACTAAAACACAAAATGTAATGAAAATTCGTTTTTCAGAAAAATTCCATCTTAGATAGAAAAATTATTTTTACCCCAAATTATATCATAATGAAGATTTAAATGAAGATAATTGAATTCATGAAGATATAATAGAACACATTTCACATTTAAACCATAATAAAACAAAATGTAACATTATAAATTCTGTACATAAAAATATATATTTCAATAAAAATCACTATTTATAACTAATCTCTGAAAAATCAATATTTTCCAAAAAACCATGAAAATTATTTCAAATATAATTTTGATATTATTATTTCCAAAATTGTATTCTTTTAATAAACTAAAATTTATAACATTTTTATAAATTAATTAAAATATTTTATATTAAAAATCTATAAAACCCATTTTGGAAGAAAATATGTTTTTGAATTATAAAATTACACTATAGAAAAGTTAGTACTTAATTACTAAGAATTAATCAATACATTAGTATTTATATGGAACTTTATATATTTTTAGTAATTAAGATATTATTATTCATTCCTCTTAATCCAATGTCATGGTTATGATAATCATATTTAAATAATAATTTTTTGATCATTTAATCTCACAGTTGAGTATATTATACACTAGAGAATATAATAATTATTATAAAATCATGGGATATAAAATATTTTTTTTAAAATTCTCAATATATTTTAGTTATTTTAATAATTTCATTTTTTATTTTTTCTATTTTTAATATATTTATTTATTTCTTAATGTGTGGTATACAACACATTATTGATCTCATTTAGTCTTACTATGATGTTGGGTTATGGATTTTGATGTTGGCATGGGGTTTTTTCCAAATTAAAAGAGTAATGCCACCAAAAAAATAATTTTATACCATTGGTGATAGTCTTGACCCCCTAACCTATCTGTGGTAGGCATTAAGGGTCACTCTTCATACCGAAACAGACTCATTAGCTGTATTAGTGGGTATTTGTACTGAATATTACTAATAGAAGGTTTAATATTTATAATGTACTATGTTTGGGTGGAAATTATTCATATGATATGAGGAAATAGATATTTATCATGTTTATTTTATTTTTAATGATGTGGAAGGTGTATTTATTAGTGTTATTAAAACATTTTTATATACATGGAAGTAGAAATTCCATTTATAGTTAGTAAATATTTTATTTCAGTAAAATATTAAAAAAATTGATGGGGTAATGGTTTTGGGATCCTAATTTATTTATTTGAAATATTGATCCCTTTTGTATAGATACCTAGAGGGTTTCCATAAGTGAGTAGAAATGTAAAATACTTATAATATTATAATGGATTGTTTCAGGTTAGGAACCCGAACATTGGATAAAAGTGGAAAAATATTATTCTGATTAGTTCAGGGAGAAGATTATAATCTGAAATTGATTTAGGATAGTCTATTTTAATGATAAACCAAAACAATGGTGGATTCTATTAAATCATATGTGATATGATTCCTTTATTTTGAGAATAAGAATCATCAGATCTTATGACCCTTATTTAAAGGTTTCCAGTATGTTCTTGTAAATATGATAGGTGATGGACTTATTTCTAATTATGAAATATCGTAGGGATGGTTCCCTCCTTGACCATATCTATAATGGTAGGAAATAAATCTAATTAGACCTCTAATGTAGGATTTTCCAAAATAATTATATTATAGGGAAGTTTATCACCCTTATTGACCATCATTAAAGTGGTGAATAAGTGTTGATATATTATAGGGATAAAAAGGAAGAGGGTTTGATATGGGAATATTTATATAATGGATTTACTTATTCTTAGGGATCAAATTTTATCTACATTGTTGTCTACATTTACACTTTTTCCCCTTTATTGATATATACTAAAGCTAGTCATTTATTTAAATATCCATCATTGTTTTGTTGATTGGGACTCATTGGAGAGAGGTTACATTAACCATTAGTTAAATATACCTTCTTGGGAGGTCTTAGTTAGTTAATAAATGTTTTTCAATGGTGGGTGTGGGTAATAGGGACATATCACTTGACTTTATAGCTAATATTTTAATGGATGCAACCACAAAATGTCTTTCTTAGAATAGATAGTTCATACTTTAGGTATGGAAACAAAAAATTCAATCTTTATCCAGTTTATTTCATTATTGTTGAAGGTCATCAGATCAATTTCTTTAATATGTGATATTAGCAGATGGATCTTCATGGTGTCAATTCAGTCACATCACATATATCCATTATAAATTTTTTTTACAAAAACATCTAAAAGTTGCGGAGTTATTTAGGATTTTGGGTGACTTTCATTATGTTTTCTATGGGAATTCATTTTTTACCCCCTCTGTGTGAGACCACACATAGAAATATGTTGGACTTGTTTATATCTATCATCATTGTATAACCTTATCATATGGATCTAATGGATCCGTAAATGTTATGAAGATGAATTGATGACAAATTTCATAAAGTATTTAATCATCCTAGTGCATCTCTAAGGGACTCCAATTTTCTTTTTTCTAATAATAATGATAGTGGATTATGCTTGTGTATTAACTATTAATATATGAACTAATTCTTGGTGATGATTTGATACAAATATCTAGGATGATCTATTTGAGTAGTTAAAGTGATATAGCTAGTTTTTAGCGGTCAGTTTATGATCAAGATATCATCAAATGAATATGAAGGAGGATTTTCTATAGGCATCATTTTGATGTTTTTATGATAATTTTATGTCCATTTTAATAAATATTGGTTTTATGACTATGGTTTTGGTGTTTATGGGATTTATTTATTGGTTATTTCCTCCTTAAGTTGATCAGTTTCTTTTGTTTTCATTGTTGATGCATTTTTTTATTCAATGATAATGTAAGAACATATGGAATATTTGATGTTAGTTTTGAGATTTCTGTGTTAGTATCTTTGGAATAATATTATTTACATGACTATGATTTAGAAATTATAAGTTCATTTTTTGACTTGTAATTCATCAAAATTATATACCAATAGAACCATCAAAGATCAATGAAGTTATAGCCAATGAGGAGGGATTTATATTTATAGTTTACAATGATGCATCAAATCGTAGCTTGTGATGAATGTTAGTGAAAGTGATAATAATAATAACATATGGTTCTAATAAATTATTTCCATATAATAATAATTGTAGTACCCATTATATTGACCCCATATTTTATTAAGTGAATTTCACCACTAATCATATAGCTATGTCATACTTATTAATGTAGTATTAAATACAGAACATGCACCAAATTATAGAGCTAAAATTTATATTATAATAATTGGAGCCTTACATTTACAAAATCATTATAGTTCTAGTAATTTAAAACATTACAACGGGATAAATAATAGATAATAAGATAACGAAAATATGGAAGTTTTGATATTTTTGGTCAACCAAAATAACTGCACTCATGTACAACACTGTATAAATGAAGCAGAATATTAGCAATGAATAATTTATCTCAAAAATAAATATATATATATATATATATGAGAGAAAATAAAAGGTAACAAATAATGATTGAAATATTACGTGTTTAAGGGAAGTAGGGAAACTATATGATATTCGAAACTGTGACTATTGCATCATTAATCTGACTATTGGAATCATTTCATTCGAATAGTAATATAACTATTACGAATAGTAACATAAATATTAGAATAGTATCCTCAATTATGGAAATTTAAAATAACATTTAGGTATCATATAAATTAAAAATATTATATATTTTCACCATTATACTTGTAGTTACATTTTTTTATATTTAATAAAATGTGCGTTTTTATTTTTGAAAACCATATATGTTTTTTTGTGTAAAAAAATTAAATATTTAAAAAAATTATTTTCATAAAATTCTTTTATCAGCTATTATAAATATTTATCACAATGATAATAAACTTTTATGAGACAAATTGAAATTTTTCAATGAGTCCAAAAATTAATAACAATATTAAATTTGGTATTTTTCAAATAAATATGGATTTAATTTTAAAAAACTATTTTCATAAAATAAAGCTCATATTTGAAATATATTAATCCAAAAACCATTTGTTAATTTTTTTTTCTAAAATTGTTTAATTTTTATTGAATAGTGATATATGGTTAAATACATTAGTTCACTTTATTAGTTAAATACATGTTTAATTGTATAAGGGATGACGTAATCACACTTTATTTGGAAATTACATACACTATTTAATATTTATATTCAAAATTAATAACACTCTTATTATTATTTATGTAAAATAATAAAATAATGAATATAATATTCAAAAAACACCCCTCTCATCCCATTATCAATTCCACTATTTCTCCTCCCATATTCTTTGACTTAGAGATTTCCATTTTTCTCAATTATCTATAAAATTTTATCCACACATCCTACTACTTATGTTTTCTCCAAAATACTACTTCCATGTCCCTTAATGAGTTTTTCATGAAGACTTCATTCAAGAGTAAATATTCTCAAAATACATATTTTAAATTCTCATATTTATCTACATTATCCTCACCGCCCTTAACCAACATTGACTAATAAATATATTATAATATATATATAATATTAGTTTATAGTTCTAATGGAATATCTTCAATCCATATTTTCCTATTCCCCTCTAATTCAAAAAATGTAACCATTTTCCATACTATGTTAGTTGACCATCTCAATGGATGATGATTTCTTTCCATTTCCTCCTTTATGGAACGTTTAAATTAAGTAATAATTTTTTATATTTACCTAAATATTTAAATTATATATTTTCACACATTTAATGAATTCAAACTTGTAATATTAATTAAAAACACTAGTTTTTTATGGTCATTAAAACCGCCAAAATAATCTAACAATACAACATTAACAGTTTTAATAAATGGGCCTCTTGTATATTAGAAAATATATATATATTTAGAGTATTTTATGTTTAAATAAGTATATAAATTTCATTTGATTTCACTTTTTGAGTCATAGTCACATTTTATGAGAATACCCATAATTATACTCAAGTAATTTGACCAAGGAACCACAAAACAAACACCCTAATAATAGTGAAATTAATCTATATATCTCATTAAAATGATTTTAAATGATGAAAATATAAATATATTCAATAAAATATATATTGAAAATTTTCATAATTATATAATTAATAATGCTGTTTTTTATTATTTAGTATGTTATGTGAAAGTGTAAATCGATTCTAGAATATAACTTAAGTGGTCTCTCTAAACCACCCAATTTTTATTGGGTTACACTTTTTCTCTATTTAAGTGTCATTATCTCTTGATTTTTCTTATTTACTATATCAATATTAAATATATATTCACCACAGAAATATACATAGTTTAATTACCCTTTATTTGTTGGGTATATACATGTTTTAAAGGTTCCCTTTTCAATTTCATTTGTTAAGAAAACCTGATTAAAGGGAACATCTCTTTATCTTAATTCATCTCAAGTACCACTTAATAAATTTTTCTAAAACATATTTTGTTTATAAAATTTTCCATTTGATTGGTGAAAACCATTGTTTTCAATTTTTTTCATGTAAATTGATATACTCTTTCCATTTGTAATGGCACTTTGCACTTATCCCAAAACCCCCTCTTAAGTGGTTTGTTTCCAATGTTAAATATCATCTTTATTTAACATATTCACATAATTAAACATAAATTTCCATGAACAATGATTATTTTTCATCTATAAAATACCAATATTGGTTTAATTACTTATTTTATGGAAACCATTAGGATATTCCACAGGGTTATTCTATAATATATGATATGTAAAACATTTTATTATTTGGGTAATCTATGTGTTTATTCCTAATGTTTAATTACTTATATAGAATAATTATGCATGCACATGTTATGGTGGTTTTTCTCATATAGTGATAAAATTCATTGGGAATCATTTCTATATCATGAGATGATATTTTTGGTATTAGGGCATAAACCAAATCCAATATGGTACTCTATCCACCATATGATGTGTTATTGGAAGTTATCCTTGACTTATTTTTTATGTCCTGTTTTATCTTTTTTCCACATTCCTACATTTACATGATCTTATAAATCAATATTTTTATGTGGTTATCATATATTATTTTTCATTATCCTTATCTCTCCTGATATCATATTATTTATTTTGACCCATATATTATGCTTTTTATCATATTTATTCCATTATTGGCATTAAATATTACCATTTTTGGTTATGTACCCACTAGGTTATCCTATTATGTTTTAGGAGAATAAAGGGATTTATGATCTCTTTATGGTCATTAAAATAATGGTGTTTTATTTTATTTTCATGGTTTTTTTAATGTACCTAATCTCCCTTTTATGGTGTTCCTCTTGATCATTGGTTTTTATTTGATGCATATTTATATTATAAATCATGTAATAATTTCTGAAAGAAGTCTTGTGTAACTATATTTTGTGTTAATGGAAGGTCTCATTATTTTTGGGGATAAGTACTAGAATAAGTTAGTGAGAACACTAAGGATAATTCTATGTTTAAGAGAATATCCTTAATTTTTTAATGTATATAGATAGTGGTTTCAACAAAAATTCATTCTTGTATAGAAAAAACTAATGGATATTCTTCTTTAAAATTTATACAAAGGGGTACTATACCCTAAAAGTGTGAATTAGATATTTTCACAATCATCACATATTGTGTGATAAGTATGCCTTATGTATACATAGTTTGACACTCCAGGGAGATATTCTACATAAAACTAACAAACTCTATATGAACCATAATGAAGAAATTGAATATATTTTTAGTTTAGAAAACATAATAGGAAAATAACAATTGATGACATTGATTGAAACCTAGAGACTCAAAATTTATGATTTATATGTTATTTATAAGCTATTACTTATATGTTTGTTTTTTCCCTTTTTAAATAATTTGTATGTTGAGTATTTTCATCCTTAATTTTATTCCCTTTATTTTAGTTAATTCTATGAAATGTGAAGAACTGTTCTAACAAACTACATGATAGTTAATGTGATGTATTCCCAAATGATATACCTATCTTGATGATAGTTGGAGATGATAACTTCATGAAACAATTGGCTCAAATGACTTAATTTGTGACTAATAACTTGAATTGAGATTATCTCTAACCTTATCATAAGAAATAGATAGTTTTTTTTATTCCATTATGTGAGAAATTCCCCTACCTTAAGTATATATTTTTATCCCCACATTTAGGAACAATGGATTAAATCCATTGGGATGACATTATCTATCCTCCATTTCTCATAATAATATAATTTTATACTAATTTTCTTCACAATTATGGGGAAGCTAGTCATCAGTGGAAACTGATCAAGAGCACAAATTACAAAGAAAAACGTTATTTCATGGAATGGGAAGGATTCAAAAAAAACATTTAAAAAAACATTTTCCTTCAACTCTTTTACTTAAAATAGTGAGGGATTCACTCATTTTAATGATAAATATATATGATTCTATTGGGGGATATTAAAAAAACGTTTCTATGATTTCATGATACTCCTCAACATTTTTGTAGTCATTAAAACTAATGTGGGATGCATTTTTATTATATTACTGTCAAGATGATGAAATATTTTTATGATTCAAGCCTTTGCAGAAATGAAGATATTTTTTTTATTCCCTTAAGGAAAATATGGAGTCTGATGAATCTTGATATTCACATGAGGATAAAGATAAAAAGTGTAAAATGGAGATTATTTAGTTATGATCAATAGATATGTCCCATGGAGGAATAAAAACCCAACATCCCAAGTGTCAAGAAATTGAAAATAATTATCTGAAAATCTATCCCTAGGTAATTGGGATATGTTTCAAATGTAGAAAAAGGGTCCCCTAGAAAATCAATTATGAAGTGAAAATAAAAAAACCACTAATGTGATAGAAGAAAATATGGATCTGATAAATAGTAAATATGTTTTATAGTTTTGGAAATGCACAGGAAATGGAAATTAAGAAATTCAATGCAATAATCCCATGGTTTTCGAGGAAAATAAATGACAACAACCTATAAGCCTAGAAAGAATGTAAGGGAATATTTTTTCATTGCTAATAAGGTAGATCCAAAAACTAATGTGTTTAAAGTTGTGGTAGTTATCCATTCATGAATTTTGAATGTACATTGGTATTATAATTCAATATATTATTACATATCATTCAATTTTATTACAAATATTCAAAAAAATACCTCAAAACGTGGGGTTTTATCTATCGATAAGGATAGAAAATTGAAAAAAAAATTACATCCCAAGTATATCAAAAACCCACATTCAATGTTTGTGGAATGAACATCCCAAAAAATATTATCATACATTCTTCAATGAAATTTTCAGCTATATTAGGAAATGATTGGCCACATATATATCAAGGAAACATTAACTATCTAGGGTGATAGATCAACCTTCACATCCTAAGTTATCCTAAATTTTTTTATAATTGTACATAGGATGATGAATATTCTTTGTAATTTTCATCTCATGTTTGTATATTATTAACCTATGATAAAGAAAAAATAGAACAAATGATTTAGACCAAGGATAGAACTATCATTGATGAAATTAACATTGTGAGTGACTATATTGATGTAATCCCTAAAGATTTATCAGGTATTCCTAATGTTAGAGATGTTGAGTTATCAATTGAAATAAACCTGGATCTATGACCATATTCAGGACTCCTTATATAAAGGGAAAGATCATGTTATCAGAACTAAAGACGTAGTTACAAAAGAATCTGAAAATCTATTTTATATTTCCAAGTGATTCACTATGGGGTGATCCAATACTTCTCATCATGTATATTGATGGGTCAACGGAACTATTTATTAATTATCATAAACTCAATAAAATCATGGTAAAAAATTATCTTCTACCACAGAATGATTTCTTTTTTTATCCACTATGTGGGTCTCATTACTGTCTACGGTGGACACAATCAAGAAATCCCCAATTAATGTTTGAGAAAAATGATATTCTCCTAACCACCTTTTAAATTTTCAATTAACACTATGAGTTCATAGTGATTCCATTATAATGAACTAATGATCTAGTAAACGTTATAGACTAAATGAATGGATTCTTAAAAATTACCTCGACACATTTATGGATGTCTTTATAGAACATATTCTCATATACTCCATAATTAAGAAGTAGCATGAAGATAACATGAATAATGTGCTAGATAATTTTTAAATGGATAATATATAAGAAATGTATAGTAAATGTGACTTTTGGATGGAGGATGTAACATTATTGAGGCATATCAACACCAGTAAAGGGATATATGTAGACCCTTATAAAAAAATATAAATTAAGGAGTAGATGAAATAAATATCTATAATAGATATCTTTTATTTCCTTGGACTATCTATGTATTATAGACAATTTTTTGATACTTATCATGATTTTTAATTGTGATAAACAAGCTGACTTGTAATGGTGTAAAGTAAGTATGGACCAATGCCTATGATGAGAGAATTATGAAATTGAAAAATTATCTTATCACTCCACCAGTAATTTCACTAATCATAAGTTGGAAACACATAAGGGTATAAATATATGCTTCAAAGTGGTTTTTGGTCTATAGACTGATAGAGAATGATAAATTTATATCCAACGCCTCAAGGAAGTTGAATTTTTATGAGTTAAAATTTCCATCACAAGACCTATATTGGGTTGCAGTAGTCATTAAATTTATGTTTTGGAGGCATTATCTATATATTAATATGTTTAAAATATATAATAATACATTGATACACAAAATATATATTCACATATCGGGATATTAATATGAACAATAAATGTTTTAAGATCTTTTCAGGTACTATGTTATCACAATTCACTACCATCATAAGAAATTAAAATGTTGAAAATTCTATTAGTATAAAAGATACTATGACTAATTGAACTGATATTTCGATTATTTTTCATATTTATTTTAATGATATAATTCCAACTAATCCGAATATTTTTTTAAAAATATATCAATTTTGTGACATTGGATATTTTTTATCTAAATTGTGAAAAATAACCAAATATAGAAAATTATAAAAAATTTATCATGTTGTTAATTTGGAAAGAACGTCTTAAAATATAATCAACTTGATGAAATTATTTTTTTATAAACTATTATATTTTGGTCTTTTTTTCAAAAGTTATATTTTATGAATTGATCATTTTGAGGCCAAAAAAATCACTCAAGTTGAAAAGAATATTTAGAAAAAAATGACATAGCATCATTCAATGAGCCATAACTCATCTTTAATTCATAAAATTGAGGTTATTATAACTAATAAGTGAATATGGATCGAATTCCAATAAATCTATTGAATACCATCTCTAAATTCCCTCATTACATTTGTCAATTGTCATCATCAATTAGACAAAGTTGAAGAGACGCCTCATCTAGAAAAAGTGATACTGACTATTATAGGTATAATATTCGCTACTTATGCCCAAATATCATGAGATATTTGGGGATAAAATAACCCATTGATGAATACTGATATGGATGGTAAAACCATTATTATTTGTCCTCCAACCATGAATAAATAGATCAAACATTTGGAAGAATGAAACAAGATATAAGATTTACCACAACCTTTTTCAATATATGTTCAACTCAACTTTTATTTCATATGATTGTTAGATTTAGGGATTGGGATATTCTAGGGAAAATATGATTTAAAAGATTATTATCTAATGATTATAACATTTCCATGAAGGGTTGAACGCCCAGGGGTGGTAGGAGTGAAGACTTGAATGCATTTCCCTTTTGAGTTTTTTCTTTTCATTGTAAACTCTTATATTTTGAATTATTATAGAAAGTGTTATCTTGACTGAAGGAGGTATATTTAATTATTATTTTAAATTTTTAATATGTTATAATATTTTGGTTATCAAATTATGATTGTAAAATAGTTTTCATTTTGTTTAAAATTCATTTGGTGAGGTCTCCCCATTAATTACCTCATGTTTAATAGTTTTAGTTGCTTGGAGATCATGGAAAATCAGATCACCTCTATAAGGATATTAAAAATAATATTCAAGGTATAAATATGATGTATATATAATTTAGGATTATACTTTTGGTTCTTTAGATATAAATTGGGAAATTCAATTGGGAGAAATTTTTTGAGAAATAAAAAGGGGGTGTCCAATGAAAAATTCTTGTCCACTACTGCTTCCTTTAACTTGAAAGTTTCAGTTCATATTGATAATTTTTTCAAATTTATAACTGTAATTTCTAGTTTTAATGTAATTTTACATAATTTAACTTTACTTAAATCATATGAATTCCCAATTTATAATAATTAATTTTACATAAATCAAATCAACAGAGTGACAATTTTAAAACATAGTCTGCAAAATCCTCATGAGATAGCCCCATGGTAACCAATGTGCTACATTTTTATTGGGGATTATATTGACTAAGGTAAAATAACCAAACCCTAATCATAAATTGGATTCATTTCTGACTAGGTTTCCAAAAAAAATATTTCTATTTTTTGAGTTTATAGTATTTTAACAATATATTCAGAGCTCAAAAAAACAAAAAATAGATTCTCAACGATATCACATTTGTGTTAGTCCTGATTATTTTTAATTTGAGGAGTCTGTTCATGAAGAATTTTTAAATTTTAAATTTCAATAAAATGTTTTCATGCTCCTATACAATAATTTAATGGTGCATCAAAATGATTTGGTTCTTCTACAATGATCTTTCATGATTCAACATGTATGAAAATAAATTGATATTTTTACCACTAATTGAAAAAAAATCTAATAATTAAAATATCAAAACAAGCTCATGGAAAAGAAAATATTTCCCCACCCATTATTTAAATTGAAGAACCATTTGTTGGTGTTTTTGAAAATGAATATGAATCTCTTATTCTAAATTTAAATTAATAAATTATTTCTGATTTACTAATTGATATGTACTTAGGAATTAAAATATATTAGGAAAATTATTATAGTGACATTGATGTAAATGAAATTCCTTATAAATCCATAATTTTGGAAATTGAAAATTCAAGGAATTTTTTTCATTATTTCATCAATGATAATGATAAACTTCAGCCATTCCTTTCTAAAGGACATTTAGATGAACCAAATTTATTATAACATTCAATAAAATTTTTATTCAATTGCCATCATTAACTAGAAATTTTGAAACTAATTTCAAAAAAATTGTTCATAATAAAGAAGATGATCATAAAAATACAATTTTTAAGCTAGAAAATAAGGAAGTTAATTGTGAAAAAATTCTTCAGAAACTGGAATGTGGTAAATTTGATTTAGAACATAAATTTCCCTTAAAATTTGGAATTTCACTGGATAACCACTCATGTGAGAAGTTCATTCGACAACATAATCATCCTAACATTGATATGAAATTTTAATGTTTAGAGAAAAAATTAGGAAGAACTTTATTTATTGAGTCACCAAAACATTCTTTTAACAATGAAGATACCTATCTTAAGATGGAATATAATAATCTATTGGGTGGGGTTTTAAATTATGAACCAATTTTATTATATTGTTTTGATATTAAGATTTCTATTGTTTCTATCTAATTAATATTTAATTAATTATTCTTTATAGTGGACTAGTTATTTAGATAAAGAGAAATTGCAGGATTAAATTAAATAATTACCGGTGTGTTCAATTAACGATTAAACTATTTCACAAGAGGATTGTTTTATGGAGTTTTTTTCAAATAAAAAATCATTTTCAAGATGAAATTTAAGTTGAACTATCATATAATTAAATTTCAACAAGTAATAGAGTCCTTTTTAGGAGAAAGTGTTGGGAATTTTCTTTTGAATTTTATTCTCATGTCCACCACATCATTGGAAAAAATAGTGGGTAACCAAATTAAATTTTTTTACAGGCCCTTCTACTAGTTGTGTGATCTAGAAAATATTAGAGAAGATTAATTTTTTGTGGTTCCTGAGAATAAACCCACACCCACCATTGGATTGGGGATGACCGGTTCAAAATACCTAACTAGGGGTAGTTAAATACTATCGCGCACTTGGGTTTTTAAACCAATAATCATATCCCATCAATTTCTTTTTATGTTTCTTTTCTTTAAAAACGTTATGATTCTTTATATCTCATTTTTCTTGCAGATTACCAGGTTTCAATATTTAAGATATAGTCTCAAGGATTTCTATTGCACAATATAAACCATTTGTTGTTTTTCATTCCCTTTTTTCATGTCTTATATTCTTGGTTTTCACATCACATATAAATCATTTTCATTGAGTAATTTTAAAAATAATAATTATTGGTGGAGGCACACTCTTTCTAGATAATTATTGTGTGTGTTTTTATTCTAAATTTTAATCCATTTTTTCTTTTAAATTTTATGTATTATATTTATAATTTTCATCCTTTTTAAAAAATTGTGAGAATAAAAGTGATTACATTTTTGAATTGAAACATATTTTCAATTGAAAAAACATACATGATTCATGGAAATTAATAGAAATTATTTTTAAAAAGTGTTGTGTTCTGTATTTAAATTGCGTAAATTCATGAAAATACTATTTAATTTGGGATTATATAGAATGAGTGATATGAAAAGATTAATATAACTTTCCTATGGGGACTAGGAAACATTTTTACCTCTTCTTTAAAATAACCCCACTTTTTTAGTGAAACAAAATATTCTAGTATAATCCAGAACCATCAATTTTTCTTTGAAAATCTATGAGATTCAAATATCATGTGTTCAAAATGATTATGGAAATTAATTTGGGATTGAAATATCCTTTTTGAAAAAAAAATATCATTATTTATTTAGCCTATATTTTACATTTGATCCTTGTGAACCCTTTGTTGCCATGAATATCTAGTAAAATTAGCCACACTATAAGACAATTTCTCTATGCAACCCACTCAGGAAGTACATTTCATAATTATAGAAATGATTATGTGTGGGAGAGAGAATTTGAGATTTTCTTTACTAGTTTGGGATATTTTGGATAGAGAAAATTAATGTTATACAGAAAAAATTATTGATATCACAATATATTCCATTTTAGATCTTTAAAAAAGAAATTTTCTTCCAAAGCTTTAAAAAAAGAATTCTAATATTTTAAGATGAAATTGTGGTTCCATTTTCAGGTAATTAGAGATTATATGGGTTTTCCAAGAAAAAAACTAGATGTTATTTTATAATTACTTATATGTCATGAATAAATAGAAGAAGATAATGCTTGAGTGGAAACTAAAATCATGAAATCTTTATACAATGAAAGGAAAGACCATCTCCTTTTGCCTCATAATTCTCAGCACCTGAACCCCAACAATCTTCGAACTGCAAAAAAACAATTTCAGTGTTCTATGTATAGATAAAATTATTTAAATAAATTTGGAAAATATTTATAAATTTTTCAATCCTGTATTGACCATTGCTTTTATTGAGATGAAGAAAAAAAATTTATAATCAAAATCAATTGATGAGAGAAAAAAATGTAATGTGGGAATCCATGTGACTAGAATAATGAAATTTATGGTAATGGAATTAATTAAAATAATGTTGATCTTTTATTTTAATTTTATGAAGAGGATTATTAGTTTTATGACATCATTTTCATCTTGTGATTTTCATTTATATTATTTTTAAAATTTCATTAGGAATTTATTTCGAGTGCTGAAATAACCTGAAGTCCAACAATATAGTGTGGGGGAACATATAGATCTGATATTTTCAGTGTTTTTTATATGTATTTAAATTTTTTAATCAACACCAATCAGTTCTTTATGTAAAATTACATCAATTTTTATATTTTGAGCAGTTTTAAGATAAATTATAATAATTCCCTAATTATGGAAGGTTTATAGTTTTTAATCACATTGTTGTTTTGGTAATAGAATATAAAATATGATACAATTATCAAAATTATTTTTTAGGTACCCTTTAATAGTGAGATTCATTATTCTATCTATTCCATGTTTTAAATTGAGAATTTGGAGGCCCAAAACATCACTCAAGTTGGAAAATGTTTTTTTAGGTCTAATTTACCGACCATAATTAAATGAGATAAAAATCATAATACATGCATCACATATATGTTATTAGAGATGAAAAAATGTAAATAGATTAAAGTTAAATCATTTTATTAAATATAAAGTCCAAATTTACTCATTAATATGTTAAATTTTCCTTTTTAATTAGAGAATGTTATAGAGACACTTCATCTAAGATAAGTGATATTGAGTAATCTGAAGATATATTTTTCTCCTTGTATACAAAAATAAATAAAATCATTGAGAACTATGAATTATGGGTAAAATTTCCTCCATACTATAAAATTTTACTCCCTATTTAGCACAGCAAGTTCAATTAGTTTTGATAGATCTTAGGTCTTTAGGAAATCAAATCAAATTCAAAAGTGGATAAAAACCCATATTCGTAGTCTCAATATGATTTATAGGTAATTTAAGTATATACCTTATGATCATTAAATATATAATGATTAATTATGTTATAATACATTTTTTAACAATGATAAAGGGTGTGTCTGAAGATAAATTCTTCTCCAAATATACTTCCATTAGGTTTTATTTTTCAGTCAATATTAATTATGATTTCAAATTTATAACTTTAATTTCTATTTTTAATATTATTTTATAAAATTTAACATTATTTAAATCATTTAAAATATCCATATCTTATTATTACTTTAAAAAAATACCAATGTGGTAGTCTGAGAACTGATTCTACAACCACATCATGATAAAACCTTATGGTCATCAATGTTTTGTATTTTTCATTGGAAAAATATTGACTAAGGAAACATAACATAACCCGCGTCATCAAGGAAATTATAAATAATAAAAATGGAGAGGTATCTGATCATCTAGGAAATGAGAAGGATATATAAGGGAATCATATTGGAAGGAATATCATCATTCCTTTCTCAAATGGTTTCTCAGCCATCCCTTCTAAAAATATTTAAGATGCAAAAAGAGATGATAAAAAATCTAGAAGAATGTAGTATCTATAAGAGAAATTAATTCATTATAGATAAAAAAAATTTGAATAATTATTTTTAATATTTGGAACATTACTATGTGTACCATAATATCCAAATACAAAGGAGGGGTCGATCCATTATGCACATAGCTCAACCTTGTACATTCACCAAGAGATCATGAATATATATCACGGTATACTAGAGTAGTATTTATTGAAAAAATATTAACAATTAGATTATTGAATATACATAAAATCATCTAGTATCTTAATAGGATAATTCTAGAAAGAAAATGTCTAAGGGAATGTTGTAACCATTACCCATACACACATGGAAATGGGACAACATCACTATATATTTTCTCAGAGGTCTTCCAAATACTACCAATGAAAATAATTCTATTTGATTTTCAATGGATATTTTTTGAAATTATAGTCACTGAATTATAGTTATATAGTGCTTCTCAAATACTCAAATTTTGAGGAAATACATTAGATATGTGTATAGGCTTCAGGGAACACCACTAGCAATCATATTAGATCTAGATCTGAGATATAACTCTATGTTCTAGAAGATTATGAAACACTATCTAAAACAACATTTTAACTTTGTTATGGCATATCACAGATGAAAAAAAATATAATATGATTGGAAAATCCAGACGGTGGGAGAAAGTTTGATATAATTCTTAATGGACTTGAAAGAAGTATTGGATCAGCATATTCATCGGGATGAGTACTCATGCAATAGTAGATTTTAGTCAAAAATAAATATGTGTTTATTAGAATAAATTAATGGGAAGATATGTAGAACATATGTGTGTTGGGATAAATTTGTGTAACACTTGTTGGTAGGAAATTAAATGATCCAAAAACGGTTCAAAATTTCAATATCATTAAACAGTACATCCGGGATGCTCAAAGTTGCAAAAAAGAGATATACTAATAATCATAAATGATACATGGAGTTTGAGGTTTGAAATATTATATTCCCCTATATATCATAACTAAAGAGATTCATGAGAATTTCGATGAAGTAAAATCTATTTCCTAGGTACATTTTCACCTTCAATATTCATGATCACATTAGATTCCTGGATTTTTTTACTATCACTCTATCCAACCCTATGTCATGTACATAACATATTCCCTATATACCTCTTCTAAAATCGTACACGATATCCCCCAATGTTATTGAATTTAAATGTGTTACAGCTAGAAAATGAACTCTCTTGTGAGGAAAATCTAGTGTAGATCTTAGAAAATAAATATAAAGTTCCCTGAAACCGGACCACTAACCTAGTCCAATTACTATGGTAAAACCATATGTACAAGGAGGAATCATTGGAACCAAAGGAATCCATGAAGAATAATTACCCTCACCTATTTTGAACATAGTATGTACAATAACTTTTTAGGAACAAGTTTTTGAAGTGGGGGAAACATGTAATGACGTATTATTTTATCAATGGAATTTTCCCTATGATTGTATAATTGTTTCCTACATATAAATATAGTATTATATAATGAACATACTACGCATGATAGAACCAAAAACAATAATTATTTTTATTTGAACACTGAATTTGGATAATATATGTAGAAATAATAATTGTAAATATTATAATGGGTTAAAAGAGATAAAATAAGCTAACTAAAATATGAAAATATGGATCTTATTGTTCTACTAGAATAACCGTACTCACAAGAAACACCAAGAAATGAAGCAGAATATTTGTAATTAATTATTCATATGTATGTTGAAACTTTTATATAATCTTGAGACAAAATTTATGTGAATTAATAAATAATGTAATATAAGGTATTGATATAAATTAGGTAACCCATATGACCTTTAGAAATTTGACCATTGTAATAGAAATCTCACAGTTTGAATCAGACCATTGGAATTGAAATCCTATAGTTAGAAATATTAACAAGACCATTAAAATTGTATCCCACTTATTTATAGGTAAAATAATTTCTAGGTATCTTATAAAATGAAAATATTACATACTATTGTTATAATACTAGTAATTAAATGTTATACAATTTATAAAATCTGTGTTTGTATTTTTGAAAAAAAAAATCATTTTTATAAGAAATATATAAATTTTGAAAAAAAAAATTATGTTCTTGAAATCGATTTATAAAATAATTTTAGGATATTTTATAA
This sequence comes from Viscum album, assembly GCA_963277665.1. Taxonomy (NCBI): domain Eukaryota; kingdom Viridiplantae; phylum Streptophyta; class Magnoliopsida; order Santalales; family Viscaceae; genus Viscum; species Viscum album. The sequence goes on from OY728122.1 coordinate 1,915,901,165, forward strand.
TGATAGTATAATTTTATGAGACCATAATAAAATTTTCAAAGGGTTTTAAAATTGACCATAATATTAAAATTGGCATTTTTTCAAATAAATAAGGATTTAATTTTAAAAAAAGTATCAGATATTTAAAAAATTATTTTCATAAAATAGATTTAAATTTTTTAATCCACATATTTGAAATTTCTTAGATTGAATTTTTTGTGTTTTTCTAAAATGGGTGAATATTTTTGGAATACTGAAATATTGTAAAATATAGTATTCACCATTATATGTTAAATACTTGATTAATTTTATAAAGGATGGTGTATGCCACAATTATTTTTAACTCACATGCACCATTTAAGATATATATACATAATAATCAATACTATTTCTAGTGTTGATCCAAAATAATAAACTAATTAATATAATATTAAAAAAATACCCCTCTCCTCCTCGTATAAATACCACCACTCACCACCCCTTATCCTCACATATTTTATGCCCTATATATTGAAAATTTAATATCCAGTTATATTTTCAATATTGTATCCCACATCCTATTTCTTTTATTATAACTGTACAACCAATTCCAAGTTCCTTAAATATTTTCTTTCATGGATACGACATTCAAGAGAAAATATTCTCAAACCACCGCTTTTGAATTGTTTTTATCATATACCTTATTTTCAGATCCCTCATCCAACATGGAATAATAAATACATTATAATATACATAAAATAAGTATATATTTCAAATGTAAAATCTTACCTCAATCATCTTCTCTTCTCATCCTATTATAGATATGAAATAATTCTCCATATTTTGTTCGTTCACCACCTAAATGGATATTGAGTTTTCATTTTCCATTACCACCTTTACAGTAGGATGAAATTCACTTATAATTTTTTAGAATGACATAAATATTTATATAATATTTTTTTAACATTATTAAGTGAATATATGTCTATAATATTAATTTAAATGAAACTAGTTTGCGGTGATTGTTAAAACCATCAAAATTAACTAACCATATGAAATTAACATTTGTACTAAATGAATCATCCAATTTTCATAATACATACGTGTATTTGAGACAATTTAAATTTAGATAATGACGTGAATATCATTTCATTTTTACTTATATTTTTTAACCCATTTGATAAAAATCTAATTAATTATCATTAAGTAATCTGACCCTGGAACTATGAAATGAAAGCCTTTGTAATAGAAAAAGTATAACTTATATCTCATCAAAATATTTTTAAATGAACAAAATATAATTATAGTAAATAAAATATTTATGAAAATTATTCTTAATTAGGTAACTAGGGATGTTAATTTTATTATTCAGGTCATTAAGTGAAAGTACAAATTGATTCTGGAACAAAAGGCATCATATCTCTTTCGACCACCCAATATTATTTGGGGTAAATTTTCTCTTTATTTTCATAAATTTTCATATATATTTATATTATTTATTTATTATTTATATATATATATATATATATGTATATCACATATATACCTAGTTTAATTACCCTTTATTTAATATGGATATAGATTTTTTAAAGGTTCCATTAACAATTTCCACAATTAAGAAAACACGACTAAAAGGAACTTCTCTATATCGCACCCCATTTCATGTACCACTTCATAAAATATTTTAAATCATCCATGGTTTATAAATTTTCCCATTTTATTATGGTAAACACTTTTTTATTTATAATTTCTCTAAAAAGTATTATAATTTTCCCTTTTTAAAGGCACTTTGCCACTTTCTTTAAAACATCTCTTAATAGTTAAATTTAAAATATTAACTATCCACACTTTTTCAAATATTCAATTAAATTAGAAATACAATTTCATGAAAAAATATTATTTTTTGTCTTTGAATTTCCAATAATTTTTTTATCCCTCATTTCATGGAAAGCATTATTATATGACATCTGGTTATAATACAAGATATGATTGTGCTGCCTATTTATTTCCATGGGTAATCATTATGTTTTAGCCATAAGTTTGATTACTTAAGTAGCAGACATATGCATATACATGTTATGATGGGTGTATCCAGATAGTTCTCCAATGCATTGGATAATGTTTATGTCTTTTAATATGATATGTATGGGAATTGGGATTAAAGTAATTCCATTAAGGGAATCTACCCACCATCTGATGTTGTCTTTGATGTTATCCTTGGATTATTCCTATGTCGTGTTTTTTTGTTTCCAAATTCCTATGTTTTAGTGATCTAATGATTAAATTTTTTTTATTGTATGATAAGATATGATTATTCATGATCCTTGTCTCTCGTTATATCATGTTATGCATTTGGAATCATATTCTATTCTTTATTATTAGTTTTACTCAATTACTAGGTTTTTAAGCTCTTTAATTTTGTTATATATTACCTAGGACATCCTATGTATTTTTAAGAACTCAATTGGATTTATGATCTCAAACAAATATTGGAATAAATAATTCTTATATAGGATTCTTGTGTTGGTTATATACACATAGTCTCCCAAATAATATGGGCCTCTCGATCCTTGGTTTGTATTTATTGGATATTTATTTTAAAATTTATTTAATTATAAGTATGAAAAGATTGTGTTTCTTTAAAAATTACCTTGATATTAAATATATAATCATTTTTTAGAACCTATGGATACATTACACATTAGGTGAATTATTTAGGGTCTTCACTAACCACAAGAGTTTACAATAAATATTTTCATAAAGGGATTTGAGTATTTTTCAAAGGTAACAATTGATATTCATAAAGTAATATGATTTTAAGATCTCATATACCCCATATAAATTAATTTGTTAGCCAATTCACGTTGTAGGAAGACATTTAATGAAATCCCAAAATGAAAAATTATTGTAGGTTGAGGAATATCAATTTGGTGGAGTAATTTACCTATATCATAAGTTAGAAGACTCTACATTATTTTAGTATGTGGAAGTTTCAAAACATAGGTAAACTGAAATAGATGTATGGGGAGACCATGTCATAATTTTTCCCCATTAAATCCTTTGATGGTACACCTATAAAACCAATAGACACCCACAGATCCCACCTCCAATAGGCCATAGTTTGGTGACTAAAAATGAAGATATAAATCAAGAAATATAAGAGGAATTAAACTATTAAACCAAGTAATAGTATCATAATACACCAATAAAAAAATTAATAAATAAGATAATCAAAAATCTGAATATAATTCATGTAATGTCTTATATAAATAAAATAAAACATCTCTAACATAAAAACTGAAAAGAATGTAAGACCTATTTTGGTCATTATATCTTTCATAAAAAATATAAAAATAGTATATATAATTAGTATTTATCATAAAGGAATAATCACTAGGTTCCTCCCCAGAAAATATCATTCCAATGATAAAGAAACATACAAAATTCATAGAATATGAAAAATTAAACAAACTCATTACCTATCCCATGTCAAGTATCATCTTAGCATCACCATAACTCACTCCAAAAATACACATATAAGTCTAATATATTAAATATGATAATATATTAAAAAAAATGTATCATTCACCCCAGTACTCACTAATCATGTCTCCCTCATATCTTAAAAACTGACATCATGGTTCACACATTCCATCTATATTAACATACTATAACTACAACCACATACTACATACCACAACCACAAATCACATAACACTACATCACTATTTAATTATCATGTAACTGCTTCATTACCAATAAACTGATGCATCACCACATTACATATGTCACCACATAACCACACATCATCTGGGAGAGATAGTGGATAGGGGTAGTGGTTCATCTATATCACCCACATCATGGATGATAGGGTTACTCACATTTCCCAAAACCTAATACTATTCTCAATCATGTTACCCAACATGGGTGGTTGTTCATAAGAAATAAAAAAACATAATATGAATATATAATTTTCACAATAACAAAATTATGGTAAAATCCATATCAAACAACACTCTAACCAAATCCCATTTTTATAGTATCACTCCCACACAACAACTACAATTTTGTCCACCTATAAAAACACAATTGGCTATGACTAAATGGAAAAAAGGACATCTATATTTTTCACATTTAATATTCTATTACCAACTACACATATACCAATTTTTAACTATGTTAATTCATTATTCATAATTCTCCCGACACTTATCATTTCACATACACCACTCTCAATTTTTATATACTAATATTTTAATTTTTATATAATATTTCCATCACATCAATTCATGTTATGCATCGTTAATTTACCCCATATAACCTAGTAATATTCTGTATTAATTAGTTCTTTAAATTATTCTAGAAACCCATCATATATTTGGAATAAACCATGGACCATCTTATCTAACCACATCGATAACTCTCAATAAAAGAAATACCTACATCTTTACCACTACCACATCAAACAAGAAACAAATAAGCCTCTTAAAAAATGATATAATATTTTCAATAATTATTCTATAATAATAGTCATAAGAAAATATGCACAAAATAATAATATAATAGTCCAAATTATTCATTATCAAATTATCCACTTATTACATAATTCTCAATATCACAAAACTAAACAAAAATTTCCTATATCAATACTTTTAAAAATTATAAAACCATTAAATTTAACAAAAAATAAATTAAAATCATATCAGTATGTCTATCACTATATTAAACATCACCTTAAACAAAAAATGGAATCATATAAAATAACATATTTCCCACTTCTCTTTATCTTTAGTTTTCTTTTGTGGGTCAGAAAATTATATATTATTTACCTATTGAAATACTTAATATGATAATTATATAATAAAGAAATAATAAATAAGGGATAGATTGGATATTCTATTTAAAATAGAGAAAAAATAAGAAAATACCAAGAATATAAAAAGAACAACTGCTTGAACACTTTCAAACTAACAACTATTCCTAAACTAATAAATAATTCATCTCTTATACATTGATCCCCCAACAATCCTCCATCAAAAGTTTCCTCTAAAATAGCCATAGTTAAAAAATAAAGAATAATCATGTAATAACAAAACATCGTTGAGGAGGATAATACCTTCACCAATAAGAAATTGGTTGTATTAATCAATGGTATTGAAGATCCACCCTGAAAATATGAAGTCAATGGGAAAAATACCCAAAAATGAATAAGTGTAAAAAAAGACAAGATAACCATGGAAAATAATAATGAACATTGAATTTTTAATAAAAACACAATAGACTAACCTTGATATTTAAGGACTAATCCACATCATGGTTTAGCTAAGTCAATTTCAATCTAGAAAAAATTGTCTTAAAAAATTATCTATATATAATTCTCATCAATTGTTTCAAATCCTCAATCATTACTCAACCAAGAACCTAATGTATCCACCAGAAATAAAGAAAATTTATACCTTATCATCCTTTGATCCATATAAAAGTCATGGTTAGTATTTTCAAAACACATCATTTTATATCATCATGAATAAAATTGGTTTTTCTCCTCCTCATGAAGAATTGGGATTTCACCCCCAGACTATGATGAAAAAATGGGCATCACATACAAAAATGCATCATAGTTTCTACCATGACATAATTCGTTTCTAAAATAGGATGAAATGGATTAAACTCTTCATCTCTAGAAAATCAATAACACCGCCATCACTATAGATTCAAACCTGATGAATCTAAAACCCCATGAATTAGTAAATTCCAAACCCATTATATTTTTGCAAAACCCAAAATTCAGATTCCTACATCCACCATTCATATCCAAACCAGCTTTTAACAGCTATAAATCCCATAAATTGTAAATTTTAGTGCCCTAGAAATTTAATCTACTATATTTGAAACCACTAAAGTGATATTCATCCTCAAGAATCAAAATAAATCTTGAAAAAAATATTATATCTCAAAACATATAAAACCCATTGATATCTCACTAAAATAAGATGATATCTAACATCAAAGCTCAAATGTATTATAAAATAGAAAAGAAAACTAATATCACATCACTATAAAACAAATATCATCTTGAGTGAAAGAAATAAAAATCAAATCAACTATGGAAACTAATTGTATATCTTCAACTCTCATTATTGTGTATATTTATTTAATCCACCATGAATCCATAATACAAAAATAAAATAAATGATTCATCTTTATTTCACCTTATGCTTATGATCCACAATTTCAATAGTTTGGCCTATGAATGTTGCTTCCTTGTCAATATTTAAACCCCCTCCCTAGTCCATGAGAGCGTGTTGAACCTCATTTGAGTGTGTTTTTTGGGTTTCCAAATATAATAGAGTGTCCATTATATCATGATTTCAATATTTTTTGTGGAATTAATGTAATGAAATGATCTAGGATGTCTGAAAGAATAACCCATGAATGTTTCAAGTTATGAAAAAGGTTACACACATGTAGTCGTTAAATATTATATTAATGGATTTTGAATCTAATCATTTTAACATTATGATGAATTTATTTACAAATTATTACATTCTATTGTCAAGTATGATATATTTATGTTGAGTGAAAATGTGTATAATGATTTGGTGTTCCCTCTATATGTGTTGGATGATAATAAAAAATTAATAAAATGAAAGTCAATATGTGGAGCTTGAGATTTTGTAGAATAATTTGATAAAATTAATTTCTTGAAGAAAGGTAATAAATTTTCTGTGTAATGGTATTTAGGAATATCAACACCCAATGTAAAGGTATGAATTAATAATTTTAACATATATCAGGGTATAATCCACAAGAATAAATGTATTTAAAAGATGTTTTAATGAATATTACAATCTTTTTAAAGGTAATATGGTAGATACAGACCTGTATAATGGAAAATCCAAAGATTATATCAATGTATAATGAACTTCATGTTGGTAATGTATGATTTACACACCTTGTTTGAAGGTATAAACTTCTAACTAATGGTACTCTTATTCTTTTCTGAGGATAAATTATGATCCATGTAAAGTTGAAAACATATACACGAATGTTATATATGTTGTATAATTATGTATAAAACCACATTAATTAAGATATTAGCCGCGTGAAAATTTTAAATATGTCTCAATGTGTACAATGAATATAAATGTTGTAGTAGCATTTAATTTGATGCAACTGATATGATCTTTGTTGATTTTTATGTCATGATACTGTTATCTTGATCCTTATTAATAGGAGGTGAAAAGAATATATAAATTTTTATGAAATTATATATAATGGAATTTATATAGTAGGTTGAGTGATGATGGTAATCACATGGTAGGTTGAGTGGCAGTTGGATTCACATTGTATATTGATCGACAAAACAATGTGATTTTCAACCATACATAAAGTAATGTAGTACTGGAGGGTTTTAGTTCAGTCAATGAAATTTAATTTTTTTATTAATAAAATATATATGTATTTGATCATGTTACGTATAGAAAAAGAATAGAAGTGATTTTATAAATCCATTGAGAATTTTTGGATTTTTTCATGTAAATACAACACTTATTTTATTTTAGATATGTATGGTAATTGAAACAATATATACAAAAGATAAGTATTAAAGAGAAACATTTTTAATGAAAGATTATTGGGTTACTAAATATTCAATAAGTTGTAGCGATTTATAATTAAGATAAGATAGGATGTATTTTATGGATTATTTTATGTCCTAAACAAATATTCCATGATCATTGTAAATTCAATACATGCATAAATATATATTTACCTAATTAATTAAAGGTGTTTAATGTAAATTTCCTAACATGAATAGAATGGGATTATTTTTTAGAAATATTTTTATGGTATGAATATGTTAAAATTCCATAATTAAAGAAGGGATAATAGTTCATCATATGAAGGAAAAATAGAGAATCAAATAAGATGGCCTCAGGTATAAATTCATAGACTCGTGTGTATGTGTTTATTTAAGTATATAATGATTTCATGAATGAAATAAAGAATAAAATATGTGATAATTACATTTTTTTTTAATTATTTGGATCATACATAATTTCATGTTATTTCAAGTAATTATAGAGGTGTTTAATAAGAAATTCTACATCAAATTATTGCGGTAGATTTTTGTTTAGAATATTAATGTGGTGTAGTGAGTTATAAAAAATAAGAAACCAATGATACATGTATTATAATAGGTATATATATATTTATTATCACAGGTAAAAGAAGGATATATATTATTATTATTATAATATTATATAGAATAATTCCTATGTGCTATGAAAATTTGGGATAATATTTTACACAATTATTAATCCAAATAAAAATTATGTGTCTAATTTGCAACAAGAGGAAGATCTTGAACTGTTTGTGTTATATAAGGAATGGAAAAATAAAGTATAATTTGAATAAAAATAAATTATTGTTTTGGTCAAGAATTTCATTATAAGAAAAAATATTGGTGCACCTCAATTATCACAAAAGATGAGAAGAATGGAAGTACTGTTGTTCACCTCATTTTCCATACGATAGCGCGGGAAGATGAGATACAAGCATATAATTTTTAAAAGTTTCAGAATAATAAGTGGTAATATTTACTCATGTTTTCCAAACAGAATAAGTGACTTGGTAATGTACAATGTAATAATAATACAGAATTAGAATCACATCAATGGTAAATTAGAGTTGTAAATTGGTGATAGACTCTACAGTTGTTACACCAACATTCATGGTAATGGTATGTTTTATACCTAAGTATAGTATTAACACTCAATACTGTGAGGATAAAAAACTATAATTATAAAATGATATTGTTAGTGGGTTTTGTCACATTGGGTTTTACCAGATCACACCAAGGATTTTTCTACACATAATAATCGGATATCCTTGTAATTTGTTATCCATTAATGTTTGTGTGTTCGTTTTTTATGAAAGAAATAAAAAATTAAAAAATAGTAAAATAGAATCACACACATAATAGAGATACAGGTAAATAATATAAGGGTTTAACAAGTATTAATTGAGTTTAATGTCAATAAAATTGAATCACTTTCTCACTCAGTGCGGTTCTTATCCCAACATGACCCCTTCAATTAGTATGAGAGGTGTATTCACCACTAATTTTATTTTATTATTATAATATTCTTAGCCTTAAATATTTTAACTTTCATTGCAAATTTATAGTTTATTTTTGGTGAATTATTCTATAATTTATATTATATTTCATTAACTACCAAAATCATCACTAATTTGAGAATGAAATAGAGAGAAAAGATAGTGATGTTATACCTATTTTCAAAAGAGGAATAAGTTCCAAATTCCCCATGAAATAGTGGTGAATTAAAAGAAGAATAAGATTTAAAGGATATGTGGTTCTAAATACAACCATGATGTTATTGGGTATCCCTTCTTCATCAGTAGGATCAAAAAAGTTATGTGATCTTGAGGCAAGTGAAAATTGTTGAGAAATATGTTGTAAGGAAGAGAAAATATTTAGCGGGAGTTATCATACATTTTCAGACTCAGAAGATATATAATTTTGGACATTAGATGATTTTATTTATTCTTTCCCTAATTAATTATTCACCACTATTTTTGTAATTTTAATTATATTTGGATCATATCAATCAACTTTATTTTAATTTATTAATTATAGAGGATGATTTTCAAGAAATGGTTTTGACTTATAAAATGATTATCAAAAAAGGATAAATCAAAATAAGCTGTTAATATAAATATTTTGGAGAGATGATTAAAAATTGAATAGGAGAGTATAGATATAATAAAAAAGTATGTGGGTTTATAAGAATATTAGAATATGGTTCTTTAATAAAGGGTAAATCTGAAAAAAAAATTGATGTCTAGAATTTCAAGTTCGATATTAAGGTAAAGAAAATAAAAGATGATAAAAATTTTGTATTTAAAAATATCAAGAAGCATGATGGTTAATTCAAATAAAATAAAAATTATTTTGAATATATTGTGATGTCCATTAAATATCAGATTAATTTTATCAATACGATGTTTCTAAAATTCGATGTATTATTTTCCAATCTTGAAATGACACATATTGAGTCTTTATACATAAAAATTAGAGGAGTTGTTAAAAACATCTTCTCAAAAAAACAATCAATATTTTAAAGAAAAATGTTATTTGGAAGGAATTTAATCAAATAATATGATGATAATTCTCAAGAATTACAAAATAATAAAGTTCAATTTATTACTAATTTAGAAATTTTTTTAAAGTAGTTTTCAAAGATTATATTGGTTTAAATTAAAAATATGCCGATGTTCGGATAATGTAAAATAGATAAGATCCTATCACCATGTCCATGGTGTATAAAATATTGAGACAGGAGTTTATAACCCAAAATATACATAACTAATAATTGATAATTCCTAAAAATAGCATGCAACATATTCTGTAAATTATAGAATGCATAAAGATTTATAATATGGGACATGGTTTGGGGGGATTTTTTGGTGCAATTATTTTTTGAATAGATAATTTTATTATTATTATATTTTATTTTTTAGTGGTTTAGATGATTCATATTTTAATGGAGAGTAAAAATGTAAATAAATAATGTCCCAATAATAAAAATAATTCATCTACATCAAACATATTTTGAAAGAATAAAAAAATATCTGATGTTATATATGGTTTTTGAAATAGTAAATTATTCGTTATAAAATTATAATGTGTAAAAATAATCTTTTAAGATAAGATAATAGAACTAGATGATGAAATAAGATCTACCAAAATAAATCAATTGAGTTTTCAAAATAGATTACTCTCAAGATGTTTTAGAAGAAGGCTTAGTGTGCCTTAGAATCTAAGAAGAAGGAAGATCAAATTCAAAGAAGATAAATTAAGTTTATGAGGATTTATACATATAATGGAACTAATATAAATAAAAACACGCTTATTAATAAACCATGGGAAAAAACAAAACAAACTGCCAATTTCCACAAAGATATTTTAGTCATTTGAACAGATGATTTGGAAATTGAAAGGAAGTTGGCGGAAGAAACAGAAAAAAACCATGCTAAAAAATAATTAAAAAGTACCAAATTAATAAGACAAATTTTATGAGAGGTTTGGAAAAAATTATAAACCTTTTATTGAATATATTATATGTGAATGATGTGATAATTCTAGATACACTTGAATATGATAGTTACAAATAATGATTTCACAGTGATAATCCATTAAAATGATGAATATTACACAAGATGAAAAATATAATTTGATTGAAAAATAATTATAATCACCCCATGAAATGAAATATAATAATTAATGAGATCCATGCTACCTCAAACAAAATTATATACAAATTATAGATGTGCAAGCATGAAGGCTAGGGTAAATAGAGAAACATAGTTGAGAAAATCCTCTCAACCTTGTTGTTCACATTGAGGAATAAAAATGTCCACCTTATTCCATTTATCTATATGTTTTTTTGTTTTTGTTGCAATTATAGTTATTTAATTTGATGTATGTAATTGTGGGGAGAACCATATATTGTGAATATTTCTTCTATATTTTGAAAAAAAGTGAAGAAACAAACATTACAGAATAATTTTTCACTTTTAATCTTGAAATGAAGTATAATAGATGAATCATCATTGAATAATATGAGATAGTATACAAATTTATACATCCATATGAATTTTACTAGAGTTTCACCATTATTAGGAGAAAAGTGCATAATTTCGAAAAGATTCCCACAATAATTACAGCATGCGAATAATATTATTTAGCAGTGTTCTTGAAAAAATTTCATTGAAAATGTATTTATTTTAATTCTATAAAATGTGGTCACTAGTGTTCATTTCATATATAAAGGGAGAGAAATTAAAATTAATCAATTACATAAGAAGATAAGTCAGATGAAGTGTCAAGGTTTTTGTAAAGACTATTATATTTTAATGTTCTAATATGTGCATTCATGTTAGTATAAGAAAAATCAGGTTGATATTTATCAAGATAATTTAAATTAAAATTGTAAATTTTATCTTTTCATAGACTCAAAAGATTTAAACACCTCTTAAATTTTTTTTGTGAGTTATCTCATTTCATCTAGTGTTTTTTTAAAGGGATCACTTTGTTATCACATTCAAATCTTCTTTCTTTCTGCAATGAACATGGATCAATTAGACTTATGGTGGAGTATTGGATGGAACATTTCTTAATATTACGATGATTCAATCTCTCAGGTGATTTATATTTCATTTCAATATGGGGGATAGAAAATAATATTAATATATTGGTAATAAAAATTGGAGAATTAAATGAAATATTTTAGATAATTGATAATAATTATTGACACGTCATTTTATATGACTATTTCAAACAAATTTAAAGGAGGGGATTGTTAGTCCCACTTTAAGTGTTTTGTTTTTATTTTAAATTACCATACAATATCCATGATAGATTTAGGAAAATATGTCTTTGAGGGAGAATTGAAATAAAAGAGATCACAGATTCTCATAAGAATAACCCATGATTGTTTAATATTGTTAAAAATATCCAAATAAGATTTTAATCTATAATAAATTATTGGATATTAGAGACAAATCATAGAATATTATGTTGAATTTTTTGAGAAGTTATTTCTTTTATACTTTAATTAATTTCTATATATATTTAAGGTAAAAGTTTTTTCATATTTCCAGTTCCATCTATAAGTGTATGATGAAGTTAGAAGAAGAAAAAAAAGGAAGGCTAAAAGTTTTATTGAGAGTGTGAAGAATAATTTGAAGAAAATACTAACATGCATAATGCTAATGAACTATCTATGTAATTGTATTCAGTACCTTAAATACGCTTTGTTGAGTCATGAAATACTTATAGTGACACACATAAGGGTATAATAATCCTTCGTAAAGGTCATAAAGAGCCACATGAATATAAATGATTATCTATGTAACGGTAATATTTAAGTTAAATACATATTTAATGGTAAATAAAAATATTAAATATATGCATACTCATGTATGTAAAGGTAATGTAATATTTACAAATCCTATGTGAATGTACAAACTACTCTATCAAGGTTCTCTCATTATAGTGTGGGGATAATTTGTGATCAACATAATGGTAACCCATATACATGAATATTCTGTCTGTTTTTTAAATCTATTCCAACCCATTTATAGTATTGTTTAGTTGACAATAATGATCGATAGAAAGGGGTCTCAAAATGTAAATTGAATAAGAAGGATACAATGTAATTTTAGTTGGTTCAAGTGATCTGATCATCAATGTTGTATATAATTAGATAAAATTATCATGATCTAAGAAAAATAAAAAATAAAAGTCTCTGTGAAGTATATGAAAAGGATTATTTGTGGTATTCACATGGTAGGTCGAGTGATTGTGGGTTTCATATGGTAGGTTGAATAACAATAGGTTTTGTATGGTTGGATGGTTGACCAAATGAATGGATGATCAAGTTCATCAAAAATCACGCAAGATAAGATGATTTAATTCTATTCAATGAAGATTATAATGCTCTTAAAATAAACATATATCACATTAATTGTGATGAATATTGAAAAAAAGTAGTAGTGATTTTGTAAAGTGTGGGGGAAGTTTAGGATCATCACAAGTAAAGGGAACTCTTATTTTATACTGAATATATAAGGATAAATGAAACATTATATATATAAAATAAATATTCATTAGGGTTAATGATATTTTTTAGGATGAATATTACCATATAAATATCCAAGAGATGAGTTATAACGAAAAATGGAAATATCAATAAGAAAAAATAATAAAAGGTGGTCCAATATTAAAATAATATTTACAACTTTTATATTTTCATTCATGAAATATGATGAAGCATAAAGAGATACAGGTTTGAAAAAATATGATATTTTTATTTCATATGAATTTATTTATAGGGAGTCTTAGTTATAAAGGAAGCGGATGTGCTTTCTGGAATATTTTTTGTTGAAAATAAATGTTCCATGATCATAGTACAAGTAAGGTATACATAATTTTTGATTTATGCTTTTATTTATAGTGGTTTAATGTGAATGGTATATCATGGATAGAATGAAAAGTTTCATGGAAATATTTTTGTTGAATTTATGTGGAATAATTCCAAAATTAAAGGAGGAATAAGAATTTCTGAGATGAAGGAAAAATTGAGAATGAATGTTGTTGGAGGAAAGTGTAAATGAATGGTCTCATGCACACATGGTGATTTAAATAAAGCAATATTTCTTTTATTGGAAGAATAAATAATTTTTTGATAGTTATATGTATTTGAATTAATGTTTTTCATGCATATCTATATGGATATCCAACTAGTTATGTATTAATTTAACATTAAATTAAAGATCCAATAATTCTAGTATATTTGATTTTGAAATACTCATGTGGTTTAGTGAAGGATGGAAAATAAAAAAAATGATTCAACATGTATTATCATATGTTTATATATATATATATTATTTTAGGTAAAATAATTATATAGATGTTTTGTAAAATTTTATTTAGTAGAATAATTTTCATGTTCCATGACAATTTCTGAGAATATATAACACAGTTCTTAATCCAAAGAACATTTTTATGTCAATGTTGACTGTTGAGGAAGATGTAGTGTTGTTTTATTAAACTAATGAATAAAAATAATATTTAAGTGGAATAATAATAAGTGTCACATTTGATCCTGGAGTTCAATATAATTATAAGAGATATGTTTACCTCAATTATCACAGAAGAAGATAAGTGTGGAAAAAGTTTTATCGATTTAATTTTAAACAAGAATGTGCAGGAAGAAGATATAGTAGCATATCAGTTTTCTTCAATAAAGAATACGAATAATATTTTGTATACATTAATGTTCATAAAAATAGAAAAAGTAAATTCTTATTTTTCCAATTGATGATAATAAAGGAATAAGTAGTTTATCAATGATAATTAGGAGTTAAAATTTGGTGATATGCTCTATGGTTGTTACCCCTAAATTTGTTTTGATTGTATGTGGTGTACTTGTGCATGGGATGTTCTAACGAATTGTGTGGGATTCCCACTATACACTCTCTAATTGAAAAAATTGTGATGCTCATACGGTTTTACAATTGGGTAGTGTGACCCCATGTTTTAGTAGATCACACCAGTTATTATACTTCTCATATTGAGAGGAGAACTATATAAATTTTGGTGCCTCTTTTTTTCATGTGTGTTTGTTTATAATGAATGAATTATTTAATGAATGAAAAAAATATTAGAATCACTCACCAGACACGGATAATGGTAAAATGGAAAATTTAAAAGGAAATAAAACTAAATTAATGTCATCAATACTAATTCATCCCCCCAGTGTATTTCATTTCTCAACTTATACCCTTAACATGGGAATCATTATAAAGATATATCCAAATCCCTGACATGAGAAATAGTTATGTAATTCGGCCTATATAACATATAAATAATAAATAATATGATACCTTTCTAAATCACTTGAAAACCTCATATAGTATAACAAAATGTGGAGAAAAATTATTTCCTCTACTAAACCTGTACTTCTAATGTGACTATAAACCTTATTAAAAACAATTTTACATACCTTAAACTCAATATATATCCTCATATAACATCCATATGACTTTAGTAGTCCAAATAATCTTTCATCCAATCATTAATCACGTGATCATTCTATATTACACTATTAACTTATTCTAGTCCTATTATCATTTTCTCTCCAACCTCAGTCCAGTATATTAGATATTAGAAGGGACACCCATAATACACTTAAAGAATTCATACTAATATACAAGTTATATTTAATATTATTATAAGACTCTATTATTGGGAAATTATTCATCTGTAATCATTCATAATAACAAACACATTCATAAAACATGTCCTCCAACATATATATTTTCAATTTCAATTTTTTCAACCTTGGATGAAATTTTGTGATAAGGAATAATTGAGAACCAATATCATTCAATAGAAACATCCACATTATAGAGTTATAAAAACATCATTTTAAAATATATTAATTATCAAAAATCCATGAATACATTCTCCCTCATCTTCAATATACTAACCAAATCATCCCCCAAACTCAACTCCTTGGTCACCATGAAATGATTCAATTTCATCAATTGGTCCACTAATACCAAGATTGTATCAAAACTACTCTATGATAAAATAATTTTAGCCATAATTATATTTAAATATCATCACATTTACAATAGTTAATATCCAATGGTTTCAATTGAATATCTAAAGTCTATGATTCCCATTCACCCAATGAAAAACATGAAATTAAGGCAAAAAATCCAATAGATATAACATTATTACCAAGCATCAAAACTACTACTCAAAGAAATGATACATATTGGAAATAATACGATGCATTACTAAATGTAAACTATGAAAAAAATTTAAAATAAACTCTTGAATCCATGATGTAATTAAAACATCCCTAAAAACATTTGATACTAAATATCCACTGACCACCCATCAAGTTCATCATCAATCCAGATTTGATCCGTCTACACATCCACTATATGGTATCTTAGATGACACACCTATAACTAATTGAAAAAGAAGGAACAAAAAATCAGATACATGATAACTATGACATAAAATTTAACTATATCACGATATAAATTTGGATGATCTCTAATCATCCTCTTCTCATATATTGCCTCTCAAAAAAATATTACTTCGTGTCCTCATACTCAGAACATATGATAAAACATATCAATTTTCTATAGTGTATGAAATATCAATGGTATAAACTATATCCACCAACATAATCCAAACATTAAATAAAACATAGAGAAGATTAATCATACAATCCTGTGATATATGAAGACCACAAATCACTCATAGATGATATAATGACACCACATATTCATTGAAACAATTTTTTTTGATTACTCAACCTCATTGGTTGAATATTTTTCCTCGTGGATATATAACTAATTATACCTATATGAAATAGTTTTTAACCTGAAATTAATTCACAACCCAATACTTAATAAGAATAATTGTAAAAACCCTAAAGAATAACTCTATCCTACAGAAAAAAATCACATGATAACTCATCTACTTATCCTTTATCTATTTAAAAAAAGACTAGAAATTCAATATATATAAAATTATTATTTTTTCTATAGTTTAAGATTTTGATGTTGTCAAAATATGAGATAAATTAGACAAGAAACTCATAAAATGGATTATATTACAAAAGAAGTCAAATTAACGTCATAAAACTCTTAACTTATAGAAAATTAAAAACCATCTTAATATTTAAATAATTAACCACTACACCCATATGAGACAGGAAATTCCTAATTAAATTAACCTCAAGCATTTAGAACTTTCACTTGGAGAGATTTACATACTACTAGTACTATTAAAATATATCCATGAAATATCCAAAATATTATAAGTTTCCAACCTCAAAACAGTACATAATCTTGAGTTATATAATGAATTAACATTAATGGTCTTTTCCGGTTTAGAGTTTTAGAGAATCAGACCATATATTACATTTCATCAAAAATATTACAAAGTAGACAGTTCTACTCTAACCAATTTTTTTCACATCAATAATACTCCTTAAATAAAACAAGAATTCATTCAATCATATAAATATTCTTTAATTTTTCCTTTCTATTACCCTTCCTTAAAACCTATGAAAAACATTTCACGAACATTGGATGAGAAAAAAAAGCTTAGTATGGTTTATAAAATAAGGAGAGAAAACATTAGTCCATCAATTAATATAAATCAATGAAATCATATATTTCAATCATATAATGTAAGATCATTAACATACCTCATGAAATGATAAGATTTATTAATACAATATAGAAATCATAAATCATAATCCTAACTTGTGGAATCCATAAAATACTTAAATTGTAGCTTTCACAGTTACATAGGGAGTTACATTTGGAATAGCCATAACATTATATTCCACAAATCTCTTATGATGAAGATTAACGTTTACCTCCATCACATTGCTCAATGAGTTGGGGAGATATCTCGGGCTCACCTTCCATCAGTTTATCATGGAACCACCCGTATAACTCAATAATACCCAAGAACCACAATATATTCATTACACATAAAACAAGTATAATGGAAAGAAAACATTTCCACATTTCAATCACAATATATCATTTCAAGATATTGACATAATAAATGATTTATCAAAACCATTTTCAATACCACAATACTGAAAATGGTATATTGTAATTATTTTCCTTTAAAAACATTACGGCTTGTTAAGGAATCCAAATATCAAATAATGCTCATGGTGATGAAGACGGTGTTATCACCACATAGGTTAAAAAGAAACATTCTTTTTGACATTTGTTAAAATGATTCATAGTGACAATATTCCCATTTATTGAAATTAAAATTAAAAGGGGTTTATACATTGTATAAAATAATGTATTGTATAAATCAATATACTCTTCAATGAAAGGATATTGAGAAGAACTCACATAAAAAAATCATTTTTTAAATAAAATAGCTCCATTATGTATATTCACTACAAGAACTCATAAGTAATGTATAAACACAGTATAGGAATTAAAAATTTAGTTCATACATAATCATATCACGAAATAATCAAAAGTATAAGATTAACCCAATGAATGGAAATTGGGATTTGATATTCCCTTACCTAGAGTCATCATCATCACGTATGTTTCCTATTCTTCATAAATAATAAACTTAAGTTAATTTCTAAGTAAATACTCAGAAATCCTGTGGAAATTTTTTTATTAAAAACATGAAAATTTTACGAGACAGTAGTTTCTGACAGAAATTGATTCTGAGGCCCGGTGTGCCCGTAATCAATTTCTGATGTTTTGTTCAAGTACGTTCAGTAAACCTACATGCATGTTTTTATATCTTTTGAACTGGTGCTTGAAATTGAAATCCAAGGACACCGATGAACTCGCAGTGCCAGTATTCACTTAAAGAGACCATTAACTCAGTTGCTTTTTATCGTGAGTGGAAGTTAATTTTTGGGGATTACTAATAAATTAAATAATAACTAGGTGAGACATAATTTAATTCAACTGGTGGTCCGACGGTTCTGACTTCTGTTTCTATATCCAGTGTGGGTTCGACAGAGTAGATGGTCATGTATCCTGTGTGGGTCCGATAGCTTAGCTGGTCCTGTATCCGGTGTGGGTCTGACAGCTTAGATGAATCAGTGACTACATCTGATCATCTCTATCACTTTACGAAAGAAGTATACATGTGTGAACTGAGTCTTGACATTCATTCATTTATCTTCAGGGTGATTAACTTTACTTCCTGTGTGGACTGGGTTGTTCTTGGGCTCAAGTGTTATAGCCGAATTGTGATTGGTAACTTATGTATATGTATGGCCATATACATATGTAGGGTTGGATGATACTTCTTGATTGTATCTTTATTCTGTGGTTCATCCTTTGTGGATTATGGGATACCTTCGGGGGTCTCGGGGTCCCTACTGAGTATCGTTATACTCACCCCTGCATGGACTATGCCTGCACTTCGTTGTGTTGGTTGCAGACGACGGACAACACTGATCAAGGTAGAGAGTTGTATAGTTGGACGGTACCCGGAGGTGGACCACATGGTGAGACGTATAAGAAGCAGAAGGATGGACCTAGGGTGGTGAGGAGGCCATCATTACCCACCCATCAGGTGGGATTTCTAGAGGACAACTTAGTAGTTGTTGTTTTACCTTTCTACTGTTATAATACTTTTATGTTGATTATAATTTACTGTTGGGCTTGTATTTCTGGACCCCATTCCTTTTAGCACATTCTTTTTTATACATCAATACCTAGTTTTTACTTCTATTTGCGAACTCTATTGTTTTTGTTTACTTATTAAAGGCAACGCGTTCCATTTTTATCAAGATTATGCCTTTGTTGCTAGTCGCCAGCCGCTGGCCTATGGAAGGAGGGCTTGGGGTAGTCACGACATGGGCCCCGAGGACGGGTCGTGAAAAACCGACTAAAGGATTAAATGAATAAATGATATGACTCATGTCAACAAGGTGCCCCTTCCTTTTCGGTAGACTCTCTAATTAGAACTCCATAGTTAAGCATTCTTGGCCTGGGGTAGTGATCAAGATGGGTGACCATCTGTAAAGTTTCCCTAAGTGTGTGTGAGTGAGGATAAAGCACACTGTAAAGGACATGTGTTGGCCTGTGGGGATAATCATTATTCAGATGACCCGTTCGGGCACGTGGGTGGGACCTAGGGTGGGGCCCACGTGTCTGCGGGGCAACTGGTGGGATGGGCCCAGTGGTTACATTTTGTATCAGAGGTGGTACCCAGCCTTAAGTATAGTGCACTGCCAGGGTTGAGATGTAGGGCCCACAATGAGGACATCATGCTCTATAGGGGGGTGATTGTAACACCCCCAAATGATAAAGGGTTAAATGACTAAATGATATTACTCATGTCAACAAGGTTCACCTTTCTTTTCGGGATCCTGTCTGATTAGAACTCCATAGTTATGCGTGCTTGGTCTGGAGTGGTGATCAGAATGGGTAATCTTCCGGGAAGTTTCCCAGGGTGTGTGTGAGTGATGGAAAAGCAAACTGGAAAGGACATGTGTTGGCCTGTGGGGATAATCATTAGTGATATGACCCGTTCGGTCACCTGGGTGGGACCTTGGGTGGGGCCCATGTGTCTGTGGGGAATCTCGTGGGATGGGCCCAGTTGTTTGGTTGAGGACGGGGCCCATGTCCGCGGGCCACTAGGCCAAAACAAACCGGTTGGCCGCCTACCAGTTGGGCTGGAGATCTCCGGCGCCCGCAGGCGCCATGCAGAGAAGACCGTGGCCCACTTACATGGGCCGCTCTGCTGGGCGAACCGACAGGGCTGGAGAACCGCGGCGCCTGCAGGCACCGCTTACGAAGAACCGTGGCCCGCTGGGCGGGCCCCATCCGCTAGACAGAACCTACAGGATACGGTCGGCCAGGCTGGAGAGAGGCAGCGCCGCTTGGCACCACCGGGCGAACCGGACTGGCCCGCAGCGTGGGCCGGGTCCGCAGGGGGGGTCGCGCCCCAATGGGTCGGGCCGACCCCCCCCCCCCCCCAGCTGGATCAGACCAGCCAAAACGGGTCGGGACGACCCCCTAGCCGGGTCAGACTGGCCAAACTAGGCAGGGCCGACCCCCCAGCCTGGTTGAACCTGCCGAGTCGGGTCAAGCCGAACCACCAGCCCACTGGATTGACGGGCGGGGCCCATCTTCTCTTAGATGCGAATAACGTCAAGACCACGCGTCTGATCGACGCACCGTCTACGGAACTAGGACCCTCGCGATGAGGCGGTCCTTTTGCAATACTCTAAGTGAGTTTTGACAACATAGGATAATGGCCGGGTTTGGATCGAGCGTAAATCCAACCAGGCTCCTGGAACGGAAATGCCAATAACTCCCAGACTGGGCATCTGATTGACACACCGTCTTTCACGTTGGGTTCCTTTTGATGAGACGGAACTACAGGATACATCAACTCAGGAATTCATGATAGTTGATGTATCAAAACATGTCTCGAGGAAAGGACCCTCCCGGAATTGAGCGTGCTATGTGCGGGAACCCTATAGCTGGTTGTGACTGAGATGACGGAATCCTCCATGGGTTTAACATTGAATACTTATGTACCAAAATCCTACATGGGTTTGACAGCAATGACTACTGTACTATAATCCTCTGTGTTTTCTACAGTGATGACATCTGTACCAGAATCATCTGTGGGTTCGAAAGTGACGACTTCAGTACTAGAATCCTCTATGGATCCGATAGTTCTGCCTTATATTCCTATATCATGTGTGGGTCTGACAGAATAGCTGGTCCTCTATCCTGTGTGGGTCCAACAGTTTAGTTGGTCCTGTATCCTATGTGGCTCTGACAGCTTAGATGAATCAGTGACTACATCTGATCATCTCTATCTCTCTTCGAAAGATGTATACATGTGTAGGATGGGTATTCACTTTCAATCATTTATCTACGAGGTTTTTGACTTTAATTCCTGGGTGGATAGGGTTGTTCTTGGGATCGAGAGTTGGAGTCGAACTGTGATTGGTAACTTAGTTATATGTATGTGCATATACTTATGTAGGGTTGGTTGATACTTCATGATTGTATCTTTCTTCTGTGGTTTATCCTTCGTGGATTCTGGGATACCTTTGGGGGTCTCTAGGTCCCTACTGAGTATTTTAGTACACACCTTTGCACAGGATATGCCCGCACTTCGTAGTGTCGGTTGCAGACGACAGACAACACTGATCGGTGTAGGGAGTTGTAGATCTGGAAGGGACCTAGAGGTGGACCACTTGGAGAGATGTACACTGAGAGGACGGATGGACCTGGGGTGCTGAGGAGTCCATTTGTACCCACCATTCAGGTGGTATTCCTGGAGGATGACTCAGAAGTTTCTGTTTTACCTTTCTGATGTTGTACTAGATTTTTAGTAGTTTGTACTTTACTATTGGGCTTGTATTTCCAGCCCACTTTCCTTTCAGCACTTTATATTGTTTACCGCTTTACATGGTGTTAACATGCAGTTGAGTAATCTATTGTTTTTTATTTATTAAACTCAATGCCTTCCCTTTTTATCTGGATTATTCCTTTGGTGCTAGTTTCCAGCCCCTGGCATATGGAAGGCGGGCTTGGGGTTGTCACGACACGGGCCCCAAGGATGGGTCGTGAAAAATTGAGGGTCCAGCGGCCACTCGGGCCGTCCAGACCACAGGACGACCGGATGGCCCACTGGAGAAATCGTGCTACCAGTAGGCATCGCATGGAGTTGGAGGACGCGGCCCGCGTCGGCGGCCTGCTCGGTCGAACCGAACTGGTTGGCCGCCTGCCGATAGGGCTGGAGATCCGCGGCAACCACAGGCACAACACGGAGAAGACTGAGTCCCGCTTCGGCGAGCCGCTCTGCTGCGTGAACTGGCTAGTCGGATAGTAGCCGAGCTAGAAACCCACGGCGTCCGCAGGCGCCGCATGGGAAGAAATGTGGCCCGCTGTGCGGCCCGCATGCGCTTGGCAGAACTGACCGGCTACGGCGGTTCGGGTAGTGGAGAGGTGGCGCCGCTTGGCGCAGACGGGCGAACTGGACCGGCTCGCAGCGCGGGCCGGGCCGACCCCCCCCCCCCCCTAGCCGAGTCAAAGCAGCCTAACTGGGCAGGTCTGACACCGCATCCTGGTCGGACCCGCCGAGTCGGGTTAGGCCGACCCACCAGCCCACTGGTTTGACGGGTCGGGCCCGTCTTCGCTTAGATGCGAATAACTTCAAGACTGCGCATCCGATTAACGCGTCGTCTGTGGCACTGTGACCCTCGCAATGAAGTGGTGCTTTTAAGATACTCTAAGTGAGTTTTGGGAAAGTTTTGAAAACGTCCAGGATTGGATCGAGCATAAATCCAACCAGGCCCCTAGAACGAAAATGCCAATAACTCTCAGACCGGGCGTCTGATTGACACACCGTCTGTCGCATTGGGTTCCTTTTGATGAGATGGAATAACGGGAAACATCAACTCAGGACATTGTGATAGTTGATTTATCAAAACTTGTCTCGAGGAGTGGACCCTACCAGAATCGAGCGTGCTGTGAGTGGGAACCCTAGGGCTGGATGTGATTGAGATGAAGGAATCCTCCATGGGTTCAACATTGAAGACTTCTATAACAGAATCCTATGTGGGTTCGATAGTGATGACTACTGTACCGGAATCCTCTATGGGTTCGACAGTGAGGACATCTGTACCAGAATCCTTCGTGGGTTCGACAGTGATGACTTCTGTACCGGAATCCTCTGTGGGTTCGACAGTGATGACTTCTTTACTGGAATCCTCCATGGGATCGACATTTCTGAATTTTTATCCTGTATCCTATGGGGGTCCAACAGAGTAGATGGTCTTGTATCCTGTGTGGGTCTGATAGCTTATATGGTCTTGTATCCTTTGTGGGTCCGATAGCTTAGATGAATCATTGACTGCATCTGATCATCTCTATCACTCTACAAAATATGTATACATGTGTGAGCTGAGTCTTGACGTTCAATAATTTATCTTCGAGGTTATTGACATTACTTCATGTGTGTACTGGGTTGTGCTTCGGCTCGAGAGTTGCAGTCGAAGTTTTATTGATAACTTAGGAATATGTATGGGAATATACCTAATTAGGGTTGGTTTATACTTCGTGATTGTATCTTTCTTCTGTGGTTTATCCTTTGCGGATTCTGGGAGACCTTTGGGGGTCTTGGGGTCTCTACTGAGTATCGTTATACTCGCCCCTGCATAGGATGTTCCCGCACTTCGTTGTGTTGGTTACAGATGATGGAAATCACGGATCGAGGTAGTGAGTTATACAGTTAGACGGTACTCGGAGGTGGACCACTTGATGAGACATACATGGAGTGGAGGGATGGACTTGCGGTGCTAAGGAGGCCATCTATACCCACCCATCAGGTGGGAATTCTGGAGGACGACTCAGTAGTTAATTTTTCATCTTTCTGCAGTTGTACTAGCTTTTCAGTTATTTTTACATTACTATTGGGATTTTATTTCCAGCCCCTTTCTTTTTTCTCGGAGTTTGTTCTAGCAACCCTTCATGTGGTGTGGATTCAGGAGTTACTTCATATGCAGCAGGGCAGCATGATAGTAGCTCAGTACTCAGCGAGGTTCACCGACCTCTCATGCTACTCCGTAGATATGGTGCGAGTCCCATTCTTCAGGGACCAGACCTTCAAGCAGGGACTCATGCATGAGATCAGGGCTTCGACGATTCCCCTCAGCATTCCAACGTAAGTGGGGGTGCTAGAGCGAGCCCTTCTAGTGGAGAGTTTTCTCGGTGAGCAGTCACCAGCGGCGAGACCCACCACAGGGCGACACGTAGCAGAGACTTCTACATATAGAAGAAGACAGATGACTCAGAGGTCTAATAAGACTAGGCCATCATGTGGAATACCCTAGGATACATGTTTGGTTGTATGGGGCATAAGAGATAGAGCCAGCTGTACAAGGAGCAGGCAGTGCTATGCATGCAGCGGGCAGGGCCATATGGCTCGTGACTGCCCGACATGCCATGAAGATGAGAATAAGAAAGTAGAGGGACCTCCCAGGAAGAGGCAGAGGTTCCAACGTGGTGGTCCATAGGGAGAAGGCGTACGTGTCAGAGGAGTTGGTCGAGCAGCAGGTGGTTGACGACGTTTTGAGGCTCTACCACCACCACCACCAGGAGGTCCACCCCGACCACAGGGAGCTGGCAGACTGAGGTTGGCTTAGTTCCAGGTAGTCGAGGCCTACAACCACATTTCACCTGATTTGATTCAAGGTACTATCTATTTCTACTCCACCCTTGATGCAGTACTTATATACATAGGTGTGAGTCATTCTCTTCTTTCCACTGTCCTCGTTCAAAGCTCGGAGATTCTGATGCAACTATTGGCATGATCCTTACGGCTAGAGACTCTTACGGGAGCAGACTCGACGATTACGCACTGGTGCCGGTAGTGTGAACTTACTCTAGGAGATGAGAGCATCGACTGGGATCTTCTTGTAGTGGCATCAAGTCCTTACTACATCATCTTGGGTATGGACGGGTTATCCACAGTTCATGCTCAGATTGACTGTATTAGGTGCAAAGTGTGGTGTATCCGCACGGATGGGATCAGGTTCACCTTCACCAATGCGAAGGGAGCCTTTTTAGTGCAGGATTGACTTATGTAGATGAATGGGCAGCCGATCACACATCAGTTGGCTAGTCTAATCCTTGGAGCAGTTGATGTGCGATGTTTATGTTTTCCTATTGTGGTGGATCAGTACACCAATGTTTTCCCTGACGATGTTCCAGGATTACCTCCTCGCGGAGAGGTAGACTTCTACATTGACCTGTACACTGGGACAACACTGATATCTACTCTAGATTATCGGATATCTCTCGCCGATCTTCGTGAGATTCAGGTACAGTTGGAGGACTTACAGGGGAAGGAATATATCTGACCCTGTGTTTCACCCTGGGCATCTCCAATTTTTTTCAACAAGAAGGCAGATGGGAGCTTGCGACTGTGTGTCCACTACCATCTCTAAAATCAGCTGACCATGAGGAACATGTACCCACTCCCAAGGATTGAAAACCTATTTTATTAGCTAAAGGGAGCATGATGTTTCTCGAAGATAGACCTTAGATCAGGCTATCACCAGCTCAGAGTTCATTACGAGGATGTGCAGCAGATGGCCTTGAGGTGTCGATATGCCCACTATGAGTTCTTGGTTATTCCCTTTGGTTTAACCAATGCACCAGAAGTTCTCCTGAGTCTCATGAATTGTATCTTCCATCCTTACCTCGATCGTTTTGTCGTAGTATTCATTGACGACATACTGATTTACTCGACTACTAAGGAGGAGCACGCCTACCATTTGTGGGTAATACTGGACACACGTTGAGAGAACCATCTTTATGGTAAGCTCTCAAAGTTCCAGTTTTGGATTCAATAGGTTCACTTTATGGGACACGTGATCTCAAAGGATAGAGTTGTAGTGGATCCAGCAAAGATCGAGGCAGTACTTTCTTAGGAACCACCCAGGAGTGTGACAGAGGTGCAGAGTTTCCTAGGACTGGGTGGGTACTATCGGAGATTGGTTCCATACTTATCTAAAGTTGTAGCACCACTTTCAGCATTAACGAATAAGGGGAAACCCTTCGTGTGGTCATATAGATGCTAGCAGAGCTTTCAGGAGCTGAGACAGAGGTTGACCAGTGCACCCATCATGAGGCTACCAGAAGGGGGCATAGTGTACGTAGTTTTCTGAGACGCATCAGGGACCGGACTCGGGTGTGTCCTGATGCGAGAGTGATCAGTGATTGCGTATGGTTCATGGCAGTTGAGACAGCATGATCAGAACTATTCTACCCATGACCTGAAGTTAGCAACAGTGGCCTTCGCCTTGAAGATGTGGCGCCACTATTTGATGGGTGAGTATTTTATAGTTTACTCTGACCACCAGAGTCTCAGGTACATCTTCTCATAGAAGGACCTGAACCTGAGACAGCAATGAAGGCTTGAGTTCTTCCAGGACTATGACATCGATATAGTCTGTAATCCTGGGAAGGGGAACGTTGTATCAGATGCTCTAAGTAAGACATCAAACATTTAGCTGCTTGGAGAGGTGACCTAGCAGCTGGTCTCATTGTAGATATCCTTTGTGGATAGAGATGGAGTAGATTTTCTGCAGTCTCTCACAGTCACTCCTCCACTTCTTCAGTGAGTCAGAGAGACACAGTGTGGGGACGTTGACTGTGAGACATGGAAAGCTTTGATATCCTTAGGGAAGGCACCTGATTGGTTTTTTGAAGGTGGGGAGCACGTCATCTTCTTTATAGGACGTAACATGTTACGAGTTTCACTATAGGAGGAGGTGTTGAGTGAGTTCCACACATCCCCTCTGGTGGTACATCCAGGAGTGGAGAATATGTATCAGGACCTCAGACGACAGCACTGGTGGCCGGGTATGAAGAAGGTGGTAGCAAAGTTTGTCTCACGATGCCTCACTTGTCAGCAAGTGAAGGTGGAGCACCAGGTTCCAGTAGGATTGGTTAATCCCTTAGAGGTCCCAGAGTGTATGTGGTTTGGTATATCCATGTATATCATGACGGGACGTCCATGTACATCAAGAGGACACGACTCTATCTGGGTGATTGTCGACCGACTCACCAAGTCGACCCACTTCCTACCGATCAGAGAGCAGGGCTCGTTAGGGAGCTTGGGACGCCTCTACGTACAGGAGATCATATGGCTTAATGGTGTTCCATTGACGATCGTCTCCGATCGGGATGCTCGTTTCAATTCCCAGCTATGGAAGGGGTTGCAGGATGATTTTGGGACGCAGCTTCACTTGAGCACCGCCTTTCCATCCTTAGATGGATGTCCAGACTAAGAGGACCATTCAGACTCTCGAGGACATGCTCTGTGCATTTTTCCTCGACTTTGGTCATATCTAGGAGGATTACATACCCTTGGTAGAGTTTGCTTATATCATAAAATACCACTTCACCATCGGGATGGCACCTTACGAGGAACTTTACAGCCGACCTTGACGATCGCCACTGTGCTGGACTAACCCAGGGGAGTCGGCACTTGTAGGACCCGAGATGGTACAGGCTATGACGGAGAAGGTGAAGATCATCCAGGAGCGGATGAAGACTTCATAGAGAATATAGAAGTCATATGCTAATAGGAGACGGAGACCACTGGAGTTTGAGGATAGAGACCATGCCTTCTTACTGGCCTCACCTCGATGAGGTGTACGGAATTTTGTGGAGGCGGCAAGTTATCTCCATGATTCATCAGACCATTTCTTATTCTCTATAGAGTAGGCGACGTGGCTAACCTCCTGGTCCTTCAACCTTAGTTGCATCACGTGCACGATGACTTCCATGTATCTTAGCTGAGGAGATATGTGCATGACCCTTCTCCCATCATCGACCATGGGGAGATAGACATCAATGGCGGGACAACATTCACGGAGGTTCCAGTGGAGATTGAGGATCGATAGGAGAGGATACTACGTGGACGGTCGATTCCTTTTGTTCACATTCTATAGTAGCACGGGAACCTCCATGAGATCACATGGGAGCGGGAGGCTCAGATGCGTGATCAGTACCCCCATTTGTTTCCTTAGTTTGTGTTGTAGCTTATGGGGACGTAAAGCCCTGAGGTGTGGAGAATTTAAAGACTAGGAAATCATGTGGTAATTTTTTTCTTAAATACAAGGGGATTTTATGATTCCGCAGTTTCTGACGCCTCTTCATTCCGAGGCCCGGTGTGCCCGAAATCAATTACGGAAGTTTTTTTTCGGGTATATTCAGTAAACGTACGTGCAGGATTTTATATCTTTTGAACTGGTGCTCAGAATTGAAATCTGAGGACACCGATGAACTCGTAGTGCTGGTATTCACTTGAGGAGACCTTTACTGCAGTTGCGTTTTATCGAGAGCATAAGTTAATTTTGGGGGTTTTCTAAATAAGTTAAATAAATATATGTGCAACATATTTTTATTGAATGGTGGTTAAAACCTCCAAAGGGGGGTTAGTGGTGGGGCCCACCCGCACTTAACCTCCCTTGGGAGGATGTTACTATGTAGGGCCCATGAAGACTTGAAACCTTTGGAACCCCCTATTTATATGGGTTAAACCCTTCACCTTCCACCTTACCTCATAATGGTTCCAACAACTAAAGATTAATTAATGCCTCACTTAATTAATCTATTTGAATTATTTTGAATTCTTTTTCAAATAATTAAATAATTGAAAATTCTATTATTCTTCTTGGATTTTCCTAATCCTTAGGTGGAGCTTTTGGTTGGAACCTTGAGAGAGCCTTTTCCTCTCCTATGAAGAACGCACTGTCACCGACGAATAATGAGGACGATACTTGAGCCTGGAATTGACGGCGTGTGAGGGGCGCAAAATTCATCGACGTCTTTGAATTATTTTTTGTGCCTTAGACAATGTTCTTCAAATCGAGGTAGGGGATTTGATTAATTTTAATGTATGAATTATATCATCGTACTTCGATGTTGGTTTTTGGTTGATGGTGAAAAAGTTGTCATCACCTAACGCGGAGGGTGCGGGCCGAACAAACATGGTCCGGCGTCCCTCCGTTGAACCTTGTTTGTGTTGACGACGAAGGTAGAATCGGTAGGGCGTGGTGTCATTGCACTGCACTAAACGAAGGGGTTCGTGGCAATGTGGGTCGTGGAGAATGGAAGAGGCGCCGGTGACCAGAGGTTGCAGCGACAGCGGCGGCCACGCGCCAGCCGCTTGGAGGGTCCGGTAGCCACTCGGGTCACCTGGACCGCAGGATGACCGGCCGACCGAATGGTCGGCCCGCTAGAGATACTGCAGCACCCTCCAGCGCTACATGGAGGTGGAGGACACGGACCTCGTATGTGGGCTGCTCGGCTGAACCGAACCTGCTGACCGCCTGTCAGCTGGGCTGGAGATCCGCAGAGCCCGCAGGTACCACGTGGAGAAGATCGTGGCCCGCTTTCGCGGGCCGCTCTGCTGGGTGAACTGGATAGGCTGGAAAACCATGGTTCCCATAAGTGCTGCGTGGGAAGAACCACGGACCGCTGTGCAGGATGCATGCTCCGGGAAGAATTCGCCTGCTACAACCGGCCGGGAAGGAAAGAGGCGGTGCTGTTTGGTGCTGCTAGGCGAACCGGACCGGCCCGCAGCGCTGGCCGGGTCCGCAGGTGGGTCGTGCCCCACCGGGCCGAGACAACCCCCCCCCCCCCCAGACGATTCGGACCGGAAAAACCTGGTTGGGCCGACCCCCCATCCAGGTCGGACCCTCCAAACTGGTCTCGGTCGACCCCCTAGCTGGGTTGGACCCACCAGCCCACTAGTTTGACAGGTCGGGTCCATCTTCACTTAGATGTGAATAACTTCAAGACCGCACGTCTGATCGATGCACCGTCTACGGCCCTAGGACCCTCATGATGCGGCGGTCCTTTCGAAATACTCTATGTGAGTTTTATACAACTTTGGAAAATTTCTGGGTTTGGATCTAGTGTATACCTAATCGGGCCCTTGGAACATAAATGCCAATACCTCTCAGACCGGGCGTCTGATTGACGCACCTTCTATCATGGTGGGTTCCTTTTGATGAGGAAGAACTATTGGATACATCAACTCATGAATTATTGATATTTGATGTATTGACACATGGCTTGAGGAGCGGACCCTCTCGTAATCGAGCGTGGTTTGTGCGGGAACCCTAGGGCTGGCTGTGACTGAGATCACGAAATCCTCCATGGGTTTGACCTTCAAGACTTCTGTACCGGATTCCTCCGTGGGTTCGACAGAGATGACTACTGTACCGGAATCATCCGTGGGTTCGACAATGATGACTTCTGTACTGAAATTCTATGTGGGTTCGACGGTGATGACTTCTGTACTTGAATCCTCTGTGGGTTTGACAGTGACTACTTCTGTACCGGAATTCTCCATGCGTTCGATAGTTCTGACCTCTATTCCTGTATCATGTTTGGGTCTGATAGTGTAGCTGGTCTTGTATTATGTGTGGGTCTGATAGCTTAGCTGGTCCTGTATCCTGTCTGGGTCCGACAGCTTAGATGAATCAGTGACTAAATCTGATCATCTCTATCACTATACAAAAGATGTAAACATGTGTGAGATGAGTCTTTACATTCAATCATTTAACTTTGAGGTGATTGAATTCACTTCCTATGTGGACTGAGTTGTGGTTGGGCTTGATTTTTAGAGCCGAACTGTGATTTCTAACTTAGGTATATGTATGGTCATATACCTAAGTAGGTTTGGTTTATACTCCATCATTGTATCTTTCTTCTTTGGTTTATCCTTCGTGGATATTGTGAGACCTTCAGGGGTCTTGGGGTCCCTACTGAGTATCGTTATACTATCCCATTCATGGGCTATGCCTGCACTTCGTTGTGTTGGTTGCAGACGATGGAGATCACTGATCGAGGTAGCAAGCTGTAGAGCTCGACAATACCCGAAGGTGGACCACTTGGTGAGGCATACATGGAGTGGATGGACGAACTTGGGGTGATGAGGAGGCCATATGTACCCACCCTTTAGGAGGTAATTCCTGAGGATGACTAAGTAGTTACTGTTTTTCCTTTTTTCAGTTGTATTAGCTTTTCATTTGTTTGTAATTTACTGTTGGGCTTGTATTTCCGGCCCCATTCCTTTCAACACTTTCATTTGTATGCATCTTTACATAGTCTTTACTTCCAGTTTCATACTATGTTGTTTTTGTTTACTTCTTAAAGGAAATTCCTTACCTTTTTATTGGGATTACACCATTGGTGCTAGTCGCCAGCCCCTGGCCTATGGAAGGCGGTCTTGGGGTAGTCACGACACAGGTCCCGAGGACGGGTCGTGAAAACTGGGTCTCGATGATAGCACATACACCCTTCCTTAACATGGACATTAGGTCTTGGCCCTCCAAGTACCACCAGTTTCCCCGCAGACACCTGGTCCCCACCCAAGGGCCCACCCACGTGCCCGAACGGGTCATCTAACTAATGAATGTCCCCACAGTCCAACACATGTCCTTTATAGTGTGTTTTGTCCTCACTCGCACACACCCTGGGAAACTTCCCATAAGGTCACCCATCATGATCACTACTCCAAGACAAGCACCCTTAACAGTGGAGTTCTAATCATATAGGCTCTTGAAAAAAAGGTGCACCTTGTTAACATGAGTCATATCATTTAGTCATTTAACCCTTTATCATTTGGGGGTGTTACAATCACCCACCCCCCCCCCTTAGAGCACAAATTCCCCATTATGGGCCCTACATCTCAACCCAATAAGTGAACCGCACTTAAGGCCGGGTTCCTCCTATGATAAAAAATGTGACAACTTTTGAAAACGGTCAGGTTTGGATCGAGCGTAAATCCAACAGGGCCCCTGGAATGGAAATGCCAATAACTCTCAGACCAGGCGTCCGATTGATGCACCGTCTATCCCGTTGGGTTCCATTTGGTGAGATGGAACTACGGGATACATCAACTCAGGACTTAGTGATATTTGATATATCTATACTTGGCTCGAGGAACAGAACCTCCCGGGATCGAGCATGCTGTGTGTGTGAAACCTAGGGCTGGCTGCGACTGAGATGACGGAATCCTCTGTGGGTTCGACATGGAATTATTTTGTACCGGAATCCTCTGTGGGTTTGACAATGATGACTACTGTACCAGAATCCTCCATGGGTTTGACAGTGATGTCTTCTATAATGGATTCTTCTATGGGTTTGAAAGTGATGACTTCTGTACCGAAATCCTCATGGGTTTGACATTGATGACTTCTGTACTGGAATCATCAGTGGGGTTGAAAGTTCGGACTTCTGTTCCTGTATCCTATATGGGTCAGACAGAATAGCTGATCCTGTATCTTGTGTGGGTCCAATAGCTTAGTTGGTCCTATATCCTGCGTGGGTCAGACAACATAGATGAATCAGTTTCTTCATCTGATCATCTATATCACTCTACAAAAGATGTATACCTGTGTGATATGAGTCTTGTATTTCCGTCATTATCATCGATGTGATTGAATTTACTTCCTGTGTGTACTGGGTTGTTCATGGGCCCTAGAGTTGGAGCCAAAATTTTATTGGTAACATAGGTATATGTATGGTCACATACCAATGTAGGTTTGGTTGATACATCGTGATTGTATCTTTCTTCGTTGGTTTATCCTTCGTTGATTCTGGGAGACCTTCGTGGGTCTCGGGGTCCCTACTGAGTATCGTTATACTCACCCCTCCACTAGCTATGCCCACACTTCATTTTGTTGGATGAAGACAATGGACATCCCTGATTGAGGTAGAGAGTTCTAGAGCTGGATGATACCCAGAGCTGGACCACCTACCAAGACGTACACAGAGAAGATGGACGGACTTGGGGTGCTGAGGAGGCCATCTGTACCCATACTTCATTTGGGATTCCTTGAGGATGACTCAATAGTATTTGTTTTACATTTCTGCAGTTGTACTAGCTTTTCAGTTGTTTGTACATTACTGTTGGGCTTGTATTTACGACCCCCTTTCCTTTGAGCACTTTCTTTTGTATACCTCTTTACTTAGTGTTTACTTCCAGTTGTGTACTCTGTTGTTTTTGTTTACTTATTAAAGTCAATGCCTTCCCTTTTTATCAAGATTACCATTTTAGTGCTAGTCGCTTGCCCCTGGCCTATGAAAGGTGGGCTTGGGGTAGTCACGGCATGGGCCCTGAGGACAGGTCGTGAAAAATTGGTATCGGAGGAGGAACCCAGGGTGGGGACCATGTGTGAGTCAGATGCTGGCCATTGGGTCACAAATTGGAGGGGACCATGTGTCTGCGCATACCAATTCTGTGTGGGTCAGATCTTGTGTGGGTCATTGCGTGGGTTAGTACCTATCGATCTTGTGTGGGTTAGCAGTTGTTGATTTACCTTTCTGTGGTTTTTCTAGCTTTTCGGTTGTTTGCACTTTACTGTTGGGCTTGTACATCCGGCCCCTTTCCATTCAGTACTTTCTTTTGTATACAGCTTTACATATTGTTTACTTCTAGTTTTGTACTCTTTTGATTTTATTTATTTATTAAAGGCAATTCCTTCCCTTTTTATCGGGATTACGCCTTTGGTGCTGGTGGCCAGTCCCTAGCCTATGGAAGGCGGGCTTGGGGTAGTCACAACATGGGCCCCGAGGATGGGTCGTCACATTCTACATGACTCAGAATATTTTTAATGTTTATTATTAATTTTATATCATTTATTAACTTTTAATAAACATTACATAATTTATAATGTTAATATCTGGTGTTTTGTTGATATTGGGTACTTGATTCAAAAATGAACTTGTTATAATTACAAATTGTCTATATGGTCAAAATTCCATTATCTATCTAATGATATTCCTTATATAAATATCATATATATCTATTATATATATTTATTTATTTATAATAGTACATTACATTTGGAGATATAAAATGAAATGCACCATTCATGGAGATAGTAAGTCGTGTGTATGAATGAACGCTACATTCATTTCTTTTTCATATTTAATGGAATAAAAACTAAATGATAAAAAGTTATATTACTATTCCATAATAATATAATATGTAATTTCATTATATCCATCCTTAAAATATTCCATGTATGGAATGAACGAGTCATATCACTTTGAGGGGGTGGTAGTCTGCACTTCCTCAAATGCAATTATCATATTTACCAATTATGGAATCCATAAAGAAATTCTATAAGTAAAAAATAAAAAATCATAGATACAATATAAATATAATACATATGACATATAAATATATTTTCAGAATAATTTTCCCCATGAGAGGTGGTAGGGGGAAATCGAACAATCATCATTTTGTGAGGTAGTAGTTCATCATACATAGGAACAATATTTCTGTATGCATTATTTGGTGGAGGGTGTAATTTTTGTTCAAATAATTCTCATAAAAACATACTATTATATTAATGATAATTTGTTTGTTATAAAATAATTTAATAAAGGTATTTTATGGGGTTGGAGAAGGAAAATAAATGAAATAATCTTGAGAGAATACATTACCACAAATCGGGTAACTCCTTTTTGATTTTATATAAAAGTATTTATTTAATTTCTTTCTACCAAAGTTAAGGATTTTATGAGGAAGGAAGGGATGTTGGGAGCTTATTATTGTATTGGATGGGTGATCCATGCTTCTGGAGAGGTCTGAGTAAGGGGTTAGAGGACATTCCCTTTTATAAAAGGGGGGAGGGGTACTTTAGGATGGCATGGAAATGTTATATTATTATAAAATTATTTTCGGTCTCACAAGTTCCAAAACTCATTTAATTTAAATATATGTTGATTATTTTTATAATTCTTCTCATCCAATAGGTTTTAGATATATTTTGGTCCCAAATGTATCCTTATCATTTAGCTTTAACCCTTATTTAACTAATTTAACTCTTACCATGTCTTCCTGTATATCCATTCTATATGATTAATATAGTTACTATAAAATGCCGATAGAACAAAAAGTGGTTCATATCTTATTTACACCATATATGGAATAGATTCATGATCTTTTCTATATGACGAAACATTTAAATAAACTTCATAATGATACTCATTTTCTAACTTTATGGGATAATGATATTCTGTATGATATGAAATATGTTGAGTAGTTAATAAAAATTCATGACCATTGAAGGAAGGTGTTACATTAATAGATAAATTCTTTTTTGTATATTTTTTGAAATTAGGGAGCCTCAATGGAACGTATATAGTTGTACAAGTAGTTGATGATATTTAAATTTCATGTTTGGTTCTAAATATTTTCTTCCATTACATAATGTGTATTTTTTTGAATTTAAAACGTAGTCTATATTTCCAAGTACAATATAGTTTTTGGGGCATACCAAGTGGTTGTTCTGATTTTTATATTTTATTACTCATTAAAATTATCTATTTTCAGTTACCATGGATGTAAAATATTTAAGTGATTTTTATCGTAATGTTTCAACTTTTATGTTAATTTACCATTATGAATTTTGGAAATTTTTTAGAAGTAATAGGTGAGAAGTTGAATTTTGAGAGAAATTAATCTGATTCTAAATACAATTCCATGTGAGTCATATAACACATAATGGTTAGAATTAGTAAATTGTTATTATAGTTATTTTTTTATGTAATTTATGGATAAATTTTTATGAAGTAGTCATCTAATTGGATTTGTGAAACACATTATGTTTTTTAAAATAATCATGGTTAGATACAAATATCAAAGTAATTATATATGGTTTGTAGTGATTTTTAGAAAAAATATTTAATGATTAATCCAAGAATGTAATGTTCAATCCTTCGTTCTACACAATGCTACCACGATTTGGTCCACTATGTGACCTCACGAATGTCTCCTCACACACCAGAGGATTTCGACTAGTAGTGGGGTCTAGTATCAATAATGGGAAAACTATACCCTCATTATTATAGTAATATCACAAGGTAAATAAATAAAAAATAACCAAATTATATAACCATTACTATAACAATACCAATATAACATGATGACCAAAACAATATAAACTATATCCAAAACTAAATAGTAGATTTTTAATTCAAGATATGCTTTCAGTCCATTATATAATTTTTCAATTAATCAATCCAATTCAATAATTGAATAATCACATCATTCCATTATTTAATTAAGAAATTAATTAATCCAATTCCATAATTTCATAATCGCATCATTCAAATAATTGTTCAATAATTAATTAATCTAATTCAACAATTGAAATATCCCTTTAATTAATTTGATAAATAATTAATCCAATTCAAAAATTAAAATACACTATTAATTAATTAATAAATTAATTAATCCAATTTCAAAATAACAATAGCCCATTAATTTATTCCACAATTAATTAATCCAATTTTATAATTCCAATACACCATTAATTAATTCACCAATTAATTACTCTAATTGTTAATTTCCATGAAT
Source organism: Viscum album (assembly GCA_963277665.1). Taxonomy (NCBI): domain Eukaryota; kingdom Viridiplantae; phylum Streptophyta; class Magnoliopsida; order Santalales; family Viscaceae; genus Viscum; species Viscum album. The sequence goes on from OY728122.1 coordinate 1,915,938,171, forward strand.
TAATTAATGAATTATTTTATTAAAATAAATATTTCACCACAAAATATCCAATTGAAATCTAAAAAAACATAAAATAAAATGAAAAAAATGACTGGGAATTTCTTGTATACTGCCTACCTCAAGATCGTTGACAATTACTTGCCAATGGAAATCCCCAATTTAAAAGGCAGGATCAAGAACGTGATAAAAATTGAGGTATATATCTAAAACATAAATATAAGATCAAACTAATAATGATCTAACTAACCTATATCTATATATAAAACTAATTGATGAAAACACGCCTTCAATGTATTGGAGAAGAATGGGAGAGAGATGAAAAACCAATAGGGATGATATTCAATTTTTAGGAGAGGTGCATATCTTTAATTCAGAACTCAAATCCTCAATAACATAGGCCATAAGACATATGAAGTCATTTTGTAGCCTAAAAAATTATAGGAATAAACCATAGTTGGGTTAGTTGGTTTAGGGATATAATATGAGGATATAGAAAATTTTAGAACTAATTTTATGGTTATTTCAAACTATGTGAACGTTTTCTTAGGTAGGGGTTTATCATTTTCCAAACCAAGCACTAAACCATGAACCTCTTCTAGGTGGGTTTATGGATACTCTTAAGTGGCTTCATGCTTTTAATAACTGTGTGCCAATTGTTTAAACTCTCTCTGTCTGGGGTTGCACAGTTCACTGGGTTTGGGTTCACAGTTTAGGAAAACTAATCAGCAACCCAGAATTGCTTGATTTTCCTACCAAAACATTTAATTTTCGCCCAAACAAACCCAAGATAAACTAAAAACAAAATATACTCAATAAAATTAAAATGGTTACATATAAATGATCTCGAGATATGAAAAAATGATAAGGACCTTACAATCTCCCACCTTGTAACAACTCATCCTCGAGCTATAATCCAAAGCATCCCTACGATTCTAAGTCAAAGATAACATGACATAGAGCCTTCATGTCTTGTTATCCTTACAATGATTCCTCCTACACATCCCCATGTTAACAAAATAAAAAAAACTACAAGCACTATGATTCCCTAAACACTTTTCACTATGATCCAATACATGTATTGCATGCTCCTAAAAGGTAGAATTAGTTTCAAGCTCAACGTCATCCACATCAATCACATGAGAAGGGTCAGGGTTAAACTACTAATGTTTTAAAACATGAAAAACATCATTCATATCACTATACCTCTGTGGAAGATCCAATCAGTATTCCATAGGTTTCATTCTCTCTACAACCACAGCCAATACAAAAAACTATGGTTCTAGCTTTCATGTATATGTATCTAATAGGGAACCAATCTAGGTGGCACCCAATAGAATACATGATAACCCTATAAAAATAGTAAGGGTCATCTTTATTTACCAACATAAGACTTTTGTCTACTTTGGGCCATAGCCATAGGCTTCTGAATCTGCTGAACCTTCTCTGATGTCTCATGTGCGTGACTCGGTCCCAACACCTCTGACTCACCTACCTTAATCTAGAATATATTTGATCAAAATAAACTGACAAAACAAGACTTATATGGTTCCATATAAATATTTTTCTCATAACCATTATTATAGGAAAACTACACAAGTTTTATATGCTTCTCTAAAGCACCACTGAACTCTATAACACATGCACATAACAAATCATCAGGAACCTATATAGTATGTTTCTACTCCCTATCTGTTTGAGGGTGGATGGTCATACTTAGTAAACCATTATACCGAGAAACTTCAACAAGACCTTCTATAGGAATGAATTAAAACGTGAGAAACATCCTGAAAAAATACTCTGTGAAACCTCTTACTAAAGTGTTGTCTCCTGAAAAGATATTTCCCCCAACTAATCTATAGATAAATTCTCCCATATAGGTAAGAAATGTGCTACCTTTTTCAAATGATCAACAATAAATAAAATAATATCATTATTCAGATTATTCCTCGAGATACCCACCATAATTTATATGGTAACAACGCCCCATATACAATCTATAATTAGAAATAGTTGTTATAAACCACTATTTCGTTGATGCTAAACCTTCACCTGTTGATAGTTGTAGTATCGGGTCACAAACCCTATTGTCTCCCTTTTCAATCCTAGCCACCAAAACTGTCATCATAAGTAATGTTACATTTTCATCACAACTACATGCACTTCCCACTTCGAGGAATAAAATTCATGCATCAGCTCCTCTCACATTATCATTGGAACAAAAAACCCGATTCCTGATATATATGATCTCGTCCTCAACTATGGTCTAATAAGAAAGTGACACCCTACCGTCAAGGCTTTCCATCAAGACCAACCATTTTGTATCCTAATAATACCTATACATAACATGTCTCAATTTTATATACTACACTAAAAATGATACAAGTTTCATCAGCCCTAAAACCTCATAAACCACAATATATATCTCAACGATTAAATTCATCGTCTTCTACTCCATAGTAGACTCCTGAACTGCCTAAGTCATAGTATTCTAGATAAAAGAGTTAGAAAAACATTTTCACTTATCAGGTGTATATGCTAGCTGAAAATCAAAAGAATGCATATACTTAACCAACCTATACTATCAGAGATAAAATCTCATTGAATAAAGATTTACATTAATCTCTTGTAATCTGAATACATAGTAAACTCCTCACCCAGCAGATAATTCCTCCAAAAAATCAATTCATAAACCACGATATCCAACTATAGGTCATGTGTAATGAAATTCCATTCAGGTGGAATTAACTATCGAGACCCATATACCACAACCCAATCTCTCTATATCAACACTACTACATGCCTTATCCCATAAGCATCACAAAACACCGTATACTCCTCCCTTGTCTTGGGTAAGATTATTATTGTTTCATTTGTCAAATTCATTATTGTCTCCTATAAGGAATTATCACAAACTCTAGACGATTCAAACATTAATCCCTTTTTTATCAATTCATAATGTGGTTTTTCCCAATGAATAAATTCTAAGATGAACCTATGACAATATCCTATTAACCTCAGAAAGATATCGATATAGGAAATCTTCATAGGATACCCTCATTAAACAAATTCTTAAGCCTTATATTGGCTCACTGACAAACCTTCCTCTAAGAATATGTTACCCAATATGTTTACTAGATCAATCCATAATGGGCATTTATATAGATAGGAATATAGTTCAAGATTTATTAGTGTAGTCAATAAAATTTGAATATATTTGGTATGATCATTATGAGTCTTAGAGTACACAAAGATTCATCAAAAATTACTATGAAAATATGATCAATGTAAGAAATATTGATTCAGTTAATCATGTCCATAAACACTATTGGTTCATTTATTAACTTAAACAGTATCACATTGCACTCATATAGGAATTACCTACATATGAATGCAATCATAATTATATCAAATAGTAAAAATATCAAATGATGATACACTAATCTCAATTCGATCTTTCAGAAGATGTAAGATCCCATCAACATGTCAAATAGATCATTTATATGTTGAAGAGGATACCAGTTCATCATAGTCAACTGGTTCAAAATTCAATAATCAACGCACAAGCACAATGTCTCGTAAACATTATTAGAAAAAAACAATGGACAACCCCAATGATACATACATTGAATGAAAAATCCCTTATCCTAGAACTTTACCAAATGAGTCTTGAAATCATTAATCTCTAACGGTTCCATTTTGTATTGGGGAATAGAAAAGGGATCAACCCTTAACATAAGCTCAATAGTAAATTTCACATCTCTCTCATATAGAAAACCTAAGAAGTCTTCCTGAAAGACAACCAGAAATCTATCCACTAGTAGTGGAAAGACATCATTATTTACACTGCCATCATCTATTCACAGACATTAAACCTAGTTGGTATGATCCCTCAGTTTCTGATGAATTGTCCTTACATTGCCCTCTTGGATATTCCACTATATTGGGTGAATATAATTGTCACCCTTAAAATATGTAAAATTCAAAAACCAGTGGTAACAATCCATGTAGTCTCTTTATACTAATGAGTAGTCTATACAAATAATTAGATCAAATACCAACATGTCAAGGACATAAAGATCACATTGGAAGTGATACTCCCCAACATCAACATAACACCCCTTGAATTAGAGGATGTCTCTCGGCCATACTCCAAGTGACGTATCTACCATCATCACCCTACTTATGAACTCCACTACCATGGTAAAATCATTAAAAATTTGTGAATATATAAAATAATGAAATGAATCAGTATCAAATAATGAACTAGAATTTGTGTAATATATAATAATACTACTAAAAACTATCAAATGTCTAGTATCAATGTACACCAGTGTAGTATGAATGACATGAAACTTCCCTTCCCCTATTCCTGGTGATACAGTCTGAGTGCCCCGAGATGCACCACCCTACTGATATGGATGATGTTTCCATGAATTATCATTTCCACTATCACTACATCCACATCTTTTATAACTATAACTTCTATATTGGTATGATGTAGAATACCCCCTTTCCGTACTCTAATTCTTCCTAGATACTCTATTCATACTCGTATATCATGGGTTCCTATAGAACCACGGTATATAAAATATATTTATGTAGGATTTTTTCCCTATTGGTGGTTTAGGGAACTATCTCCAAAAGTATCTCGACCTTCCAAACTAGTGAAATATCACTCGATTATGTTTCTTTGTAACTTAATCCTCTGTCTGGCCACTTTGATTTCCACTACTCTGACTAACATTTTTGTAATGAATCTTCCTGATCTCCAAAGTCATAACTCTTCACTATCTCAAAAACCACCTTCCCTCCAACATAATCCCCTTTTAGGTTACCCTATGATATGATATCCTAATTCACAACCTTAGAAAACTTCTTCACCGTAATGATATTTACTTAGAATATAATTTCACATTAAATCCCATCTTAAGTTAACTTTTTCTTAGTATACTAATCTCCTAACAATTATGGAATGAAGTACTGTAAATCTATAATGAAACTAGAATAGTACAAAATAGACATACTCCCCTAATTCAACCTCATAAACTCAGCTACTCAATCTTTCCTAAGTGTCTATGGATAAAATTCCTCCAAGAACTTCTCCAGAAATTCCATTCACACTGTAGTTTTTAGTTTTCCATCCCATGTCTAGATGTCCCACCATTTCATTGCTTGACCATGAAACAAGTATCTATACAATATGACTCTCCGCTCAGTAGGATAATCCAAATGGTCAAGCATCATCGGGATAGACTCAATATAGAAATTAGCTACCTCAGGTCCAAACTCAATAGTAAACATCGGGGGTAATGTAACTGAAACTCCCATGTTAATATATATATATACTCTTAGAAACCCTCCCTGTGTTTTAGTCCATGAAATTAATTAAGCGAGAAATGTTCTCTAAAAACATCCCTTTGACTTCATAAACCGGCACTATTTGTGCCCCCATTTTTTATTACTGGGGGATCAATTCTATCCATAAATTCATGTCATCCTCCCATCAAGAATATTCATGGAGTCATATGTCTAAAATTCCAAAACAAATTATTAAACATAACAGACCTTCAATATAGTAACAAGTTGGATTCACACAAGTCCATAACAAGTCATTCTCCCCATTTCTTCCAAATGTCGAAAATTGAGGTTCCATCACTACCCTTAACCAACCTATAAGTAGGTCTTGGATAAAAAAGGGTAAATTCAACCTGATTATAAATTTTTCACATTATACAACCATTTATTCCCATATTTAATCATTTTACAACTTTTCCATTCTTTATTTCGTACCATTTATAGTTTAATATTCACAAAAACGAAAAAAATAATTTCAACAACATACCCATAACTTCTTCTTTTTTTGTGCCTAAAATTTTGAATGTCATAATAATTTATGACTTTGTAGAATGATGGATGTATACTCAACTCTCATAACATACCTATCCATGAGTAAAACCATAGAAAAAAAATTTCAAAAAAAATCACATCACACAATATGTGCATCAACCAAGGTGAAATAACATTCAACTATAACAACAAACATTAATACTTGCATTCCCGCCCTGGGCACTTGAGTTTCCCCCATACATTTTCCAGCTACTCCCATGAACAAGATCATGTACAAGGGACAACTCTTCCTAGACTCATTTATACCTTTCCAAAATTGTAATACAAATGAATAGAAAATAAAACTGGGCTATGATACCACGTTGTAAGGTCCTAACTCGGGTTCCACACACGGGTCCCCGAGTCGGTCCACTTTGTTACCTCAGGTGAACCTCCCTCTATTCCAGAGGCTACCAACTAGGAATGAGGGTCTAACATTAATCATGGGGAAATTATAACCTCTTTATTAAAGTAATATCATAGCATAAATAAATAAACAATAATCAAATGATATATCCAAAACCATAACAATAGTAATATCACATGGTGACCAAAACCAAAAATACAATACAAAAAACTAAATAGTAGATATTTCATGCCATATATGTGTGAATTGACAAGATATAAATCCCAAAATAAATAAAAACAGGGAAAACTCATAAGAGATTCCAAAACCACATCTATTTTCCTTATCTACACTCCATTCCAACTCATCCATCCAACACGAGGCCTTTTCCTTTATCTTGTCCTATAAACATGATGTCTATTTGGGGACACTCGAACCATCCATACATGGCTCACCCAATTTTATAGTATGAACTATCTCACGTGTTAAATTCAAAAATAATTATAACACATATTATTTAATTATCCATTCAATTATATTCATTATCACGGATAATCGGAATTATAGCAAAATGAAAATATTTTGTTTCTAGATAACCATTCTTTTCACCCCGTGGGTATTTGAAGTAGTAGTCTAAGACCCGCAATTTATTCACAAAACAATCAAACAAGTGTAATTTTGAATAAATAGCCTATATCCCACACTCCTTTACCATTGTAGGCTTCTGATGCATCAGACCATTTCTCACATATGATTATCAATTTATCAATATGGGATTTTGATATAGAAGAACATGCCGCATAGAAGAATATCACATCTATCACATGTGTATACATTAAAATGTATCACCATTTACCCTAAATTAATTCTACAATTAATTTATCTAATTTAACAATTTCATAATCACATCATTCCACTAATTAATTCATCATTCAATTAATTGAATTCAACAATTTCATAATCACATCCTTCCATTAAATAATTCATCTATTAATTATTCAAATTCAATAATTTCATAATCACATAATTCGATTAATATATTCTACAGGTATTTAATCCAATTCAACAGTTTCAAAATCACATCACTATATTAATTAATCCAACAATAAACTAATCCAATTCAATAATTGAATTATCACTTTATTCCGTTAATTAATTCAACAATTAATTAATCAAATTCAACAGTTGCGTGATCACATCATTCAATTAATTAATTTTATAATTAATTAGTCCAACTAAAAAGTTGACATATACCATTAATTAATTCAATATTTAATTATTCAAATTTAACAATTCAAATATCCCATTAATTAATTCAACAATTAATTAATACAGTTTCACAATTCTAATATCCCATTAATTAATTCAATAATTAATCAATCAAGTTGATTTTTTTCATAAATTAATTAATCAATAAATTTATTCAATTAATGATTCAATTTCCAAATTATCTAATTGAAATATAAAAATAAATAGAATTAATTGAAATCATTACTGTGGGAATAAAATTTAGACCACCTACGGCAAGATCATTGACAACTGTTCACTAATGGAAGTACCCTATTTAAGTGGAACAATAAAGAATGCAGAGAAGAATTAGATAGAGATATAAACTCGAGATCAATTATTAAATGAATAAAGATCCATAAAACATATATCTATATCAAAAAACAACATGGGGAAACATCACCCTCAATGTACGGGATAATAACATGAGAAAAATGGGAAATAAATCTAGATGATATTCACTTCCCGATAGATGTGAAGATATTTAATTAAGACTTTTAATCGTCAATAACAATGGTCATAAAACCTATTAATTTATCCATAATCCTCAAAAACGATTGGAATGGATTATGGTTGAGTCAGGAGGTTTAGGGATATAATATGGGGGTTTGGAAAATTTCGAAACTACTTTTTGTGTTAATTAAAACTCTATGCCCAGTTTCCTGGGTAAGGGAATATAGTTTTCCAAACTGTTCACCTAAATTGTGCATCTCATATAGGGGGTTCATGGTTACAAATAATAGGGATTATGGTGTGACACACAATTCATCAAAAATACAATCCATCCATGTCCAAGGTTTCATGGTTTGCTGGGTTGGAGCACTATATGGGAAAATTGTGCACCCACAATGCACTGCCTAATGTTCCTCCAAAAACATCCAATTTTCACCCAAATGCACCCACTATAAAATCCAACCAATATATTCTCAATATAAGGAAAATGATAACCTGTATGTAATTTCAAGACATCTCTATTAAATTTTGAGACCTTAAAAAGAAAACATGACAAGTATTCCTAAAAAAATGTGGTGGATTTCAATCTAATATAGGGATTCATCTAGTCAAGATGAGTAAGGAGACATTACATGGATAAATGTTTCAATTTATGAAGAAGACGTGAAAATTTCATTATTTAACACAACATGATTTTTTATAGTGTGGATAATTTTGGATTAAATTAGGGAAAAGGGTTTTAATTATATGGAAATTAACCACCTATTTTGAATCTCTAATTCAAAGTGGGAATCATGTTTATGAATTTATAATATCACTTCCTACTCACTAAATAAAATATTGTAACATATGATTTTTTTGAAATGGTTGAACCCACAATTTCATGTGATCCATCAATTAAAACATTTATTAAAGAGGCTGGATATGTGATTAAAATGATTTAAATGTAAATATACAAATTGAATTAACTTTTAAAAATGAAATAATATAAATAATTACAAATCATGAATGAGGAAATGATAATAATTTTAATAATTTTAATAAATAATAATTTTGTTGTATGAATTGTTTATAGACAATATATATTCTATTTATTATACTAAAAATTATGAAATCATATTTTATTACGAAAAAATAAGTTGATTTATTAAGTTGTTTGGTTATTAAATACATATTTAAATAAAACACCCACAAAATCGATCCATTTTTGAGAATAAATTTCTAAAATGTAAATTTTTTCTTAAATGGAAATTCCATTATTACTAAATTATTTTCACAAATAATAAAATAATTATAAAATGAAATAACATCTGAATACATAAATATTATAAAATTATCCTAAGATATTTTATAATACAATCATTCAATTGCCTTTCATTTAAAAATTTCAACACAAAATAATTTACCCCTCCACAACTTCAAAATAACACAATATAGATTTATGTGTGGAAGGTTGGCATGTCCATATATATTTCTATATGTTGGAAAATGTTATATATATAGTATAACATCATATAGCTTAAGTCTCATCATTTATTAATTCCATATCTCTTAGTAGTCACATTTTCTTTTTATAAACAATTTTGGATAACCATAAATCATAGAGTAATAGATATAATAAATGTTTCATTATCATAACACATGAAATTGAATTTCAAATATCTAAGGGTAACACCATAATATATTATGTTTTCATTAATGATTTAAAATTCCATATCTTAAAATATACATTCATTATAGGGAATCACAAAATAAAGCATCGTTATTTTATTATATCCTTCATTTTTCATCATGATCATTATATTACATCATTGTATCAACCCATAGTTTTCTCTATGTATCTCTATATTTTATGTTTTATCCACCTTTATATAGTTTGAAGGATTACTTTATTTTCTTCATCATTGTTCATCAATTTCAACTTCACCACACCAATACATCTTCATGAAACACCATTATTTAATATTATGCAACAATCATGGAATCACCTTTATCTATTATTCGATGACTTTTAAATTACCTCATAAATAATAAATTTAAATTTATAAAAATATCATAATTGAAACTAATACTTAGAAAAAAATTTATGTTAACACTATAATTAAATTATAATACTAAATTTAATAAAAACATAAAAAAATATTTAATAATTAGACTAAAATTTTTTAACATATACGAAATTAGATTAAAATTAAACCATTAATTTTCTGAAATATTTCAATTATCAAATCAAAAAAACATAAACTCTTTCTTATCTCCAAGAATATATCATTACATAATTAAAAAAATCCACTATATACTGGCATTAAATTTCATGACAAAAAAATCATAACCAATAAGGGAAAATGATTTGGATTTGATATGAAACATGTTTCCGAAATCCATTTTGGGAAAGTATTTTATATTTGATAGAAATATGTGATTTTAATGCACAATTATTAATTCTTTATGAATTTGTTCTGAAAATATGATTCTTTTTATATATCAATAAAATTTATCTCTATTGGTACCTAACTGATAAATGATCTTCACTTTAATTTTGTTATATTTTAAGATCAAATATTATTTTTTGGCTTGTAGTAAACTATAATTGAAATATATTTTTCAATTGATTTTTTTATTTTGAATATTAGTATTGTAATTTCTGATGTTATGTGATTTTATCTTAAAAAAGTTATTTGGAAAAATTTTGGTTTTGATCAATTGAGGTTTGGGAGTTTCTTTAAGAATCTTTTATTATTTCTAAGTCATGTTATTTCATAAGATTTTATCCCATTCTATATGACATTTCGAGATTTTCTTGTGACATTGATCCTTAATATAAAAAATTTGTTCCTTTCCCATAATTAATTAAAAATATCATAGGAATTTTCCTTTTTTGTAAGTCCTTTCCATCCCCATAATACATTACAAGTTAGTTCATTTTAATTTTTCATTTCATGCCATTTTATTATTGTAGATATTACATTTAGAATATGTATAACTTTAAAAATTCTGGTCTCCTATTCATTTAGTTGTGTTTGAATTTCATTTCATGAATAAAAAATTTCCCAACATCGTTTGTGATTATAATTATCCATTTAGAATTGCCTAACCCTTATCTATATTTGGATACCATCTACGATTATGAATTAAAATTAAACATAATCATTAATTTCAAAATTCAAAATATAATATCGTAAAATTGAAACCAAATCTCATTCCCTAAAAGATAGGGAAGGAGGGAGTTGTTGAATCTTACAAAATAATCCTTAATGGAATAATCAGTAACCCACTAGGGACCCTACCATTTATAGGGGAACTTATTCTTCAGTTATCTTAAAAATAAAATGAATGGTGACAACATCCTGGGGGAGACTAGAAATTTGACTACAAGTATTGTCTGTGATCTCAGTGTTGGTAATTATTAAATGTCCAAATTATTGAAATAATAAAACCTTGTAAATTTTTATGTGTTTCCAATCAACTATGAATGATTAATGGATTTGGAAGGAGTAATATAGGATACTCTACACAAGGTAGAGAAGGTAAATAAAATTTCGTCAAAAATAATATTTTTTTCTCCCTTATCTATATTTTATTATTTTATTTTTTATAATAAAAATTAATAATGAAATATAATGTTACAAAAAAATTATAAACTATTATTAAAGTAAATTTTATGAATATATCTATATTATGTTTCTTCCTTTTGTTGCATTTTTTGAACTACACTATTGAAAATTCATCTTATCTTATAGTGAAAAAATTATGGAAAATGGAAGAGTGAGAAACTAATGATCTTGAATGTTATTTTCATAATATTCATAATTTCCATCTAAAAACTTTTCTTACAAGAGGTTCTTGAATTAGTTCAGTCGCACAACAAAATAAATTGCAAAATTATACTAGGTGGGACTAACCCTCTATTACATTCACTATGAGTACTCAATTACAGAAAAATATAGGTATACCTCATCTGGATCCATGCATAGGGATAGTTTGGTTTGATTTAATATCAGAAAATGGTTTTTTTATTCCTATTTCCCTTTTATAATGAAGGAACATTAATGAAAATTCATGCAATCAATGCTTCCCCTCACCAACTTAATCACATGTTTGATACTCTAATATTTTTTTAATTTATTACTTATTTAATTGTATCACACATAATATTTATTGTTATTTTATTATTTTTATTCACATTTACCTAAATCACAATCTGTATCCACAATAATTTCCTTGGTTTTTTCTAAGTTATATTTTTTTGTGGACTTCTCACACACCTTACCTTGGGTTTAACCCTACCTTCCACTTTCCGGGTATAAAGTTTGTAAAAGAAAAATAAATAAATTTATAATACTTGTGATATATAATAAAATTTTATAATCATTTTCGAAATGGTATTCAAGCGATCCAACACAAATTAAAAAATCATGAGTATACTTGCAAAAATAACTCAAAAAAATAAATTCCATGTTCTTGAAAAAATGAACTAACAGTGTAAATCTATATCCCATGAAGCTATAATATTATCAGAATCATAGATATCATAGAAAAGAAATTTTTGAAAAGGAATATTTTATAAGGATAGATTCTTTTCTAAGGATCAATATAATCATCAACTTGGTCTTATTCAAGAGAACATAAAATGATCATAGATGAGGGAGTTTGAATATCCAAAAGTGTCAATAAATACATCTTACTTTTGTATTTTCCAAAGAGCATAGAATTAGTGATGAAATTATCATATAGGTCATTTTTAAGAAGTATTAATATTATATAAAGTGTTGAATATTTCGACATAATTTTTTATTTCAATAACATTGTGAAATATTGAAATTTACAAGGGATTAGTGAAAATGGACTTAAAATGCGACTCTTCCATTTATGTCTTAAGGGGAATCATAAAAATCAATTCATATCTTTATATTGGACTATTTTTTTAACTTGGAGACATATTTACAATTACTATTTAATGAAATTTTAAACTAAGATACTTGAGTGGTAACATAAGAATAAGATCATTAGTTTCATTCTATAGGATATAGATCCCTTTCATGAGGTTTGGGAATGATTTTGGGACCTACTCAGGTAGTTTTATCATTACCATCTCTCTTTTAATATTCTAATTGTTGATACCTATTAATTGTTTATCATTTACGTTAAAACTTTGTGGAACTATATAATCGATTTAATTTTAATGATAATATAGATGAAAAATTATGTCATTTTGAAAATTTTATTTTCCTTATTTTATAATGAAAAAATTGTATCAAAAGATGATATAATAAGGGATATCACACCATATATTCAATAATTTAAATGGAATTATATCTTACTTAAATAAAAAATATAAACACTATAAAAAAGAGGCATTTAACAGCACTATAATTGGTCTTTATCATCACTGACTAACAGAGTGTGGTTAAAAGCATGGGATTTTATCAGTGCAAGAAAAGAACTGCTAAAAGAAATAATTTTTAATCTATATTATTTATCAATAATAAATGTTACCTTTCTCATTTATTCTATAATAATTTAAAAATAATTTTTTGTTATCTCTATTAAGTGAACTGAAAAAGGCTTCCATTATCAGTTCTTCTAAAAGCACTAAAAATGGAATTCTGTAGCGTGTGGTTACAGCACACCGCAACACCTGAAATAGAGAATACTTAAATTTGCTATATTATAATAACAAAACCCTAGAAACGTCACCATAAATTAAAAAATCATATACAAATATTGAATTTAAATGAAATAAAATTTATAACACAAATGCCAAAAAAATCGCTATTATAGAGAAAATGAAATCACTGCTGTAAAAGAAAAAACCACCCATGCTCAAGAAAAAGAAAAAAACTATAGAAAAGTAACAATTATTAAGTTTTTATAATAATAAAATAAAATAAAATAAATATAAAGTGTTAATTTTAAACTAAATTTCGAATCATATATCAGGAACTCTGTTTTAGGGATTGAGTTGTGGTTGATTCTTGCATGTCACATCGTTTATTGTTAATCTTCAACCTTATATCTTTCCAAATTAACTAAATAATTATAAGATAAATATGATAAGGAAATTAATTACTTAATTGTAGATAGAATTATTAGAATACAATATAGTCTTGTTTACTTGGTTTAAGTGATGTGATGTGCGTTTTAAACTCAAATGAGATGTGTATATTGAAAAAACAAACATGGAGTCATACCGGTCACACCACGTATCATATTGAGGTGTGGATAATTAAAAAATATACCAAATGACTTATGGACACATTTCATAAATAATAAAAATAATCAGAATGGGTTTCCTCTATTTTGAGTATGCCACTTGTATTTTTTACTGAAATGTCATTTTAAACTCAAAAAATGCACTTTGAGTTGTACTACTCACATAGTCTGTGGGTATGAAATAAGAATAATTCCTACATATAAAAAATTAATTAATAATAATTTTACTAAATTATAATAATAATAATTTGAGAATGTTTACAAGGTTTTCAGTGAGTGACACTTGTTTGTACTTAAAAGTCAATTTTAAAATGATAATGCACACTTTAATTCATACATGGATCGTCATGTATCATATTGAGTTGAGGATGAATCACACACATAAAAAAGTTCTTATTGATCACTATTTTAATGTATAAAAATAATCTGATTGCACCTTCTCTGTATTTAGAATGTCATTTTTCTTTTTTACTAAAATAAATCACAATTTAAATAAAAAGACACAATTGGAATCATACCAGTCACACTGTGTATTGGATTAAGGTGAAGATGATTACACCCCAAAATAAATGGATTATGGATCATTTAAATAAATTTGAAAAACAGTTAATATGTTTTTTCTTTGTTGTCAGTACACCAGTTTCTTTTACAGAAGTTTCATTTTAAACTAGAAACACACACATTGAGTCATTATGGTCACATCATGTGTTGGAATTAAGGGATACTGGTTCCAAATCATCAAAAATTTATTATGAATAATTTTATAAAATTATCAACAGAATTAATGTTAGTTTTATTTGTTTTCAGATATGGGCACTTTTTGGTACTAAAATGTCAATTTTAAATTGATAATAGACTCATTAAGTCATACGAGGAGAATCATCAATCCAATGGAGATTAAGATGATTCTTGAAAATCATAAATGACTAATGGATCATTTTATTAAATTAATAAAAAATATTAATGTGTTTGATCAGTTTTGGGTAAATAAAGTTTTTTTAGTTAAATTAATATCAAATTAATATAAAAAGATGCACTTGGAGTCATACCGACCAAACCTTTCATCCGATTGAGGTTCAGATAGTTTCTATACATCCCAAAATGTCAAATGAATCATTTACCTAAAGTATAAAAATAATAAAAAGTCATTTTCTCTATTTTTTTGATTCTCTGATGTTTTTTACATAAAATTTCATTTTAAACTAGAAACATAGACATTGGGTCATACCAGTAACATCGTGTGTCGGTTTGATGTGTTATAGATTCCTATGTGTCACAAATGAATTATGAGTCATTTTTATAAATTATCTATACAATCTGAAAATGTTTGTTTAGTTTTTAGTGAGTGATTTTTTTAGAACATAAATTTCATTTTTAAACATATGATAGAAACTTCGAGTCATAATGAGCACATCGTGTATCAGATTGAGGTGTGGTTAATTCTGACACATCACAATTGGAAAAAAGATTGTTTCAAAAATTTTAAAAAAATTATTAATGTTTTTTCTCAATTTTGAGAATGTGATGTTCATTTTGAACTAAAATTTAAATTGTAAACTAAGACATACAATTTGAGTCATATGGTAACACCATGTGTTGGATTGAGGTGCGGCTGACTAAGTATGTGATGTGTTTTTTTATTCAAATGTATCTACCAAGACAGAAAAGAAATAAATGTTCCATTAATATGCAATAATAATCACAATTATTCTTGAAATGAGTCCTACAAAATCACGATGTTCACACTTTTCTATCTTGTTTCAAATGATTAAAGGAAAAATATGACTTCCCAAAATATCTATGAAAAAATTATTACAGAAAAATTATAAGGAAATTAAATTAAAAATAGTTTCTAAAATATCGAAAATATTAACTAAATAATTATAATTAATTCACCTTTTCATGTTGGGTGTATACATTTTTTACCCATTTTTTGTAGTTTTTATCTCAACTATAGCCTTGAAGTCCAATCTATCATGATCATGAGAAGCTTTGAACAGACCTCCCCAACTTGAGAAAATGATTCATCCTGTATAATGAAATAATTTCTATGTTACTAATACTATAAATAATTAAATTAAAGATAAATAATAATTAATACATCAAAAAATATCAATTTTAAAATAAAACCACCCAATTTGAGTCATAGAGGGTACACCATGTATTTTTTTGAGGTAAGGATGATTCCACCATGTATTTTTATTCAATAGTACATTAAACACTATGGGTTATCTAATAATATTGTATTTTAATAAACCAAAATGTTGAATGCATTGGAGAATAAAAAGAAAATTTCATCATCCTGAGGGAATCATACTTGTTGAATTTAAGTTCATAATACTGCGGTGAATCATCATTGTTGATGAATTTATTTATTCCATGAAAACATTAAAAATTACTGTAATCCTATCATAGTTCACTGATAAACTGAAAAAAAAATTACATATGAGTTTTTTGGAACATAAAACAATATATATATTACTATTTCACCACCATATAGAGTTAAAACTCCAAGATAAACAATTTACCATATTTGATGTAAAAATTTCATTTTGATTTATTGTTTATTTTAAAAAGACACTAAACTCCTTTATAAACTATTTACAACGTTTTTAACGTATTAAACATCATTATATCTATTTATAACATCCAAATGATACTAAAATATAGTGTAACCATTATGTATTATTGGATTTTGATATATATATTTATTTTTTCAATATTATGGGTGATGATAAACTCAAACATAACATTATAAATATGTGTTCATCAAAATGGGAATATCCATATTCTAATGAATTTTTTATTGAAAATGATGATGAATTTTTTATTAATGATTTTATTAACATGGATTATTTTTTTAATTCCCCGATCCTAGTTACCCAGAGTCGGTGTGTTATTATATAACATTGTCATGATCATAAAGGATCAAATCTAGAAATACCAATCAGTTTAGTAGCCTTGGAAGTACTAGATACAAGCATAGGTTTTACATTATATTATGAGATGAAAAACAACAAAATTGTGTCTCCTTTTATCATATTAATCTCCCTTAGATTATCCCTATATGTCAGTGAAAATATAATTCTTCGAATCCTTGGAAACATAAAACATAGAAAGGGGGTGAGCTCAGCTTCACAGTAAGGATAACAATATAGCCGAAACATTCATAAATAATCCTAAACATTTAAGGCAATGTATAATACTAAAACAAAATCCATTTAAACTTAATCATCAGTATAATGTGGAAAATATAAGTCCAATAATTCCATTTGCTTATTCACATGGATATTTTGCTCGTCGAATAATCAAATGTAATGTCAATATCTAATTTCATAATGATGGAATCCAGTATTCCAGACATCATAACCACATAGCCAATGCCTCGTGTCCAGACTACAAATACGATTTTTTCAATGCCTTGTGCCAAGACACTAGTTTGACTCATCAGTCTGACCGATGCATTTAAGAGCTATAACGGGCTACACTAGACACTTACAATTTTCCATTCATTCCTCATATGAATAGGTTGAAACATAACATAAACATTCATATTAAACCCAGCATATGAAATGTTAATAATTTAACCATAAACCATGAATCATACAAAAATAACACATCCACTTTAAATAATTTCACAAAACCTTTTATACAATATGAATGATTTTATCATAAAAAATCAGCTTCGAACAAGTGTCAAATCTACCAAAGGATGTTGACATAGATGAAGTTAAAACTGTTTGAGAGAAATATCTCTTTTTATTTTGAAATAATTTAAATGTAATCTAAATATAAAAGAAAATCTTTATTTTGAAAATATTCTTATAATCTTGTAATGGAAGCTTTGAAGGTTAAATATTGGTGGAAAATTGCTGCACCCACCGTATAAGTTAAAAAACATTCTTTCCTTAATTTTGTCGAAAACGTCGTAAAGGATCTTGTTTGGAAAATGACGGAAATATTACTTTATAAACATTTTATAAAAATTCAAAAAATGGTATAAAAGACTTTTACCCATAGTCTAGGAAAAAGTAAAAATGTTTTGAAAAACATTTTTAAGAAACATGGATGTCGATGATAAAGAGATCCCAGTAGATACTCAGGTATAAACAACCTCAGATAATAAATAGATTGTAGAATTAACCCTTAACTTTTACTTTTCCTTGATCGATGGTATGTTAACCTCTTATATAATAATTAAATCCTTGTTATTAAATTAGAAAAACCCATATAAATAAATAATATATCATGTATGATATTCTAATATTGATTTTTTAATATTTTTTAATAGTATCATTGTTCCGGGTGTTAACTGATTTGTTTTCCTTTATATATTATGTTATGTAAGTCAGGTTTATTATAGATATGTTGTATTTGATTCATATCCCGAATTATATTAAGTTATTAAAAATTATTTTTTTCATAAATTTAAAATTATTCTCAAATGGTTATGATGGGGAATGAATCTCATCACGTTCGTGGAGACGGTAATCTGTACGTACGCACGACCGACAATATCATTATATTGATGGTGAAATAATAAATAATTGGATGGTATATCATATATAAAAAACCATTAACATGTTATATTTATTATTACATCATTTATACTCATTACCATACCCATACAAATAATGAAGTGTTGAATAACAAACTACACCGTCACGTGGAGACGGTAACACGTACGTACGCACGTATGATGACTTTTCATTCAAAGAATGGATAGAAGAATGAATATGGTTTTACCATATTTATAATATAATAACAGTATGTATAAGGCATTAGATTTATTAATTTGTAATGGAAAAAAATAAATAAAAGTAGAAGAAGAAAATAACTTTGAAAGACGTGGTGAAATTATTACCTCTTCTTCAGGTGTTCCCTTTTGAGTTGATCAAAAGGGCTCCATAGGTTGGATTTATGATTGAAGTAAGACCTCTAGTTAGATTTTAATGGTATTTGGAGGATATTTGAACAGGTTTTGGCCATGATAAATGGCTTTGGAGGTGTAATTTTGAGAGAAGGGGGAGTAACCTTTTATAAGAGAGGTGAGGGTCACTTTGGGAATATCTTGAAATATTATTTCATTATACATTCATATTCGGTTTATAATGGCTTCGAAAGGATTTATTCATACTATAAGGTGGGGATGGGTCGAAAAACTCTCAACCAATAAGTTTTAGATAGGTCCAAATCACCATATTAACCTTATATTTTAGATTTAACTCTTAGTTAAATAGTTTAACTTTACCCATGTATTTTTGTATTATTATAATAAATGATTAATAAACATACTATAAAAATCCAAGAGAACCCCAAGTGGTTTATTATTGATATATATATCATTATCTATGTCCTTTGGATGAACCTTATATTTTTAAGAATATTATATCAATTAATAATATAGTATTTATTTTAGAAACTCATTTATGTTCAATTTAACACTGTTTTGCATTTTTTTTGAATGTCATAACAACCTTATCACTTAGAAAATAAAATTAATTAATCGACCCAAAAATGTCATATTAACCTATAAAATTAGTGTAATTCATCATAAGTCTCAATTTAGAATTATTTTAATATTTATAATATTAATTATTTTTATCATTTAATAAAAAGGTAATTATTGCATCATCATTGTGTCAGAAATAAATTTTATTATTTAATTTCTAAAAAATATAAATAAAATACCATTACGTATGAAATATTTTTATCTTTATAATTAAAATTTATAGTCGAATTTATCGTATGCATAACGTTATATTAAAAAAAATTAGTTATTATACTTTGAATTTAACACTTTTAACTATTCTTTAAATAAAATAATAATAAATGTCCTAATCTAATACAAGTGGACCAAAAGGATCATATTTTATTACTAAGGATGATTTTCATCAAAATAAACTTCTCTAATAAAATTAGGACATATTTTAGGGTAATTATAATAACATTTTTACCTTTAATTACCCTATTTACTTTTAATTGGGGTAAATAATATTCAAAAGTTACTATTCACCAAAAATTATTTTCATCCTATTGAACAAAATTTTACTTATTGATGTCAACCACATATCTTGGATTTTTGTAATTCAATTCACAGAAGAGGTAAAATTACGTTTTATGCAAATTTTCAAATTTTCCAAGATGGTGGGTAAAGGAGATTAAAAAGTTCAATAAAATTTTATATATCTAATATTATTATAAAATGAGTCAAATGAATTACATTGAACATGTATAGGTATATGTATCTATTTTGACCTAAAATAATTTTAAATAAAATAAAAAATTATTGGAATAAAAAGTAGGTTTTAAATAATAACGTATTGTTTTTCACTATTCTTCAAAAATTGAATGTTTTCATAAAACTACCAAAAATTCACCTTAGGCTAATTTTGATAATATAAATCCAAAAATGAAGTCCGTTTTGAAAAATAAAATTTATAAATTTTCAAAAAGTGTGTCTTACTATTCATAATGACTAGTTTGATTAGTCTTTGTGTTCTATGACTCGAATATGCGTACAACACAATATATTGTATTAATGAGAGAGAAACGTACCGTGGAAGATTGGGGTGTTACATTTTTACCTCTTTAAATAACTTCATCCAAGAAATTTCTTGAATATTATTGCATTAAAAGATTCAGGTGGTCCTTCATCATATGTTCATTAGGTTCCCACATTTCCTCTTCTATATTATGGATTCTCCATAGAACGTTTACCAAACGAGTCATCCGGGTTCTCAACACTTGTTCTATATAATCAAGAATCTTGAGAGGATCTTCACAAAAAGACATATCAGGTTCTAGTTCTATTTCTTCATAAGTGAGTACATGTGTTGGGTCAGGCATGTTTTTCTCAACAGTTATATGTGGAACACATCATGAACTTTGGAGAGACTTGGAGGCATTTCCAAATGGTATACTAAAACTCCAACTCATTATATAATTTCAAAAGGTCTGATGTACTTGGAACATAATTTACCCTTCTTACCGAATCGTATTACACCCTTACATGGAGACACCTTCAAGAAAACATGATCTCCCACTTAAAAGTCAAAACTTTCCTTCAGTTATCAATATAACTCGTTTTCCAACTTCGAGCTACTTTGATGTGGGTTTGGATAATATTCACCTTTTCAATTATTTCCTCAAAAAGTTCTCAGCCAACGAGTTTTCTTTCACCAACATCATCCCAACAAGTTGGTGTACGACATCTCTTTCCATATAACTCATAATACGGTTCCATTTGAATATTTGAATGGATTCTATTGTTTAAGGAAAATTCTAAGATAGGTAAATATTGATCCCACATACCTTGAAAGTCTAGTGAGCAATATCTCAACATGTCTACTAAGGTTTCAATAGTCCATTCTGATGGTCCAGTAGCTTGACGGCAGTAGTCAGTTCTCAAAAGAAGTTTGGTATCCAGGGATTTATTTACACTTTTCAAGAATATTTAATATAAAATTGGGATCATGATCATAAACAATTGATATGGGTACACCATGAATTATTACACCTTAATTAGTATATATTCTTGTTAAATGTTCAAATGGTAAATCTTCTCATATATCAATAATATATGCTAACTTGGTAAGAAGATCAACAACGACCCATATTGCATCATTCCTTCTAGGAGTCTTTGGTAGCCCCATGACAAATTCCTTTGTAATATAATCCCATTTCCACTCAGGTATGGGAAAAGGTTGCATGAATCTCCTTGGATGTTGTCTTCCCATCATTACATGTTGAAAAAACATACATCTTGACACGTAATCAGAAATATACCTCTTAAAGTAGTCCCACAAAAAAGGTTTCTTCAAATCTCTATAAATATTACTGCTACAATGGTTTCTAGAGAAATTGGAGCTATGATAATTATCCAACTATTCCCTTTTTTGAACGGGTTTGTAGGGAAAAAATGTCTCCTCCCAAATTTTTTAATTCCATCTTCATATATGAATTCAATCAATCTACCATCATTCATAGCGTTATTTTTATTTTGAAACTCATCATCATCAGTATAAGAACTTGTTTTTCTTTCTAGTAATGATGGTATGGAATCCATTTGAAAAAGTATTAATGTTTCACCATCCAGGATTATTCCCATATGCATATTTACTAGATCCATGAACATTGTATCCCATTTAACACTCATCTTGTTCAAAACTCCATGATATGTTCTGCTCAAATCATCTGCAACCATATTTTCCAACCCCTGGTGGTAGTGTATAGTGAAATCATAATCCTTGAGTACTCCAAGCCATCTCCTTTTCCTCATTTTGAGTTCTTTTTATGAGAAAATATACATCAAAGTCTTGTGATCGTTATATATCTCACATTTTTCACCATAGAGATAGTTTCTATATATCTTCAATTCAATGATTATAGATGCTAACTCAATATCATGAGTGGGATAGTTTTGTTCATGAATTTTAAGCTGTCATGATGCATAAGAAATAACTCTATCATTGTGCATTAGGACACAACCAAGTCCATTCTTTGAATCATCACTATAAATAATAAATCCATCATTCTTCGATGGTAGAGTCAAGAAATGAGCATTTAATAATCTTATCTTAAGTTCATCAAAACATTCTTCACAATCTTTTGTGCAAACAAATTTAACCCCTTTACGTGTGAGCATGGTTAATAGGTTAGCCAATCAGGAAAAATTCAATACGAAGTGCTGGTAATAACCTTCTAAACCAATAAAAATGTGTGCATTAATTATACTTGTCAGTTCTAGAAATTATTGGATTGCCTAGGTCATTGAAATATCGAAATAGATTCAATCATTAGAGACAATATATCCAAGAAAATATATTTCCTAAAGAATGAATTCACAGTTGCTAAACTTCCCTTATAATTCATTTCATCTGAGGGATTTCAAAATAGTTTGCAAGTTATTTTAATGATCTTCGTAGATTTGGGAGTAAACTAAGATATCATCAATAAATAAAACTACAATTTCCTAATGATATTCATTGAAAAATCAATTAATTAGATCCATGAGGATAGAGGGTGCATTAGTCAATCCAAAAGACATTTCTCTAAACTCGTAATGCCCATAAATGGTATGCAATACTGTCTTCAGAATGTGTTCCTTCTTTAAAAACAACTGAGGATATCCAGATCATAGGTCAATCATTGAAAATATTTATATCTATGAATTTGTCCAAATAAATCATCAATGTGAGGTAGGGGATACTTGTTTCTTATTGATATAGCATTGATCTCCTTGTAGTCAATTCACTACCTCATAGATCCATATTTTTTCTTAACAAGGAAAATAGGGGCTCCCCGTAGAGAAACACTAGGGAAAATAAATCCTTTATTACTAAATTCTGTATGTTGTTTTATTAGTTTCACTAATTCCAGAGTTTACATTATATAATGGGTCTTATATATAGGACTTTAACAAAGAATTAAATCAATGGAAAACATAATTTCTCATTCTAGAGGATGTCTGGGTAAATCCTATGGAAACACATCAATATATTCCTGAATAATAGGAATTTCCTCTATTTGAACATTACTTTCCTCACCCATAGTTATTTCACTCTCTTCCTCTCCAATAATTGAATTTAGTAGAGTTACTAGGGGTGGATCTAGATGAGAATCATATGTTGACATTTCTGCGTAATAGATAAGGTACTCCTTATCATCATCGAAAATTGTAACCTCTTTCTTCTTATAATAAATTTTTGATTCATTTTCTGAAAGCCAATCCAAACCAGGGATTATATCAAATTAAATCAACGGAATGACAATGAGATAAACAGATAAATAACTTTTATATTCCCTTATGGGATCTGATTCAGAAAATATTGTTTTAATGATACTTCCCATAGGTGTTTTGACTAAATCCTCCCTTGTTAAATAAAATTGGAAATATCTAATTTTCATAGAAAAGTGGGAAGATATGAAGTAATGTGATGATACAGAATCAAATAATGCATTGTCTAAATTTGAGGAAACCATTATATTACTTTCCACCACATCAATCGAAGCTTCAACCTCAGCATTATTGATTGCATAAGCTTGGCCTTGCTCACTAGGCCTTTTTAGAGGTAAGTTTCTCTAACTCTTAGGAAATTCATTTTCAAAATTCCCCATTTTTCTACAATTGTAGAATTCAACATTGATATCTTATTTCTCTCCCTAGAAATCAAGAGCTTGGGGGCATTTTTTTACCACACTTATAATAGACTCTCATTCCCTTCAAGCATGTATTGGGTTGTTTCTTCCCAAATTTACTACACGATGGAAATTAAACTTTTCCCTTCATCTGCATATTTTCATTTCCAGAGTGTTCAGAAGATCTATTCTTCTATTTATTTTAATTGAAGTTGTATGACTTAGATAATTCCTTTTCTATCTTGATAGTACATGAGACAATATCTTCATACGATGCGAATGATTGCGAGACTAATTCTCCAGGGAGAAATGGTTTTAACTCATTAAAGAATCGATCAATCTTACTACTTGGGTTACATATAAAATCGATTTCATGCCTTGATAACCTTTAAATTTTTCATCACACATTGCAACATTCTCATCCTCCTTTTGACTCAGATGCAAAAATTGTCTTTCCATATATGCTCGATGATCATGACTAAAGTATTCCTCAATGAAAAGTTTTTTTAAAACTCCCTCCATTCCATATTTGATACTTATTCATCCTCCATTTTGTTTTGAATTAATGACCACCATTGATCTGCATCTCCTATGAGGAAATAAACTTCCATGAATACATTTTCCTTTTTTGATACTCCCCAAAAGAATGAAATATTTTCTTTATATAACTTATCCATTTCTCAGCTACAAATGGATTGGTAGTCCCATTTAATGTTGGTGGTTGTTTCCTCATGAAGTGGTCTAACATTCATCCTCTGTGTTGTGGATCTAGGTGCTCCATGCGGGTAAGGTTGTTATTCATAACCTGAGTGAGTTATCCCAATATGTTTATACATTGTTCTGCACCAGTTTGATCACATGCTCCACTATAATTATTTTAAGAGGGAGGTAAATCCCTACAAGGATTATGTGTGTTGAAGCGGTTTCCATTCCCTCCACTAGGCTCCATTTTTAAGTAATGGAATACACTAGATTAGTTTATGAATCACAATACATAATTCAGAACATGTAAAGTACCTAACATAAATTGAATAGTTTATGCATATAATCCATAATCATAAAAAAATTAGTTGAGGAGGTATTTATTCATAAATCTTTAATAATGGATGTTAAGAAAAATGTGAATTATCCTAAGAATATCCTCCAAAATATTCATAACTAAGAGTGCAGCAAGGCCCGTTGTCATGTACCGGGATACACCAAGTCAAGCCTGAAACTCCTTGCCAATGTTTTCACTCCTAGGTACATATGTGCTAGAGTCACATCTACCCGTTCATATCTAGCCAGGGATTTATATCTTGGAAAATACACAAAATATCTATATTACCATAATTCTAGGATGTTCTTATATACTAAATCTCAAATTCTATCTTAGGGTAATGTTATCTAATCAAAGTTCTTCTAAATATATCTTCCATGGTTTGTACTGAACTTCCTCTAATACCAACTGGAATTCTATAGCCCTAGTTATCCAGAGTTGGTGGATTATTACATAACATTGGCATGATCAAAAGGGATCAAATCCCAAAAGACAGATACGTTTATTATCCTTGGAATTACTGGATACAATCATAAGTTTTACATTACATTAAAAAATGAAAAAAAAAACCACATTGTGTCTCATTTTAACACATTCATCTCCCTTATACTATCCTTGAAGGTTAGTCATAATATACGTCTTTGAATCCTGGAAAAAATAATGTATAATAAGGGGTGATCTCAGGTGCTCATTAAGGATAAAAATATTACATAAACTTTCATAAATAAGTATAAAAATTTAAGGCAATGTTTAAGACTAAAAGAAAGGAATTTTAAACATAAACTTCAGCATAATATGGAAAAGATAAATAAAATAATTCTATTTACTAATTCACATGTATATTCTACTAGTTGAATAATCACATGTAATATCTATAGCCAATTTCATAATGATAGAATGCATAATGTCAGATATCATAACCACATAGTCAAGGCCTCGTTCCAAGACTACAAATAAGATTTTTTCACGGCCTTCTTCCAACGCATTATTTTTCCTCATTTGACCTACCGATGCATCGAGGAGCTATAGCAGGTTCCACCTGTCACTTACTTAGTCCAATACATTCCTCATATGAAAAGGTTCAAACATAACATAAACATTCATATTAAATCTAGAATATGAAATTTAAATACTTTAACCATAAACCATGAATGGTATAAAAATAACACATCCATAGACAAACATATCACAAAACCTTCAATACAATATTGATGATTTTATCATAATAAATCAACATGAATTAAGTGTATAATCCATCAATGGATGTCGACATATATAAAATCAAATCTGTTTGAGAGAAATATCTATTTCTATTTTAAAACCATTTAAAATTCAGTTAATTATAAGGCATAAAATTTATTTTTAAAATTTTATTATAAGATTTTAAGGGAAGATTATGAGGTGTTACAATGGAGAAAAATATCCACTCCTGTTCTTTATGTTAAAAGAACATTATTTCTTTAATTTTGTCGAAAAGGTTGTAAAGGACCATGTTTGGAAAATAACAGAAATATTCATTTATAAAAAAATTTTAAAAATTCAAACAAGTGTATAAATGAATTTAAACCATATTCTTTGAAATAGAAAAAATGGTTTGAAAAATATTTTTAAGAAACACGGATGTAGAAGATAATTTGGTCCTAGTAGATACTCACATATAAACAACCTCAGAGAATGAACAGATTGTAGAATTAACCCTTACCTTGTCTTTTTCCTCGATAAATGGTATGTTAACCTCATGTATAATAGTTACATAATTTTTATTCAATTATTAATGAACCATATACATAAATAAGATATCATATATGATCTTCTAATATTGATTTGTTAATAATATTTTAGTAGTATCACTATTTTAGGTGTAAATCGATTGGTTTTCCTTTATATGTTTTGTTAAATAAGTAATATTTGTTATGGATAAGATGTATTTGATTCATATCCACAATTATATTAAGTTCTTAAACATTATATTTAATCATAAAATGAAAATTATTCTTGAATGGTTGTGATGGGGAACGAATCTCATTGTGTTCGTGGTGATAGTAATCCGTACGTACGCACAAGCGTTAATATCATTCCATTGATGGTGAGATCATATGAAATTGGATTTTATATCATATATACAGAATCATTAACATGATATATTTATTATTTAAATCATTTATACTCATTATTATACCCATCCAAATAATGAAGTGTTGAATAACAAACTACACCACGATGTGGAAACGGTAAGTCGTATGTACACAATTATGGTGACTTGGCATTCATAGGAAGGATAGAATAATT
This sequence comes from Viscum album, assembly GCA_963277665.1. Lineage (NCBI taxonomy): Eukaryota > Viridiplantae > Streptophyta > Magnoliopsida > Santalales > Viscaceae > Viscum > Viscum album. The sequence continues at coordinate 1,915,965,824 of OY728122.1, forward strand.
AATATTGTGGTACCATATTTATAATAACATAGAAATATTAATAAGGTATTGGAGTTATTATTTTTTATGGAAACAAAAAATAAGTAGAAAGTGGAAGAAGAAAAAAACAGTGGAAGAGGTGGTGAAATTATTACCTCTTCTTCGGCTGTTTCCTTTTGAGTTGATCAAAAGTGCTTCATAAGTTAATATTATGATCAAATTAAGGACTATATGTCGAATTGAGGGTAGTTGGGAGGATATTTTAATAGGGTTTTGCTGAGCCAAATTTCATTGGAGGTGTGATATTGAGTGAAGGGGAAGTACCCTTTTATAAGAGAGGTGAGGGTCACTTTAGGAAAAGCTTGAAATATTATTTTATTATAGAATAATATTCATTTTATAATGGCTCAAAAAATATTTATTTTGAAGATAAGATGTAGATGGGTCTAAAAACTCTCAACCAATAAGTTTTAGATAGCTTTAGGTCACCATATTAACCTTATCTGTTAGATTTAACTCTTAGATAAATATTTTATATTTTACCATGTATTCTTGTTTTATTATAATAATTGTTAAATAAACTTACTATAAAAAGAAAATAGAACCCCAAGAGGTTAATTACTAATATATATATCCTTATCTAAGTCCTTTGGGACAACCTTATATTTTTTTGAATATTATCTCAATTAATAATATAGTATTTTTTTTAAACTCATTTATTCCAATTTAGACACTATTTGGTATTTTGTTTTTATGAAAGTCATACTAACATTATCACTTAGAAAAAAAATTATTTATTCATTTCTAAATTGTAATATTAAACTATAAAATTATTTTAATTCATCAGAAGTATCAATTTACAATTATATTAAAATTTATAATAACAATTGTTTTACTCTTTCAATAATAAGGTAATTACTACATCATCATTGTGTCAAAAATAAATTTAATTATTTATTATCTAAAAATTATAAATAAATTACAGTTATGTAGGAAATATGTTTATATTTCTAATGAATATTTATAGTGGAATTATCTAATGAATAAACCTATAATAAAAATGGATTAGTTATTAAAAGTCATATTTAACACTTTTAACTATTCTTTAAAAATAATAATAATAATAATTGTCCTAATCTTATCCAATTTTACCAAAATGATCTTATTTTATTACTAAGGTTGATTTTGGTCGAAATAAACTTATCCAATAGAATTTGGACTTGTGTAAAGGTAATTATAATATCATTTTTACCTTTAATTACCCCTTTTTTACTTTTAACCATCGTAAATAAAATTCAAAAATTACTATTCACGAAAAATTATATTCATTCTATTGAACCACATTTTACATACTGATGTCAAAAATGTCTCTAGGATTTTTGAAATTAAATTCAATGAAGTAGTTAAATTATGTTTTATGCAATTTTTCAAAAGCGCCTAGAATGTGGGTAAAAGACAGTAAAAAGTTCAATAAAATTTTATATATCTAATATTATTAAAAAATGACTATAATGAATTACATTTAACATATATAGGTATTATGTATATATTTTCTCCTAAAATAAATTTCAATAAAATAACTAATTATTAAAATAAATAGTCAGATTTAAACACTAACGCAGTGTTTTTTACTATTCATCTACAAATGAATATTTTTAGAAAAAATACCAAAACTTCATCCTAAGCTATTTTTTATATTCTTGAATCCCAAACTTAAGACCATTTTGAAAATTAACATTTATAATATTTCAAAAAGTGGGTATTACTATTCATAACGACTAGTTTGATTGGTTGTGGTGTGCTAGAACTTGAAGTTGTGTACAACACAAGTTATTGTATTATTCAAAGGTTAATGTACTGTGGAATCATTGGGTGTTAAAATTTTACATAATAAATTTTAATATTCATAATGAATGTTACTTTTATAGATTTTATAAGATGTTGTGATATTATATCATGCATCTAATTGATGATCAAATAGAAAAAACAATTCCACCACACACTAAAGTAAAACCACAATATTTTTCTTTTGAAAATATTCATGATTCAGCCGATCAAATTTTTTATTTATTTATTTTTTAGAGGTTTTGGATAAATAAACTAGATTATTTTTAAAATGGGTCTTCATTTGGATTATTTATTCTTCACAATTTAATTTGAATATGGTTTTGATTTTTTGGTATTTCGTTATAAGGATGTTTCCATCCATTTGATGACATGTTTCCTTTGACATTATCACTCCACGATGACCATGATCTATCAATGATGGCAGTCCTACAATTGTTCTCTCATGAAACTTCTAACATTGATGTTTTATTATACACATATTAATTCAATAATTTTAGTCGGATTACATACATGTTTAATGATTTATTGGTGTTGTATGTATCTCACCTGGCTATTGGATCCACTACTAAAACTCAACCTTTTAAATGTAGTGAAATCATGGGAAAGTAAACAAATATTTGTTTGTCATCATTTAGTTTTTTTTGGGTGATGGGTTTCAATTACACATCAGTAATTCTTGATAATTGAGCAAATGTGCTAATAGATACTGGTGAGTCTGATAATCAGTTAGAAAAAATAAGTGGAGTTTGTTATGTTTCTAAAATATTCCTCCACTAAAATTCCTATATAAAATAACATAAACAAGTGGTGGAAAACTTTTATTTCAATAATAAAACTTAAAAACATGAAAATGGATCTCATATTAAGTGTCAATTGTTATGCGCACTTTTAAACAATTTTTCTCTCACACAACCTTTCAGTGATCCACATTCTACTCTAATGAACAACAATTTCATTTTTTGCAAGCCAACACTTCATCTCCCCCTGAATATTAGTATTCTATTAGGTTTATGTATCATCCTACTCCTCCTCTATTTCCCAACAATTTTATTGTTTGATGGTCAGTTCTTCTAAAAAATTTATTGTCTATAAAATAATTTCCTTTAAAAACATATCATAAAATATTTATAATCATTATAACACTAATTATCTATGACTCAAATATATTTCTACGATTATAGCTCGCACTAAATCACAAACAAAGTAGGAAATCACACAAATTTAGTTTCGAAAAACATTCTAATAACATGTACGCAGACCACTCATCTCTAACAAATTTTCTTCTTCTTTTGAGTAGGACAGTTGCCATAAATATTGGCAGTTATAACAAAATATCCAAACAAAAGTGATTAAGATTTATGTTTAATCAAATTATAATTATCTTTGTACATTAACGGTTGGTGAATTCTTGTATTTTCTTTCTTTTTAATCTATCTTATAAATTTTATAATATAATACTCACAATCATTACCATTATATTTCTTCACACTCTGCGGAATCATTGAAAAAAATAATTATATTGTTTTGAAATATTTTTTTATAGTTAAATATTAATATATATACTATAATATGTTTCTATTTTTTTAAACAATATGATTTATCTGTTCAGACACCGTCTTCTTGCCATGATTTAACCTATATTTAGTGACCACCCTATCTTAACAAAAATTTTGTTAAAACATAGAATAAAAAATATAATAGTAAGTTTATCTATAAAATATTGAATGTAATGTATTAAAAATTAAAAAAAATCATGTGTGGTAAATTTTTATATATCCATGTATTAGATACAAAAACAAAAAATTTGTGTATCTAGATTGACTATAATCAATATCCAGTTTTCCCCAAAGAAAATAAGTAAGGAAAAAATTTAAAAAATATTTTTTGTGATTAGATTATAGAGTTTTAATTATTCATTATTGGCATAAAAAATATTCTATCATATAATATAATTTCTCAAATGATTTGAGTAGTATACCTCTTTTCTTCTGAATTTTATCCTTATCAAAAGTTTTTTAGTAGAATTGATATTTCCATTGATTAATCTAGATTTTAATTTTCATGGTTTTCCCTATATGTTGTTTTAATATAACTTCATGTAGAAAATATTAATATTTATTATCTTTAAAGACATATTATATCACTATTTGGATAGACATATTTTTAAAACACACCATAAGTATGTTTTAGAAATGAGACTCCAAGTCATTCATGCTTTAAAATCTCATGTATACTATTTATATAAATTATGTCCCTCATGAAAGTTCCATATATTTATTTTTCATATGTAATTTGTGAAAAAATTAAATATTTAATTTTGGTCTCTATATGAAGTTGGCATGATAATGAATTTTTCTCCAGAATAAGTGGGGAGAAGGTAGTCCTAGATGTTCATTTTGATTTCATGGCCTATTCAAGATATTTTCCAGATCTAACCCTCTGTTTCCCCTTAATTTTATGCATATATAATATTATAACTCACTTAAAACTTTTTTCATAAAATTTTATAGCTTTTTCATATGAAAAACGTTTTTAGACATACCTTGTGTATCTTTATAATATTTGAAGGCCATGCATCGAAAGTTCCAATAGCATCATTGATTGTTCTAATATTTGGACCATCAAGTGGAAAATGAAAATACATAGTTGTCTCATGATCCACCACAATCCCTACTCTAATGTGATATTTCGGGAGGTCATATTATGTATCATGTCTCCGGAGATATTATACAATGTACCCCTCACAACAAGGCGGTGTGTGGGTGTCGACAGATAAAAATAACAAACAACTCTTCCCTGTATAATTTTAGTAATATAAAGTTATCATAATTTGTTTGATTCACATTTAAGATAATGATTAATTAAGGAATTTATTACCTGGGTTAAGGTATAATTTTTTGGGTATAACTAGCCTCAAAGAGGGTGAGGCCATTTGGTTCATCTGCGGGTCTTTGTTTCACCACTAGTTCTCTTGGATCATTTCTCATATATTATTGTACCAAATAAGAAACGAAAATAATAACCTTATGTTATTTTGTTTTTGTCTAAAATAATCTCAAAATATTATATGAATCTTTATGTGGTTTTATTTTCTCAAAATATGTTTGAGGAGACACTGAAATACCTAATCGTCCAATACGACCATACTGTGTGGTCCACTTCAAATATTCTAAAAATAGTATTTATTTTGGTATAGTCACTAATGATTATTTTTCCTAAACCATATAAAAAATGACCATAAATAGGTATATTATTAACAGTATTATAAATGATAAATAATTACTATTATTTCATACTTACATATCTTTCTCATACTTCTATTTTGTTTTCATCAACTAATTTAACAACCTTATTTACATGAGCCTCATTCCATAGAACATGACACAGGATGGAAGTGGCATCAGATTTGGTTTCATTAATATGAATTTAAAAAGAGTAACCCATGTTGTTTCATATCACATAACACTTTTATTGTTCATTTAAAATACATACCAATTTTTCTTATAGGGAACCTTACCTCATCCTTGTTTGTGACCGGGTGCATTGGATTTTATGTACACTATTTATTATCATAACACTTTTCTTATTTCATATATTAACAATTTAAAAAAAATTGGATAAAATAAACAAATAAAAATAATATATTATATAATTCAATGAACAATAAATGATTCCTCATTACAGTGATTAATGAAAACTGTTCATGTTTCCTACTTTATAACATTTACGTAACTAACTAGTGGTTTTGGATTTACTTTTCCTTCCATATCACTAAGATGTAACTTCATAAGAAGATTTTGGATGCCTCTATGGGCCTTTCTAGAATCCATTAAGACAATTTTATTTTAGAAACATCCTAAAATAAATGAACTATTTAAGGAATAATGAAAATTAAATAAATGTTTCATTATACAATTTTTTTGGTAAAATAGAGAATGTATAATGTTACATTACTATTATATCTTTCCAATGGTATCCTTAAAAAAAGATCATTGTGATTCCACATACCAATATTAATAGGAATATTAATTCTTGTTTTGACCCCAACATAATAAATCCACACTGTCTTTTTCATGTCAGTATATTGATCATGTTTCTTTTACAGTTGAGGGTCAATCCCCCATTATTGAATATAAAAAAGACAGAATCCCTTTAAGGAATGGGAATGAGGTAACCCATTACAAGATGAAAAAAATCCTTAAAACCAAATAAAGCTACGGTAAAAATGATCCTAAACATTCAAAAGAAACAAACATCCAAGAAAGAACTAAAAAGCATCATTGCCCCCCCCCCCCCCTCGCCAGATAGTACAATAGTGAGATATGTCAAAAAAGGCATTTCCCCCTATGCTAGTAAGATGCACCATAATGGAAAACAATCGTGGTTGTGAACCTCCCCAAACAACATAGGAATTTGGAAGAGAGTCAGATTAAAGATGCCATCACACACTTTCCCCTTTCGAGTCACCCACCCGACAAAGCCTGAGAAGAACTATTTGCAATACCAACCTGATTTAATGCAAAATAATACTGAAAAACACCAAGAAAATGTCATGGAATGGTACCCATCCATCTAAAAAGATGATGAAACATGGCTAGATGATGGACTTCATCACACCATCCCTATTTAGAGGCCCCCACCCAGTGGAACTTGAAAAAAGCTACGCCAAATCCAAATAAAACATGAAAACCCACTACCCGCAAAGATATCAGCTCTTCAAGAACAGATAGAATCAGGAAGACCAGTGAAGAATATTTTGTTTCGATGAAGGAATCACTAGTAGATTAAACCGATGCAGGACACCTGGGATGGCCACCCACTAACTCTAGAAAATCATTCATACCCAAAACAGCATAACCCCCACCTCTAAAGATATTCTTCCTTCCCAAACAACAACCAAAGTCAACACAACACAAAAATATCATCCTGAAACCAGATCCCTATCGACTGTAGGTATCAAATTCATTCCATCATTGCTTCCCAAATAATTCCATGCCAATTAAGAAGAACAGCCTACCAAATAGGTCAGAAAATTCATATCTAAATAGACCTAAAATAGGGAAGCACATATTGAAAGATCCACAGATAAAATGTTGATGCTACTTCCAACGAATAATTAAGAGCATAAAAAGACCCTGAGGACCACCGAAATCACTTTCCAGAAAATCAACAACCACTCAAACCCTCTATTATCCTTCATGAGACCGAAATTATGCCACACACAACCTCTAGTCAATGATTATAAGCCAAACATGGCAACAACAGACTCATGGTGACTCCAACAAAATATTTGGTGGTGAAATTGATTCAAGGAATGTCTTTTATGAATCTTTAAAACTAATCATCCACCCAATTGGTCTAAAAAGATCAATATAAGAAGCCATCCTCTAACTCTATAAATGAAAATGAGTAGAGAATCTAAAAACTACGGAAGAAAATAGAAAACCCTAGACGATGGAGACATTGATTGCATGAGTAGTCAAACATTTAAATTTTCATGATTAACAAAATTAGAAAAACAATAGATTTGAGAAGTGTCTCGTTCATAGATTATTGTAAACATTATAAACTATTTAACTCTCTATTCATACTCATTTTCAATTTATTATCATGCATTCATTTTTAAGGAAATGGTTAATTTAATTTAAGAAAAAAATTAATCCAATGTGGTACCAGTTATAATCTGAATTCATTCCAAGTTGAAAGTTATATACAACTATCATCTTAATTATTTTCATATCTTGAACAGTTATTATTTCATTTTGATTCTTGATACTCATAATCAATCTCTTTTGAAAATTTTCCTGTGTTTCTTGAACTACTCTGAGTATTTGACATCCCATATCGGGTACCCTTGATTATTTTGGATGAGTAATTCTCAATGAAATTCCAGAAATATATATAAGATGTGGGATGATTATCAATAAACAAAATGAAATAATAACTGTTTGGGAGATGAATCTGGTGAGGATGTCTGTTTTATCCTTAAATATTTTTAAATTCCCATCTCTTAGTTAAAATTTTTAAGTCTCATCTCAAAATGGTAAAAGCCCTATACCAATACCATGAGAACATAATCTCATCCACTCTAAGATACACCAACTCTAATCTATATTACAGTTCATTTTCCCTCATCTGTATCTCAAATGTAATATCATCCTATCCATTGAGGTTCATGTGTATTGTTTGAGTATAAAAATAATGTAGTGAATACAAACAGGCCCCTAAAATATACAACAATTCATATATTTGGGTATATGTTCAATGCAGTGACACTAAAAATATATATGTAATCATTTCAGTAATAATGGGTTATCATTAGAATCATAGGAGGATCAAATATTATTTATCTCCCACTGGAAGTAACCAAATCATAGGTAGAACAAGATTCGACCTTAGACACCTAGCATCAAAGACTATCGCTCTAGGATAACAATCACATGTACTTATTTCATCGAAATCATTAAATGGGTATAACATATCCATTTTTCATAATAAGTGAATTAGAAGTATTGTTATGTATTAAAATATTTGGTTCCCTTATTAATGAACCACACAATTGGTGGCACCATACATTAGTTAAACCTATCTTTTGAAAAACCATAAATACGAACAAAAAACTACACAAATGCCACATCACCCTCACTGTTTCCCTCAATGAATCACTAACATATCTATAGTATCTCGTATTCTAATATACCATATCTATCCCTCCCATAATACTCATATATTCTAATATATGATAAATATTATTTTAATCACATCCACAATTGTCTTTCCTGTAGATAAATATTGTAATCACACATTGAGAGATATAAGAAAAAGAATTTAAATTAATATCAAGTGATTATTCAAAGAAAATATTTTAAGGAAATATTTATCATAATTTTATAAAATAATTAATAACATATTATGTTGAATAAAATAATATTCAAAAAATACTCTAGAGATAAAATTATTATACATGTAAACAAACAACATTAGTTGACAAATCAGTAAAAAAATTATCCATCAGTAAAAATTAATTCATAGTAAATAAGAGTCACATAAATTTGATATATCGCAAAATTATAATATCCAGAAAATATAATGTTACATTTTATAATAATTTATATTTTTTCCTCATTCATAAAATTATTTATAGAAATGCATTAATTAATTTGAGGATATGATTATTATTAAAGCCATATTTGTGGGTGATTATAATAAAATAATTTGAAGAATATATTTATCCTACAAAAAATTATATATTATGATCCATTTAATCTGAAAAAAAAATTATTAAATACATATATAAAAATATTACTAATTTGGTATCCTAAAATAAAATTACATATTCAAATAATAAAACATTATAATAACAAAAATATTTATATTATAGCATGTGTAACAGATAATAATTGATCAAGATTACATATAACCTATGTTTTCTCAAATATAACAAAATTATGACCATTCAATGTCACTTATTGTGTTCAAAACTAATATAAAAAAATTATCAATGGTGTTGTTTAACTATTATTGAATTATTTAAATCATTAACATGATATTTCTATGGTTAATAAACAATAAATTCTCTATTTTCAAAAGAAACACTATAAAAGAAATACATTTTAAACTCTAAAATATCCTATATGATCTAAATATTTTGGAATTCCATATGATTCCAAAATAGATAATGGTTGATTTTTATTCCATTAAGTATTCTTTTTTACGCTATAATATTAACTACGAATATTGATTAAGCCTAAATTCGGAATAGTGGATGGCGTATAAAATGCACTCATCATCTCTAAAATTTGATAGAAACTGACTTAAAAATTACCCTATATTGTAGATCTCAACATATCTACATTTAATTTTACCTATGAGAAATATGTATCCTAAAAAGGGAATTTAAAAGATTGTGGTTAGAAACATGATGTACATAGATGGACTTCATAAAGGTATGTTATTGTGGTGTGTAATGGTAAATCAGGCTGTATAAAGGTCCTGTGAAGAAAAAATGTGTAGTAAGGATGGATCATGCTGTATTATTCACTATGTTGGACTTCCAATTCAACAACGAGAAATTTTAGGCCCTCTATAAAAAATTAAGTTACCATATTGGATTTTTAAAAAGTAAATAATGAGTTTCTGATGTAGAAGTTAAAATATCCAGTGGTGGTTTTTTGAAGCATAATGAATCACTGTTGTCCAGTGAAGAAGTGGGGTTCATCATGGGTGATAATAACACAAAAATCTAAACTACGGAACCAAAAGAAGGAAAAGAGATAGGAAAAGGAGAAAATAACATATATATATATATATATAACTATATATATACTAAATTTATAAATTAATAAATTTAGTGTATATATTCATAATTTCAATATATTTATTATACTTTAATAATTATTTAAATATGAAATTATTTATTTATAGATATATGAATAGTTTTTAAAATAATAATATTTATATATTTTTATAAATATATATATTAATATTCATAGATATCCCTTAGGGTGCAGCTCGGTGGTAGCTTCACCTGTGGGTCTCGACGATGTCTCGAGTTCGATTCTCACCGAGTACTTCCTAGCATTGTAGGTTGTATGATTTTCTTTGTAATGTAGCCCCTTTCCTTGAATAAACTAAGGATTCAGCCCCCAACTTATATATATATATTTATTTATATATAATATATATTATAAATATAAGTATAAATATAAATATAAATATAACTATAACTATTATTATATTCAATATTTAAATAAATTATTTAAATATATATAATTATTTATTTATAATTATATTAATACTTTTACTAAAAAAATATTTATTTATTTATAATAATTATAAAATTTTAAAATTTTTAATATAGTAAATATATATTTATAATCATAATTACTTATAAATATTTATTTTCAAATATATTTTTTACATTATTCAAAAATATATAATCTTAAATACATTAATTTTAAAAATGAGTGAAATTGAATAATTAAAAATGATTACACATTAAAAATATAAAAAATAGATATTTTTTGTTAATTTAATTTAAATTTTTAAAACAATATTGATAAATATTGTAGTAAATATGAATATATTTTGAAAATAAATATACTTTGAAAATATATATAAATAAAAAAATAATATAAAATTATAAAATTCAAAAAAATATAAAATATGAAATTTTAAAAATGAATAAATAATATCGAACTATAATAATATTAAAAATAAATAAATAAAATTGATTGATTAAAAACATAATATATTAAATGTATAATTTTATAATGAAACTCTTAAATATATTATAATTTGAATAAATTACATATATATTATATTTGTATTTATATATAAGATTTAATTAATTTCATAAATAATAGTGTCTGTGAGTTTTATATAAAAATTTATTTATTATTTATATTTATGTAAAATCAATGTAACACACATTTGATATATGTTATATTTAAAAATGAATAAGACATTAATATGTTTTTAATTATTAAATTTCACTCATTTTTTATATATTTATATTTAATATATATTATTTATTACTATTTATAATATATATATATATATTAAAATTATTATTTTTTATTTATTATTTTTTAATGAAGGATTTGTTTAACGCTTTTTTAATTTATTCATTTTAAATGTATTTATTTAATTATAACAATTTATTGATTTTTAAATATTTTTGTGTAATTATTACACTTTATAAATTTTATATATCAATATTTAATATATAATTTTTTTTAATCCTTATAATCTATAATTACATATATTAAATTTATTCATTTTTATCAATAATTATATAATTAATAAAATATTTAATATTATTTTTTAATTTACTTATTTTTATTTGTTATTAGATTAATTATTACATTTTATTAATTTTATAAATCAATATATTTAATAGATACTATATATAATATATATATATATATATTCATTTTTTTCATTTTTTTATAATTATTATGTTAATAAAATTGTTAATATTTTGAAAAAAAACATAATTGTTTAATTATTTCATTTTATTATGGACCTTTGTTCAAGCTAAAATAAAGTGCTGATAAAGGGTACCCTTTTTCATCGCTAAAAGTAATGTTCTGATAAAGGGGGCCTTTTATTAGTGCTATATAAAAGCACTGGTAAAGATTTCCATTTATCATTGCTAAAAAATACTGATAAAGGGTACCTTTTATCAACACTTATTTTCCAACTGATAAAAGGTACCCATTATAAGAGTTTTTTAGTGATAATAAAGGACACATTTATCTTTGTTTTTACTAGGGATGTTAAATTAAAACACTATTAAAGTTCTATTTTATAGTAGAATATCTTTATTCCACAATGAATTATAATGTCAAAAAATGTCATTTAAATTGGAAGTCAAATTCAAAAGCAATCCAATAGAGATGAATGTTCCCAATGTGGAATGTTAGGACACTAGAACGTCCTTCCCTAATTGTAACATGTCAACCCAAACTTTATAAAATGATAATTTTTTCATGTATGGCCTAAGTATGTACGCTAGAGATGACACATTTTCCAAAAATTACAATCATAGAATTAATATCAGCCATAACTTGTCATGAATGGAGTAATGAATATTTAAAAAATATTCCCATAAATTCCCAAATCAGTTGAGGCCATTATATGAGAACCAACTAATGTTGAAACCTCTAATTCTCAATAGGAAGTGAGGGGTATGTTTTAAAAGTTATTAGTTACATTTATGATATAAAAAGCTCAATATGATTCTGATAATGCTAAAATAGATAATATAATGTATAACATTTTCTTTCAAGTGGGAATTCTTACTAGGGGCATGAATATAATAAATAAATTTGAGATACCTAGAAAAGGTGATGTAAAATTTAGGGACAATTCTAGGTATTTCACTACTATGAGTGGTATAGAAGCTCATATGGAAGACATAAATGATCTAAGAGATATTAATAGTTTACTTTTTAATGAATTTAGAAAATAAAATATTAAAATCTGGAATACCATAATTAATCTGAAAAAAAAACCTTCCATTCCAATTGTAAAACATGTTGAATTATATTTTAATGTTATGAAAAATAAGCATTATAAAAATATTTTCGAATTACTTGAGTGGATACCTATTTTTTTGGAATCTATACCCAACCATAACATTCATTAAATGACTGAATAAAAAAATTATGAACCTACAAGAATAACAATCTATTAGTTCTTCAAGAATATTCAAATTAATATTGCTTTCCTTGAATATTTAGTTTGGATTATATCAAATTCAAAATCATTCTAGAAATTGTTTTCAAAAAAACCATGAATGAGTATTCCAATAACAACCTAATAGAGGAGAATATTATTATTTTTCATAATAAAATACCATATAAAATTAGAAGATCTAGGTAGCATTATAATTCCACGAACCATAGAAAACAGTGGTCATCTCAACTACTAATGTGACTTAAGAGTGAGTATAAATTTGATCCCTTGCATAATGTTTTTACAGTAGATATTAGTATAATTATAACCCACGATTGTTTTTTTTTTTTGAAATTTTCTAATGATATATCACACACCGTATGGGGAGAGTTTATGTCCTTTTGGCTGGGGTAGGAAAACTATTTCTTCTAGCTAGCTACCTCATTCTTGATATGTATTTTGATAGTGAATTCTTTAAAAATATTGGCATTCCATTCTTAGTTACTGATAGATAAGACAAAAATGTTGCAAAAGAAAAATTAGTTGTCAGTATGGGTGAACAAAGAGAAACTTTTAATGATTTGGAGATTTATAAGTTACCCCCTAAAAAAGAAAACTTTTCAAGAGATAATATTCTTGAATGTGATGAACCTGTAGTATAGGATGAGTATGAATTTTTAACAATAACAACGAAGATTAATAGAAAACCCACACCCCCTGAAATCAATTTTTGAATTATTCTGAGAAAAAGTAAGAATATATTTAGGAATATAATGGGGATTCTTTAGAATATTTTGAAAAAAATTCTGAAGAAAAACATTCTAATATAGACCTATAATAATATTAAAACGTTTTTTCCATTTCGAAAATAAATTTGGAGTAGGTTATGCCTATATTTTACACATTTTTTAGATGACATATTGATTTCTTTGCAACACCTAGGCTAAAGTGTCTACCTTCCAGTCAACAAGAACTAAAATAATTTCTTAAAAACATCTATCTCACCTAAAATTATCATTTCATGGTTGTAATTCCAAAATATATGTTATTATTTATAAAGAATTAGGAAAAGGTAAATTTTAAAAAAAAATTGATGTTGTAAATAGGAACCAAACTACCATATGGTGGAAAATAAATTATATCTTGGAGAATATCCCAACATTATCCATCCATAATGTCCCAATGGATCCTAATCAAAGAATAAGAGTGGAGTCATAAAGGAGGATAAATTCAAACGTAAGGGATGTTATTTCAAAATAAGTTTTTAGGATTCTTAATTAAAAAATTATCTTTCGTATTTTAGATAGTCCTTAGGTTATCCATTTCAAAATGGTCTGAGAAAGGGGTGCTTCATTGTTATAAAAAATAAAAAGAATGATAGAATTGAAAATAGAATAGTGAAAAAATGGATAATTAGTATTGAATAAATGATGATCAATTCATCAATTATAAATTATCATTTTCTTATGTCATTCGTGGACCAAATTATTAATATACTAGCTTATAATTAGTTACTATATTTTTGATGACTATTATGGTTAAAAAAACATTCTCTAATCACCGTAAGATTTATAGAACATCGTATTCACATTTCCCTTTAGGAAATTTACATACTAGTGAATTCCATTTGGTTTTTGCGGTACCCAAAGTACATTTAAAATACTATTAATGGATGTATTATTACATTATTGAGAGATTTATTGAGGTTATTATGGATGATTTCTCTGTTTTAGAAACATATAAAAAATATTTTTGAAAAATAAACACTTTATTTTATAAAGTTATATGGAGAGAAAACTTGTTCTTAATTGATAAGAATGTCAATTCATGGTCACTGAAGAATTTTTCCATGTTCATAAGGTCTCAAGGAGGGCTATGTAATTTAATAATTCTTAGATAGAGGTCATTCAAAATCTTCCCCTCTATAAGATGTTTAGGGTGTCAAAATATTATTTTGGGAATTCTGGTTTTTACATCAGATTCTTTTAGTATTTTCAAAAGATCATTAGTCGATTTTATTCTTTTTTAGTTATGTATAACCAATTAATTTTTAAAGATAAATTTTAGATCCATTTGACCTACTAAAAAACATACTTTACAACCACTTATTTCTAACCCAGACTAGAATGTTTCTTTTAAGTAAATGTGTGATTCCATTAATCTATATGTTGGGTTAGTTTTATGGAAATGAAATTAAATAATATTACATGTTCTATACTATTATTGTAAAATGAAGTGTCATTGTAAAAGAAACTACCCTAAAAAAGGACAAGGAATCATTTTTTTATTTTTTCTCTTGAAACATTTAGACAATACAAGATTGGGTCCGAGGTTATAATATCCATTAAACATGCCAATATGATGTACCTAATATCGAAAAAGGTTTATAAATCAAGGCTCATTTGATATATACCCCTCTCTAAATAATTTTACATGGAGATAAGGGGTCAGAACATTATTAATAACATGGTTGTTTACCACTAGTCTAGACTATCCAACACCAAAAATTATGACCCTAGAGAGAACAATTTTTCATTCCCTAATGAACTGGTGCTATAAATATCATTGAAATTATCTTAATGGTATAAAATATTTATAATTTTCTCATTGTGGGATGGATTAATGAGGATTCCACACTAAATTAAGGAATTAAATTCATTTCATACCTTAACCATAACATTTGGGATAGAACCCAATTTTTCAAAAAGGTGTGATGATGGAATTATGATAAGTTATGTCCCTAAGGAAGAGATATTTTCCAATATTGATTTTGTTTCACTCTTCTCAATTGAAAAGAAATCATAAGTGAAAAATAAAAACTCAAATTGTTATTCATGATAGTTTTTATTATCCTACATAGTTTAAATATGAAAGCAGTATGGTTTTTCGATTTGAAAAAATTCAATGATTCTTCAATTTAGATAATAGTAAATACATACCTCAAATAAGAATTTTGAAATTCCGTATTTTTTATGTGTGTGGGTTTGATTTTTTGGGACCATTCCAAAATTCTCATGGAAATTTGTACATATCAGTGGTTGTATAATATTTTTCCAAATTTTTAGTGGTTTAAACACTTCAATATTACCAAGAAAATATTGATGTAAAATTCATTAAGAATAACATTTTTTGATAGATTTTTTGTACATAAATATTTAATCAATAATAATTTTTCCACTTTAAAAAATAAAATTATATACCTTAACGGTTAATTTTTTTTGAATAAAAATATTAAAATTTACCACTAATAGTAAATTATACAAACTAAGATTTCTAATAGAGAATTTATCCAATTTATAGAAAACAAAATCTATTTAAATTTCTAGATATTAAAAGTAAATAAAATTAGATGACCCATTGTGAGAATATAGAACTACATTCAAGACCCCCATTGGTATATCCCCTTGTAGACTTCTTTTTTGGAAAATCATTTCATTTTCCTATAAAGATTCAATACCAGACATTATGTGTAGTGAAGTCCGTAGAAATTGATTTTAAACCTAATAGAAAAATAATATTATGTGAATTGATTGAAATTGAAGAGATTATAATATAATAATATTAATATATAAGATATATAAAAAAATGACTATACTTTTTCATGAATATATCATTCATATTAAATATTAAATTTCTGTACAAATAGTACTACATTTAAATTTAAGTCATAATCATTTTCTTGGGAAGCATAAATGTAAGGGGTATTAACAATTAATAATTCAAAATTAATTTGTAAATATAGATTTGGAGATAAAAGGAGAATAGAATAGGTCATTCATAGTTAATTGGATAAGGCTCATGCTTATTTTGGGGGAAAGAAAAGGGTATTGGAATTTATTTTATGTCTGAAAAATGATTCTTCATTAGTATAGTAGAGGAATTAAAACTCAGTTCCTCATAGGATTCATACCATTTTCATTTTTGTGTGTTTTCTTCTATTTTTAATAGTAAAAAATTATTTCTATAATATAAATTTTTTCCACTACTTTTGTGTTTTTAAAATGGTTATGGACTTCAATCATGACTTTTCTCTATAATTTTACAATAATAATTTAGACGGTGATGCCTTTTGGAGGAGCGGTAATTCTGTTGATGGATTTGGGAATTTGGAAAAATTATCAAACAGTAAAATAATGGGACTATTTTTATAAAATAATTTGGGCAAGGATTCTTGTAAATATAGTATAATTTTACTTTCAATTTATTTTTATTTCCAAAACATACTTTAAATAGATTTCTTTCTTTAATAAATTTGTTGTCTTAGAATTATTTTCAAAACATGTGTTGGACATTCAAATTTCTTAAAAATATTTTGTCTACAACTAAAAATTTCATATCATTGTTGCCTAATTTTTTTTAAAGCATGTTTTTTCATGATTATTTGAATATATGTTTTAATATAAGTGCTAGATTTTATTTTTTCTAAAAATACTATATTTTCCCTAAATATGTAATATAGTAACTACACATAACTTTTTTGGATTCAATGATTTATGATTGTGTGATATAATTTTTGTTTGATAACATCGTTTTGATCCCTGAACTTATTTTTAGACCTACTTATTTAAAAATGTCTTCTGAGCCTGAATTATATTTAAAATTTTCCTCCATATTGATGTTCAACATTTGGGAACAATATGGTGTTTAATGTGTGGGAGAGGGGTCACACCACCAAACCCAAACTATTGGTACCAAAAGGAACTTTCTTTTAATGTCTTGTTGGGTGATGCTACTAAACCTCATTAAATTATCTTCCGGTGGAAGAACAATAATGGAAAAAATGGTTGATCCAACTCTAAAAAAGTTTTTTTATCAAAATGATAAATCTCAGGAGTTGAAATCCAAATTAAAAACCATGAGTTTCTTAAAAAAATTAATGCTTTCATCATTTTATATAGTTATTGTTTTTAGGGATCCGTCTTTTATTCTCTTAGAAACATCTAAGCATCTTGAATATAATATATATGCATGTTTTAAATGATAATCTCATGATATATATTTTAAACTTCTCTATTCATTTTTTTAAATTTCATTTTTATTTTTACTTCTTATTTTTCCTATTAAATTTTATTTTTATATTTTATTTTTATATTTAATATTTAACATTTCCTTTTAATTTACTTTTTAAATTTTCTTTTCAATTTACTTTTATATTTTTTTTCAATATATATTTAATTTTTCTAAATTTGTTTTTCAATTTCTTTTCCAATTTCTTCTTAAATTATTCATAAATTATTAATTATTTTTTAAATTCTAATTTATGTTTTTCCAAAAATTTCCTTCAAAGTAGATTTAAAATTATTTTAAAAAGGATACCTTTTTAAAAAAAATAATTTTTTAAAGTGAAATTAGTATAATAATCCATGAAAAAAAAATTTTCCTACATACAAACATGTGGATTGTGTTCTAGCACACATGTACATTGGGATTTATCTTGAAAAGAGTTTATTTGGTTTTTAAACCTTTCTCCATCTAAGGCATGGTGATTTGGGCTTACTACAAACCTAGTTTGACACTCCAAGATAACTTTTTATGGATTATTAATATAATCATTAGCAATCCATAATATTGAAAATTATTTTTCCAAATATTTATCTTCGATTCCATTTCATTATTTTAGTCTTATTTAATGGATATGTTCTCTTTAAATTATTTTTATATCTATTAAAATTTCATTGAATATAATATTATTTGTTCTCTTGGATCCTTTAATATAATGGATTTTATATTATATATATATATTTATTTATTTAATTTATTTGGAACTATTTTTTATTATATCTTAATTTTTATTTGGGAAATTTTTTCTAATTCATTGTTTTTGATGGGGGATTTTTTTTTTAATTTTGATATTTATATTATATGATATTTATTTCGTTAAGTTGAAATTATTTTCAAAATTTATTCTTTTTTATCATTTCCAAAATTGTTTAAATTTATTATTTAATATTTTTTATGAATGATTAAAATGGGGAATATTTTTGGAGGGGCCCCTGGACAATTTAATTATTTTAGATTTTGATAATTAAATTATACTTAATTAATTTATTTATTTAATATTTCGATAATTTAAAATATTATTGTTTTTATTTATAATAAAAGTTATGTGGAATTTAATAGTTTTTAGTTATCTATGTTTTATTTTCATTATTCTTATTTTTCTGTGTAATTATTTTTAGTTATATCTTTTGGAAAATTAATTTTCTAAGTATTTCTTTTAATCTTATGTATACAACATAAAAAATTATATACCTTTACCATATTTTTGATTGTCTGTTTTTACCATTAAATACCTTTCATTATATCCTTCTTCAAGTCATATAAATTTATATCTACCCTTACGCAACTTCTTTTATACCATTAAATAGGATATATAAAACATGCTATACACTTATACAGTGCTTGGATCTTAATGTTTACCCTTACACATGTTGTATCTTACCCTTACATAAGTCATGTAAATAACTTTATACCCTTGAAAAACTCCCTATTTACCCATATGTATTGTTTATAATTTTCATGTTACCCTTGCTTGTGACACCCCTCATGTCATCGTGTTATTTATTTTTATTTTATTATTTAATGTTTTATTTAGTTTTTTTGAGTTTTAATTGGATGTGGGATTGAAATTTGAGTTACTGGTGAATTGTTTTGATGATAATGGTTATCCCCCATGGTTAATACTAATCATGTGGTGCTCATCCAGGTTCACTAGTGAGCGTGTGGTGTGGAACATGACTTGAACATTGTTTTCTATACCATGTGGAATGTCTATAGTTGGGATCTAATTTTTGATAGATCAATTTTTCATGGCTTCTGAATGATTTATTAAACTTTGTGAAGCTCACCATATCATATAAATATAATGAGTGAGTCTAGGGTATTCCCCATAGTTTTTTCAAATCATACATAACCCAAGAGTAACTGTGGGAGGATGTTCATAGCCCAGAAACTGGCTAGTTCATGGTCAATGCATGGTTTACAAACCATGCGACATGTCCAGGTGTTTAAAATTTGGGATATTCCCAATTTTACCCCTTTTAAACATAATTTGTTTCACCACCATTCTCCGATATATGTTATATATCCCATTAGGATCTCATAGATGAGATCCAACCTCCTCTTCCTTCGATTCATTTCCTTTAGTGTTTTTATGTTGATACAAGGTATTTCTCCCTTATTTTCTCTCTTCTTCCTTTTCCTCCATCTCTCATATTTTATTTGGATTCCCCCATGAACCCTAAATCAATCATTATCATTTTTAGTCTTCCAAATGGAACTAATGATGGGTTTTTTGTAGTCTAGGGTTCATCAACCCCATTTTTATCCTTATGGATGTGGTCATTATTGAGGGAGACATGTTCTAGAGGGTTTATCTTGATTGTAATCTCTCTAAGGTAGGTTTTTATATGAAATTATTTTCTTTTGGAATTATAATGGTTATTTTGATATCTATTGTATGAATATATCGGATATATTGTAATTCAATAGAAACCATTTAAAGGCATTTTGAGCTTTTCATAATTGGTTTTTCATGTAAAGTCTTTTTCTATAAATTGAATGTTTATGGTGATATTGTTTTTGTGAAATTAAATGTGGATTTTCGGAATGATTATCATGATTTTTATTTTGTTTGGATCCAATTTTTGTTTTCAAATAGTGAAAAATAGGTTCTAAATTGGGAATTTTGTACTAGAGTGTGGTATTAACCTCTAAATGGTTTTTGAGGGGTCCTCAAGGGGTTTAAAATCCATATTTTAAATTTTATTTTGTTTTCCCTTGTGGAAATGAATTAATGGCTTGTTTTGAAATTTATTGGATGGTAATGAATTTACTTTTTCTTTCATTGATTTTAAAAGGGAACAGACATTATTTTAGAGGGTGGATTTGAAAAGTTTTGATTGCATGGGTGTTTTAGAACATTTTTCTAAATATTGTTTTACTAATTTTTTTCAAATTGGAATTCTAAGACATTTTTAGTGTTAATGTTCTAGTTGTTGTGTTTCAGAGCTTAGGTAGAGCATATAACACATTCAATTTCATGTTGATTTTCTATAGAGGGTATTTTGATATAGTGTTTGTTTGTATCATTTCCCCTATTATTATTTTAGTGGATCTCATTGTTGATTATATTTGATATTTCATTTCAAGTATAGGGTTACTTTTTATGTGTGAAATTTTTGATTTTTTGGGTCATTTACTGTGGAAAATATATTTTCAGGGATGTTAGAAAACCTCTTTTGAATTTAAATCCTTTTACGTGGATACTTTAAAGTGGATTTAAAAAACCGTTTATATATGTTATTTTACAGAAAGAAATTTTAAATGTGAAATTTTTATTTAAATAAAACAATGGTTTGTTTTTTATAAATTTTAACGATGTGCATGGTTTGGAAATGGCTTGTGATAGAGGCTTTATTTTCAAAAAGGTGTGGGTTTGGTTTTGGGGAAACAATGACAATTTTTATTGCAAAGTTTATTATGGAATTATATTTTTTCCATACATATTTTGTATTTTATTTTCAAACTAGCATTGATGAATTTCATTATAAAACATATTTTATAGATTTAGTGGGTTTTGTTGACATCATGGTATTTTTATAACATAAACACATATTTCTGGTTAAAGGTTCTCAGTTAACATGTTATTTTTCATCTTGGATGATGTGTAGTGAGTTGGGTGTTGGTGAGAAATGAGAGTTCTCATAGAGGTAGTTTCATCTTGGATCTTGTTACTTTGTAGAATTTTACCTCTCAGTTAGTGTTGTATAACTTCTTTTTATTTGTGTCTTCTATTTATGGATTTTTTATGTGTATGAAAATGGGTAGGATCATTGCAGTAGGTTGTGAATTGTGGGAATGTTTATTTATTTGGTCCCTCATATTTATTTATTCAACTACCCTTTATCAATGTTTGGGTGAAATTTTTTCAAAATGGATTCCTATGATTCCCAAGATCTTTCTACCAACCCTTGGTTATTTGGAACACCCTTCAAACCTTTTGACTGGATGGGTTGTTTTCGGGGTCAGATTGATGTTCAAGTTGGTTCATTAAACAATTGTATCAAAGAGTGATTCTCAGTGGGTCCTTGGTTTTGAATTAAACATTTCATTCTTAAGGTAATTCTTGCTAAACAGGAGGCCCATTATTATTTGGGGAATTCATAGTGGAGAGGAGATTGTGGTTTTTGGAGTGGGGGAGGTAAGGTTGTGGAGAGTCTTGATAGCAATTTTTCATCTTATTCCACATGAAATCAGTGGATGATGGTATTTGAATTGACAGTTTTAGGGTTTTTGTTGTTTTATATATGATTTGATTCTTTTTTTTATCCTGTTTAATTATATGAGTGATAATATAGACTTTTCCTTGGTTTTGGTGTTTAAATGGAGGGGAAACTGAGAAAAAAATTAGCATTCATGGATTAGGAACCCATTTGATGCTCAGGAGGTCATATCTATATCCTTAGTATGGTGTGTTCTATGACTGGAACAATACTACCAAACCACGTGTAAAAAATATACATAACACTACTTCTAACCTGGTAATACTGTTTGGATTTTCTTTATTCTATATTTCTCAAAAAAGGGATCTTTATTTTTTGGAGGTTGAATGATGAGTTTTTTATTCCATTTATTGATTTGGTTCATGTCGGCCTTGTTTGGATGTTTTTTTAGTGATTTCTTTCACAAGGTTTTGAAACCTAAATTTCATAAATTGAGAGTATTTTTTGATTATTTTGTTTAAAAACTGGGTTTAATGTAATTATATAAATTTTTTCCCTTGTGGTGTTAGGGAAATGTTATATATAAAACAATTTTTAATGAGAAAATGGTTCTTGGTGAGCATCCATCGAGTGCATTATCATCAATTCAAAATGCAATTATGAATTTTTTTTGTGATATCCCTTTTTTAGGAAATATCTATGTGTTTCAAAAAAAATATTTTTCTATTAAAATAGTGTTGTCTTGGTTTTCATGGGTATACCATTTTGGGGGTAAATTTAAAAATTCCTTGGGAAAATGTGGTTTTAAAATAAGATTTTTTTGTGTGATTTTTCTTGTTTCATGTTCTTTATTAGAGTGCTTATTATTTTTTCCAATATTCCTTCCTTATTGTGGAATAATTTGGTTTATGTTTTGAGGAATAAATTGGTGATTTTATTGTATTTTTTTAGTTGTAGTCCCCAAAAATGGTAGAAAAGGTGTCTCTAATTTTGGTTCCAAAAACACTCTAAGTGGAGTGGTGGATGCGGAACTCTTTTGTAAGTGTGGGTCATTGAGAGTTTTTTGTCCATTTTAAACATGTTTTCATAGAGGATAGGGTATCATATCAGTTGTGTGAGTTCATATCATGGGGTCTCTTAATAGTGTTTTTTGTTTTGTGGTTCTTTCCTGAGAATGTAGAAGTATATAAGTTGAGCTTGTGATCCTTTGATGGGGTGATCAATTAATGATGTAGTACATTGATAACTTTTCAAATATGGTCATCTTTTCTTTAAATATGGTGTTCAATTATCCTGAGAAAAATTATTTCTTTGGAGGTTGTCTTCACCAGAATATTGGTTCAACTATTATCGCATCAATACTGACATATATTAAGGAATTTCTCATTAAATCCTTGTGAATGTAAGTTGAATGGTCTATAGAAACAATGAAGATTGATGCCTTAGTGTCAAAAAATAATGGAGAGGAACTACATTTTTAGTAAATATATCCTAATGATTAAGGATTATGAGCATTATGTAACAATGTTTAGGGAAAAAGTCTTTACTATTAGAATAATATATCTCTCATGTGCTCCAAGTGTGATGCCCTAGGGTATGTTAAAACCACCCATCTTAAATATCTTGGATTTTCCCACCATTTTCACCATTTGGGTCATTTTAATAAGTTTGGTAATCTAGGTTTTTATAATAGGACTCTTGTTTGATCCTTTGGGGAGGGGTTGTTTTTGTGGGACCTTTCCTTGGATGGTTGTAGTTTTGGGTTAAGCATTTGAAGCTTCAATAGTTGTTGTAATAATTTTTTAGATGGTTCCTAGATGGAATGTTTTGATAGAGGTTTTGAATGTTTTTTATATGAGTCTTTGTTTTATCGTTGGACTCCCTCCCCCAAATCCCCCCATTATGGGTGTTTTGGGATTGAATTTTGGTTTTGGTTTTGATGAGCCTCTCTATTAATAAAACCTTACTTTATATTTTTTTTTTGAAATCATTATTCTTAAACATTTATTGTTCTAATTAATTATAAAAGATATAGGACTTGGGTACATTATCAAATAGATAGGGTGTTTTATTTACCATTTGAGTTCGGTATGCCAACTATAGTTTAGATGTTTTCATTCAATATACAAAATTAGTGGGTGGATTATGTTTTGATCGTAGGTTATCTATGCATATCTGGACCAAAGATAAGTGATCGTGTGTTCATTTTTGAGATTATTTTTTTGTTCAATCTTCCTTTTGGTATTTGATGTAGTTTTGGGTTCAGGGTGTTTTTCTCTTATGGTTTATCATTTTTTGAGGATGCTTCTATTGACATATTGTTTTGGTTTCACAAATTTAGAGGAACACTAAATGGCGTGGAAACCATATTAGTGGAACTATAAATGGTGGGGAGAGTGTTATGTCTCTTATTCGTAGTACATATTCATATATTTTATCATCTGGTTATTCATGGAGATTTTTTGGATACTTTTTAGTTGATAATTTGATCATTTGATAGGAACATAGTTACTGCATCTGAGGTTGAGTGGTCTTGAGTGATTCATTGGGTTAGGATCCTTTTGGACGTTCTTTTTTGTGTGACCTTTGGTTTATACTGGACTTTCTAGGGGAATAAATTACCATTGTGGCAGGATTATTACACCCCTCCAGTTTCATTGTTGCCTATTTGGTATTATATTATTTCTCCATGAGTGGTTTCGAATTTCTGTTTGTTGGGGGTTTAAAATTTTAGACTTTAAAGAATTTTAGGAGTATAAAAATCAGAATTCATTGTTAGTACAAACTTTGTGGTGATTTTGAGAATTATCTATTGTTTCTATGGTGTGGAATAGGTATTTCAGATTATTTTTAAAAACATTAATGTTATAATGTAGTTTTCTTTATTTTTTTGACAGAGTTGTTTAGCATAGATTCCCCTTTGTTTGTTAAATCGTGCAGATCTCACCAAAATTAGTAGAGGTATTGGACTGTTCCAGGGGTATAGTGTCTGGTTTTTATAAACCATATGGCACCTAGGAGTAACAATGCAAAGTAGTACCTGACCTAGACATCGAACAGTATATGGTTTTCATACCATTTGGAAAACCATGTAGACAAAACATGTAACATTTTAAGTGTTTAAATTTTGGGGTCCTTCCAATTGTACCCCTTTTATTTTAAGGGGTTTACCCCCCCCCCCATTTCCTAGACTATATTTTTATTGAATCATTGGGTGAAAATATAGGAGCTTCGACCTGTTCCTCCATCAATTCATGGCCTTCATTTGGTGATTTTCAAGTGGGTCCAAGGTATTTCTCCCCCGTTTTCTACCTTTTTCCATTATCTCTCTCCCTTATCTTGGATTTGGCTTCCCCAATGAACCCTAGATCTCCCATGTATAATTTTAGGGTTTTTTATAGATCTAATGATCTATTTTTTGGTGTGTAGTGTTCAAAGGCACTTTTTACATCTCCATGGGTGTGGTCTCTGTTGAAGGTGACATGTTCCAGAGAGTTTCATCTTTATTCTATCCTATTCGAGGTAGTTATCTATATATATTACTCTCATCTTGAAATTATAAAGGTTCTTATTGTTTCAAAATTCATTTTTATTTAATTCATGAATATATGTGATAGATTTTAAGTTATCTGAAATAATGTCAAGGTCTGTTGTGGATGGAATAATTGGCTTTTGATGTCAATTCATTGTTTTCCTATTTAAAATGAAATACTAAAATTTGTGAATATTTTTTTAAATTTCCTATGGATTTTATAAATTCTTATCATAATTATTAAATGGATTTAACGCATTTTGGAATTAAAAGAGTTATAATTATGATTTAAATTTTTAATTTGGGGTTGGAATTATTTGTTAACCCTTAAATGGTTAGTAAGGTGTTCTTTAATGAGTTTTAAATGGTGAATTGAAATGTCTTAATTATGTTAAACTAATTAAAATTCATTAATAAGGTTTTTTTGAAAAAAAAATTGATGGTAATGAATGGAATTTTTACTTTTTTGTTTTTAAAGTAAAAAGCCTTTATTTTAAAGGGTGTCTTTGAAGATTTCTGAAAGCATTGATGCATTACACACTTTTTAAAATTGTGTTTGGATGGTGTTTCCTGGAATGTGTAATGGATTGGTAGTCCAAGTTATGTTTTAGTGTTAATGTTCTAGTTGTCATGTTAGGGAACCTATGTCGATCTGAAGACACATTCGATTTCTTGGTGTGTTTTGATAGAGGGATGTTTGATCTATTTATTGTTTGTATCATTTAATCTACTCTCATTGTTTTGGAACCACTTATTGATTATATTTAATATATGATTTATACTATATGGATCATTCTTGTGATTCTTGAACTATGTATGTGTGTGGGGACATTTCCTTTAGAAAATTAGATTTTCAAAGATGTTTAAATCCTTTTTTTCATTTAAAGACTCTTGTGTGGGTACTTTAATGTGGATTTCAAAATAGGTGTTTTTATTAAAGGGGTACTCTGGCTAGTTGAATTTATTTAAGTGACCATTTTTATTTAAATAAAATTAATTGGATACATTTTGAGAAATTTTAACATTGTTCATGTTTTGTAAATTGATTAGGTTAGAGGCTCTGTTTTCAAAACATGTGGGTTATGATTTGGGGAAGAAAATATAATTGTTTTTGGAATGCTTATCATCAATTTTTTTAGTCTACATACATAGGATATGAAATCTTAATTTAATGTTTTTTTCAATATAGAATTTATGAACTGCATTATGATTAATATTTTATAGATTCTGTGGGTTTCAGTGACCAACTGGGAATTTTATCTCAAAATGATACTTTTAAGGTTCAAGTTTATCAGTTGGAACTATTCTTTTTTATCTTGTCCTATGTCATGTGAGTTGTTTAGTGGTGATCAACTAGAGGTTTCACATTGGGGTTCCATCCTCTGATCAAGTTGTTTTTAAGATATTTAAATTTTAGTTAGTTTTGATTCAATTATTCTTAACTATATCTTCTATTTATGGATGTTGTTATGTGTATGGAAACTTCATGGATCATGGTAGTCTGTTATGACCTATTAGAATTTTTATTTATTTGGCATATTATATTTAGTTATTACCCTATATTTTAACTCTATTTTGGGTTAAATCATTACTAAATGGATTCATGTTATGACTAGGAACATTCTTATATCATTTGTATCCTTGCGACAAGTCGAGTCCAGTTCTGGGTCGAATGGACACTCAGTCTGGTTCATAAAATAACCAAAGTTTGTTACCATTAAATTTTAATGGTCTCACCATTAAAAATAGTGTTTAAATTTCTATTTGCCTTTACATAATTTCATTCTACCCTTATGTGATATACATAATTTTTTTCTATTACATTATGCTATCTATACCCTTACTCATCCTAAATAACAACATATTTTTAGTGCATGAACAATGCTAACTACCTTTATAAAGCCTGTTAAAAACAAAACATCCCATATGAGTCTTTGTTAACTCATTTTTACCTTTACGTAATATATTAAAAATTTGGGTAACCTTTTGTACTATTTATATTGTATATATTAAATTTACATTTGAATGTAGTCTTACCGTTATGTGAATATGGAAATATCATGTTTAATATTTTTCTTATTATTCTTGATATATTAATTTGTTCCATGTAAATGAAAAAATTATAAAAAATTTTAATTATTGTATAAATTCATATTCATGATATAGAATCTAGGTGAAGTAATTTTTCACTATTTTAAACTCATTTTATTCTGATTTATGTTGTTCTTAATTGACGCATGAACATGTAGTAAATTTTTCAAATATCTTACTATTTTTATTTTCAGATAATTTTTTTAGATTTTAATTTTTCTAAACTAATGTTTACATCTAAAAATATTGTTACATCTTGTTTTGTACTATTTAATGTTGTTTTTTAATGTTTGATATTATCGCATGTTTAAAAATTAAATGATATTTGATTATTGAATTTTTAATATCTCATTTTCACTATATGAGAGATTTTATGGGTTTTCTTGGAAATATTATTTTTTGAATTGTTTTTATCTCCTAAAAATAGTAATTAAGAAAACATTAATTCATAAAATTGTTTTCTTTTAAAATTATATTATTTTGAATAATCTATTTATCTATTTTTCCCACATTTATAATTATAAAAATATTATTATAATTATTATTAATTTAATTGATAATTATTTATTTATATTATTAAGTTATTTATTTTTAAAGGGATGATCGGGCATAAACAAATGATGGTTAAAATACATAGAACAAATATTTCTTCACCTTAAAGTCTCGAAATATATTTTATAACCTTCATGAAAAATGATAAACATATATATTAAAACATTTAGATGAATTAACAATCATCATTAACTTTCCTTAACAAATATTATCTAATTTCGAATGTGCTCAATTGTTTTTAAAGTGAATTCATTTCTATATCTCAATTTATCCTTTTATTTTGTGAATATAAGATCTGGTACATCATACAGGTGTATTCCAATTCATGTTAATTAAAAATCACTTAAATCTAGTTAATGATATGTTTCTCGAGTTTATGTGGAGGCTCGGGGAGGAGTTTTTTGGATTTGGGACCTAAAATAATGGATAATGGGGTCATCCATGTAAATATCCGTAAATTTCAAGGAATGTTTTTTCTAACTTTTTTTGGGATTTTACGAGTATGATGTTTCTGACGGAACCTGATTCCGAGGCCCGGTGTGCCCGGAATCAATTTCCGAAGTTTAGCTCGGGTATGTTCAGTGAACAAATGAGCGGGTTTTTCTAACTTTTGAACCGGTGCTCGGAATCTAATTCTAAGGGCACCGATAAAACCGCAGCACTGGTTTTTGATTAAGAATACCCTTTCTGTTGTTGTGTTTTCTCGAAATGAGTTGCTAAAAAAAGGGTAATTAATTGAAGAGTAAAATAAAATTGCGAGACAATTTTATTTTATTTCTTTTGAGTGGTTTAATATTAAGGATAGAAGTTGGGTAGGACTTACCACCCATGTGAGGTTAAAGGTGTGGTGGGGCCCACACAAACCCCACCCCTTCAATTTCCCTAAACCCCATCTTTTATGTTGGAAACCCCCCATAAGTTTATGACTTTCTCTCTTCTCTATTAATGAATGCCAACACAACCTATTCAATAAATTGAACTCATTAATTAATTGAATTAGATATTTTTTGAATATTAAATGTTGGAATGTGTGAATAAAATAAGACAAAGTCTTATTTTATTTTTTTGGTTGTTTCATTGTGTTGAGTATGGGGAGAAAATAACCAAAGTCTCGAAGATCTTCTTCTTCCTCGTTGAAGAATGCGAAGGACGCCGGAGCACCAAGGAGTGATCGACGTGTCATTCTTCTCCTCTCTACAGCTGGTGTGAGACTCCATCCACCTTGGACGTATGTCGACGTCGTCAACCCCGACACCGTCTTTGACATCATTGTTGAGGTAGGGAATTGTTTTACATTCAAGATTAATTTACGATCTTCATTGACGTTTATTAAGTCGCATGTTATCAAGATAATGGGAGGAGGTCGGACCGCACGAACACGGCCGAACCTCGTCCCCATGGTTGTTAATTCTTCGCTATGGTTTGGAACGGAGTCGGCGCGGTGTCGTCGCACCACGCGGGAATGAGAGAACCGTGGCCGGAGCAGGCCACGGCGAAGAAGTGTGGTGTCGTCGCGCCGCGCCAAAGCCGAAGAACTCGCGGCCAAGGTCGGGCCGTGGCGGAGGGGCACAGCCCCGTTGCGCCGCGCCAGACGAACAAGGGCCGCAGCCTATGTTGCGGCTATTCGGAGTAGGGCGGCCGGAATCGCCGGACGTCGGGGCTTCGGAAGGGCGGGACTGCGGGGTTCCGCGACGGCGCACCGATCGGCCAATCGGGCCGGTCGTTCGGAGGAGGCCGGGGGTCGTAACCCCCTGCGAAAGATAGGTGGGCCCCCTCCACGTGGGGGCCGTAGTTTCGAGACAAAGGGGGGCAACGCCCCCCGTTTTCCACTCTGCCGAAACGGCCGAGCTGCCGGCCACACGGACTGCGCCCGTGCCAGGCCAACCGGCCACGCCGGGCCGGACAGCTGGCACCGGGCCGGGCCACCCGCGTCAGGCCTGACCCCCGCGCCAGGCCAGGCCAGGCCGCGCCGGACGGGTCAGCCCACTTCCAAGTGGGCCAGACCCAGACCCGGGTCGGGTCGAATTGGTTTGGGCCTCCCCAAGGGGGTTTTGGGCCAGGTCGGTCTCGTCCCAAACCCCCCTAAAATCGGACAGATTCGTTCAAACGCCCGTAACTTGGGCTAAGGTCCTTCGATCGACACACCGTCAGTTGCGATGAGATCCATGGATCGAGACGGTCGGTTTGGTATATTACACTCAAGGTTTCGAAGAACTTTGGGTATTTCCGGGTTGGTTCGAACACAAAACCAATCGGGCCTTCGGAGCAGAAACACTTATAACTTGAGCTCCGGACTTCCGATTGACGTGTCGTCGACTTTGATGGATTCCTCTTAGTGACACGGTTCTTTTGTCTTACTCCTCTTGAGGTTTGGATGCAGTTGGAGTATGGTTGGGTCGGTGTTGACTTAAAAACCAACCGGGCCCCTGGGATGAAAAGGCCAATAACTCTGAGACCGGGAGTCCAATTGATGCGTCGTCTGTCGCATTGAGTTCCTATTAACAAGACAGAACATTGGGATACATCAACTCTGGACTTCGTGTCAGTTGATTTATTGACCCCCGTGGCTCATGGAGCAGACCCTCCCAGAATCGAGCTTGCTATGTGCGGGAAAGCTAGAGCTGGCTGCGACTGCCATGACGTTGACAACCGTACTGAAATCCTCTGTGGGTTCGACAGCGATGACTTCTGTTCTTGTATCTTATGTGGGTCTGGTAGTACATGACTACTATTCTTGTATCCTACGTTGGTCCAGCAGTATTTGACTCTGTACTTGTATCCTACGTGGGTCCGGTAGAGTGGCTGGTCTTGTATCCTTTGTGGGTCCGACAGCTTAGCTGGTCTTGTATCCTATGTGGGTCCGATAGCTTAGATGAATCAGTGGCTACATCTGATCATCTCAATCACCTTGTGAAGAGTATACCAGTGTGAGCTGAGTCTTGACTTTCAATCATTATCTTTGTTATGATTTTTTTGCTATACTGTGTGGATGGGGTTGTGTTATCCTGTGTCGATTTGATTGTGCTATCCTGTGTGGACTATAACAAACTTGGGCTCGGATGTTGGAGCCTAACTGCAATTGATGACTTAGGTATATGTATGGGCATATACCTAGGTAGAGTTGGTTGTTACTTCGTGATTGTATCATTCCGTTGTGGATTATCCTTCATGGATTCTGGGATACCTTCGGGGGTCTTGGGGTCCCTACTGAGTAGCGTATACTCACCCCTGCACGGTCTATGCCCACATTACATTGTGTTGGATACAGACGACAGACAACGCTGATCGAGGTATGATGTCGTGGAGTTGGACGGTACCTGGAGGTGAATCACTGGACGAAACCTACACGGAGTAGACGGTTGGAGTCGAGGAGTGGAGAAGACTATCTATACCCACCCTTCAGTTGGGATTTCCAAAGGATGGCTCTGTGTTGCTACTTTACTTTTCAGTTGATGTACTTTCATTTCAGTTGTACTTTAATTTTAGTTGGGTTAGTATTCTGGCCCATTTACTTTCCAGTACTTACAGTTGTACCCAGTTTACTTAGTGTTTAATTCAGCTTTCTTACTCTGTGGTGTTTATTTACTTTGTAAAGGCAATTCCTTACCTTCTTATCAAGATTAACTCCTTTGGTTCTAGTCACCAGCCCCTGGCCTATGGAAGGCGGGCTTGGGGTAGTCACGGCACGGGCCCTAAGGACGGGTCGTGAAAAATTGGAATTAGAGGATTTCGGTTCTACCGCAGAACTCAGGACTCTGATCTTTTTCTATGTGAAACAATAGTGTTAAGGGTATTTGAGTATGGTTATCAGTTCAGGGAGTCCAGTGTTGGTGTGGCGGCTGACGTATCCATACACTAGGACCCTGACTTCTGATTTCCGACTCAATGCACGAAAACATTGATTGTGAGTGTGTTTCAATGTTTTCTTTGTGATTACTTGTGTCTTCTCACCTGGTATACTGTATTGATCGGGGCACACCTGTCTCTTTCCAGGATGGCCCCATGACGACATCAATTTAGGGGTTCCGAACTTTTTGCGAGACGACGGCCCACCGAGCGATGACGCCTCGGTACAGGGCCCTATTACAGCAGACGCACCAGTAGTACCTCTACCCGCCGAGCCACCGATGCCACCAGCCCCATCCGTTGAGAGTGCATGTCGCCTTAGTGCACTGAACGAGTTTCAACGTCAGAGACCGCCCAGGTTCCGCGGGGAGATGGACCCTCAGGCAGACAAGGATTGACTGGAGGCTGTTGTATGAGTTTTCAGGTCAGTGGGGACACCAGCTGACCTCATGGTGATCCTTGCTGCGAGTCTCTTGCACGCGGAAACAGGAAGATGGTGGGGCCTGATGCTCTAGGTGCAGGACAAGGCATCTCTCCTTTGGTCGGACCTCGGGAGCCTCTATCACTCGGAGTTCATCCTAGCCACCCTTCGTGTAGTGCGCATTCAGAAGCTACTATAGCTACGGCAGGGCAGCATGATGGTATCCCAGTACTCGGCGAGATTTACCGATCTCTCACACTATTCCACGGACATGGTACGGGACCCATTCTTCCGGGCCCAGACCTTCGAGCAGAGACTGAGGGATGAGATCAGGGCATGGATGATCTCCCTCAGCAGTCCGACGCAGGTAGGAGTACTAGAGTGATCCCTTCTTGTAGTGAGCTTTCTTGCTGAGCCTACACCGGCAGGGAGACCTACCACAGGGTGGCACGTAGCAGAGTCTTTTGCAGCTGGAAGTCGACGGATGTCACATGGGTCCAAGCGGACCAGACCTTCAGGTGGACGACCTCAGGATTCTAGCTCAGAAGTGTGGGGCACATGACGCGGAGCCAGTATTACGAGGAGAAGACAGTGCTATACATGCGGCGGGCATGGCCACATGGCTCCTGGCTACCCGACCCGCCATGCAGTGGAGGAGCAGACGGTTGAGGGACCACCCAGGCAGAGGCAGTGGTTCGACTGTGGTGGTCCGCAGGGAGCAGGCGGACGAGGCAGAGGAGCTGTCCGAGCAGCAGGTGGTGGGCGATGCATTGAGGCTCTACCACCACCACCACCAGAAGGTCCACCCCGACCACAGGGATCTGGAAGATAGAGGCAGGCTCAGCTTCAGGAAGTAGAGGCCTACGACCACGGCACACCAGAGATGATTCGAGGTACTATCTGTGTCTACTCCACCCTTGCTATAGTTCTTATCGACACAGCAGCGAGTCATTATTTCATTGCTGCTACCCTTTTTCGGAGCTTGGAGATTCCAACAGAGCCGTTGGCTCGATCCTTACGGCTAGAGACTCCTACGGGAGGAGACTCGATGATTACGCATTGGTGCCGGCAGCGTGAGCTTACTCTAGGAGGTGAGAGCTTCGGCTGGGATCTTCTTGTAGCGGCGTCGAGGCATTACGACGTCATGTTGGGCATGGATTGGTTATCTATATTCCATGCTCAGATCGACTGTATTAGGCGCAAGGTGCGGTGTGTTCGCACTGATGGGAGCAGGTTCATCTTCACCAACGAGAAAGGAGACTTTGCAGCATATGATGGACTCATGCAGAGGAGAGGACATCTGATTACTCATCATTTGGCTAGCCTCATCCTAGGAGTAGTTGACGTGCAGAGTCCTAGTTTTCCTGTAGTGGTGGATCAGTTTGCGGACGTTTTCCCTGACGACGTTCCAGGACTACCTCCTCACAGAGAGGTAGACTTTTATATTAACATGTACCCCTGGACAGCCCCGATATCTACACCAGCATATCATATGGCTCCCGGTGAGCTTCCAGAGCTACGGGTATAGCTGGAGGACTTCCAGGGCAAGGGATTCATTCGACCCAGTGTTTCACCCTGGGCTTCCCCGATTTTCATCGCCAAGAAGGCGGACGGGAGCTTGTGAATGTGTGTCGATAACCGTCGCCGGAACCTGGTGACTGTGAAGAACAAGTATCCACTTCTGAGGATTGATGACATTTTTGATCAGCTCGAGGGAGCACGGTGCTTCTCGAAGATAGACCTCAGGTCAGGATATCATCAGCTCAGAGTTCGGGATGAGGACGTGCAGAAGACGGCCTTCAGATTTCGGTATGGCCATTATGAGTTCTTGGTTATGCCTTTCGGAATAACCGACTCTCCAGCAGTGTTCATGAGTCTCATGAACATGATATTTCAACCTTACCTCAATCGATTTGTCATAGTCTTCATCGACGACATATTGATATACTTGACCACTATGGAGGAGCACACCTACCACTTGCGGGTTGTACTGGACACACTCCGATAGCACCAGATTTATGGTAAGCTCTCGAAGTGTCAGTTCTGGATACGTGAGGTCCACTTCTTGTGACACGTCATATCTGAGGTGGGAGTTTCAGTGGATCCTGTGAAGATCAAGCAAGTGCTAGCTTGGGAGCCACCCAGGAGCATGACGGAGGTACGGAGTTTCCTAGGTTTGGCTCGGTACTATCGGAGATTCGTGCCAGACTTCTCCAGAGTTGCAGCACCGCTTTTATCATTGAAAAATAAGGGGAAACCATTCGTGTGGTCAGATAGATGTCAGCAGAGCTTCCAGGAGCTGAGACAAAGATTGACCAGCGCACCCATCTTGAGGCTACCAGTGGAGGGAGTAGGGTACGTAGTCTACTGCGATGCATCAGGGAAAGGACTCAGATGTGTTCTGATGCAGGATTAGGTAGTGATCTCCTATGGATAATGACAGTTGAAGCAGCATGAGAAGAACTACGCTACCCATGACCTGGAGTTAGCAGCAGTGGTCTTCGCTCTAAAGATGTGGAGACACTATCTGATGGGCCAGCGCTTTAGAGTTTAATCTGACCACTAGAGTCTTAGGTACATCATCTCGTAGAAGGACCTGAACCTGATATAGAAGAAATGGCTCGAGTTCCTCCAGGACTATGACTTGAGATAATCTATACTTCTGGAAAGGGGAACGTAGTAGCTGATGCTCTCAGCAGGAGGATAAGCATTTAGCTACTTGGAGAGGCGACAGAGCAGTTAGCCACTTTTCAGATATCCTTCGTGGATAGAGACAGAGTAGCCTTTCTACAGTCACTCACAGTCACTCCTCTACTACTTCAGCAGGTCAGAGAGGCACAACAAGGGGACGTTGACTATGAGACTCGGCATGCACTGATATCCTCAGGACAAGAACCTGATGGATTCTCTATAGGAGGAGATCAGGTCATACTTTTTAGAGGCCATACCATGGTACCAGCTGCATTACATAAGGAGAAGCTAATAGAGTTTCACACTTCCCCTTTAGCGGTACATCCAGGAGTGGCGAATTTGTACCAGGATCTCAGACGACAGCACTGGTGGCCAGGGATGAAGAAGGATGAGTTAGAGTTCATTTCTCGATGCCTCAACTTCCAGCAGGTGAACGCAGAGCACCAGGTACCAGTAGGCTTCGTACAGCCTTTGGAGGTCCCAGAGTGGAA
The DNA here is from genome assembly GCA_963277665.1 of Viscum album. Lineage (NCBI taxonomy): Eukaryota > Viridiplantae > Streptophyta > Magnoliopsida > Santalales > Viscaceae > Viscum > Viscum album. The sequence continues at coordinate 1,916,001,680 of OY728122.1, forward strand.
GTGGGACAGTATTTATAGGGATTTCGTGACTGGACTTCCACGTACATCTTGAGGTCACGACTCCATTTGGGTGATTGTCAACCAACTCACCAAGTCGGCCCACTTCTTACCCATCAGAGAGCAGGGCTCAGTGGAGATCTTGGAACGCCTCTATGTTCGAGATATTGTACAGCTTCATGGTCTTTCATCCTCTATTGTATCTGATCGAGAAGCTCTCTTTACTTCTTGTCTTTGGAAGGGGTTGTAGGAGACATTCACGACGCAGCTACGTCTGAGCACTGCCTTTCACCCTCAGACGGATGGTCAGACGGAGAGGACCATTCAGACTCTCGAGTAAATGCACCGTGCATGTTTCCTCGACTTTGGTCGCAGCTGAGAGGATCACCTAACCTTGGTGGAGTTTGCGTACAATAACAGCTACCACTCCACCATCGGGATGGCACCATACGAGGAATTGTACGGCCGACCTTGCATATCGCCTATGTACTGGATAGACCCTGGGGAGTCAGCACTTGTGGGACCAGAGAGGGTCCAGGCCATGACAGAGAAGGTCGAGGTCATTCAGGAGTGGATGAGGATAGCTCAGAGGGGACAGAAGTCTTATGCTGACAGGAGGCGGAGACCACCAGAGTTATAGGATGGCGACCACGTTTTCTTGCGGGTCTCACCTCGACGTGGATTATGGAGATTTGGTCATGGTAGAAAGCTATCTCTGTGCTTCATCGGACCTTTTCAGGTTCTCATCAGGATAGGCAAGGTGGATTATCACCTGGCACTTCCACCTCAGTTGCACAGGGTGCACGATGTCTTTCACGTATCTCAGCTGAGGAGATACGTGCACGACCCGATGTATATCATCAACCATGGGGAGCTGGACATTGATGATGGGGTGACTTTTGTGGAGGTCCCGGTGGAGATCGAGGATCGACAGGAGCATGTCCTATGTGGATGGTCGATTCCTCAAGTGCACATCAAGTGGCAGCACGGGAACCTCCATGACAATACTAGGGAGTAGGAGGCTCGGATGAATGCTCAGTACCCTCATTTGTTTCACTAGTTTGTGATGTATCATTACGGGGACGTAAATACCGGAGTTGGGAGTAATCTAAAGTCCTGTGAATTTAAAGGAAATTTTTTTCTTAATTTATTTTGGATTTTACGAGTATGCAGTTTTTGATGGCACCTGATTCTGAGGCCCGGTGTGCGCGGAATCAATTTCTGAAGTTTAGCTCGGGTACGTTCAGTGAACGAACGAGCGGGTTTTCTAACTTTTGAACCAGTGATCAGAATCAAATTCTGGGGGCACCGATGAAACCGCAGCGCCGGTTTTTTCTTAAGAAGATCATTTCTAGTGTTTCATTTTCTCGAGAGGAGTTTCTAAAAAAGGGGGAATTAATTGAAGTGAAAAATAAAATTGTGAGACAATTTTATTTTATTTCATTTGAGTAGTTTAATACTAAGGATAGAAGTTGGTTGGAACTAACCACCCATGTGAGGTTAAAGTTGAGGTGGGGCCCACACGAACCTAACCAATTCAATTTCACTAAACCCCCTCTTTTTTGTTGGAAACCCCCCATAAGTTTATGACTTTCTCTCTTCTCTATTAATGAATGCCAACACAACCTATTCAATTAATTAAAATAATTAATTAATTGAATTAGATAATTTTTGAATTTTAAATGTTGGCATGTGTGAATAAAATAAGACAAAGCCTTATTTTATTTTTTTGGTTGTTTTGTTGTGTGGAGTCTGGGGAGAAAATAACCAAAGTATCGAAGATCTTCTTCTTCCTCGTTGAAGAACGCGAAGAACGCCAGAGCACCAAGGATGGATCGACATGTCGTTCTTCTCCTCTCTGCAGCCGGGGTGGGATGTCATCAACCTTAGACATACGCCGACGTCGTCATCCCTGACACCGTCTTTGACATCGTTGTTGAGGTAGGGAATTGTTTTACATTCAAGATTAATTTACGATCTTCCATGACATTTATTAAGCTTCCTGTTATCAAGATAACGGGAGGAGGTCAGACCGCATGAACATGGCCAAAGCTCCTCCCCATGGTTGTTAATTATTTTCTATGGTTTGGAATGGAGTCAGAACAGTGTAGTCGCACCGCGCGGGAACAAGGGAATCGCGGCCGGAGCGGGCCACCGTGAAGAAGCGTGGCGCCATCGTGTGGCGCAGAAACTGAAGAACCCGCAGCCAAGGTCGGGTCGTGGTGTATGGGCGTGGTGCCATCATGCCATGCCGGATAGACAAGGGCCACGGCCTAAGCGGCGGCTGTGCAGGTGAGGCCGGACGGAATCGCCGGCCCCCAGCGTTTCGGAAGGGCGTGACTGCGGGGTCCCGCGGCGGCGGCACCGGCCGACCAACCGTGTCGTCCGTTCGAAGGAGGCCAAGGGTCGTAACCCCTGATGGTAGACAGGTATGCCCCCTTCACATGGGGGGCCACCGTATCGAGGCATGGAGGGTAGCTCCCCCCATTTTCCGCTTGACTAAAACGGCCGAGCTGCTGGCCACGTGGGTCGCGCCGGCGCCGGGCCGGGCCACACGCGTAGGGCCGGATCCTCAAGCTGGCTGGACCGGGCCACGCCGGTAGGGCCGGGCCATGCCCAAGTGGGCCGGAACCAGACTCGGGTCGGGCCGACCCAGTGGGTTTTGGGCCGGGTCGGTCCGGGCCCAAACCCCCCTAAAATCTGACAGATTCGTTCAAACGCCCGTAACTTGGGATACGGACCTATGATCGATGAACTGTTAATTGGTATGCGATCCTTGGATCGTGATGGTCATTTAGGTATATTACACTCAAGGTTTTGGAGAACTTTGGGAACATCCTGGTTGGTTCGAACACAAAACCAATCCGGCCTTCGGAGCGGAAACGCTTATAACGTGACCTCCGGACATCCGATTGATGTGTCGTTGAATTTTTTGGATTCCTGTTCATGATACAGTTATTTTGGCTTACTCTGCTCGAGGTTTGGACGTAGTTGGAGTATGGTCAGGTTGGTTTTGAAATAAAAACCAACAGGGCCCCTCATACGAAAAATCCAATAACTCTCAGACCGGGCATCTGATTGACGCGCCGTCAGTCACATTGAGATCCTATTAATGAGAAGGATATTTGGGATAATCAACTCCACAATTCGTGTTAGTTGATGTATCGACCTCCTTGGCTCATGGAGCGGACCCTCCCAGAATCGAGCTGGCTGTGTACGGGAACCCTAGAGCTGGCTGCGACTGCGATGACGACGACGACCGTACTGAAATCATCTATGGGTTCGATAGTGATAACTATTGTTCTTTTATCCTATGTGGGTCCGGCATTACGTGACTACTGTTCTTCTATCCTATGTGGGTCCGGTAGTGTTTGACTCTGTACTTGTATCCTATGTGGGTCTAGTAGAGTGGCTTGTCTTGTATCCTTTGTGGATCTGACAGCTTAGATGGTCATGTATCCTATGTGGGTCTGACAGCTTAGATGAATCAGTGGCTACATCTGATCATCTCAATCACCTTACGAAGAGTATACATGTGTGGGCTGAGTCTTGACATTCAATCATTATCTTCAATATGATTGTTTTTCTATCCATTGTGGATTGGGTTGTGTTATCCTATGTGGATTTGATTGTGCTATCCTGTGTGGACTATAACGAACTTGGGCTCAGATGTTGGAGCCGAACTGGAATTGATGACTTAGGTATATGTATGGGCATATACATAATTAGAGTTGGTATTTACTTCGTGATTGTATCTTTCCTTTATGAATTTTCCTTCGTGGATTCCGGGAGACCTTCGGGGGTCTCGGGGTCCCTACTAAGTAGCGTATACTCACCCCTGTACGGGCTATGCCCGCACTACGTTGTGTTGGATGCAGACGACAGACAATTCTGATCATGGTAGGAGCTTTTGGATTGGGGCGGTACCTAGAGGTGGATCACTGGATGAGACATACATAGAGCGGACGACTGGAGCCGAGGAGCAGAGGAGACTATCTGTACCCACCCTTCAGGTGGAATTTCAAGAGGACAGATCGGTGTTGCTGCTTAACTTTTTAGTTGATGTACTTTCCTTTTAGTTGTACTTTACTTTTAGTTGGGTTTTTATTCTGGCTCATTTACTTTCCAGCACTTACAGTTGTAGCCATTTTACGTAGTGTTTACTTCAGCTTTCTTACTCTGTGGTGTTTTTTTATTTTGTAAAGGCAATGCCTTCCCTTTTTATCGGGATTTATGCCTTTGGTGCTAGTCACCAGCCCCTGGCCTGTGGAAGTCGGGCTTGGGGTACTCATGACATGGGCCTCAAGGACGGGTCGTGAGAATCCATTTCATATCGCACGATTTGTGCATGATTAGTAGTAACTATGCACCCAAACTATTCTTTCCTAGTGTAGGTGTGAACGGATTGAAGAAACCATGTAAGGGGGGAGGAAAAATCATGATGGATTTGATAGAGACACCACGCATGATCAGCTCATGGTTTTTCAAAACGTGTGGGATCCCCATGTAACTATGCGGCCCTTCCCAACTCTTAGATAGAAGTTGGTTCATGGTTAGTGCATGGTTTGGCCAAATTTTCATCAAAAACATGAACTCCTTTGAAATTATGTTTTTACCATTTTTACCTCTTGGGATTTAAGGGTTCTAACACAATATTTTCCTCCATTGTTCCTCCATACACCATACAAAAAAACCAAATCTCCCATGATTTCTCAAGGGTTGGTCTCCCTTTTCTCTAATCCATTTGGAGAACCATTATGTATGTATCCAATATATGAGTTATTATAATACTCCGCTTTGATCCTTTTTATAAATTAGTTCTTGTGTAATTTTTCTTCTCCTTTTTAGTCCCTGTAACCCTCTTTTCTAGTGGATATTAGGTTTGGGATTCAAAGGGTGTTCAGTTCTGAACCAAATTCTATGGTTAAAGGAGCATTCATATTTGGATTCGAGGTAGGTGATCATAAAGTTATATCCCACAGTCTTGTAGTTGGTTTATGCATATGTAATTGTGTTATTGGGTTCTTCTTGTTGTGATTTTTATTACTATAGTAAGGAATGATATTTTTGTGGCTTAAATAATGAATTGAACCCCTGATGATCGTTGTGGGATGAATTGAGGATATCTAGACTATGAAAAAGGGAAACCCATCGGGGTTTCGCACTTGTGGAAATGGTTTTGGGTGAGTCGATGTGAATTTTAATTCACTATGTGATTAAACTTATAATAGTGATGTTTAACATGTCAACACAGATTTATTGAATAAAATCAATTATATTTATTTTTCTTTTTATAAAATGATTAATGAAATGAAATTTTTATAATTGTGTTTAATTGATAACAAGGAATAATGAGGTGTTAGTGTAATTACCATGGTTTGTGGGAGGGGGAACAACGAAAAAAAGGAATATCTATGATGCCTATAAGTTCTCGAGGAGATTCAAACATGAGACCCCCCACGATAACCCTAAAAGATATAACGACTAGGATATGTCCCTATAGGAAAGGTGGAATTTGGTATAATTTTAATGGGTTAATGAGTCAAGAGTATTAAATGATAAATGTGTTATTGGGATAAGGCATGAAGATGATTTATTTGTTGATTGAACTAAGAATGATAAGTGGTATGTTTATTCAATTAGTGTGATTATTGATTTGGTATATGTGCTGAATGATCAAATAAACATGTTCACATGTCTTGGTGGTATATAGGGTAATGAATTTAGGTTCTATACCCATAGGTTGGGTTGGACTGAGGCTCTAAACCCCACCATTATAATGCATGATTTGGGGAATCTGTCTAAGGCTCTTTTCCCCTAATGGTTTTATTGGATTAGACAACCTAGATTGAGGCTTCAAGGTACATGTGATTTAATTGATTGGGAAATGGTCTTCCTAGTGAGATATGAAACTTCACTTATCCTCTTATTCACTGTAGTTTTTTGGTATAATTTTTTTGATCCAAATGAATTTCTTAACCCAAAGAGTAAATTTTGTAAATGGTTTAAGTAAATATTGTTAACTAATTGCACCCAGTTTATCTTTTGTTTATCTTGTTATTCTTTTAGTACATGAAATAACTATTTGTTTAGATCGTATATTTTGTATGAATGGTTGGTGATGACCTACTGAGTTTTACTCACATCTTACTTAGCACGCCATTGGTTACCACATCAGATTTCATGGATTCATGTTAGCATAAGGGTAAAGGCACTATTATAGTTTTTTTATTTGGGAGTGGTAAGTGCATGGATGAGGGAGCCAATCTTGGGGTTCGGGCCTATTTTTGGGATTCTTCTAATTTTATTTATTTTGGTTTTTACTTATAATTGGAACTGTATGACATGGAATATAATATTTACATTTGGATATTAGATTGTAACTATTTTTGGGAAGTGTTTTTTCATGCATGTTTATTTTGTTATTGTTTTTGTTTCCCTTATTTTTTATTTTAGCTTTTGTGGATTACTCTAATAAATTGGTTATTTTCTCCCCATGATATCTATTAGACCATAAATACTAGTTGAAATCCTTTTACATACATGGCGGTGTGCCTGAGATCATGTGGTGACCCGTCTCAATGAACTGGTTTAGTGGCCTCTAGGTTGGGGAAACTACAATGTAATATTATAGAGGTTTTTTTGTGGCATACTATTTGGGAATGGTAGATTAGAGTATAGAAAGTTTTAGGACATGGAAATGAGATCCTTCCTGGAAGAATTTATCAAACGTATAGGGGAAAACACATGTAACACAAGGTGCGATTGTTTTTCTTGATGTGTGTTGATTATAGTTAAACCACATTTCACCATTTGGTGATAAAATTGTTATGTGATGATATAATTTTAGGAAATTTTTATCATGGAAAAAATTTCATATGGTTTTTCATACATGCATACTTTTAGGCACCAAAGTATATAGATGGTGCATGTCAAAGTTGGTATACACAGGGAGGATATTTGGAACATGAAGGGTAAAATGAATATAATTTTATTTATAAAAAATTTAATTAAAGTGGTGTCTAATAAGGAAAAAAATGAGTAAATAGAAGGAATGTGAAAATATTCCTAAATTATAGTGCCTAATGGTGGAAATAAAAGGATTACAAATTTGTTTGTAATAGGTTATAAATATAGAAAGGTTCCTTAAAAAAATATTTTCATTGTGAATGTAAAAAAAGTTCATAGGGATGCTTAATGAAAGGAATTGTGGTTATGTGAGTTAGTTTTCCCCATATTGACCATGTCCTAGGGTAAGGACGTCTGACGGTAGTGATAGAGGTGTGGCTATATATATTGGGTTGGTGTATATGGAATAGGATTTTATGTCTACTAGAGAACATTACTTTTGAAAAAATGTGGATGTTTTGTGTTTTTTGTTATGAGATGTGTGTTTGGAATTGTAGAGAAATCCCACTATAAATACATGTGTTAGTTGGGTTATATGAGGATATCACTGATATTTCTCCTCTAGAACTGGAGAATGAAACCCCTATGATCCTAGGTATTAGAGAAGAAAATAAGTTTCATTAGAACATCTACCATTTTAAACAGATTATGGAGCCTGACCCATGGCTGTTTTTGCAGAGCATGTTTGGTCTGACTAGAGATTTATAACTAATACACCCTGTGACTTTTTTTAGAGAGAGTGGACCCAAGGAAGAATAGTTCTGGATAGATTCCATCCAGATGAATTTAGATCACTTTGATACTCACCCTTAGAATACAGTCATGTTTCCTTATTATATTTTGTGAGGACCGACGAAGGACTATCGAGATATTTTGGTTCAATCTCAGTAGGATGATGGTATGTTATTGAATGACTTCCAAGATGTTTTCTCGAAGTTTTCGTTCCATATTAACTAAAACAAAATAAGGATATATAATTTAGGAGGTTATCCCAGGGGACTATGTCAAAGATGGATTATGTTGGCCACTTCACTGACTTATGATGCATTGTACTACAATTAGAAGGGGTTGAGGCCGCTAGGGATAAATGTTTATAGTATGGACATAGAAATGAGATCATATCCAAGGTGATTATGTTTATTATAAATAGTTATAATGAGGTGGTGGATAAGAAAATTATTTCAAAAGGGAACATACAGGAGAATCCTCGTTCTGTGAATGTGGTTCTCGTTATAAGTTCTAGTGGTGAGATTTCTAATGGTTGGTAGAGTCTTTCTGAGAGACATCACCAAGGGGCGGTGTTCATAGTAGTAAGATTAGAGGACCATCCTCTCAGGGTGGCGACCTTTTTATTACTGCAGTGGGCTAGAGAACATGGAGGTTAGTACCCCCGACCACCAGTCGAGTGTTGAGCGTGAGGAGGGTTGGGCATGTATAGAGGTTTTGCAGGAATCCTTGACTATTGGTGGTTTATAGAGGACCAAGGCTAGTTCAGATTGTAATAAGGGGGTTTGTTACCCCATATCAGGTAGGTAGTTGTAACTTGACTGGTTGCACCAAACGTGGTAGTATACATGGTACTCTAGTATTAGAGTGTCAATATCAATCAGGTAGTGCAGTACTAGAAACTAATAAAGGAGCCTAGGGTAGAGGGTAAGGTCATCTTCATTCAGTCTATCCATCATCTGTAGGTGGTGAGGTTAGACTATTGATTGTTTGAGGTATGATATTTATAGCTTCCACCCATTATATTTTTTTGGTTTGACACTGGTACCTCACATTATTCTATAACTACTTAGTTTGTGAGTATGTTGGGACTAATAGTGGAACATATGTGTGGGGCCTGGTAGATCGATACTCCATTGTTAGTATGAGAAAATATCTATAACTTTAAGTGGTGTTCTCTTGAAGATGGTGGGTTCTATTTTTTGTGGGGCTTGTTTATGCTGGATATTTCATTTTTTTTATCTAATACAGGGTATGGATTGTCTATTTTTGTAATATGATAATATTAATTGTTACCTTTATAGGGTAATGTTAATTTCCATTGAGGGGAATACTTATGTTCTCCATGGGAAATGGGATATCCTAGCAAGCCATGCAGGTCTAGTCTCTTTGGAGTTGGGTAAACTCGTAGTCCATGTGGCCTTTATTAAGCTTGATGCTTTTGGATAAGATAAGGGTATCTTTGCTCCTATAGTGGATTAGTTTTATGATGTGTTTCATGAGGAAATGTTGAGTCTACTACCCAAGAGAGACGTTGAGTTCTCGATAGAGTTGTTTTCGGGAGAAGAACCAGTTTCGATTATTCCTTATAGAATAGCACTAACAGAACTCCAAGATCATAAACCTTATTCATGGTAATTAGATATCAAAGGGTTAATTCATCTAATCACATCACCATGGGTATCTACTATTCTGTTTACCGAAATGGCTGACAGATCTTTGTGGTTGTCTGTCAATTATAGGAAGCTGAATCAGATGGTCGTTAATAATAAATACCCTCTTCCTCCAATTGACGATCTTTTTTACCAGCTGAGGGGTGCTTCTATGACCTCCAAGATTGACATGAGTTCAGGGTATCATCAGCTGAGGGAGATAATTTTTGATATATAATGAACTACATTCTAGAGTAGGTATGGATTATATGATTTTTTTCATGTCATTCGGGATTTCCAATACACTAGTAGTATTTATGGCTTTCATGAACCAAATATTCCACCTGTACTTGGGTAAGTATATAGTACAATTTATTGATGAAATATTTGTGTACTTCAAGACTTATGAAGTTCATGCCAAACGTATTTACATCATACTATCTAAACTAATATATTGTGGGATATATGCCCAGAATTTCTAATTTCATTTAAATATTGATGGTGTTTATTTAATGGGTGACATAATCTCTGAAGAAGGTGTGCCTATGGACCTAGAGAAAGTGAAACATATTGTATCATGGGAGTATCCTAATAATGTTTTTTATGTTCTCTGTTTTCTAGTTTTAAGGGGCTATTACCAAAGGTTCCTAAATAAATTTATTATCTAGAAGCACCACTATAAGAATTTACCATGAAGGGCATAAATTTTGAATGGTATGAAGCATCTGATAATGATTTCTAGGTGTTAAATAAGTTATAGACTGCTTCACTAATTCTGATCTTACCCAATCGAGGTCTGGATTATATCTTGTTTTATAACACATATCGTGTTGGGTTTGGGGAGTTATTTATATAGGATGATTGGATATTGGCATATGGTTGTGAATGTTGAGGCCTCTTGAAATTAATTACCCAGAGGATGATCTCAAATTGGCCATATTGGTAATTACTTTAAATTATTTATGGAATTACATGATAGAAGAATGGTTTACTATGTATATTGATCATAAAAATGAAGTACATGTTCTCTTAGCATGACATGATTTTTCATTATAGAAGATGGGTTGAGTACATATAGTACTTCGATTTACAATTGCTCTACATGGCAAGAAATGGAAAAATTTATAATCATTGAGTCAAAATACTCAAAATCATGTGGTTCTGAAATCCAATTCCATGTGGAGGATTATGGAGTTAGTTACAAATATGCATCTAGAGGTACCAGATGTGTTAGGATAGATGACCCTTGCATCATTGACAGTATATTCCACCCATCTGAGATGGATCAATTAAAGGAAGTATGAGGATTTGGAGTATTTGTCCATGAGGTAAATTCTTGAATATGGGGATTCACCTTCCTATTGTATTTTTAGGGATGATGAGATTGTTTATGTTTGTGGTCGTTTTTTGTTTCTGCATGAATGTAGGAAGAGTTCATGCATGAGTTTCATAAATCTAAGTGGTTGGTGCATCCTTGTTTGACAAAAATTATTCTAGGTATTCATATGTATTTTCGGTGGGTATGATGAAGAAATAGGTTGTAGTTTTTGTGGCATGATGATACACCTATTTGTAGGTAAAGGTCAAGAATTATCAACCAGGTGTTTTGTTAAATTCTATTCCCATTCTAAATAATAAATGAGATGACATGGAATCAGACATTGTGGTGGGAATTTTGAGGATGCCAGAGAAGAATGATTCAATCTGGGTAGTTTTGGATCAGATGACCGTGATGGAATATTTCTTATCAATCCCAGAGACCTTCATTGTTGACTAGTTGAGAGATTTATACATTTGGGATATTTTTTCATGGGGTTCTATAGACTATTGCATCATATTGTGATTTGTGTTTTACCTCATCCTTCTAGATTGTGTTGTAGAAGGCTCTTGGAACCTATGTTTTTTTTTGTACAAATTTCAATCCGCAGATGGATAGGAAATTAGAACATACAATTTAGGTGATAGAGGGAATTTTGATAGAAGTTGTCCTAGATTATTATGTACCTTGAGATAATAAATTTTATCTTTTTGATATCTCTTAGAAACATAGTTACTAGGAGATGATTCAGATGGAACCATATGAGGATCTATATAGAGTATGACGTATATCATTATTTAGTTGGACGGATAAAGGGGAATTATAGTTATTAGGGATGAGTCTCATGCAAGAGAATTTGAAAAAAGTTTAGTTGATTCAAAATTGCATAGATATAGGTCATAGTTTGAAGAAGTCATATGGTGATTAGTATTTATGACCTATTAAAGTTATCGTGGGTGATCATCTATTTCTTAGGATGTCTCCAATGTTGGGTCACCATCAGATTTAGAAATAGGTTATGTTGGCACCTAGGAATGTGGGTCCATTTGAGATTGTTCAGGGGATCAAACAGATTCTATTCCAATTGGATCTTACATAGTAGTATTGTGAAATGAATAATTCTTTTCATGTGTCTCAGATTCGAATGTATCACCCTGACCAATATCATGTGATTTATGTTGATGATGTTGATCTTGAGACTGATTCATCTGTCGAGAAGTATTAATTCGTATTATGGATCATAGTGATAAAATACTGCGAGGAAATATTGTGATGTTGGTTCGACTGATATGGAATCATGGTATGGTTATGGAAGAAATGTGGGAGATGGACACGGATATACAGGCCCAATAGACTGGTCTCTTTTCCTTGGAAGCTCAGTGATCCTTGGGAGTGGGACTCGAGGATGAACCATTATAATGTGGGGAGGTTGTAATATCCCATTCATAATAGGGGTAAATTCGAGTTTATGTTTTTTATTTAATCCCTTAATGTTGAATAATGATATGATTTCTTATTTTATGTGGAAGATCTAGGGTGTTTTGGGGGTTCGAGACATGAAATAAAGGACAACGGTGACATACTGTTAATGTCGCATGGTTGGAACATAGTTTGTGGTAACCATGTCCCCTAATAGTGCATTCTAGGAGGAGGGGTGCACAGTTTTATGAAACTATGAAAGGGGGAGGGACATACCATGTTGGCTTGGAAAGCTCCATCCAGCATGGTTAGTGCATGGTTTGATAAACCCTGTAGGACCCCCAGGTAATTGTATGGTCTAATCCCACTCATCGATTGAGGTTGGTGCATGGTTGTTATATGTTATGGCCAACCGTGTTGCCAAACTGTGTGCCCATTTAAAATTGTGTTTTACCATTCTTCCCTCTTTTGAATAAAGTGTTCTAACTTGGGATTTTCCTCTAATATTCCTTTTACAACCCTAGGGACAAACCATGTTTCCCTATATATCCTAAGGGTATATCTCCTACTTTTCTAATCTATTTGGTTTATTGTTGGCTGCAGATCAATTCTCTGGTTGAGTATGACACTCATCTTTGATCATTTTATCTGGATTAGAAATTTTTTAATTGTTCTTATCCATCTGAATACTTAAAAAAATTTCTAGTGGATTTTCTGATTAGTATTTAAAGGATTTTTGAATCCGAATATAATTCTAAGGTTAAGAGAGTGTTCATCTTTAGAATTGAGGTAGGTTCTCTACTAGTAATATCCCTTAGTCTTGGTGTTGGTTTAAGAATATATAATTGATTTATTGGTTTCTTCTTGTTATTATTTTTATTCCCATAGTAATAAATGATAAATTGGTGGGTTATATGATAAAATAAGAACCACATGATTTTAATGGGATGCATTGATGTAATATATACAATGAAAATGTAAAATCTATTTTGATTATGAACTTTTGAACATGGGTTTTGGTGATTGAATGATTATTTTAATGGTTTGTCAAATAAAATTTATGATATTTATGTTTCTCATGTTAATATGGGTTTATAGAAGAAAATATATTAGATTTTTATTTTGTTTTCTAACATGATTTGTGAAATGAAATTGATGTAATTTCCTATAATTGATAACTTGTCATATGGGGGAGTTTGTTATGACGTAAATGGGATAATGAGTCATGAGTAGTAAATGATAATAGTTTTATTGGGTTAATGAATGAATATGGTTTATGTGTTGATTGAACTAAGAATGAAAAAATGGTATGTGAATTAAATTATTATGATTAGTGATTTTTTGTATATCTATAATGATTAAAGAATAATTTCAACATGGATTGGTAGTATATAGTATATTGACATGATAGTTTATCTGCATGGGTCAGGTTGGAATGTGTCAAAATACCACTCTTGGACTTCATGGGTTAGGGAGTCGAAATGATGGTCTATTCCCCTAATAGTTGCATTGGATGAGGCATCCTAGACTAATGCACCATGGTATGTGTGATATAGTTGATTGAGAAATGGTTTACCTAGTGATATAAGGAACATTATTTTACCCCTTATGCATATTAGTTGTCTAGGATAGTCCATTTTTTGGAAAATGAATTTCCTAACACATGGATTGAATGATGTAAATTCTTTAAGTGAGTATTGTTTTACTAATAGAGCCTAGATTATCTTCTTTTATATTGTTATTGTTTTTTTACATGAAAATAGTATCTGTTTAGATTTTATATTTTATAGATATTATTGGTGGTGACCTACTGAGTTGTACTCACGCCCCGCTCTATCCTCTATTAGGTACCCGGTCAAATTTCATTATTGTAGATCAGAGAATTTGAAAAGGACATATGATAGATGGCTGATTTGGGCATATGAAATGGATGGATGAGGGATCCAGACTTGGAGTTAGAACCCATTACTTGGATTCTTATTTTTTTCCACATTTTTAGTTTTCCATACACTTAGAATTTTTTTGACATTGCATAGCCTGTTACAATTTGGTTCTGAGCTTGTATGAAGTATTGGGAATGTTTATTAATGAAATTTTATTGTGTATTAATATTTTTTCAATTATTTTTTCATATATCTATCGTTTCTTACTATAATAAAGATGGTATAGTATCCCCATAAGAACTATTAGACCCTCTCTATTAGTCACCTTCCTATGGTGTATGGGGAAGCAAACCTGAGTTCATGTAGTGACCCAGATCGGGGAACATGTTTAGTGGCCTTTGGGTGGGTGATGTTATGGTGAACTGAATAGTAATAATAAAATCATTATATTCTTTTATTACCATTCATTAATTGTTTTCATCGTATTCATTTAGATAATTGATACCAATATTAAGGGTTATTTTTTCTATCTACCCTCTCTTATTACTCTTTCTTATAATATTGGTTATCACATCCATTAAATTGAGAGACTTTCATTTTCATTCCATTTCAATTAAAAATGGGGTACTATTTCTAACTATGGTTTGTAGATTCATTATTCAATTTCTTGTGTCTTTTGTATCTACTTTCTTGATTTAACCAATATAGAAAGGGATAGTTCTGGTATCTTCGACTTCATTAAATCTAAGACACTAATACATTATATCCACAAGGACTTGAGGTTATAGATATAGGGTTGAATTTTGGTGTTATTTTCAATCTTATTTACCAAATATATTATCTCATTTATTTTCAATAATTTAATTTATTTATCACTTTCAATCATTCATTACATTATTAGTTTGACCCATAACAAATTCTTAACAAATTTATTCTCAAATTACTTATTGAGTATTTCATCTGATTTTAATTTTATTATTTCAATTTAAAAATTTAATTATCTTATACTATTAATTTTTTTAACTTAATTATTCTTTTTAAAACAAACCTTTTACATAGTAAATTTTTCCATTATTTTTTGAAGGTTAATTCATACCCCCTATAGATATTTCTTATATCTATAACCCATAATTTGGCGTTAAAAAAATATTAGAATATAATAAATTATTCTATATAATTCTCTATAATATTGATGAAAAATATACTTTGAGTGGAATTTTGAAAATATTCTTAATATTTCTATTTTTTGAAACCAACTCATTTTTGAAATTTTCATCTGTGTTCATTTTCACTAAATGTTAGTTAATGGGAAGATTAGTATATTTTTGCATATAATTTCCTAATAAATATTTATTTTTCCCTAAATTCTCCCCTTATTAATCATTTCCATGAATGGTAATGATGGTATTTATGGTGATATTGCTTCATCTCTCACATCCTTATCATATTTCTTTTCTTCTTCCTTCCCATTTACCTCTCATTATTTCACTTTATAATTTTGTTCTTTTTATCTACTCACTTCATAGGAACATTCCTCTTTGGTTATTACATTCAATAGGGTAATATACATCCAATAACGACTTTGGTTAACTTGCATATCACTTGGAAACATTCTTCTTAAATTCTCATTGAGTTTATTTAGAACTTTTACAATATAAAATTTAACATTTTTAATTGATGATTTTTTTAGAATTATCTTGCAAACCACTAGTGGAAGTACCGATAATTCCCATTAAAAATGATATTTATTCCTCTAGAAATCTTATTAAATTTTTAAATGTCAATCCTTATTATTATTTCAACAATTGTGATCCTCCTTTTTATTAAAATCGTTTTTTTTCTTATGACCATTATCCCAAAAATTATTTAATATTTTAAAATAAATGTAATTTAAATATTTGGTAGGTAGAATATTTATTTATTTCATTAGTGAAATAATGGTTTTAAAATTTTTTATAATTTCATTAATTTTTATATAGTAATACACTATGTAAACTTCATTCCTTTTTCATACATCCTCCAATTTTCATTGAAAACTTTTATTTAACATTGTATCCTAATATTTCATAAGGTTCTCTCGATAATTTATTCATCATAGAAACTCATGAAATAGTGTCAATGGTTAACTTATTAATTTAAGACAAACCATTATATAATTTTTTAACAAATAAATATATATATTATTTATGATAGGGACACAATTTTAACAATTCTTTAATCTCACAAAATGTTTTGAAATTTTATTTCATTTAAAATTTAAAAAAATAAAAAATAAAGATTAATATTTTTAAATGGACCAAGTCATCTTATTAATTGAATTATTTCCATATCATCTCATATTGTGATATGATTTGGTTTTAATGTTTAGATTCACTCTTTATGATTATCTCTCTATGAAACCATGAATAAACATATCCTCACAAATTTTTCAGAAACACTATTTAATTGTAAAGTATCACAAAGTACAAGATAACATCCCAAGTGTGCATTAGGATCCTTATATGGTAACCCAATTAATTCAATATAATTGTATTTTTGATATATGGATTTGTTAGAAAAAAATTTATTAACTATAGGACTAAGGATTCTTGGTTGTATTCTCACACATGAAGGTAAACTATAATTTATTAATGCTATTTACCTGGATAGTGATATCTTTTTAGAGTATTCCACAACATAAATTTCATCAAAACCAATCACATTTAATTCATTTATTTTCTCCTCTTCTCAATCATGGAATTTTATTATAAATGTTTCTCTTGTGATTTTATGATATTTTCATGATTTGAGAACCCATACATCAATAATACTTTTCAATAATACTAAAACACACCAACCGCAAGTGTTAAAAATAATAATAATTAATGGATTATATGAAAAGACATATCTAGATCTATAGAATCATAAGTTTATCTAACTTAAAAACTACCCAAAATTTGTGTAAAAAATATTTGAATTCTTCTGAGGTGTAATTAATTCAAGTAGAGATTCTATTTTAAACATTTGGAATGTCACTTCCTAATCACCTACTACATGGGTGTAGTACATTATTATTCCATGGTTAAAACAACTAAAAAAAGTTATCCCTATATTACAATTTTAATTTCAATGTAATGATGTATGATTCAAATGATTTAAATTTAAATAAATATAAAAAAATGATGTTTTAATAATGATTTTTTTAACAATTGTAAGTCTGAATTCGTGATATATTTATAATTCCAACCTTTTTAATGAATAGTTTTTTTGTCGTCAAAACTAATTCTAAAAAAATACTTGTTCTACTGTTTTCCATATAATATCTAAATTTTAATTTGTTATGATAAAATAGTCTATTTGTTTAGTTATTAATTGATTGAAAAAAATAAAGACCACTAAAAATCATTCAATGGTCAAGAATAAATTCAAGTAATCTGATTAATATATTAAACATAATTTACTCAATAAATATATAATATTAAAAATAATGGAAGAAGTATTATATAAAAAATCGATGAATATATGAATCAAAAAAATCATAAAAAAACATAAATTGTTCATTAAAACCCAATTCCTTATGAATTTTCATCAAATAAGTATTTACTCCACAATATTTTTACATAAACCCAAAGATAGATTCATGTTGAGAATATAATTGGGTCTTAATCCATCCTATTTATAGTAAATAAATGATATTCAATATCTTGAAAAAACCAGCCAAATTCCCCTCAAATTTTTATTCCATTTTTATAGGAATAATCTTCTTTTTTATATATTTTTCTAGACAATATTAAATAATGAAATAAATAATATAATCATGGATAAAATCCTATATCTCCTATGATAAAATTTCAAATCTCTCAGGGTCAAATCATAATATCTAATATTTTCAAGTGTGATTTTAGATTTCATATCTTTACATATCTACACATAATGAATTAATAACTGAACCATATTAGAGAAAACATGAATAAATACACCCTACAAGGGGGGATGAATCAGGATTTACACTTAATTAATCTTTATCTCTTCTTTTACTCCCATAGGGAATTCATATATTTTTCACATATTTGAATAAACATTTTCTCTGCCTTTCTACTAACTCTATTCTCACTAGATATTATATATAAATACATAAATTAAATAACATTAAAAAAAATTATTTTACTTACTTCAATAATATGTTATAACCTAAGGACCATAAACATGATTTTGTGTCAGTGTATAAGAATACACAACAATCACTTTATGTATATGCATGTTTTTCTTTAAAGGTCGCTCTGTATCAAGGTGAAATACAAATAAAATGTTATGTAAATACTCATAATCAATCCAATATACACTCTAACATCTTCTCATTCACACATTACTTCGGTGAAGTAAATAATAAGTTCATAGACTATAGTGTCTACCCATGTTTAGAGTATTGGTCTACTTACATCATAATGCTTTATTCGAATATTCATTAAATTTTATGATCTTTATTATTCATTTCCTAAAATAACTGATGAGACAAACAATAGGATTTTATTATTGATTATATGAATTCCAAAAAAATATAGTATAAAAATTAACTCTCTATCCAGAATAAGATAAATCCATAAGGGATGTATCTTTTTGACTCTTTCTTCACTAACCTGATGTAGCAATGCAATGTAATTAATTCTTCTTTTTCTTCTCCTATATATGAACCAAATTTAAAAATATATCACATGAATCTCCTTATTCTTCTATACTAGATATATCAATATATTCTAGAACTTATCTCTTTTCATATCATAAATATTACACCTCACTTTTTTCATAAATTCTATGATCAAATTTTTAATATATATTCTGAAAATTTCTTCAAATTCATCAAAGGATTTGGAAACATATTATTCTTATTGAAGATACATGATTATTCTATATGATCACATGATTAGTGTGGTAAAAACTCTATGTGAATACCCAATCCCACATTTGATTCCATGGGGATAAGTGTTTAACACATATGCTTCATTAAGTAACTCCTTAGGTAACCATGTGGATTTAGGATAGAACCCTGAAAGACCATATATATATTGGTCATAGAAAGATTTTTCTAGAAGAAAAGAATCCTAAAAATGTTATTAAAACCATGGTGTAGCCCAATTATGATGTGAGATACCCTAAACAATTTTGACAATGATAACAATGTCATAAATAGAGTTTTTGGATCCATGGTGATTAATTATGTTAAAAGTATTCAAGATAGTAGTGGGTGTGTGGTTTGTCCAAATTAAGAAGAAATAGTGATTCAAGATGATTTAATTAAAAGGATTATCATTTAATGGTAATCCTATATGTGTGGAATATTTTAGGGGATTATTATTGGGTTCAAACCCAGTCACATGTTTGTTTCAATAATGAGTGGTGGATTACTCATAAGGATAAATATAATAATCCACTTATCAATAATTATAAATTTGATACAACCCTAAAATGGATTTTTTTGGGCATAAAAGTACTAGTTTGGAAGAAAACTACCCTAAAAATGTATTAAATTATAGTTAACCTCTGTAAATCTCAATAAAAATATCTCATTACAAACTCTAACTAAAATCTAGTAGATATAATTAAAATAATATTTTCATGATATGTCTTCTAAATTATGGAATTATATTTTACATCTTTTATCCATATCATAAATTTACCTTATTCGTCTAGGAATGATACCCAAAAATAATTAGTTCTATGTTATCTTTCTAAATCTCATTTTTTTCTCAAAAAATATCACAACATGGTTCTTTTTTAAAAACAGAATACCCTTCTCCATCATAGTATGAAAACCTATATAATTTTATGCATTATAAATAATGTTTTATTATTGATAATCTATATCATAATACATTACTTGACTCTTTATCAATCATATTTTATGATTGATAGTAACCCATATATGAAATCTAGGTTACTTTTATATATATTTCTGGTTACCTTTACATATCATAGTGCAATTCAAAACATTTAAATTTTTATATCTATAAAACCCATAGGTATTATATAATAATTATTACATATCATCTTTTATGTCAATTTATTTTACATATTCCCCTGAATAATCAATTTTCCTAATTTATCCTCTTCTAGAGATCCTTATGTATAGATTATCATCTTTAAGATGTTTTCTTATCCTCTAGGATTTATATCCTCCAATAATTTATTAACTCTACATATTAAAATGATGACGATTATCTATAGACTATCCCATACATGAGGTTTTTCCAATTTTATAATTTTTTCAATTCATATAAATCTATAATAATGTATCTTTGTGAATTTTTTCCTTTTCTAGATTTGAAGATTAAATCATCCATTGAGTATGTTTTCTTAAGAACAATTATTAATGGACTTATCTAATTATTATTCTTTCAGAATGTATATTTCCTTTATATATTTTACTACATTACTCTTATGTGTTTCCCAATAGTACTTTTATGTATTATGGGGTCACTAAATTCCTAAAAGAAGTTACATTTAGGTATCATCCTAGTTACTTTTATATACCACTATTTTTCATATTACTGGAACTCTAAAAAACCTCCAAAATATTACTCAATAAAATTCCATATATACTTAAACTTCACATCCAAAATAACTTCTAGACTTATACATTAAAAAACATCCATGTTTAACTTCAGAATACAAAATTTTATTTTTGATTATCTTTAGCTCCTCAACATAGATAACCTATGGAATAACATTTGGACTCCCAATTTAAAACAAATTTTTATACCATGATAATGTGTTACATATTAAACACAAAGCATACAAAACATCTAACTATTCAATAATTTATAAACATCCAATTATCCATCATTCAAAACAACTAATTCCTTGAAATTTAACTCTATATAGGCCACTGTTATTATTTCAACAACATCAACACTTATTTTCAAAAAAAATCATCACATAGAATCTTTTCTTAAACATTCTTCCCCTTTGATATTATTTATAATACCACCAAATATCATACTCATCCTTTTAACTCCAAACGCTTCAAAATAATGTATAGACTTATGGTGCATTCTTCATTTCACCACCCTTGATAATAAAATGAAACGGATTTCATATCTATATTTTTACATTTTTTATATACCCTATTCCCAAATAATTATAAAGTTAGGGTCTTCTAATCTATGCATCCCATTCTTCCAAACTATACATTTTCCGTATTTCAAGAAATCTCTACTGAAGTCTTCTTCTCTGAAATAGTCAATAAATTCATTATATTTTTTATTATTAAAGTTAATTTACTCATAAAAATTTAATATTTCAATGAGATATTAGTATTTTTTAAATTAATTTATCATTTCAACAGATTAGGTAAATATTTCATAAAATAACCTGAAATGAGCTCTCTAATGATTTTTTTGTCTATTAATTGCTTGTCAGGAAATTTATATGAAATTATCTTGAAACATTGAAAGTGAATTCCAGACACAGTGAAATTCATATAAGTATTACATCAGAAAAGTAATTATTTGATTTTAGGAGAGTAAATAACATGGTTGTAAGTGTTATTTTAAACCCTACAAGTGTAATTAAAAAAGTCATCGTGACTTTGAAAGATTCATGAGGCACTTTGGAAGAGTAAAACAAGACTTTTGAGGAATAAAATGATAATTAGTAAGAGTCATGTGATAGTTTGGAAGATTAAAACTCACTTTATAATATTTAAATACCATTTTAAAAGAGTAAAAATAACATTAGAAGATTTGTGTACTTTGAAAAAAATTCCATTAGGAGAAACAACATCGTGAATTCAAAAGAGTAAAACCTAGACATCATAAGGATCATCTGTTCATAAAATTTAATCTTTGAGGTGATACATAAGTATCCATGAAAACTAATAATATGTGTCCATATGTATTATAATTAATAATATCAATTTCAATATTTGATTAACAATCAAGTTAAAAATATGTGATAATATGTGGATTTTATGAAGAATGGACATTGACTCTCAAGAAAGATTCTGAGAAGAAAGAAACACTCAATAAATTAAGTTGAAATGATCTCAAAAATATTTTATCAGATAATGGATAAGTAATATATTATATGATAAAAAGTAGAGTATGGTGATTTATATGGGTTGGATAGACCTTCAATTCATTCATTATTTTTATTTTCTGTCCTTATAATTTTGTAATGGTTTCTTCTCTCTCTTTCACCACTAATATCTCACAAAAGAAAGGGTAATTTAAGAACTTGAGCCCGAGAAACCAGACTCATCCCTTAAAGATGTTGTGTAATATATTTTTTAATAAAAGAAATGTGAATAAATACACAACATCACATGAAATAGAGGATCTTTTTCTGGCCCTAGTTCTGGTGAATTAGAATCCAATATTACATTTAGGTAAAAAGGTATAAATTTTATTAAACATTAAGCATGTTAACATCAGATCAACACTTCCAAATTAAAAATTCATTCTAGAACATTCCTCTAAACGTATAAAAATAATTTAAATACCTATGGTGAGCACATAAATTCACAGTAATGGGTTTTAAAACAAAACTATTAAGAAATGATTTTTTTAGAACATTTCTTTAAAAAACATTCATTAAAATCATGAAAATTATTATTTCACATAACATGTCATCGCCATTTTCATGGTAAATTCTGATATATCTTTTAGTATTAATAATTCTTCAAAATTTTAACTCTTATTTAAGAGTTATAAATATATTGCATTATAAAATATGCATGTACTTGAACAGAAATGCAAGTAGTTCCTCGTATAAGTTGTATAATGACCAAACATGATCATTCAATGACAAGTCAGGGGTGAGGATAAGAATTTACACATGAAATATCATTTCTTTAAAATAGAACATAAATTATATAATTTTTCATTATGGTTTAGAAACATATATTTTAATGAATTACTATACATGTATATAAAACATCAATCCATGATCACACAAAAATATAAAACTAAATAAAACTGGTTCATAAGAGGTTGATCATTAGACATGGATATTTTATAAGTTAAAAATTCATGTGGACTTCCACTTACTATGATAACTATGGGGGAATTCATAATTCAAAAAAATCATAAACATTTGGTCAAGGCCTCATGCCAGGACGATACATAATCATTCTTTCAAGACCTCATGCCAAGAACTTGTTTGTCTCATTAGACCTACTGATGCGTGGAGAGGCTATAGTGGGCCTCATCCATCATATGATAAGTCGTATAAATTCCTCATATGTCTAATAAAAAATATGACTTTCAATAAAAGTGTCTCAAACCACTTTGATTTATTTTAATATTTATCATAGTTGAAATAAATTCAATAAATAATCCAAAATGTCTCATACCACTTTGATTCATTTTATATCTTACCCATAGTGGAAATAAATTCATTAAAAGATCCAAAGTATCCCATAAAACCTAGGAAATATTAGTTTTTAATCCATATATTATAATAAAATACATATCCCAAATTCTCAATAATTGACTACATTAAAATTTAAAGTGAATCATACAATTAATTTAAACATTAATCTAAATATTTCATGGTTTTTGAGTTATACATTAGGCTATGGCTATATGAAGTTTATTAATGACATGAATGGAGACACAAACACACATTTTCACATGTGCTTATAACAAGTTCACATAAAATAATATATTCTTTAGTTTTTTCACAAAAATTAATGACACATAAATTCAAAACCCTTGTTTCCTTAAAGTAAATATATTATATAAAAAATACATGGATTTGAATATAATATTCTTATAATTCATGTTTAAACCATACACAGATAAATGGGAGTGTTAATCAAATTAAATCAGAAACATTAATAATTAACAGTATTCATTGTGGAACATTAATCATGAATTAAAATATAATATTTATAAATATTAAACATTCATTTCATGTGAGATATTGATGCATAATAAAATAATTAAACACACATTACTATATGTGTTTATGCATGTATATATATGTATCAATCAAATTATAATTGAAAAAATTTATCCAGACATTATAAATTGGGATATATGCATGTTGGTATAACAAGGTAATTATCCATTTTAAAACTTTGGGCACACAATAACAAAACAAGGTTTTGTTATTGTTTTCCATTATAAATTAGTATTCATGATCACACATATAATTAGGGCATGTAATCGAAAACATTAAATTCTTAGATTGACTTACAAATGTAAAACATGTAGAAATGTGAGTGTAAATATGTTTTTACATATTTATTTATGCCAAAACATAACTTTTAATCAATTTTAAAACTTTAAAATCAAAAAAATAATAGAAATGATAATTCCATTAAAAACATATTAAAATGTATACAATATTGATATATATTTATTAAATTGTTCATCCTTATATATATATTGGTTTTTCATAAATAAATTGATAATCAAAAGAATCTTTACGTAAAATATGTAGGAACTGAAACACCCTATTTAAAACAATTGTTCATCCTATAAAAAGAAACATAATGCAGGTTGAGTATTCCATTTATACAAAATAGTATATACAATATAAATATATGAGTTCAAAAATCTCCAAAAACAGCACCTAAAATTCATTTTCAAGTATTATATGAATCATGAACATGAATTAAATACTGGTAATAACATTTAGAAAACCTAAAACAGTTTAGGATTGAGAGTTATATGAAACTTTATATACACAAAGTGTATATTTGGGATATTCATAACTAAAAAAGTTTAATAAATCCTTACGAGCATTATATAACTCAGTTCATCACTGATATCAATCATATAAAAACCTAAATTAGATTAGGATTAATATATATATGTATATGTATATATAACTATATACATGAAAAATGTAAATAAGGATTTTTCATAATGAAAACAATGAAATACAAACCCTTACCAGACATAAAGAAGGAGTTCAAATCGATTATAGGTTGATTAGAGTTGGAAAGAAGAAAACTTGTAGGTTTATGTTTGCAAATAGGGGTTCATATAAGCTTTATATATATTTTTTTATACACTACAGTTCAAAAATAAAATATAAACAATGAAACTAGAATATGACTATGGGATATGAGAACAAACACCCAAATAAAAGTAAACCCTAATTTAATCTGTTGTTTTATTATATATATTGTCTAGATAATCTTATATGTAAATGTAATGGGGTTTTCATTAATATAATTCACCCATGGTAGAATTTTGAAAAAATGAAATAACTAGGTCCAAGGAGAGTGATGGGAGGGTCAAGGGATGAGGAAGAAAAATGGAGGAGGACGAATCTGCAGGTTGAGGGTCACTGGTTTTAGGGTTCATCGAAGAAGAAGGGGAAAAGGGATGGACAACGTAGATCATTTCGGCTTGATCAGATGGTTGCAAGAGTGGGAACAATGAATCGAGTGTCTTAATAGAGTTGGACGGTAGGGGTGACGTGAGGAGAAACGAATAGCCAAGATTATTTCCTCAAGTTGAAATTATTGTCCCACATCGAAATGCCATGGACTTTGGGACCACCTTATAAGAGATAATGCACCGACCATGTTCCAATAACACGTTCATAGACACAGGGGATCCTACACATGGGACTCCACATGGGATTTCACCCAAACCACGCATTGTGATTCTGCAAGCCTTATACATGGGCACATGCACACACTTATCCCATACCATGCATGACTTGTGCGCGACTTAGTATACACCATGCAGGTTCTTGGCCTATCTTAGCTAGACTTTGGTTTCCTTTGTGATATTCCCACTAACCATGAGGACTTGTCCTTCAAGGCCGACCTCCTTTAGATGGGGTAACCACCACATTTTTATCATCAACTTAATTAACACAAATAGTTATGAAAAATAGAAAAAATATATTAAATTTCGTATAAATGAAAACATTATTTCTCATAGTTAAAAATTTTTAAATGTAATTATTTTCATAAGTTTTAATTTATTTATAGTTTTAAAACATTAGAATTTTAAAATATAAATTTAAAATAAAACATTAATTAATACCATGTCATCATTTAACCATAGATATACATTTAAAATATTTAAATCATTTTAAGACATTTTAAATACATAATGACGTTATAGAGGTTTTATAAAAATACAAATAGTCACATGTCACTAAACTCCAATGGCTATTAGGATAAAATAATAGTCATAAATATATTCAATGGTTACAAATTCCTTATAAATAAATTTTTAGGGTATTTCAAAACATCTATCCATTTCGGCATATAAAGATAGTGCCCGACATTCCTTTGACATTATATATTATTTCTATTCTTCTCACTATTTCCTTCTTTGTTTTGGTGGACTCTAGGGATGAGGTCTTTTTAGTCAGTCTCGTTGTCTAATTTGGTGGCCTTATATTTGTGTTATTAGTTATTGCAATTATTTTCCTTGAGTATTTGTATTCCCTTGAACCAATGTAATGTATATGTGTTTCTATTGAATAAAATGTTTCTTTTTTCATTCTGAAATAATTTGTTTTGTATGGAACCAATATTAAAAAAACAATAATAGTACTAACCAAAATATTATTATTATATTTATAAATATTTTCAGGGAGTTACAATATCCCCCTCCCCTTAAAAAAATGTTCCCCCCCCCCCAATTTTATTGTACTCATACACTTCCACCATAGTAACCTTCTAACATCATCATCGATGTACCTAAAAAATATGTTTTAATTATTTTTAATTTGATTAACAACATTTGAATGAAAAAAAAATAATTTATACCATTACCTGTCCCACAGGAGATGATGATTCTCCGTTTTCATGGTTTTCAAGGTAGTTCTAAATTCATCAATTTCTTTATTCCAAACACACCTTGAGCGACTAGATTTAAACTCAGGTATGTAGCAATTGGACCTCAAGGGAATGTAACAGGAGATGAAAAGATCAGATATATCATAAAGGACTTAATTCCTATATTCCAACTAGACCACCTTGTTTTTTGAAATTTTTAAATCATAAATCCTCAAATACGAACTGAAGTTTAGGAGTTGAAATAGATAAGCCAGGCAGAGGTCACCTACTTCAGTAACATCCTGAATATCCCTTAAAGAAAGATACCTTTAAATCATGGTAAAACATCTAAAGAGACCCTTGAAATAATTTCCCATCCATGCATAGATGGAAATTTTTTCATAAACAATGAGTAAGTAAACGGAGCCTGACCCCCGGAAGAATTAGAGAACACTAGGGGTGTTGGACAATTGATAATTTTGTTTCTATAAAAAACATTGGTTTCCAAAAGGATCGAATACATCTAAACACTACATTAACATTTTCATTTCTATTATCTCATCTATAAGGGTCAATATATTAGTTTATAATTCTCTAACTTCCATATAATAATGTACGAAAGATATTTTATTTTAGAAAACATACTTATGTTAACAATTTTATTCTAATTTTCCAATGTTCACTAAGTCATTCCTCTAATGAAAACTGTAAGAACCTGATCCCAAGGAACCGAACACGACCCTTACAATTGTTGTGTAATCATTTTTTAATAAAAAAATATGTGAATAAATACACAACATCACATAAAATAGAGGATCCTTTACTGACCCAGGTTTCGGATAATTAGAATCCAATATTACATTCAGGTACATAAGTATAAAGTTTAGTAAACATTAAGAAAAGTAACATTATAGAAATTCTTCCACATTAATAAATCATTATGGAACTTCCACCAAAGCCAAAAAATTAATTTTAATATATATTGTGATCATAAAAATTCATAGTAAGGGGGTTTTAAAAACCATTGAGAAAGAATTTTTCATAAAAAAGTTTCTTTAAAACACTTGAATTAAAATCATGAAGATTATTATTCCACATAAAATTTCATTCCTATGTTCATGAGAGATTATAATATTCCTTTTAGGATTACTCATTCTTCAAAATATATAAACATATTTAGGAGTTTAAAATCGATTTCATTATAAAATAGGCATGTACATGAACGGAAATGCATGTAGTGCCTTCTATAAGTTGGATAATGACCAAACTTGATACGTCAATGATATGATGGAGGTGTGGATAAGAATTTACATGTGAAATATCATTTATTCATAATTTCACATAAAACAATATCATTTATCATTATGTTTTGGGATGTTAAATTTTAATTAATTCATATAAATGTATATAAAACCTCAATAAATGCTCACATGAAAATGTAAAACTGAATAACATTGGATCATAAGAGGTTGATCCTTGGCCATAGAGATTTTATAAGAAAAATAATCACATGGTATTCCACATAAAATTATCATTATGAAGGAATTTCTAATACTGGACAATAATAAACATTTTATCAATGCCTCATTCTAAGACCATAAGTATTCATTCCTTTAATGCCTCCTGTCAAGACCAAGTTTGTCACATGAGACCATGTTTGTCTCTTGAGATAAACCGATGCATCGAGAGGCTATAGTGGGTCTCACATGTCACATAATAGGTCCTATGCATTCCTCATATTTCTAATAAAAAAATTTAATTAAATCAAAGTGTCCCATACCACATTGATTAATTTTAATCTTTATCATAGGTGAATTAAATTCATTAAACCAACTAAGGTGTCCCATATGACATTGATTAATTTTAATTCTTACTCATAGATGATATAAATTCAATAAACGATTGAAAGTGTCACATTCCACATTGAAAATTTTATTACATAAACCATATATTATCATAAAACATATATCCAAAACTTGAAATAACTATCTATATTCATAATTAAACTGAATCTTCCAATAAATGTAAACATAAAAGTAAAAATTTCATGGTTTTTCAATTATACAATATGTTATGGCTATATCAAATATATCGATGACATGAATGGACAAATAGACACGCATTTTCCCATGTGATGATAACTTGTGCACATAAAATAATAGATTTTTTTGGTTCATCACATACAACAATGACTCTTAAATTCAAAATCATTGTTTCATGAATGTAAAAAATTTACATAAAAAATACCTTTTTTGAGATTAAAATACTTATCATTCTTGTTTAAACCATACATTTACAAATGGGAGTGTTAATCAAATTAAATCAATAACATTAATAATTAATGTTATTCATTATAAAAGATTATTCATGAATTAAAATATAATATTTATAAATGTAATACATTTATTTGATGTGAGATATTGAGGAATAATAATATAATTAAACACACTTCAATATATGTGATTATGCATGTATATTTTTATATTAAATAAAATATAATTCTATCCTTCTATCCTAGAATTATAAATTGGGATATACATATTTAATGATTATAAGGTAATGATCCCTTTTAGAAAATATGGCACACAATAAAAAAATATGGTTTTGTGGGAGCGACTTCTACTTTATCTCCCAAGGCATTTAGAGTTTCGCCTCTTTACTCAGCTCCTCCCCTCTCTGGCCATATCGCCCTGGCCCTCTTCTCTCTTAATCGTCTCCTCCTCGTGGATGGGTTGGCCCGATGTGACTATTCCGTCGTCTGTAGGGATCGATTTGTGCGGAGGTGACTTCTTTTCTTTGAGGATGACGATGGGTCTGGAGTGGTTTGGGGAGGGGGGGTTTCTTTTCTTGTTTTCCTTGCATTGTTTTTTAGTGTTAATGATTTTCTCTTAGCGGTATCTGCTTGAAGCTGGCAGTGTTGAGGATTTTTTCACTGTCGCCTCATCCCTGTGGTGGAACCTCTTCATATTCCTCGGATGTTCTCCACGGTGATTTTGGGATTTGTTCTCCTTGCTGTGACGGAATGTTGTGGGCTTCTACGACTCTGCGGTTTTGATCCACATGCATAAGACCGGTTTGTTCAATGGTATACTCTATGGAGCATTTAAGGGTTTTCTCTTGGCTCTGAGTTGTTTTCCTGCATCGGTCTCCCTGTATGTGGAGGTATCGACTAATTTGCAGTGGCGGAGTACTCTGAGGGTCTACGAGGGTTTTTCTTCAACGGTTGGGGTGGATACAGTGGGGTTTTCCTTTGTTTATTTTCAATGTTCTATTTGATTCTTGTTGTGAAATGTTGATTCTGATTGGTATCTGGGCTGGTGGTTGTTGATGGCGGCAATGGCGAGGAATGCCAGTGAATTCTGTTTGCGGTCGACGGTCTGACGCTGATGGTGGTATCAGGGAAGAGGTGCGAGGAAGGCTGGTCGGGTTTCTATGCTGATCATGAGTGTTTTGATGCGGTTGGTCTACGACAGTTTCTGGCGATAGACATAGTGTTCTTTGATGGTGGAGGAGGCGATGAAGGTACTATCGGCGACGACAGACTCTGATGGAAGGGCTCGTCGGTGATCTGGAAATTGATCGGGGACAACAGTAGGGATGATGATGATGTGGACTCCTATGTGAAGATGGAGAAGTTGTCTCCCCAGCATTGTGATGATGGGAGGCCTATGGTCCGAATGTTCGATGCGATGGGTGTACGATTCGAGGTAGGCACTTGGCTCGAGATGTCATAAAGATGATGATGATGTTTGAATTTTGAAATTTGAATTTGTGGACGCGCTGTTGTTTTTTGTTCAATCCTAGAAATGTTTGGTTTTCGCTTATCCTTAAAGTGAATTTTTTGAAAATGAAAAAAATATATTTCCATAAAAAAACAAAATATGGTTTCGTTATTGTTTTCCATTAAAAATTAGTATTCATGACCACACATATAATTTTTCCATGTAATTGAAAACATTAAAATCATTTGATTTAATTACAAATTTAAAATATGAAAAAAGGGGAGTATAAATATGTTTATTGATGCATCTGATTTGTGTATACATTTTCATATACATTATTCAAAAATAAGAACATGTTTCCATCATTTACCTATATCCTAGTGTAAAAATACTTTGATTTTGGTGATCTTGTTCATTTTCATAAATTTTTTGGCCAAATGCACAGAAAAGAGGGAAACCGAGCAAAAATTACCAACTACACGGCATGTACTTGTATACACACCATGTAAATTCAAGCTCAGACATGGGTTGACTAGGACAAACACATGCCCAAGTAACCAAAAAGAAGTACACACTGTGTACCATTGATACATGCCATGTAAGACATTTTAGAAGTAGTTGGTGGCTGAGAAGAGTCTACACGCCCATGTGGCCGGCTGAAGGAGACACGCCGTGTTCCATTGATACAATCCATGTAAGACACTGTAGAAGTGGTTGGTGGCTGAATTAAGATACTACATGTCGTGTATGGCAGTGCTACATGCCGTGTAGATTTACCAACCAGGCGGCGCCACGTTCCAAGTCAAAGGCGGTGTGTTAGGCCACCTACCAGAAGAGAAAATGGGGGAAAATAAGTTTAAAATAATTACATGCCATGCACTTTCATACACACTGTGTAGTTTAATTTTCAATAAATAGAGGGTTTGGCCTCCAGATTTATAAAAAGAACACTTGGAGAAACGGGAACTTCTATTTCCATATTTCCGAGCCACCATTGTGCCACTATTCCACTATTCCACCTTCCGACACCTCTCCCCAAAGCTTATTCATTGATCTAATCAGGTATCGAAGGTGTTGTTTTTATTATATCCAATATGTGTAACTAAACACCCCTTGTGTTGGGGCAATGGATGATGAAGAGATTTTGTATGTTTGATTGATTTATATAGTTGTGTTGGTTCTTTTAAATTCTTCTCATTCTTCTTCATCCATTGTTGAATACCACTGAGCATTCTGATCCAAACCAAAGGGAGAATTCTCAAGGAAGTAAAAGAAGAATCATGGTGAAGGCTTTCTTGATCATTGAAAGGATTCATCTATTCATAAATGGACTAAACTGAAATTATGAATTTTGAAACACTAACTACCGGACCATAGAGTCACAATTTCTTCAATTAAAATACAAAATCTACCGATCCAAGGTAATCTTGTCATAATTGAGATCCAGAATGTTGAATTATCATAAAAAATAAAACCTAATATGCAATCTACATAAATCTCCATAATCACCATATCCCCAACATGCTCTTTTTCTGTCAATCTCATTAAAAACCATTGTTGTTTTATTCTTAATAATTAATCATTATTTTCAAGTAACCAAAGAAAGTTCCTTAATCCAAAACCAAGAAAATCTTACTCTAAATATAGAATAGTTCACCAAATTAATTCAAAACTCAACTGAATTCATGCAATCCCTAGGTTTCCTGTGGATCGACCCCGCACATTCACTATACTAGCTTAATAGTGGGTAATAACAATTTGGCACACCGATAAAATACCTTCGGTGAATCAACAGTCCAAATTTCGGTGTCATTGCAGGGGAATATTAAAGGTTCAAGTGATAAATTTAGTTTTGTTAGTAATTAATTAGGTGAAAATAAAAATTAAAAATTCTCAAAAATTTCTTTCCTAAACCCATTTCTGTTTATCTTTTGTTTTCCCTTTTACGCCTGGGTTTTGTTTTGTTTATGTGTCTGATCACAGGTGCATGAACCAATGACTCACACGGTCCAGGAGCACTGATTCATCGGATATTACTCCGATTGACCCAGATATCGAACGAACCTTGTTGTGACGTCGACGTTCACTGGTTGAGATGCACATAAAATAATCCTTACCTATGTTGAACAAGGAAGAGGGAGCACTAGCCACTAAATCTGTAGCTGGACAACCATTCCAGGACCAGCAACCTCCCGCTATTGGGGTACCGGAGCAGGCCTAACCTAGAGGTTTCAGGGAGTTTCTCATGAGGGACTACCAGCAACCACCACAGCAACCACTTCTGCAGTACGGAAAACCCTAGCAGCAGCGGAAGCTCTTTCAACAGCCCTACATCACCCCTCAGGAGAAGCAGTACATTCCACCGCCAATTCCTCAGCATCCACCTCCACAATGTACTCTTATGGATTACGACCTACCATCGATTCACGGAGCTGAAACGGGGATCGCCCGTCCTCCATTACAGGCCCAACACTTCGAGATCATTGAAACTATCATGAATCTGATCAAAATAACATTCAATTTGGAGGCCTGCATAGTGAGGACCGAAACGCCCATATCTCCAATTTCCTAGAGATCTGCGACACGTTTCTCTACTACGGCGTGTCCGAAGATTCCATTTATCTTCACCTTTTTCCCTCCTCCCTAAGGGACAAGGAAAAATACTAGATCAAAGGGTTTCCGTAAAGATCTATCCTCACTTGGGAGGAGCTATCCCAGGCATTTCTATCCAAGTATTTTCCACCTTCAGAAATTGTAACCTTGCAGAATGAAATCCACAACTTTCAGCAGCATGACTGTGAGTCGTTGTACGAATCATGGGAAAGTATCAAGGGGATGTTACGTAAATTCTCACACCATGGACTTCCACTCTGGATGCATGTCCACTAAAAATGAATACCAAGTCCATGGTGGATGCAGCTACTAGAGGTACGGTAATGAGAAAATCCCCTGAAGAACTTTTCGAACTGTTGGAAGATATGTCTGCCAACATCTTCCAGTGGGATTCTGAGCGGGGGACCCAAAAATGAGGTATTCATAGTATTGATGCTACTACCATGATTTCTGCCTAGTTGGATGTAGTATTAAAAAATATTGTCGCATTGAATCTCAAGGGTGCATCTCAAGTCCATGTGTCGAACCATCCAGCATCCGGTGATTGTGGTAACAACCACATCCTGGGAGAATGTATGGGACCTTTATCCAACCCTTATACAAGTGAGGTGAGCTATGTTTCTCAAAAAAGAGGGTCAAAACAGTATCAACAATACTAGAACCCGACATGGCACGAAAACCAGAACATAGGCTGGGGAAAACAGCAGCTGAATCCTCCGCCCCAGCGATCGCCTGGCTACAGTCAGCCACAATATTAGAACCCATATCCAAGGCCACAACAGAACTAGCAGGGTTTCTACCATTAGAATGGGCATCCAAACCCTCATCTGCAGCAGCTAAGGCGGAAATCACCTCCACCAGATGTATAGCCACCTCATCAAGAGAATACCTCCAGGTTAGAGGATCTTATGGAAAAAATTCATATCTACTGCTGAGACCATATTTCAGAACCAGGAGGCTTCTATTTGAAGCCTCGAGAACCAAATCATGTAGTTAGTAAACTTTCTCTTAGGGAGACAGCCTGGTACACTACCAGGCAACACCGAGAAGAACCCATGGGAGGACGCTCATGCCATCACTTTACGAAGTGGAAAGAATCTACACCAGAAGGAACCAGCACATTCAACATCACCTTTACTTTCTGTTGACAACAAAGGTACAATTTCAGACCCCTATTTATCTGAAAATCAATCACCAGAGGCTCAACCAGGCAAAGGAAAGGATTTCTTCAAACCATTCGATCATGAATTACCTTTTCCGTAGAGGATGAAGTAAATTATGCTGGATCACCAGTTTTTAAAATTCATTGAAGTATTCAAAAATCTGCCCATCAATATCCAATTTTCAGAGGCTCTGACACAAATTCCCACATATACCAAATTCATGAAGGAAATCCTCTCGAATAAAAGGAAGATGGAGGATTTTGGCACCATAGCACTGAAAAAGGAGTGATCCACAGTCATACAACATTCCCATCCATCCAAGATCCAGGATCTAGGTAGGTTTACTATTCTATATACAATTGGACCCTGTGAATTTGGAAAAGCGTTGTGCGACTTAGGGGCTAGTGTCAACCTCAAGCCATTCGGAGTTTTCCAAAAGCTCGGACTCCACAATCTCAAGCCTACCCGAGTCGCCCTTCAACTTGCTGACAGATCCGTTAAATATCCCAAGGGACTACTGGAGGATGTGTTCGTGAAGGTGGGAAGATTGATCCTCCCTTCAAATTTTATTATCCTAGACATGGAGGAGGACCAGGAGGCACCTATTATATTGGGAAAACCGTTCCTGGACACAAGTAATGTCTTGATCGATGTGCACCTGGGGGAGCTGATTTTCCGGGTAGGGGATGACACAGTCTCCTAAAATGTTATAGAGACCATCAAACAAGCATCGTTACCCGAACATGAGGGCTGCTACGCAGTGACTTCCATGAATGAATAACTGAGTATCTAAGAAGAAGATCTGGAATGCTCTTACATTTCAGATGACATGATTTTTCTAGACATGCCTACTAATGAAGCGCCAGAGGACCTGAAATTCATTGAAGGCAAAGGTGGCCACTACTGGAATTGAGCTGTCATTCCTGACATCTAGGAGAGGGCATAAGTACAACCACTGGTACCTTCAGTGCTCAAGGCACCTAAACTAGAAGTGATGCCTCTACCACCATCAGTAAAGTATGTGTATTTGAGAGATCATCATACTTTTCCCATTATACTTAGTACAACACCATCACAGGAGGAGGAGGATGCACTCCTACAAGTTTTGAAGTAGAGAAATTAGGAAATTGGATTGATTGTTGTAGATTTTAAGGGTATCATCCTTACCATTTTCACCCACAAGGTGCTGCTCGAAGATGAAGCAAACCCATCTAGACAACCCCAGCGGCGTATGAATCCTCCCATAAAGGAAGTCGTAAATAAATAGGTTATCAAGCTATTAGATGTAGGAATCATTTACCGAATATCAGATAGCCCTTGGTTGAGTCCCCTAAAAGTGGTCCCTAAGAAGGGAGGTATCACTATGGTATCTAACAATAAGAACGATCTCATCCCCACTCGCACTGTTATGGGCTAGAGAGTCTTTGTCGATTACGGGAAGCTAAACGATGCCACAATGAAGTCAGGGTCCTCCTCTTACAATAATTTCATTTAGAGATCCGAGATAAGAAAGGGAGTGAGAATATGTTTGCTAATCATCTATCCCGTC
Organism: Viscum album; assembly: GCA_963277665.1. Classification (NCBI taxonomy): domain Eukaryota; kingdom Viridiplantae; phylum Streptophyta; class Magnoliopsida; order Santalales; family Viscaceae; genus Viscum; species Viscum album. The sequence goes on from OY728122.1 coordinate 1,916,037,361, forward strand.
TGGAGCTGCCACACTTGGAGAAGGAAGAGGATCGAGGGATAAGGGAGGATATTCTTGATTAGCATCTCTTTTCTATAATTGAGTCCCCTAGGCCCTGGTTTTTTGATATTACTAACTATTTAGTTACAGGTGCCATCCACCCCGACCTCTCCTTCCTGCATAAGAAAAGATTCCTCTCTGATGTTAAGCGATACTTCTGGGAAGAGCCACTCCAATTATGATTTTGTGGAGATGGGGTGATCCAATGATGCATCCCAGAGACAGACGTTTATGTGGTCCTGGAATTTTTTCATGCCTCACCCGTTGGAGGACATCATGGGCCTGATCATACCATAGCGAAGATTATACAATCTGGGTTTTTCTGGCCCACCATACTTAAATATTCTAGAGCCTTCATTTCCCATTTTGATCTGTGACAATGTATAGGTAATATGGGATGTAGAGACGAGATGCCCCAGCACCCCATCTTGGAGGTCAAGATCTTTGACGTCTGGGGTATCGACATCATGGGACCATTTCCCCCTTCTTTCTAGAATACATACATACTCGTCTGAATTTATTACGTCTCCAAATGGGTGGAATCCACTGCTATGACACATGACACAGCAAAGGTAGTCATGATCATTCTAAAGAAGCACATTTTCATCAGGTTCGACGTTCCTCGTGTGCTGATCAGCGATAGGGGGACACACTTTGACAACACATTAATGAAAGGTGTGCTATCTAAATATAGGGTAAATCATCACATGGGTACCCGATACCGTCCCCAATAATGTGGACAGGTGGATCTCTCCAACCGTGATCTCAAACAAATTTTGGAGAAAATAGTGAATACCTCCTGGAATGTTAGGTCCAAAACTCTTGACGACACTTTGTGGGCCTATCGCAGCGCCTTCAATACACCACTGGGGATGTCACCATTCTGCCTCGTCTATAGAAAACGATTCCATATACTACTGTAAATGGAACACAAATCATATTGGGACATCAAAGCCCTAAATTTTGATTTGAAGGCTGCTATAGAGAGGCAAAAGTTCCAAAAATCAGACCTCGATGAAATTAGAAGTGAAGCGTATGAGAACGCAAAATTGTACAAGGAGAGGAAAAAATCCATCCATGACAGGATGATTTCTCAAAAAACATTTCAACCCGGTGATCAGGTACTCCTCTTCAACTCTCATCTTCGCCTATTCCCAGGAAAACTCAAGTCATGGTGGTCAGGACCATTCCATGTCATACAAGTATTCCCCCACAAAGCGTTGGAAATTACTAAAGAGGATGGTAAACTATTCAAGGTGAACGTCCAATGACTGATGATTTACCATCACATGGAATATGCAGTGGGGACAATCTCCACCACCCCTCTTAGGTAAGAAAAGGTAATTCAATCATGCCAATGACCTAAAACAAAGGCGCTTCCTAGGAAGTAACCTGGAGGTTGCACGCCGTATATCACTTATATACACCGAATGTGATTATATTTTTAGTTTTTAATCTTAATAGTACAAATATATAGAGTAGCTAAGTATAAACAGAGATGATGTCGGTACCGATGGTAAGGTCACTGGATTTTATCTGTGTCGACCCCGTTTTGAATCCTTCCAACCTACCTTTTGCATGGTATTCTTCTTTTTTATATTTTCTTAAAAAAAGTGTGTAGTAAAATTCATATATATATATATATATATACTTACTTATAAGAAAACTCATGGTGGGGATGGATTAGTCGGCCAAGATTGAAACCTGGTTTCCAAAAGACCCGGGTTCTAATCCTGACAACCACCCTATTTCCATCATTTTCCTTTTTAATAAAATCACATGGAGTGTCTTCCAAAATATGGAGTGTGTGACCTATTTTCTTTATAAAATTAAAATATAAAAACACTTTTCTATATAATGTAATTCATGCAGATGAAGTTGGCAGATTGGAAATGTCTCGGCCCTAGATCTGAAAGACCCGGGTTCGAACTCGGCTAATCTCCCTGCTTCATCCCCTTCATTTATAATTAAAAACCACATGCCGTGTATTTCTTTCTTCCTATGTGTATAGTTTGTATAGATTAAATGTATATAAATAACAAATATGGGCAGTAGTACATCCTTCTCTCCAGTGGTTGAGGGCTTCCGTTCGGAGTGGTCGATCGCTGGTTCAAACCTCACCCCAAGCACAGGACCAAAGTTTGTACTTCTCTTTTTACAATTTTTAAACACACAGCATGTATTTTACCACTACATTACGTGTATAGTTTTATTTTTCAATTTTTTATATACATAAATATACCTATTTTACTTTTATTATTTTAATTAAATAATATTAATTATTATATAGTTTATTATATTAATTATATATATATATTTAAAAAAAATTGGGGATACATGGTGGGTAGTCTAGAAGTACATGCTATATACTGCGGCTATATAAGGTGCGGGCCACCCGGCTTCAAACCATGTCATGTGGGTCCCCCTTTCCTCCCCTTCTTCCTGTTTTCTTCTCTTGAACGCTACCCGACCTCCTACTTCTGGATTCGTCATTTTGGTTCAATTAGAGCTCTGATTTCTCTTGCATTGCAATCATTGGTCAAGGTACACCCTTCCACACTCACTATTTCCAATTTTTCGAAGCTTTTAGGGTTTTTTTGGATCTGCCGACCGTTTGGCTTCACCGGTACACGGCCACGACATGAAGAACACACACCATGTACTTTTTTACATGGCCACACACAAAAGGCATCGCAATTTTAATATACACAGTGTGTATGTGCGGTACACACCATGTACTTTCCCCCATCATGCCCGAGTACCCTTTGGACATGGCGTCACACACAATTTTCTTATACCCGGCATTTTTGTTTAGTACAGGTCGTGTATGGTATTTCTTTTGGCTCCTCCGTGTGTATCACCTGACATGGCCTCTCACCCCATGTTCCCATACACGACGTGTGTGTTCGGTACACCCCATGTAACCTATTTTCTTTCGGTCACTCCCGTGTCTAAACCCAACACAGCCATGTTCCAAAAATAAACAACACGCCGTGTGCGTCCCATACACGGAATGTCTTTGATTCTTAGAACAGATAAAATCATGGTCGTGTCATTTGTAATACACGACCATGTCCACTTTGTACAAACACGACTGTATGTTCGGTACACACTGTGTACCTTTACATGGAAAATCTTTTTCACCATCAGCATGTTTATCCAGAGAACACGGGATACTGCTCAGCTTGTACTACGCGCAGTGTACTCTGGATGTACATGCCGAGTACTTCTATTTTTCAGACTTATCACTTTTTCTTTGTTTTATTTTATTTTATATTTCTTTGGATTTACTTTTATTTCTTTTTCAGGTTATGGAAGATTACTATCTTTCTCGGGGGAAGCAGCTTGCCTCCGCCACTGAGGGCAAGAGGTCCATTTTTTTGGCAGATTCGACTTTGTCCTCCGACATAGCTTGACCTAGATGATCTGGTCTACGAGCTCCCTCCATTGGACACCCTTCCACCCCTCACTCCCTCTGCCGAGGCTGGTCCAAGCACCATAGTTCCTTCCCTCCTAGCATCCACTCCACATGAGATATCATCGTCCGCAGTTGGCACTTCATGGACTGCCCTATCCAGCGACCCTTCACCTACTACAACAGATCCACCCCCAGAGCCAGCTCATGCTACTGCACCTCCACCTGGGCCAAGACCTGCAGGTGTTCCCAATCCCTGCATGGTGTTCTCGGTCACCGATATGGCACATGATAGGGTTCGGCACTTTTCTCACCATCTGATTCTGATGAGCGACTGCTACCTCGACAACATCGTTCCTCACCAGGTAGGAATCTGGAGAGAGTTTGAGGACCTCCTTGGCCACACTCCCCTACTCGCCATTTTCCAGGACATCACTATTATCTTCTATGATTTATTTTTGGAGCTCGAGACCTCTTTCGAGTTTGATGGAGCTGAGTACTGGGAGACACTTGGTGATGCGGTGCCTGTGGTTCGGTTCTGGCTGGGCGGCCGACGATTTTCCCTCACCATGACAGAGATTGGCCGAGGGTGCGGTTTCTACCCATATCCTATTACCCCACCCCCTATTTCCACCCTGACTAGACCTGAGCGCTCTGAGATTGTGGGTATGTGGAGGGAGATCGCTGGGATTGACCACCTCTACGTCCCTACCTCATAGAATATAACCCTTATCATTGACCCCATCCTTAGATTTACCCACATGTGCTTCAGTTCCATTATTTTTCCCCTCCATGAGGATATGGGGGTCGTGACATGTCGTGACATAGATCTCCTTACCTGCGTCATCTGGCAGGACTACCCGGACCTCCCTTACCTAGCTGCCTCCTATTTCAATGCTATGTTTACCAGCCATCAGGGCAACCTAAACGGTGGGTTCTACGCCACTCACCTGACTCACCACCTTGGGGTTTTTGAGCCTTCCTTACCCCATGACCTATTAGGTTCTCCCCAGGGGATGGACTTTCTCATTCTCAGTCGCATGAGATTGGTCCGGAAGAAGGGGTTTCCTACATCCTTGCCCAGGCTCGTCCCCACCCACCTGCTAAACCTCCTACCCCAGCTGATGCACCTACTCCTCCCTCCCCACCCCCACCCATTTCCACACCCTACCCCCTTCCTACTAACCCCACTTATTCTAGCGTTCCTTATTTTGTACCACCCCTAGCCCCACCTACACCCATACCCTCAGTCGATCTCACCCTTTCCCTCCTCCTGGGCATGATGGAGCAGCATTTGGTATGTATTGACAGCTTCCAGGACCAGATGGAGAAGCAATTGGAGCTTATTGTTCGGCATCTGGGTCTTCCATTACCTACACCGCCTGCCTCTGCCTCTGTTCCCGACCCTTCTACTACTGCTCCACCACCCTTCACTGTGCTGGCCATAGATTCTGTGCTGCTCTCTACTGTGGGTCCCACTACTGCTACTCCTACTACCGCCGCCACTATAGCCTGTCTAGGGGGATACCGAGCTTCTTTTACGGAGTCCATTACCTAAAACTCCTACTTCTTCAGCTTCCCTTCTAGATGTTGAGTCTGAGCCTCCAGCTTCTACGGCTCCTGATCCCTCTCTACCGGTTGTCTCTGTACTGGATGATTCATCTTCTGAGGTGACCCCTTGACTAGTTTTGGGAAATTTCCTTTTCATTATATATATATTTTTTTGTCTCTTGTGCCTATGTTTGTTATGTCTGCTTGTAGTGTTCTTTTTCTTTCCACCTCACAGGTACTCTGGCACATTTTGGTCTACGCTTTTACCTCACATATCATTTTCTTACACATAGACACGAGGGGAGTTTTCTTTTTCCATTGTTTTCTTTTCTTTATTCATTTCCTTCTTTCCTTACTTCCCCACCATCTGGTCCACTATTGTGTACCCATCTCCACGTGTTCTTCTTTATAGGCACTTAGTGGACCCTGTGTGATATTAATTATGGGGGGTGTCTCTCGACCTCTTTAGTCTTTTTCATTTTTAGATTCTAGGAGACATCATTATTCGAATATATATTTGAAAACATGAAGACATTTTTGGTTAATCATATTTTTAAATAATAAAGCTGAAAGTGGAAAATTAAAAAAACATTGCATGCTTATTTTGATTCTTAAGTATTTTAAAATTATTGCTGATGTAATTTAAATTACAACTTGTAATCCTTGGATAATTACATTGATTAGACTTATCAATTGTTTTGAAAGTCATGACCTGATTGTCTCTTTATTTGTTTTTTCCACTCCCGAGAGGTATTCTAAACCCCTTTGTCATATTCATTCTAATACCCTCTTTCTTTAGAGATTCTTAGAATATAAATAACTACCAGAATTTGCAAGTTTTCTTTTCAAAACATGAGAAATTTTTGAATTACATTAAAATTATTGAGGCATAATATTGTTTTAACCCCTTTATCTTAATCCTACCCTACATCTTATCTTCGTGAAGCCCGTAGAGACCATGAATAGACTTTATAAGAATCCATATTAGAAGCCTATTTTCCTTCCTATCTTAATTGTTTTATGATTTTTCTTGAATATTAATTTTAGCTCACTAGAAGGGATTGGAAACACATGGTATAAATTCGTTAATTGTCAAGAAATGAAGTATGGGAGAGTGTCTCTTTGTTATTTGGGGTGAAAAGAGTTCCAAACCTCTATTTTGAAAATTCAGAAAGGTTCCCCTTGTTGAAAAAAATGGTATAAACAAAGGGCCTTATACACATTTGTTGGTTTGTTACTCCTACTCAACAAAAGGAGATAGTGGTGATAAGATCACATGATAAAGCTTGTTGAGGACGTTTTTACATTGAGTTTAATTTTGAATATCATGAATTGTTATTTAAAAATTTATCCTCCTTTTTCAAGCCTCAGAGTTATTTTTCATATCTTTACCTACCAACCTTTAGCCACAGAAATATCTGATCCTTATTGAAAAGCCCTCATGATTTTTGTATATTAAATTTTCTAAAGTGGAGAACTAGATTTCATGCAAACCTATGGATAGACTGTATATATTTTTGATCAAGCATAAATTTGTTTTAAAAAAACATCTTGAGTGTTGGGAATATTTTTGGGGAGGTAAATCATCAAGTGGAGTGCTTGTTTTTGAAAGGTTGAATCATGTGTTAAAATAGGATTATAGTAGTTAATTTAATTATATATGAGGCATGATTATAATATCTCCTGGATTGAAACTACTTTGTATTCCTTTTGAAATTTTTCTCTCGTCACTTATTATTTAGATTTATGATTTACTAAAGTTCTTACTTTTAAAATAAAAATTCTTTTAATTAGATGTTGATATTTGCTTGAGGGAAAGCAAATGACTATGAATAGGGGAGTTTGATACACCCGATTTGTGTATACATTTTCATATACATTATTAAAAAATTAGAAAAAGTTATCATCATTTACCTACTCCCTAGTGGAAAAATACTTTGGTTTTGGTGATCCAGTTCATTTTCAGAATGTTTTTGTCCAAATTCACAAAATGGCGGAAAACTGAGAAAAAATTCCCAACTACACGGTGTGTACTTGTACACACACCGTGTAATTTCGAGCTCAGACATAGGTTGACCAGGACAAACACATGCCCAAGTAACCAAAATGATGTACACGTCGTGTTCCATTGACACATGTCATGTAAGACATTTTAGAAGCAGTTGGTGGCTGAGAAGAGTCTACACGCCCATGTGGCCGGATGAAGGAGACACGTCGTATTCCATTGGTACACGTCGTGGAAGAGATTCTAGAAGCAGTTGGTGGCCGAATTAAGAGACTACATGCAATATATGGTGGTGCTACAGGACATGTAAATTTACCAACCAGTCGAAAAAATGTTCCAAGTAAATGACAACGTGTTAGGCCACCTACCAGTAGAGAAAATGGGGGAAACATGTTTAAACTAAGTACATGCCGTGTACTTTCATACATGCCGTGGAGTTTAATTTTATATAAATAGAGGATTTAGACTCCAAATTTAAAAAAAGAACACCTGGAGAAAGGGGAACATCTCCTTCCATATTCTCGAGCCACCATTGTGCCACTATTCCACCATTACACCTTCCAACACCTCTCCTTGATGCATATTCGATGATCTCATTAGGTATCGAAGGTGTTGTTTTTATTATGTCCAATATCTGTAACTAATCACCGTTTATGTTGGGGCTATGGATGATGAAGAGATTTTGTATGTCGGATTGATTTATATGGTTGTGTTTGTTATTTTAAATTCTTCTCATTCTTCTTTATCTGTTATTGAATACCACTAAGCATTCTGATCCAGAACAAGGGCAGAATTATCCGGGAAGTAAAATAAGAATCACGGTGAATGCTTTCATGATCATTGAAAGGATTCAGCGATTCATAAATGGAATAAACTGAAATTAAGAATTGTGAAACATTGACTATGGGACCAAGGAGTCACAATTTCTTCAATTCTAAGACAAAATCAATCGGACCAAGGGAATCTTGTCATAATTGAGATCCAGAATGTTGAATTATCATGAACAATACAACCTAATAAGCAATCTGCATAAATCTCCATAGTCACCATAGCCCCAACACACTCTTGTTCTGTCAATCTCTTTAAAAACCATTGTTGTTTTCTTCTTAATCATTAATCATTATTTTCAAGTAACCAAAACAAGTTCCTTAATCCAAAACCAATAAAATACCACTCAAAATACCGCATAGTTCACCAAATTAATTCTAAACTCAACTGAATTCCAGCACTCACCATGTTCCCTGTGGATCGAACCCTCACTTGTGCTATACTAGATTAAGAGTGGGTAATAACAATTTGGGACACCGATAACATACCTTCAGTGAAACGACAGTCCATTTATACATTTTTATTTATGACTGAACATAAATTTTATTTTTTGTCTAATCAATTATATAAATATCAAAACATAAAATCATAGAAAATCTAATACAATTAATAACTTCTTCAAATGAAAACTAGATTGATATATATTTATAAAATTTTGAATAAATATATATTTTTTTATATACATATATATATAATAGTTTTTAATAAATAAATAGAGAATAAATAGAAACTATATATAAAATATATGGGTAGGGAATCACCCTTTTTAAAATAATTTTTCATCCTTTAAAAATAATCATAAAATAGGTTGTGTATGCCATTTTTACCAAATCGTATATAAAATATATATATATATATGGTTTCAGAAAAATCAAAAAGCATAATATAGAAATCCTTTTAAAGTGTTATACACATCATAAACATTAATTAAATATATGTAATCCACATTAAGAAAACAAAAATGAGGTTAGGATTAAGTGTTATATAAAATTTTATATACCCATTGTGTATATATGGGATTTTCATAACTAAATTACTGTTCAATAAATCCTTACAATAATTATATAGTAAGTTAATCACTAATATCAATCATATGAGAACCCAAATAATATTGGGATTAATATATATATATATATAACCATATATACCCAAAAATGTATATAAGGACTTTTAATAATTAAAATGAAAAAAGAAACCCTTACCTAAATTTAAGAAGGAGATTGAATCGAGTAGTGGTCGATGGAGAGTTGGAAAGAAGAAAACTCATAGGATTAAGTGTGAATACTGGGGTTTATATAACTATTTTTATATATTTTTATACACTATGGTTCAAACATAAAATATAAACAAAGGAACATGAATATGACTATTGAAGATGAGAACAAACACCCTAATCAATGTAAAGCATAAATTAATTGGTCATTTTATTATATATATAGTTTAGGGAAAATTACATGGGAATATAATGGGGTTTGCATTAATATAATGTTCCTATGGTAGACTTTTGGAAAATTGAAATGAATTGGTATGAGGAGAGTGATGGGACGGTCACAGGATAAGGAAGAACACTGGAGGAGGAAGAATATATGGGTTGGGTCTCACTCGTTTGAGGGTTCATCAAAGAATAATAAGAAAGGTCATGGATGAATCAGATAATTTCTGCATGATTGGATGGCTGTGGGATTGGGCGTGATGAATCGAGGGACTAAATAGAGGTAGACGGTTGGGATGATGTAAGGAGAATCCAATGTCCAGGATTAATTCCTTAGGTTAAAATGGTTTCCCCACATAGAAACAGTTGGGGATTTGGGACCGCTTTATAAGTGATGGTGCATAGGCCATATGCCAATAACCCATGCTCCCACACAACGGTTCCTACACACATGGATCCATGTGGGATTTCTCCCAACCCCTACACTGTGCTCTTTTGGGCCTTATACATGGGATCATGTGCGCACTTGGCCCACACCATGCACAGCTCGTATGCAACTCAGCATGCACCATGTATGCACTCAGCCTAAAATAGCCTAAATTCGGTTTCCATTGTGAGATGCCCACTAAATTTGAGGACTTGGACTTCATGAATGTCCTCGATCGGATGGGGTACTCACAATTTTTTTATCAAAAACTTATTAAACTCAAATAGTTAAGAAAAACATAACATATATATTAATTTACTTATATATAAAAACATTATTTTTCATTGTTAAATCAAATTCTAAATGTCAATATTATCATAAGATTGTATTCATTTTGAGTTTTAAAACATTATAATTTTTGAAATCAAATCTAAAATAAAAAATCAATTAAAATCATGTATCATTTAACCAAAGATATAACATTAAAATATTTAATGTATTTTAAAACATTTGAAGTACTTAATGACATTATAAAGGTTTTATAAAAATACCAACGGTCACAAATTTCTAAAATCCAACTACTATTATGAGAAAATAATGGCCATATTTATCTTAAAGGGTTAAAATGCCTTATAAATAAATTTTTGGGGTATTTCAAAACATCAAACCATTTTCTATTATTAGGATGGTGCTCTACATTCCTTTGAATCTTTGTATTATTTCTGTTCTCCTCGCTATTTCTTTCTTGTTTTGGTGGACTCTAGGGATGAGGTCTACTTAATAGGTCTTTTTTTATTTTCGGGTGGCCTTCCATTTGTGTTATTAGGTCTTGTAATGAGTTTACTTGAGTAAATTTAATCCCTTAAAACAATTTCAGGTATCAATTTTTCTATTGAATAACATGTTTCTTTTTTCATTATGCAATCATTTGTTTAGTATGAAACCAATATTAAACAATTCAAAAAAAAATTAATATTACTAAAAAAAATTATTATTACATTTATAAATAATTCCAGGGCATTACAGGTAAAACCATAGGTGTTTCAGAAAGGAAAGGAAGTCTTTCGTTTTGGTAATTTTATGAATAAAATTACTTTTTCTTGGTTAATTTATTTTAGTGCTCAGTAGTAGTTAATATTTTCAAATTCAACTATGTTTTATTTATTTCTATTCTTTTCTATTACTTTTTTTTATGATAAAAATTAGCATTGATTCATTTTAAATTTATATATAATATAATTGACTTATTTGGATGATGATGTTCTTAGTGAATGATGGTATATTTGTAAAGATAATATAACACACTTTGGTTATTTGGAAACACAACACTTGTTAGGATATTTCCAAAATAAACCAAGAGTTGTTTACTGAAACACTTTTCACACATAATAAAGAAGATAGTCCGAGAATATATTTTTGTTAAGTTTAGCCCCACCAAAACCATTCAACGGAATGTGATAGTTTTTGTGATTATAGACCCTATAATTAATTAGTTAGTAAGAATAATTGAAATATTATTTAATAACTATGATAGTAATGTTATTTAATAACCAGTCCTAACCCATTAGTTCACATTCTCATTATTAAAATATCTACATTAAATTTCATCCAATTTCTATAAAAAGTTAAACAATTTATATCGGCCCTTCCTATAGCTTGAAATGAGAAATGATTTTTGAAACCCCACTCCAGAGACAACCCTAGGATGTAAATAAACTATATTCTTAACCTATTATATATATTCTTCTACGTGACACCATGAGAGGTGTTTTAAAAATATATCACTGCGGTTTGGGAGGGGTTTCCCAAAATTTAGATCCTTTAATTTCATTACTTGATCTAACACCAGTAATATTTTCTCTCTTAATACTAAAATGGAAATAAATGTACTCAAAAAACCTGTTAACATAATATTACCAATTTAATTTGAGTATATTGACCTAATAGACTATAGTGATACTTAAAGTAATCAATTTTATCATACCTCGATGGGATTAAATCCTATTTAGATAATGATAAATATTTGTTAACCCCATTTCATTCACCATAAAAATAAAATTTTCATGCCTAAATAGAAAAATTATTTTGAAATAAAAAAATTTTTTAATCAAATTATTTCTTGGATTTCATGGTATTATAGGTGGGGAAACAATATAATAAATTAAGGAGTTCAACCTTATATGATCCTCACCCAAGCACTTAGGATTTGCTGATGAGGTGGTAAAATAGAGATATTTACCATTCTCAATAGAGGGAGAAGAAACAGATTGGTTATAAAGTCTACAATTGAGATAGGTAAATGGTTGGGATGATCTTCATAGAAGATATCTTTAATGATTATTCTCTACCTCTAAATGTTTGGTAATTGAAAAGAATATCTATTCCATTACAGAAGCATCTAGGGAGACTCCCTTTGAATATTTGGTGTGGTTCATGAAATTATGTGTAATCTCCCTACATAAATACATATAAGAATTGAATTTTAAAATCATTCTTCAATCATGGTCCGTTATATAGGGATATGAACCCAATAAATGAATCACTAGGTGTATCCCTAATTAAATAGTCATTAATGGAGACCAAATGACTCGTAGATAATATAACATAAATTTCACAATAATTTTTTATTAAAGATACTGGTACCAAATTCGTACATGAGTTAATAACTTTGGATTCATCACCTTTATTTGATTCAAAGATTATAAAGCTTAATAATATTTTTTAAAAATGGTTCTGATAAAAACCAGGGAATAAAAACACTTATTGAATGTAAGTTGGTTATTTTTATATCATAATCTTTTTACGGATTAGTACACTGAGGTATAGGGACATAAAAATGTTAAAACATCCATTTATACATGGAAATTCTAAAATAAACTTCATGGATGGAGTGTATAAACCCTTTTTTTAAAAAGAAATACTATATTCTATAGCATACATGATACACCACACTGAACATAAACGAACAAATAATTTTTTTATTGTTTTACCATTATAATAGTTTTTTGAATGGTGGGAATGAAAAAGAATAATAGAATTATAAAAAATATGGTATATATATTTTTATTTAATTAATTAATTTGTAACTAATTAATTTTAAATGAAAATAAACACCATTTTAAGGAAATGAATTTCTGAAAAAGTATTTAAATATGCACAAGTCTGTTTTGTTACCAATAAGTAATAAAATCCCAATTATTTTATTTTATTAATGAAATATATATAAATGTAAATAATATTCAATCAAATGATTACAATTCAACTTATGTGTTTTCTAGACAAGATATAAAAACAAATTCAATTTTACGCATAAAAGGAATATTTTTTTTAAAAAAAAGTCATTTTTCCTCCTTTTGATTGATACCCTATTTTAAATATACGTTTTGTCACTTTTTTAAATTCTACATGAAAAGAAAAATTATTCTTGAGAATCAAAGTACTAAAATTTGGTTTTTTTAAATTTTAGGTATTTTTTGAATACATTCATAATTTGATGAATATTAAATAATACAAATATTTGTCCAATTCTTCTTTTTCATACAATTTATATATACTGTTAAATTATGTTTTTGAATGTTTTCAATGTATTATTAGATCGTTTTTTATCTATTAATCCAATTTAGTTCATTGGAATAAATTTGAAATTAAAATTGGATATAAGAACACGGTGAAATTTTGAACATTTTTACATTAAAACCCCATTTTCTCTATCCGTCAAAGGGATTAATTTTATATTATATTCTTTGAATTATAAATTATTTTTTTTAAATGGATTTAATATTTAAAATCACAGGGTCCAAATTTATTAAATTGTTCCCTTTTATTTTTTGTCATTATGAATAATAACTTTAGTAATATTTTATTACCAGGGTTAAGAGTAAATCAGGTAATTAAAGGTAAAAAATATAACAAATATGATCAAATTTCCATAAAAAAGGTTCTAATTTCATTTTATGTGTTGTTTTAGACCCGAACCTTCATTGGGGATATTTTATTTTCCCATGGATCCAAATGAATGATTTTATTCAGATTATGGTATTTTATTTTTATGAAAAGACAAGGATGACAAACTCATGTATTGATAAAAATAATACTTTTCAATATATAGTTATTTAGAAGCTATATTTGAATATAAATACGATTTATAAATAATATAATTTTATCTACATCGTGTTAATTTATTTATAATTTTTAGCAAAAAAAATAATTATATTAAATGGTGACATAATGATGATGGAGTTGTTAATTAATTAATGGAAATATAAAATAAATGATTTTCAAAACATTACAATTAATATAATATTTATTAATTAATTTCAACCTTGGATTTTATTTGTGATTTTTTTTATATTTGGATTTCAGGGATTTTTTTAATGCATCTTTCTATTATGATTTTTTTGAAATGTCAAATACTCAATAGTGTCAAAATTGAAACTATTGATATTTTAATATAAGTAATACATTATTAAATGATATAAAATTATTAAAAAAAGTCTTCCATATGATGGGGGTGAGTATAAAAATTTCATCAATGACTCATTTTTTTCGTTTGTAATTTTATACTAATTATATTAACCCACAAATGGTAAATTACATGATACGAGGGTAAGAATTAATAAAGGTTAAAACAAAAAGATATGGATTAAAAAATAGTGAAAACATATCTGATTTTCATTTTATGAATTTTATTCCACAAAAAAGTATCATATATTCAAAATAAATCAGTTATTATAAATTTGGATAACAAAATTATTTTATATTAATTTAATATTTTTAAGAATTACAATAGTGTTCATCCCCTATCTTATAAAAGGGAACTACTTCATAACATTTCCACTGATTTAAAAACCAATTTGGTTCAGCCAATATATACCCAAATCAATTAATATAATCCATTCCCACATTTTGGAGGCTTTATTTTAGGTATAAAACTCTCCTTATAGGTGTTAAGTTGTTAATCAAGGGTGATCGTCTGAAGAAGAGTTATCATTTTTAATTAAGTGTTTCTATTTAATTTGTTCCTCCATTACATTAAAATATTATCCAACCATGAAGAGATAATAACTCCATTTTAATAAATTTACTATTTTTTTATTATGTTAATATCACCACCTATATCCATCTCCTTCTCCATCATATAGGAAAAATAATGATCATTTATACGTATATGTGAACTATCACATCCACGAATCGATATAATTCATGTTTCAATACTGTCTCTCAAGAATATTTAAAATTATGGAATTAATGTTTATATATGATATTTATGAAATATTTATCATTATAATAGAATAATATATCAATTATATTCATACATTCCATTCACATAAAAAGGATAATGTCATTCATGTGTACATGTAAACTATCACCTCCTTGAAGCGATGTGGTTCATTTTTAATCACCACATCACATGGATGATATATATAAGTATATTTAAATGATTAATATTATATAAATTATATTATGATAATTCTATACATACATAATAATACTTACCTTCTTTCCATAATGATCATTGAAAAATGAAAGCGTTACCCATGTGTACATACAGTTTACTATCTCCATCATTGTAATGTAATTAATTTTTCATATCAGTATTTAATGAATAGTTTTAAAGGTATGATTGATTTATAAAATTTATTATTATTTAATAAATATTATTCTGGTGATTATGTACTTATGACCACATTGAAATTTGACATGATATCAATTTCAGTTTGGACTCAAGTAGAAATATCGTCAAAATATCTGACGTGTACATAAATAGTTATGTAATTGCTACAATGTGATAATAACTGATATAAAAGAAATAATAAGAATAAGTATGGATTTCAAGAAATTAATTAATTAACCAATTTTTATTATTCAAGAATATAAATATTTTACGAGACAAGTCGAACTCAAGGTAGGGCACCCTTTAACTAAAACATCTGTTTAAATTTTCTAATGATTTATTCTTCTAAATAATTCCCATTCATTTCTTTGACTTAAAAATTATTTTATGGATTTATTTATATCGAAATTATTTTTTATAAAATTTTAATTTCACTAAAATGTTATGAAGTTCCATGGGACACTTTGATTCAAAAATACCTTTTTTAAATGCTTTAAAATTGTTTTCTATAATGGATTATTTATATCGATAAGATGGAATGAATTTTTTAACTATATAGCCAGAATGGAATTACCTGTTTTCATTATGCATGAATTATTTAATTTTTCCTTTTTATTTTTTTAGAGTTCATTAGAAATAAATTAGTTTCATTATTATGAGCGTGTTTTTTATATTTTAGAATAATTTTTCATTGAAAATTTTATTTTGATATTTGGATATGTTTTACACATGGGTTTAAAAGAGTTCTTATGGGTTTTATTCTTGATTTGGTCCTTTGATATTATATATAATTTTTTTGTCCCAATTATTGCTCATAGTGAGATTGATATATCTTATATTAAGGGTTGATCCCTCTTATAGCTTATAAAATATTGTGATCCCAATAAAGGTTATACGAAGGGTGATCCCCATTATATATATCAAATGGATAGGGTTATTAGAGATGAATGTTTACCATATAGTTATTCCACTGGTAAGGGTTACTGTAATAGTTAGGTGGTAATTATGCCCTAAGGCACCTATGTTATTTTTCTATACTTTCTAATGAGTTTCTAATAAAAATATTTCAATTGGTTTTTAAGTTATCACTAGACTAATGCTTTACTTTTTTATGTCCCTTTTTGAGGTTTTTGTGCTCATCCCATGTTTTTAAAATGTTTATCACAGGTCTTAATATTATTAAGGTCACAAAAGATGTCATGATAAAAGAATTTAATATTTTTATTGAAAATTAGAAAAAAAAATTAATTGTTCCTTTGGGGGAAAATGGATACTAAGAATAATTGTACACATGTAATGTATGGTTATAATTTGTAATAGTTTGGCATAATTCTCTAAAAAAAATGAAAAGATCCTCAAATGTAAATTCTAGTAAAAAAACACTTGAATTAGTTATTTTTAAGATTGGGTGCTTACGAACGGTATCAAAGAATGGTTTAGACAACTTTGGATATTATGCTATTTTCTTAAGATTTAGGTATATAATAAAATGTTTATATTTTTTGGATTATAATAATTTTAATGAAATTGAAACCCTTTTGATGCTTTCAGTTATGAAATTTTAAGGTAACTAATGGCATTTCTGATACATTAAATTTTGGGTTATTTATCGGTTATTACTTTTTGGGATGCGAAATGAAAGGTCTGACAAACAACTTGAGGTTAAATAATGTTTTTGATTTTTTGAGTATATTATAATTTTTTAGAAATGTTATAATAATTATATAGTATTAAAAAAGCGACAATTTGTAGGATGGGTGACAACTCATCATGTCCGGAAAGGGTGCGAGAATTGATCCCACAATCAAATGGCGATAAGGGTGCATCACCAACCACAGGCCTACATGAAGACCCAGTTAGTGTGATTTTTTTATTTAAATTATTTCATGGAATAATAATAATTTGGTTTATGGTACAATATTTGTTTCATTTTTGAAAAAATATTTGGGGGTAAAGTGATGTCTGTTATTTAGGAATACATCTTCTATTTTGGGAATCCTATATGATCATGGTAAATAGAATACTATGGTGTTTGATTTGAGGAATCAAAATTGAATTATATTTTTTAAGAATGTATGATTTTATTTTGGACTTATTGTGATTCCGGATATTTAAAGAAATGGTTATAATATCTTGAAGATTATTAGAGAAATTAATTTTTGGAATATGAATTCAAGAGTAATTGATATTATTTGGATATAATTCTAAAAAAATTCATGGAATATTTTCTGATCAAATGATTATGGATTTTTCGAATCAATATTAAATTATGTTATTTTGAGTAATTTTAAAGAACATTATTTATCAAATGGACTATGTTAAACTTTTTGTATTATAATACAATTTTGATGATTAAAAGTATTTTTTCATCATACAATGTTTTGTTACTTTTAATGAATTGTCTAATATTGAACTAACCATTTTGTTTTTTGGTGAATTTATAAGGATAGGGGAAATATATAGTTAATATTTCGGGTATTATGTGATACTATAGAAGTTTATTCTAGTTATAAAGGTGTGAAAATTCATCAAAAATACTCATAGCTTAAGAAAAAAGTTGTGTTTTGGAGAAAATTGATTAATGAATGAATGCTTACTTTTTAAGTAAGTATTTTTCCTTATGTTATTAACTCAATATGTAAAAGAACCCCAAAACTATATGATAAGGTTCTTGATACAAAAACGTTTTCCATTTATTTTTATCAATGGCCTTTTGAATGATCACATATTTATGGTTTTTTTTATGGTTAACTTTCTCATTATCATGGTCTTGACCACACTCTACCGGTATTTAAGAGTTAGAATTATCTGTCCTACTCATGTTCTCCTACATGGAAATCATGTATGTATTATATCAAGTGACGTTCATACTTCCTATTCTTTGCTTTAAAGTGGATGTTATATTAATCCTTTTTCTAATGTGAGATTTAAATAATTTTATAATGTAAAGTCAAACACCTATTTTTTGACCCCATGTTAAAAATTACGTGGTTAAAATTTCCAAAATGGGGTATAATTTACCACCCCAAGTATTTAAAAAGAAATATTATGCTTCATAGAATACATGATCTTCCACATTAAATTTAAATTAACAAATAAACATTATTATTAAAATTTTACCATTAAACTAGATGTTACAATGATGGGAATCAACAAGATTATCTGAATTATAAGAATATGGTTTACACATGTATATATATTTAATTTTTTGGTGACCAAATAATTATAAATTAAAATTAAAATCATTTTAGGGAAATTGTTTTCTCAAAAACTATTTAAATGACACCAAATGTTTCTAATTACCAATAAATAATAAAGTCACTCTTATTAGATTATATTAATGAAATATATACATATATATAATATATTCAATATAATGATTAAAATTTATATTATATGTTTTATATACATTATATAAGAACAAATTCAATTTTATGCATAAAAGGTGTATTTGTTAAAAAAAAGAAATTTTTAATACCTTTTAATATAGAACCCTTTTTATGTCTAGATTTTGTAAATTTTATAAATTATATTTCACAAAATAAATTTTTCCTTTATTTTTGGAGTTTAAATTTTTTTTCTTGAGTGGAATTTTTGATATTTTTCTTAGAACATTCATAATTTGATGAATAGTGAATAACACAAATATTTGTTCAAAATTTCTTTTTCATAACATTTATTTAGTGTGTAAAAATATTTTATTTCAATTGTTTTAAAGTATAATTAAATAATTTTTTTATTTAATCCAATTTAGTTCATTGTAATCAATTTCACTTTCAAATTGGATATTTAAACATGGTGAATTTTTTAACGTTTTTACATTAAAAACTCATTTTCCATATTATTCAAGGGGATTATTTTTAAATTAATTTCAAAAATTTATTTTTTTTTTGGAAGAATGGATTCAATATTTGAAATAGTATGATTCAAATTTATTAAATAGGTTTTTTTATTTTTTCACATTATGAATAATAACATTAGTTATGGTTTTTACTACCTTGATTAAGGGTAAATTGTGGAATTAAATTTAAAAATGATATTGTAATTATTATAAAATTACTTTAACGCTTTTCATAATTTTATTTATTGAGTTATTATTGGCCCAAATCTCCAATACACATTCCAGGTATCCTTGTAATTGACCCAGGCATCTTGTCTATCCCAATGTTGAATCTAAAATATCACTTATTCCCTCAGAAATAAATACCCATTGTGTACTCTTCTCCTTAAGAGAATACTATATGGAATATTTGATTAAATATGAAATAAATCACAATATATAAAGATTTGATTTAACTTTAATAAATATATAAAAATATTACAATCTTATCATATACAATTGAAGATTCTTCCTTAAGATACAATATTTTTTTTCTCATTTGTTCCCTCTTCCATATTTCATTTCTAGAGAAGGGGGGAGGCAAACTATATAGACCCTAATGACTCTCATCTTTTTCTATTTCTCTTCTAGCATGTTTTCTTCCAATAACATATACCCTCACCGAGATAATGCATGAGGGTATACATTTCTAACTTCATTCTCTTGATGATATCTCATTGATTTCAATAAATTAAGAATCATTAATAAATAAGTCATTAATGTGCTCATTAATATAAAAAAAATCTAAAACAGTAACATTTCACTTACCAAAAACTCTTCTTGTCATCAATTTTCAAAAAATTTATTCCATGTATCGCCATATAAAAATGCATATATATCACATGGATTTTTATTCTACCTATCCCCATTATTGAACTATGGTGTGAGGGTTGATTTAAAATCCCTTAATATCCTATCATCTAATGAAAAAATTTCCTCCTTAATCATCCATTATCAGATATATCACATTTTATATGGTAATAAGGGGAAAAATATATTAATATAAAAATTTCATGATAAGTAAAATAATAACAAAAAGTCATACAAAAAAACCTCCCAAAATTGTGATAATGTCCTATTTTTCAATACTTTTACAGTCAACAAATAAAATAAAAACATTTCTTTTAGCCAGTACTAATACAAAATTCTTGAATTGTTTTAAATTTGGACCTCTTGGAATATAATTACAATAACATTCTATTGGTATCCTTTGTTCTTGGATATGGGAAAATAATAATTTTGGTAAACATGGGGTGACATATTTACCAACCCTTGAGAACTTTTTTACCACCATGGAATTAGATGTATCATTTAAAAAAGGGTGAGTGGCTCATCAATAAGATCATGTGTACATTTCTCCCCATATTTATGAGTATGATAATCTCTAAAAATATGTGCTTCATCCTAGTATTGAACTTTAATTATCCTATAAATGAAATCAACACAAATATGTTCAAAAATATACAAATCCAAGAATTTCCTAAAAACGTAAATAAAATTTCAAAAAATATCAAACAAAAATTAATGTAAAATAAATGTAAAATATTTTTATTAATATTTTTTATAGTTAACAAAATTCTAAAAGACAATAATGAGAGATGAAATGACATAAATGAATTAAAATTTAAAAATTTTAATGATAGATGAAATTACATAGTAAAAAATCTCCAATGTGATACATCCTTATTACAAAAAACAATTTTTTAATAATACACGCTATTTTATGTTTTTTTAAAGAGTAAAATTTAAAATAATTAGTTATCAATAAAATTAATTAATAGATAAGTTATATAAGTGTAAAAATGGAAAGGTATAAAAACTAAACTAATAAAAACTAACAATTTAACTTATTATTTATAATAAATTCTTTAATAAATAAAATCAAATTAAAATATCTAACTTATGGAATTTCAAAAGTAAACCATAATTTAACATATGTTGCCAATAATGTTTTGAATATACTAAAGTATTGATTTCCCAAATTCATTTGACATGATCATTATATATAGAACAAAACATTTCTATGACATTATCATCAATATTATTTGTTAACAATTCCACAAAATTAGGTATTTCACATAAATCAATATCTTCTTTATGTTTATCATCACCAATACACAATTTATTTCCTAGTAAAACAATAGACCACTATATATTAGATTGAATAGGAACATATATAATTTTATTTTCATGTGTTTACATGATAAAAGGATCATTTGTGTATTCCAATTTATTCATATTTACTAGTTTGGTTACAAATTCATCGTGTCAGACACTATTGTTAAAGATAAACTATTTAAATTTAAGCACTAGAACATAAAACTAAATGTAATCCACCTCCCATATTTATTTTATTAATTTATAATATAAATATGATATGGATATTGGGTTTTTTTATTTCACTCCAAAATGAATTTCTTCTACAGACACTAACACACTACTTTTCTTAACCACACTTCTATTTTCTTCATCATTTGTATAAAATGTATTAAATTAATTTCATAACCAGAATATGTTAAAAAATTTAAATTTAAACCACCCACTGACAATCATAATTTCTCTGATGCATCTCATTTACCAATAATGACCTCTTTAACCCATGGTAAACAAAACTACAAAACATCCTATTTTCGTTATTGAAACCTGTGACAATAGGGCACAAAAACCATGGAAGTATCTTATGTCCATGGTTTATCAAAATCGTTGCTACTATGGTAATTGAAATAGGCTCTAGGCTATTTCCAAGGATTAAACATTAGAAATATTTTATTATTTTCATAGTTTTTCAAAACATAGAAATAGGTCTTCTAGTTGTACACAGTGATAGTTGACATATATACATGGGTTACACCATGGCCATTGGTGATGTTGATACGATAGACAACAATATCTACAACCCAAAAATAATATTTCTATTGCTAGATTGGATCTCTACACCTCACCTTTAGGATTCAAAAGACTAGACTCACAACCATAGAGAACCCTGGATATATATATATATATATATATATTATGTTAGATATATTATTAAAAATTGTGGCCATAACTGAAAATCGAGGCAAAATAGCTTCCCATATTTTTGTGGGAAATTTTTTCTCAAGTGAAAGCATTGAAGACCTATAGCCACAGTTTCACAAAAACATTTATATAGCCTTGGTTCTAAAGAAACATGGCTATATCTATGGAAAATAATTTCTATAGGCATTTTTTTGAAAACTATTTCTATAGATCACACCTATGGACAGAGTTTTAGACAATTTTTGGTTATAGCCTACCGATAGACACAATTTCCAAAAATATGGAAATAGATCCCTGGAAAAAGCACATTTTTGTAATTGGGAAAAATTTGTTATGTTCATTAAAAATGCACATATGTTTCTTGTTTTGATAACTTTTTTTAACGCATTAATATGAAATGTTATATATTGTTGAGAACCATATTTTTTATTAAAAATCTATAAATGTAACTTCTTTATTTATTCACCTGTCTATGATTTGAAATTCATGCCATTAATCCCCTTTACACTATAATTAACTCATTAATGATGAGATATTGGAGACCTGATGTGCTCCACTGCATAAAAATATCTTGTACAAAACTCTAAAACCTCCTGGAAAATATATATCTTGACAATGGATGCTTTAGGATGATATGGATTACTAACATACAACTTCAATACATAAATATACCTTTCAAAATAATATATCTAACATAGATATACAGGTCCGAAAAGATTTATTTATTACACCAAATGTACAATTAAATACACCAGGATATCAAAAAAATATACAGAAAAATATATTTCTAATTGAAAAAATTATAGAAACTACTTTATTATCCAAATTTTTCAAATCATTCGAATCAATCGCTTTATTATAAATTGATTTTAAAATATAACCCACCTTCATGATAGTTATTCTAACATGGGTGGTCATTATTCCATGCAATGATATTGGTAAGATCTGTTTTATCATGATGTGAAAGTCATGATATTTCATACCATTCATCTTAAATTCCATTAAAGATAAAAAAATTTTCATTTGAATAATTTCCATATAGCACTCTAATATCATGAACACATTGAAAATTTAAAAATTTCTCCCTCTTGGATAAGATATGAAAATATGGGGGTGTGAATTTTCATCTTCCATAAAGAGTGGAAACCAACTCCAAGCATATTCCCATTGAGAGTAAATCTGATCTATCTTCCAACCCATCTTTAGTATTTCCATTAATATCTAAAAATTTACCAATAAAACATTCATATATATTCTTCTCCATGTGCATGACATAAATATTATTTTTCACCTCATGATATCTCAAATATGGTAGCTCAAAAAATATTGACTATTTCATCTAAATTTTTCTATCCTTACCAGATTTATATGTCTTTATGAATATAGCATTAGTGTCTTGCACCCTCTCAAAATCATGATCAATAGATGATGGTATTGCAGAAATATAAAAATCATAAGATCTATTTAAAGGCTTTTTAATCATATATAAGAGTGGTCCATTAGAAAAAAAAATTAAATGAACCATGTATATAGTTTTTATCTCGTGATTTATTTGATATTGTGAAGTATGTTATTCACAAATTGTATAAGATTTATGACCCTACAACACTGTATCCAGAAAAATTTTCATATGTTGGGAAGTCATTTATAGTGAACATAATCATGGTACATAGTTGAAAATGTTATATTTTATAATAATCATATACCATGATGCCTTCCTCCCAAAATAGTTTCAAATCATTAATTAATGGTGATAAGAATATTTCAATATCCCTTTCGAGCTATTTTGGTCCACATATCATTAAACTCAACATGAAATATTTATTCTTAATGAAAAATTCAGGAGATAAGTTTTAAATTGACAATAAAATAGGATATTATATATAGGTTCTACTTAGTATTTGATATGGATTCATTCCATCCATACATATTCCAAGTCTAAGATTTCAAACTTCATTTCAGAATATAGAAAACTAGTGATAAATATTCTTCCACTATGGACAGTCAGTTGGATGGTGTAATTTGTCATCACATATCTCCTCGTCATCATGCCATCTTAATCTTTTTTCATCACATGAATTATCAAATAATTGTTTCAAAAGAGTAATTATAGTAAGATAACAAAATTCCTTGGTAGGGGTCTCTATAACTTCTAAATCAACCTGTGATTTGTCTATCAACTTATTCCATGACGTCCCAAATTTTGAACACCATGATAGAATTTCATATTCAAACCTATATAGTACATAGTCATTATGGAAAGTATGCATTTTATTATATCCTAATCTCACCGGGCATAGTATTTTCTACTCAAGAAAATGGGAATATGGAAGATCATTGTCTTTCGAATAAATATCATTCAAGAATTTTAGATACTTCATAAAACACTTATCACTCCATACATGTTTCACCTTCAAGTTAATAATTCATAACCCCATAGATAAAATTGTAATATCTATAAAACTCGGATAAAATATTTTTTAGCATAGCCATATAGACACTCAATTTTCGATTATTTTTCAATTTCCTCTAATTTAATATCCCAAATCATTTCTTCAATTTTATTAATCTTATCATCTTACAAAGCATCATCATCAAGAGATTGGAAATTCTTACCAGTTTCACCAATCCGGATCCAATAGTTGTAACTCAAATTAAAACGATGAAAAAATTAAATGATCTTTAATATATATACTTTTCAACTTCTACATGTTTTATCATTTCAGACATGGATAGAAAAACATTTTGTTGTTTGGAAAATCTCATTTATCAAATTCTTGAAAAGTATAAACACCTTCCTCAAATTCCTCACTTATTCTAAGTTCGGTAATCCATCTTTGAATTTTTATTATCTATAAAAAATTTAGAAAATATATATCTTTTAATGATAAAACAATATTCAATTTATTTGAAATATTACATAATTTTAATGAAATAAAATTTTTAAATATAAGAAAAAATATATTCATATTTGAAAATTATAATTATAAATTATTAACAATAATGGAAGATAAGTTTAAATATAAATATTAAATCAAAAAAATATATGCATGAAAGTAATTTACAAAAAAAAAATATAGTTAAACAATAAATTATATCATATAAAATGTATACTCAATGGGATATTAGATGTGAACATTCATCATGGTTTTAAGTTGTTTTATCGATGATGTATTCAGTTAGGGATCCATTTGGAATGAAAATGGAATTGGTGTGGGGACCAAAAATAAATGCTAATTCTCATATATTTAATGATATTTCCCTGACTCAACTAATTATTTATAGGTAGGATCTAAAATAATAAACCGTGATTGGTCTATTTTTGATCAATTCATACCCACAGAAATGGTTTTTGATTTATCCCCACAATAATTTACAATGATAGAAACCAATAACTAGGTTATCACAATATTGATTTGTGTGATCTATAAATATATCATTTTTAATATAGACAGTGGAATACTTATCTATCGTCTAATTTACATCTATGATGTAATAATAAATTTCATAACTCATACTATAGTACATGATTCGCATAATATAATGAGATACATGATGATATATATTTCTAATGATCTTTCTATATTGACCGGATTGTTGATCTAAAGGGTGATATTGTAATCCCAATCACTAAAGAAACCATCATATGTTTTCATCCAATAACCACCTATAATCTTATGGGTCTTGTGAGTTATATAGATTAGGGGAATAGCCATCTACTAATCTTTCCAAATAAACACGATGACTAACACAATTCATGTATAAAAGAAGATTTCAATTAATGAGTTCATTTCTTCACCCAATGCATTTATTTCTTGTAGATGTATTAATCTAGTGATTTGAGTAGTTCCCTTTGTATTATCCTATGTAGAAGATTGGGGAATGAACAGTTACAAATATCTAGAAAAAACTAGTCTATTATAATATCCAAAACATAGAGACCTACTCCTATATATTTATTCACTATAAGGAATGTATTATTATTAGATATCCATATACTGATCTGGTGAGGAATAATGTGATTATTTCAATGAGAAAAATATTTAATTACATAGATGAACTCATATAGAACTACTATATTGTACTCATCATCTAACATTGAGCAGCATTCTCTCACCTAGAATAGAAATCCAAAATCCACACAAAAGGCCCCTCCAAATAAAATATATTAATTAAACACCCATCCTAGCTAATATTTATCCATATATTTATTCATGATGAACCCATAATTTGTAACCCATGTTTTTGGCATGTATCATACTTATTTTGATGTTAAGGGAGTAGATCCAAAGATGTTCCTCCATGAGAAATAATCCACCATGATGAAAGGACACAAAACCTTATAATTAAAATAATGGATATATGTAATGTGAATATATGAGATGACAAGAGGAGATTAAAGAAGATGGTAATGTGAGATTTTAGTAATCATAATCGAAAAAAGGATCGTTACGGAATCCATGACATTGAGTGACCGAAATTTTTGTTTCAAAGGATAACTTGAGATTTTTTAAATGATCAAATCAAATGTTCTAATAAAAATGAGGATGTATGAAGCTGTAAAACGAGGTTAGAGGCCACTGGATTGAAGAAACTGGGTTAGGGCTTCCGAATTAGAGAGAACCGAGTTTGGTTTCATCCAAATGAAAAACAACAAAACGAATCTAAATGGTAATTCATAAAATTCTAAATAATTTAACACATCAATTATTATATAACCAACACTGTAAATAAATTTTATTGATTTATGACATCGTTTATATAAAAATGGACTTGATAAAATGATTTTCCATGTCAGTTATTTTATAGCTAATGTAATAATGAAATGATATTTTCTTTATTACATTGGTTATTATATCTAACCTATATTTGAAAACATGATTTATAACATTAGTTATAGGATAACCATTGTGATAATGTGAGATAATTCATTTATCACATTAGTAATAGGATAACCGACATGATAAATTAATATACATGAACTTTCCAGTTAGTTATTAATAACCAACCTGAAATTCCATACATGGTAAATATTTTTTATACTAGTGATGTATGTTACATAAAGATTTATCCTTATGAAAACATTAATCATTATGATGTTCTCTAAATAATGGTGTGGAACAATCTGGAAATTCAATCTATAGTTTTGGGAAAGAGAAAAATATAATTTTGTTGATGAATTTTGTTTAATTCAATGATGAAGAAGCCTATATGTCATCTAGTTTGTAAAAAGATCAAACTTTAGATGAGGGAAATATTGGGAAACTTTTTTTCATACATAGATATAACATATTTTTATAAGAATAATGAATATATTTCAAAACTAAATTCCCTATGACTATAAAGGTATAGTGTCTTCAGAGAGTAGATACACAATCATATTATTTTATAAAATACCTTCAAAATCCCACAAAACAATCTCCCCATTTAAAACTATTCATAGATATACAACACTTAAAACCATTAATCATTACAAGGGTAAAGGAAACATAAGAATGTGTGATATAAAATTATCTGTTAGGGTAAACATGGGAGATATAAATCAATGATAATATGAAAGAATAAGATAAGAACAAGGGTATGATATCATGACCATAAATTAAAAACACCATACCCAATATATTAATCAACATAAACATGAGTCACAGAATAAAACATTATCATTTCAAAATTCATGAATCATAAGAGTTGGAAATCATTACAAATCAATAAGAACCATTAGTTCATGTCAAAAAACTGTAGTGACATTATATGAATAGAAACCATATCATATTTCAAGTTGAACTATGGAGACCATAAATTAATATTAATGCATGAATCCCATATTATTTCTTATAAAATAATAAACCATGAATCAGCATGTACATCTCATAGCGGATCAGGCATCTGGACTTCTTTCACATAGTAGATCAAGAACATCATCTTTCAACCAATAATTATATCAGAAGATATAGTACATTACCCAATGAATTAGAGACCTATATAATTCTAGGTGTTCCCATAAAATAATTAAAACCATGAATATGTGTGCCATATAATCATAAAACATTTATCTTATCATAACTCTTGAAAAATAAAATGGGTTTTATAGGAAACATTATCATAGCATGACCTGTGGATGAGAAATATTTTTCACAAACACCATTTCATTGTAATAATAAAACATCTAGATAAAGAAAAAGGATGGTATCCATGGATGATATCTATATTATTGAATAATTAAATTCAATGGTTTTTTCATTGATGAATAAAAAATACATTAAAATATCATTAAAATGTTCTTTAGGAAAATAACAATTTCACTTTGAAAATCACATTGTAATGCTAAAATTATATAAAACATTGTGAAAATAAATTTTAATTAAAAATAAACTTGGAAACATATAAATTAATCTTATAATAATTAATATTTCATTATTGTGGGACATTTTTTAGATACTGAATATGTTCAAAGAAATATTCCTTTCACATTTTTGGTAAAAAGTCAAAAATACCCCATTCAAAAAAAACAAAAAAAATATATCTTTTAATCCATTTAAAAAAAATAAAAAGAGGAGATATTTAAATTAAAAAAGTCATATGAGATAATAAAAAACATTATTGAAAACATTTATTTAAAATATTGACAGGGAAGAGAATGGATTTCTAGTTGAAGGGGAAAATAAAGTTGATTTCCCTTATAAATCTTATTTTTGTATCTTTTGTTCTTAAAGAGAAAAAATGAAATGAATACATGTAGTATCCATAAATAAAGATAAAATAACAATATTTAGGAGATTATTGAGAAGTATATCACTATTTTAATCATCATAATCATAATAAAAACTGTCTCTAAAACAATGAGACAGTAAAATAAATCCCTTACCACTTTTTTAAATTTTGAATAATAAGCCCCGTGAAATTATAAATTCAAATGAAACTTTAAATATCGTTAAAATATGTAAAATAATGACTTAATTTGTTAGAAATTGTAGTATCTACACCTCGAAAACATTAATAGGTTTATAACATCAAACATGTCTCAAAGAAACAATATTAACACAAAGATCCCTTACCTCAAGTCTCAAATTTCATTATTCATGTTTAAACCTCAATTATAATAAGTTTAGGATTTTTATAAATTTATAAAAGATCCATAATCATATATAACATAAAATTTATAATTTTATTATAACTTTTTATCACCCATTTGTTAAAACTAATTATTAAAATCATTACCCATGATGATAACTATTTAATTTTCCATTTATGTTTTGGTTTGTTAGTTTTGGTACATTAACATTGATCATGGTTCCATCATATAAAAAATTTATTAATGATATAAATAATTTATATAATCATTATATACATATTTATAATTATCCACAATATATATATATCTAAACACGAAATATTTTGTTCATGGAGATGGCATGTTGTACATACACATGATCACTATTTTCATTTTTCGACAGATAGAACGAAATAAATGTAAATAATAATTCATATTTAAAAAATAATTATTATATCATATAAATCATATATATTTATCAAATCAATCAATATTATAATACATTTAAAATATAAATCTAAAACTAATCACATCCCTTCGTGGAGGTGATAGTCCACATATAAACATGAGTGATGTAATCATTTTCATATGGATTGGAATCTAAGAAGGTAGATGTGATATTATAATTAAATAAGTAATATTATTTCATAAATATCATATATATACATTTAATCCATATTTATATCTATTCTTTATAGAAAGTGATGGAAAACAAATTACATTGGTTTGTGACACAGTAGTTCGCCATACACTTGATCAAAAATTGTGTTTCCCATTTGATGGAAGAGGAGATGGTTATAGGTTATTCCCTTAACATAATAATATCTCATAATATTTAATGTAATGGTTTTATTATTTCATAATATTTATAAAAAAAATTAATTACGGAGAACAAAAAATTAAATGAAAATGCATGGTTAAGAACCATACCTCTTCTTTAGAAAGCCTCTTTCAGATTGTACCTACTACATCCCTATGATAGTTTCATGATAAAACCATGTAATCCAATTCATGAGTAGGGATATAATAAATTTATTACATTGTTTATATTTCAATGTAAAAGGAATTTTATGTGTTAATAAAATTACATAAGAGGTTCCCCTTTATAAGTAAGGGGAGGGGAATTTTTTGAATTTCTTAAAATATTAAATTATGAAAAGGAAAATATATCAAAAAATTATTACAAATTGATATATTTTAAAATAAAAGGTATAATTTTCTCAAAATAAATTCAACCAAAAAATTTAGAGTTTTATGTGGTGTTTTAAACCTAGCCTTTTGGTTTAACCCTATAGTTAACCTATTTTAACATTAACTCTTGTAACAACTATTTCAATTTTAAATGGTTAAAAATGTTATAAAAATAGAAAATTGAATCATATAAGAAGCATGTTTTATATTTTAAACCATTTTCCATTCACTTGGTTGAATATAATATTTTTATTAATTTTCACTATTTTTATAAAATATTTTTTATCTTAAAGTATTAATACTATCAGTTTTGGAACTATTCATTTCATTTGTATTTTAAAAAAACATGAATGAATCATTATTAGAATATATTCTATTAAAACCACTCTAAAAATTTTAATTTAAAAAAATCATGGAAGACAACAATTATTTCAATTTATATTAGTTTTAATATTTTTAAAATCATTTATTTTATTTTTCTATTAATTGAGGATATATTTTTTCATAATTGTGTAAGAATTTAACATAAATAAATAATTAATAAATTAGAAATAAATTAACATCATGAGTTTAATTTAATTATGTACAGAATAGCCATTTATATTCATTATCATATTTCATTGGTCTTAATGTGAACATATAAGAGTTATTTAAAAGGGAGTAGAATTTTATATTTTCCTTTTCTTAACAGATTATATAAGTAACTTTCATAGAAAACTATCCCATAAACAATTAAATATCAAGAATAAGGTTATAAGGGTCAAAATAACAATATAAAATAATATTTAGATAGAAAAATGATGTCTTTATCACTTAGTTTTAACCTCTGTTAACCCGATTTTCCCTTTTACCATAGTGATGAATTTTTTACTATTTTACTATTCATTATGTACAATAATTAAGTTTACATAATTAAATAATTTCATTTTAACTTTTTATAACTATATAATCCATTTTACTAAATTAAGACACTATAATATATATAAATTTATTATATAATTATCTCTCAAAAGAAAAATGAAAAAGGTCTTCTGAAGAAAAATTGTCTTTTAAGTCTAAATTTATTCTTATAACAATATCACATATAATATTTATTAATATGTAATTAATTATATTATTTATAACTCTAGAATTATTATATTAATTTATTCTTATAACTAAATTAGTATGCATTTTTCAATGAAATGAAGAGACACTTTTACAAAAAATGGTATTTTTAACTATTTACTGAAAAATCAATATTTTCTAAAAAATAAAAAAAAATATAAACACAATTTCATTTTTAAATAATGATTTTGAAAATAATTATTTAAAATAAATATGCTAGAATTATATGAAATTAATTATAATTTTGATGTATAGAAGGAAATAAAATCATTTTTGAAGAAAATGCATTTTTTAAACATAAAATGTCTTCAAAAAAATGAGTACTTATTTCCTACGAATTAAAATAGAAATTTTTATTGAGTAATACCTTTATATATATTTAATATTTTTATTTTTCCTATTCCTACCACTAAATTTAATGACTACGTTATAATGTTTATCTTAAAATAATTTTATTCTAATATTATAATACTGTTTTTTGAAACTCGGTGTTGCATATAGCACAAGAAGACAAATAAATAAAAAAATTGAGAAACATATATTCTAAAATATTAGGTTGGTACATTATCCAACATTTAACAACTGTTTCCTCACAGTTTGAACTTATTCACTGTAACAAAGGTTTTGACATTTGAAAATTTCTTTGTAGAAAAACCATATCGTAAACAGGATCAATAATACTTCTTCTTATAAAAGGTAATGGAAGTATGAAGGCCATCTAGATAAAAATAATGGTTTTCAAATATTATAACCTTATTTGGACATGAATATATGGAAAAATGGG
The DNA here is from genome assembly GCA_963277665.1 of Viscum album. Classification (NCBI taxonomy): domain Eukaryota; kingdom Viridiplantae; phylum Streptophyta; class Magnoliopsida; order Santalales; family Viscaceae; genus Viscum; species Viscum album. The sequence goes on from OY728122.1 coordinate 1,916,069,703, forward strand.
ATAAAAATAACACCTAAGTAAAGATATATAGTGATAGAGAACATGGTTAGGATAAAGTTAACAACTACAATACCATAAATTTATGATAGGTGAAAATACCATCGATTCATTGGAAGTGAAAGAAAAATAATATCATTTTCTTTCAAGATAGATTTAATAATGTTGAGGGATTCATTCTATATTATGATAGTTAACATGATAAAATATACGTACTTGATTTATTTCCATGACATAAGAAAAATTCCATACTTCGGTTGTGCCTTGAAAGATTTCCACATCATATCTTACTAAAAGAAATTAATATTTGAGATTAATTTTTTATTCTTGAAGCACAAAAAATAACTTTTATTAGATAATACGATCCACAAACTAAATAATATTCTTTTCCTCTATATCTAGTTATCATCAAAACCAAAAAATTTAGCATACGTTATCAAATATGGAAAATATAATATATTAGTCCCCAAAACCTCAACAATAAAATCCAAAATTCATCTTAAACCACTCATTAAGTAGTTAACCATAAGAATCCTCCTAAATATGCCCAAAAAAATTTTAAACCCACAATTATAGAATATTTGTAAATACACACATAGATATATATATATATATATATATATATATATCCATGATCATATTTAACACTTATCCCCAGACAATATAACATCGCTCACAATGTAACATACCCAAAATGTGAATATCATGGTAATATATTCTCTTGAAACATGCTAATAATTTATAAAAATAATCTTAATCACCATAAAATATCAAAAAAAAGTATATCATTCTCAAAACATTGATTTATCATTATTTCTGAAATTAAATCATATATTATCCAATATATTCCACAAATCCAAAAATGAAATAATCTTCATTATAAATCACGTTATAATCATATCACTAATAAATTTCAAATTCATCCATAATATACAATTTACCTTATCTATATTAATAATATCTTTATTATAACTTATCATTATTGAATCAACATTTGGAATATATTGACGGGTATCTTTTACTCATTCATTTTTTTCCGTAAAATATCGCCTTACACTAAATCATTTTTCTAGGTTAGTGGTATCATTAGAATATATTCATGAAAATAATTAATAAAAAACTTCTTCAAAATAGTACTTATATGATTCGTGGATCTTATAACCATATAATATTTGAAAATTCAGTTTGATAAAAAATTTATTTAATCCAAATACATAAAAACTGTAATATTTTCACTTCATCGATTGTCATAACATTATTCCATTCTTAGTTTAGAATTTGGCCCTTTAATTAAGACACTGAATTAGATAATTCCCATATTCCCCCCTCAAAATACATTAATCTCCTCAAAAAAATTCATTATGTCATTAATTTACATGTAGAAAACCTCTTCCCCTTTCTTTGAAACATTCTCATGGGTGATATTTTCCACATTTTTGACCTAAATAAAATTGAACATTCTTTTCCGTATGTTTATTACCAAATGAAATTTAATAGTAGTAAATTTTCTTATAATCTAACACTTTATAAATCTCTTTGATGACAATGTTTTGAATCAAATATTGTGACTGATAATTAGTCTTAATAACAAGGATTCCCCTTCTAGTTCCTATATAATTTTTTTTCTGTCGTGGAAAATCACTCCATTGTTCATCAAATTCACCATCAACATGAAAACTACTTTTTCAATCCATTATCTAAAACAAAAATTAATAATGTGAGGAATAATAATCATGGTGATAGAACATGAAAAAAAATAATTTATAAAATTTATAAATTGTGAAAACCTCTTTATAATCAATGAAAGAGTAGGTTTAACATAGCCTATTTTTTATTATAATATATTTGATTCCTTCATAGTGGTTCAAGAGAAAAAAAATAGTTAACCTAATAATACCTTGTATGAATATAAAAATAGGTGTAAAGTAAGGGGAAATTCCCTATACACTAGTATAATGGATGATATATACTTCGCCAACTCATTTTACGTTTCAAACCCTCTAGATGCATCTTTGAAAAAACCACATCAACTTGTAGTATCCAGACTAGGATGTATTTCTAGGAAAACCACAAAATATCTTTCTTATCAAAACATTATGATGTTCTCATATAAAAATACTTATCTTTAAGGTTTTCACCAATGATTTATAAAACTAATATAAAAATATTAACTAAAGCCTACTCTGATAAAAACTATAGAAACCTCAACTGTATAGACATAGATATTACATATTTTTAGGTGATTATTCCATACATTTCCCAAATACATAGATGGGGAAAATAAAGGTATTGTTTATTTTCCGACTAAACAGACAATATTCTTATTTCATGAAGGAAATTAAACATCTCCCATAAATATCTCTCAATTTAGTACTCTTCATAGACATACCGTACCTTGATCCTTTATTTATAACCATGGAAATGAAACATAAGAAATGGTGAGATCATATACTTATCAAGGGTAAACATGGGGGATATAAATAAGTGATCATATAAAAGAATAATAAAAACATAAGGTTATGAGATATGTCCATAACATACAATTTTTATACCCAAAAATTCAAAGAGAATAAATTTGATTCATTTAAAAAATATTTATCCATTAAAATGGAATGGATCAAAGGGTGATAAATAATCATAAATCAATTACAGACCATATGTTCATTTCATTAAAGTGTGGCACCATTATAAGTATAGAAATAATTTCATATGTCATAGTTAACTACTAAGACTATCAAATCATAGTGTATTAGGCATCACTAATTATTTCTTCTATAAAAAATAATCACACATCTCTATCTTATTTCCATAGTATATCAATCATATAGAATTATTACCCATTATTGACCAACCACATCAAATTTCATCCCATAGTTATATATTGATATATAATAATTTACCTAATTCATTGGTGGGTTGTATAATTTTTGTCTCACTTATCATAGAATGGAAACAATACATATGTGTTCCAATTGATCAAAAAAATTTCAACAGATCATAACCAGTGAAAAATGAAACGATATTCATAAACATTTTATCATGGAATGACTTTTCGAAAAAAAAAACAGGTTTCAAAAAACAATTATCATCATAATCATAAAAGATACAATGAAATAATAAGTATGGTATCCCTGTATCATATCAATAGAATAAAATAAGTAAATTCAAGGGTTAATTTCATTTATTAATACAACTGACATTAAAATTTCATAAATATATTATTTAGGGAAATAACGATTCAACTTTTAAAATATCATTTATAAATATAAAATTTCAAATAACATTATGAAAATAACTTTTAAATGATAATTTTCTTGGAAGCATATAAATGAAACTATCATGTAGTGAGTGTTCATGATGGAAAGAAATTATATTCATGTCATATAAATTGAAAAATATTTATTTCACATATTTGATAAAAAGTAAAAAATACCTCATTTAAAAAAATAACATGAAGATAAAATTTAAAAAAAATTAAAAAATAAAAATGTATTAAAAATAATTTAAAAAATCATTTGTGATTAGTTAAAACATTCATGAAAATACTTTAAAAAATGGACATGGAAGTTGCCATATTTTTTATAGTAGAGGAAAAAAAGTCAATTTTCCTTAAGAACATTTTATTGTTCTATTTATATATTAAAGATAGTAAAATTAATGGAAATGATTTATTCTACAAAATATTCATATGATAATAAATTAATTATATTATTGATAATTAGATCAATAAATTTCATCATAATAATCATAATAAAAACAATTCTTAAAAACAAAGATATTGTAGCATAAATCCATTACCACTTTGGTAACTTTTCAATCATAGTAACCCTGAATTAATTACGTAAAATGAAAAATTAAATATAATTAAAATATGGAGAATAATTATATAAAATTTCAACGGTTAATTATATAATCCTTGTAAATATTAATATTTGTATAATGTCAAACATGTCCGAACGAAACAATATTGAGAGGAAGAAACCAAACCCAAGGATTTCACATTCTCCATACATGATTCTATCTCCTATATAGAAAATATTGGTTTATTATAAAAATATCATAGAACCATAATAATGTATATCATACCATATATGATATACTTGTAACCTTTTATCTACCATTTATTAACAATTCTTTACTAGAATTAATATTCTGAGTGATAACTGTTTTATTTTTCATTTATGTTTTTGTATTGTTGTTTTGGTCCTAATAATTTGGTCATGGTTAAATAATCTCCAAAATATTAATCATGATATAAATATCATATCTATTCATTATATATAGAGATATTCATCTATTAAATTTATATATAGAAAAATTAATTACGCCATTCCTGGAGACCGTAGGTCGTACGTACGCAAGAACATTGTTTTAATTTTTAAATGGATGGAATGAAAGAAAGGTAAATACAAATTAAAATTTATATAATCGTTATTATATCATATAATTCATATATATTTATAATATCCATCCTTAATATCGTCCATATAAAAAGGAAATGAAAAAAGAATAACATTTTTTCATGATGGTGGTAATCCACTCACATACATGAGTGATGATATAATTTCCCAATGGATTTGAAGATAAGAAATTATATGTGATATTATAATTATATAAGAATTATTATTTCAGAAATATAATATTTATATATATACATTTAATCAATCATTTTATCTAGCAGTGAGAGGTGTTGATGGAATATGAGTTATATTGGTTCACGAGGTAGTAGTACGCCATACAAATTTTATTTCCCATTTAAGGGAAGAAGGGATGGATATAAGTTATATTATTAATATAATAACATCTCAGTATATGGAAGATATTTTTTTATTATTTCATCATATTTGAATTAGGTATAAAAAGAAAAAAATGCATGGTTAATAAATATTCCTTTTCCTCAAATAACCTATTTAGATTTATACCTAATACCTTGTTAAGTTGTTTTTTGGATAAAAATAATTAATATAGGTATGTGGAGGAATGTAGTTAAGGTATTTTTATTTTTTTTCCCAATCAAAAAGGTTTTTTATGTTTTTATAAAAGAGAGTAGGATGTTCCCTTTTATAAGTGAGGGGAGGGGATCTTTTGGAATTTCATAAAAAGGTTAAAATATAAAATATTCATTGACTAGAAATAGTCATTCAAATGGAGGTATATTATAATATAATGTAGTATTTTCTTTATATCAGATCATAGTGTATATTTTTTATAGATTTAAGTGGTATTTTAAAGCTTATCTTTTTGTTTAACCCCTTAGTTGACCTATTTGAACCATAACAATGGTAAGAACTATTTAGATCATAACGGGTTAACAATGATTCAATAAATAAAAAAAATTCTCATAAATGGACGATGGTTGATACGTTAAAACATTTTTAATTCACTTACCATAATATAAGTTTTTTATGAATTTTAAATCATTTAATAAAATATTTATTTTTATATTAAATGATAAATGTCTATTTCAGAATGATTCATTTAATTTGATTGTGAAAACAAAATGACAGAAAAATAATTAAAATATATTCCATGAAACGATCTCTACCCTATTTTATGCTTCTAACAAATAAATTTTATAGATTAATTCTTTCAAATTACATTAGTTTTAATATTTTTAAAATAATATATCTTATTTTTTATTAATTGAAGAAATATTGTTTCGACAATACGTAAGAATTTAAGGTAAATATATAATTAATTAAAATTTTAAATAAATTACCATGATGGAAAATTATAATTATTCTCAAAATAAGCTATAATGTTGATCCAAAAAATTATTTTTTTCACTATGTGAACACATAAGATTTATATAAAAGCAAAGGAGTGACATCATTTCAATTTCTTACTTAATATGTTATATAAGCCACTTTTATAGAAACAAGTCTCAATATATATATATATATATATCAAGACTAAGATGATAAGGATTTAAATAAATTCATTAAATAATATTGAAGAAGAAAAATTGTGGCTATATCACTTAGATTTACCCTAGGTTCACCAAATTTTCCCATCTACCGTGATCACAAATTGTTAACAAATTTTACAATTTATTATGAACAAAAATTAGTTACCATTATTATATAATTTTAATTTTTTTATTTAAAATTTGGTATAAATATAACCAAATATAATCTATATAATTGATAGAAATCCATTTTATAAGTATCTAGAAAATCCTGAGGAAAAAAGGTTTTCAAAAAAAACTCTTTTTAATTTTAAAGGTTCTTTTATAACAAGATCACATATAATATTGATTCGTATGAAATTAATTATATTAGTTACAAATAAATGGAACATATATTAGTTTAGTATCAAATTTTAAATATAATGGGAATATTTTAATGAAATAAATTATCAGTTTTACAAAAAAATGGTATTTTTCACCATTCGCTAAAAAAATCAATATTTTAAGGAAAAAAACAAAATTTACCCCTATATTTATTTTGAAATTGTAATATAAAAAATTAAATTTATATTTAAAAAAATATAATAGTGATACAAATAAATTATATGTTTGAATAATAAAATGAAAAAAAACATTTTTGAAGTTATTTCTTTTTGCAAGCATAAAATGACTTCCCTAAATATTGAGTAATTATTTACTAAGAATTAATAAAAAAAATATTGATTTGGAACATTATATAAAATTTTTTAATGTGGCTACTCCTATTCATACCTCAAAATTTAAGGCCTTATTTATAATATTATTGTTTAAAAGGAATATTTTTATTGAATAATATGTTTCACTAAAACTCGGTGATACATGTTACATAAGCTATTAGAGAAATCAATTTTTTAAGATAAAAATATTCTGAAATATTAGGGTTCTATAGGGAAACTAAGTCTAATTTAATCATTATGGAAACCCCAAAATTAGAAATAAGTTAATTGTGTGTACCTCATGGAAGGGAAAATGTTTCGTTTAATCATTGATAACAACCATTCCATAGATATTTTGAAAATAATAATTCAAATTTTTAATGGAAATATGGAAGCATTAGGCTTTTGTTTGAGATATATACCATGAATAACACCCAAATTTTAAATTTTTAGGATTATTCTTGAATAAAATAAAAAAACTTATAGGAAACTTCATTGAAAGGTGAGCCCAAACAAGTTAGACGTACTAAAGAAATAAATATTTAGTGTTTTAGATTTATGGAAAATTTTCCCATCTCTAACTCACTTTGGGTCTCTCGAATTCAGATTGTTCATAAAAAACAATACATAACATATTAATAAATTAACAAAGTTAATTGATTCATCTTCAAATTGAAAATATATAGAGAGTGTGTATATATGATAGGAAGTTTAACTAGATCACATAGAAGGATTATTTCCCCATTCCCCTAATTTAAAAAATGTTATAGAGGTTTGTAGGAATGAATCATTATTTCTTCTTAGATAGATTATTATTTTACTTTCATGGAGAGATTTAACATTAATATGAGAGAAAAAATACTACTAAAGTTCCATATAAAACATTTTCTTATAAAAGGATATCATTTGGGTTATTTAATACATGAGGTAAATTTCAGATATGTATGGTATATATGTTATCCTGTCATATTTAAGACTCCATGGAAGTGTTTTTAGACAACATCAATATTTTTAAATTTTATTTGAGAACTATTTTTAAAATATAAATAAATTTTTAAAAACGTGTATTGAAAAGGAAGTTGTTTTGAATTTTTAATAATTTCATTTCATTGGGGAAAAATGGATATTACATAAGAATTTTATTTCAATAAAAGTAATCAATATGGATAGATAAAAAATTGATGTAATAAAACTAATTTCCTTATTTAACCTATGTGATGCGTGTCAAATATTATCTAGGATATACTAGGTTTTATAAGAGCTTACTCAGGGACTTTAGTATAATTTATATTCCTTTATACAAGCTAATCCAAAAAAATATAACTTTTTTAATCATTATTGTAGGAATTCATAAGATGGTTTAAGTAAAAGGTTAATCAAACAATCATTAATGTAGCCTCCCAATAACGAGAACACTTTTGATATGCTTTATAATAAATCACACCGTGTTATTGTAAAAGTTTTGTTCAAAAGGATTGAAGGTAAACCTCATTAAATTAAATATGATTTAAAAACATTTGATGCTTCCAAAAAACATGATGAAGCCGCTAAAAATAATTCTTTGTAGTTATATTTTTATTTTATAAATTCATATCTTAATTTATTTAAAATACTGTAATTATATTTTATTATTATGAATCTCTTAGATACAAGATGAATAAGGTATAATAAAATCCTTGTATTAAAAAATGGATTTTTCTGCTTTATTATTTTAACATATAGATTAGAGATAATAAGGGAATTGATAAACAAGTTGCAGGTAACCTAATAATACTATCTAATATAGTTGAAGTGGACATTCTACAAAAATACCCCCTGAATGACCAAATTTTATGAGATTAGTAATATTTAATTAAAGAATAAGTAACATGGTATGAAGATATGTTCATATTATTATTAAATTATCACGCATTGTCTCACATAAACCCCTAATAATTGTTTAGGTGTAAATTTGAATCAAACATTTATAGAAAAACAATATTGATCAAATTATAATTATGTTTTTTAATTGAGAGTAAAATACATTATATGCTTTAATTTTTTACCATAATCTATATTTTGGAGTATAATTTGGATCTCAATGTAGATATATGAATTTTTTAGTGTCAGTTATATATTTTACTACATTTCTTAAGAATATAACAACCCTGAACCTATACTCCTAGATCTGGTGCTAAAAATATAATCATTACATTACTAGTTTTGATATCAACAAAAAAGACACAAATTAAAACATCCAACACTTAAAACATTAAAATGAAATATTGGAACACATATATACTCAATGAATATTTAGGTTTATAGTTTTATAGTGTTAAATAAACTCGTATATAACAACACCCTTGTCTCCATATGATTATTTCTTCCACTATATCATGATTTTCCTATTCCTAATTATGTCCTAAATTTATCCTATAAAAGTTTTCATAAATGAAACCTTTCTAGGAATTATTATTTAATATCATTATTCATAACCTAGTAGAAAGAAAACCTTAAGAAGGGTGATCTCAAATGATTAATATTGGTAAAAATAATCCTTAATAATTAGATTTCATTTGTGAGAATAAAATAAGTGTAATGGTATGATGACATGACACATGTACATGAGAATAACACTTTCTAATTAATCCCTATGAAAACATGGATCATAAAGGATGAGTGATGGAATAAATATTTAACAAAACACAAGTTTCATATAAGTCAACAATCCTAAGACATGTGGAAATAATCCTTGATAAAAGGATCTATAATAACATTATATAAGAATACAAAAAATGACTTCGTAACATAGAAAATCATTTAAATAATACTCTTACAAATGAAATAACCCACATGGTATATTCTAAAAATCCCTTATGAGAATCATATAATCTGTTAACTACATCTCATTACTAAATTCATTGAAGATTTATATCAGACAGTCCCATCATCGTGAGATAAATCGGGCTCAAGAAGTATACTAAAAATATAAAATGACAATAACATAATCATAAGACATGAAATATTTCATTTTTTAATTTTAAAATAACCATTTTTCATTAATATATTGACTTACCTATGGAAAAGAAATGATTTCCAGGAAAATATATTTCTAACAATCACAATCCATCCATAGAAAGAATAATGATGGTATCATTAAAACATATACTTAGTAGATCAATGTTAAAAATTAATCATTATTATTATCATTAATGAATATAAATATGATAAAAAATTATTAAAAACATTCATGAGGAAAATAAACCATAAAAATAAAAATCTGTTTAAAATAATATATTTCTTAAAAATTGTGAAAATACTTTTTTAATTAACTTTACTGAAGGACCCGGGAACACCCTGAGAGGGGATAAAGAATCATGGTGTCAAATATTTCTCTCAAACTAATATATATTGATTCTATTTAGGTAGGAACCTATTAAACTTATCATACAAATTCATGAAAAGAGAGTACACAACAGTTTTACTTGGTTCACCACAAAGGGCTATGTTCAAGAAGAAAACACTAACACTATGTCGGTAGTACCAAAGTCCACTAATCTTCACTCTATGTGGAATACAAAGGATCGGTCACAATAACTCTACTCTAGGTGCACTACAATTATAATGGTTTAGGGATGTCTCATTTCATCACTCAGATCAATTCCATCAACTCCCCCTTGCTCACTGCTTTGAGAGAAGTCTAACTCAGTTTATCGACTTAAAGGTCGCTTCAAAAGATTAGAATTGAGCTCTTTGTATCTATTCCCCGAGATAAACTAATTGCATCAAAAACATGAGTAGATACTCTTTGAAATATTTATCCACTTAATTTTTTTGTTCAAAACATCCCTTCATGAAGCCCCTATGTGTACAAGACTTTTTCTCATAGCACCTCTGCCTTTGGAGAACAATTTTCCTTTGCGAAGCTTCTTTGCTTTTGTGGAACAACCTGCCTTCATAAAGCTTCATGTCCTTCATGGAAATTTTTTTTCAAAACTCATTGTTTCAATGTGGGAAACCTCATCATCATGATATACCCTTTAATCAAAATCATTGAACAATAGTTGAGAATTATTGTCCCATTTTGATGCTCAAGCTCGCAGACAAATCCCAGTTTTCAAAGCTATTCACAAACACACAACATTTTATGATTTTCCCTCAAAACATAAATAAAAATGAAGATATTTTGCCTTATATTTATAGGATCTTCCATTAATGAATTACCACTGCCTCTTTTTGGGTTTTATAGATCATCAAAGTCGTATTTGTGGTGCTCTTCCCTTCATAAAGACCCATGGAAATTCTCTATTTCCAAAGCTCATCGTCATCTAGGATACTTTCATCAAAACCCTTCACTATTTCCATCATAATTTTCTAGCCTTCTATCAATGACCACATAGATCACTTTCACTGATCATGAATCTTTTTTTGGTGGCCTTCCAAATTGAAAATCATTACGTTAATGATCACAAATCTCCAAAACTCGTAATTGTCGGGAAGTCTATCTCCATTTGTGAATCCCATTGTTAACGCAAAGCACCCAGTCAAAAAACATTATGGCTTCATGAAATTCATCTCACATAGACAATCATTTTTTATACTCATGACTCTTCCATATTTCAATAAATCCTACAAGAAAACCACTTTTCACGTTGAAATCTATCCTTCAACAATAGAAAATTCTATCATCTTCAAAAAAAATTCCTAGAACTGTATGATCCCTTCCATAAAATTTCACTGATCATCCAAGAAATTATTGAAAAAAAAGATAAACCATACTCCATTTCCATCAAAAACACCCTTGGTTCCAATAATCTCTCGCTTTGGTTCTGTTAAAAATTTGCAGATAAATTAAATAGAGCACCTGTAACAATCAACACATTAGAACTGGATACACAACAATCAAATCAAACATCACTCTAAGTCTACGTGAGAAATGATCATTGTATAAAACAACATCAAATACATGAATTGTGTTCTAAATCCATGCACACTCCTCTATATCTCATTTGAATATATCTTCTCTCCATATTTCCATTATCTATAAAAACATTTAATCCCCGACATTGAATTTATCCATTTCTCCCCCATTGGAAATAAACCCAAAGACCGGAATTTGAACATTTTAGAGCTCAGAACACACTCCCCTAGAATCATATCTGCACAATAAACCTGCATCACTTTCACAAACTAACTAACATAGTAAAAACAATTGGGAAGAGGGGAGTTTTATTACCTCCTTATGCACTGGGAGGTGGCTGAACACCGATGTTCAACCGATGTTTCTAAAACATAGCCATGGAGAGTGGCTTGGTCATGATATTATCCCATTTCTCAATATTTGACACATAATCCATTTTAATCATGCCTTGTTAAATTTTATCCTTGATGAAGTGATATCTAATTTCAATATGCTCTGTATATACATGTTGAACCAAATTCTTTGTAAGATCAATTGTGCTCTTGTTATCACATTAAATCACTATTTTTTATTTCACCTCATCTCTAATGTCATTCAGTTGTTGCTTCATCCAAATTAATTGAGCGCACACCTTTGTAGCTGATATATATTCATCTTCAATAGTTCAAAGAGAAGTAAATTATTGTTTCTTTCTCATCTAGCCTACACATTTCTTCCCAATATAGAATGTTCCACCACTAGTGTACATTATTTCCACTATATCTCTATCACAGTCAGCATTATAAAATGATGATATATTGCAATCACTTATTTTATAAATGTATAATCTATAATTGTGAGTAACTTGCATATACCTCATGATCTTTCTCCACTCTTCCATATGTTTTTCCTTTGGTTCACTCTAAAATCATGCCAAAAAACATGTTGCGAAAAAAATATCGGGTTGTGTTGTTCTCAGGTACAGTAGGCTTCCAGTAATTCTCTGATACATTGTGGGATCCACATAAGTCTCATCCTCAAAGTTTCCATGTTTTGTTCCAACAGTAATTGGAGTCAATATTGGTTTGGAATCAAGCATATTAAATTTCTCCAGAAACTCTCATCCATACATTTCTTGATAAATTAAAGTGTAATAATTCTCCTAAATCACCTATAACCCTAAAAAGTGAGTGAGTTCACTAATCAAAGTCATTTCAAATTCTGATTTCATGTGATTGGAAAATTCATCCACTTATCAGTGTTTACTTCCACCATATATGATATCATCAATGTATATTATCCCCATAAACTTGTATTTTAAATATTTCTTCAAATATAGATTGTAATCCACACCTCCACTTTTGAATTAGAGCTTCTTTAGATAAAAATCCTGATGGGAATACTATTCTCATGGTTCCTACATCAAACTATAAAGGGCCTTCTATAGTTTGCAAACCTTTGTTTAGTCATTACAAAGAAGAAAACCCACCGGTTGTTCAATGATGAATTCCTCTTCGAGATTTATATTAAAGAATGTTGTCTTGACATCTATTTAATACACTCTCTACCCTCATTATATTTCCATGGAATTAAATTTCCTGATTGACTCCAGTCTGGCCACCAGAGAAAATGTTTCCTTAACATCAACACCTTCAATCTTTGAATATCCCTTATAAACTAGTCATTCCTCATTTCAGATCACATTACCATGCTCATCACATTTTTCTTAAAGATACACTTTGTACCAACACATTGTGACCTTCAAGTATCTTGACTAGATCTCATTTCTAATTCTGATCAATCTGATCTAACTCTTCATTCATGGATTTCTCCCCGGATTCATCATTTATAGAATCATCAAATGAGGATGGTTCCACAACTGATAGAAACACTGACTGTGCATTACTCTTTATTCTCCCCATTTGTGTGGGTGTTGTCCAATCCCCAATGAGGTAGGATTGATCAATTTTGGATCTTCAATTCCTCCATTGAGGTTCAATCAAAATCTCTCCATCCGTGGTTTCATCTTTGGATTCTTCTTTAGAGTCAACATCATGATGTGACTCCTGAGAGTTTTGTACACCTTCCTCTATTTCTGTATTTGAATTTACTCCATTTTATATTCTTCTTCATCTTCTATATCATCAGTATATATATTATTTGAAGAAATTTTCAATTTTTCTTCAATGATATTAACATTACTACTTTCCAATATCTGTCCCATGTTCTTATTGATACACTTGTTGGATTTATTATTCATCGGATATCAATAGAATATTCCTTCAACTATATTATCACCATAATTCTCTCGATTTCCTTCATTGTTTCAAATGAAACATTTACTTCTAAACACACTAAAGTATTTCAAAGAAGGCTTCCTTCCATTCCAAAATCTATATGGTGTCTTTTTCTCTCAAATATAAAGCCCCATTATATTTTTAAGGTGCATTGTAACTTCAACAGCTTCTTTCCATTAGTGGTGAGATATACGACTCTCAATCAACATAGTCATAGACATATTGTTCACCTACTGATTCTGGCACTCAACTACTCTAATTTTTTGTAGAGTTTAAATAGTAGAAACATCATATCATATTCCATGTTTTTTTATGTAATTTTCCAACTCAATGGATGGGTATTATCCACCATTTTTAGATCATAGAATCTTGATTGTTCATCTAATATCATTCTCGTCCATTCACCAATAAGTTTTCAAGCAAGAAATATCTTTTTTCTTCCTATGTATAACCATCACCCAATCCATTCCACTATAATCATTAAAATAAAGGATGAAGTACCTATATATGTGAGTTCTGAAAATTAGTATCAGTCCACATACATATTTTTGGATAAGATCATGATGATGTGATTCCCTTTTCTTATTTGGCCGATAAGAACTACTAACTCGCTTACCAAATATGCAAGAATCATAGGCCATTTCATGTTCACGTGTCAACATAGGGATATATGTAACTATATTAACATAGATATATTTTCCAAGTATTTCTAATTGTTGTGACACAATCTCTAATTCCATAGGTTGTTTTCTTTTTCAACTGTTAGATAGAAAATTTTCTCTTTACTGTCAACCTGAAATAAGTTTCCATCTATTATACATCCTTTCATGAGAGAATTATTTTTCTTTCCCAATATAGTGCACCTATTTTGATTGAATGTCACTATAATTATTAATTCACAGTGTTGACTCACACTGAGGAGATTGTGACACAAACCGTCCACCTAAAGGAATTCAGTTTTCTTCAGCTCTCCAGCCGCAAGCTCAGTACTTCCACTACCTTTGATCTTCAACACACCATCATAGTTGAACCTTACTATTCCATCAACCCTTTCCATAATATTTGTTAAAATTTCAGCATTACCCACTATGTGGGATAAACATCCGCTATCAAGAATCTTGGTTATGTTGTTTTTTGTAGCTTTGAGGGCCACTTCTGTAAGATTTTATTTTATAATTTTCAATTATTATTTCCATGGGATATTGGATTGATTGTAGGAAACTGATGGCCTTTCAAATCCCGCTTCTATATAAATGGGTTCTCCATATTCATTCTCTTATTACAAAGGATAAGAACTCATTTGAGATAGAAACAACATCCGGTCCACGATTATTCACTTGTCTCTGAGTGTTGTATGAAAATCTCTTGTCGTTCCACTCGCTACAATGAACAAAATTATGGAAAAAGATAGAATAATTAAAATAGTATCCATAGAAACTATTTATTATATAATAAATATGATATTAACTTGTTCTCCTTTATTTAATTCCAACACCATTCCCATTTAAATATCTCCTTTCATCTTCTTATTAAGACATGGTACAACCGATATAGCCACAGAATTGACATTTCATCAGTGGAAATGTCTTCTCATTTCTATTCAACCTCATTTCTCCTTCGATGGGATGGTAGTTTTTCTTCTTATCACTTATGGATTCTTAAAGATAGTTTATAGTTCTCCTTATAGTTTTGTTTTATGGTTTCTTTTTCACCACTTCAAGAAACTTTTCAGTGTATCCAACTTTCAACTTGTCTTTATTTTAGCTCACTTTATTTTTAGTAGTTGATGTCTTAGCTTCACAACTGATTCCACTGTTTCCCAGGAAAGCAGGTCTTTCATCACTAAAGAAATTTTCAACCCCATATGAACCATTCTTAGATATTTCTTGTAACTCAACATTTGAAAATTTTTATAATTATACTTTCTTTCTTCCTTCTTTTATGTTTCATTCACTAACAAGTTTTCTCCAAATAGTAATAACTTTGTCTTAGAGTACCTCTATAGTCTTGGAATCTGCATCTAGTATGGAGGTAAGGTAATTGATGATATTTTCATGTTCTTTAATTCTTACCTTTAGTTCCACTACATAATTAGTCATTTTAGAGAATGTTTTATGTATTTTCACCAGGTCCTCTAGTTGTTCAATTTCATCTTCAAGCTAATCAATATTTTTTTTTGATTCTTCCACCATTTCATTCCACTTTTTTCACCTATTACAATTATTTTCAAGATTAATAAAATAATTCTTATGTTTAAACATGGGATTGGAATTAGTTATCAGTTTATTATAACTATCATTAGACATCAATGGATCTAAATTTGTATTGGTATCCATCATGGAAGAATGGTTTACAGTTTTAAATTTTGGTTATTCTTTTTCGCAACAAATATTATCAGTATATTCATCTTCAGATAAAAAACTATTATTCTATATCTTATTTCCATATTTGATGTATCTATTTTTAAAATACCATTTATTTGGATTCTTGGTTTTTTTAGCTTCTCTATCTTCATCATTGAACTTTCTTGAGAACTGATAGGCAATGTGCCCAACTCTACCACAAAGAAAGAAATCCAGAGTTAACTTTCCTTCAAATTTCCATTTTCCCTTTTTGTACGTCTTGTAAATGAGAGATAAAATTTCTTTTCATTCACCATCTTCAACCCTACTATCTTTTTACATTTTTAGTTTTTCCATGTCTTTTAATTCCATTTCCATTCTCGCATGATTCATATCATCTTCTAGTCTGACACTCATTTCAAATGCTACTAGGCTGATCAGCAGATCATCCAAATAATTTTTGGAAAGATATATTTCCTCAAGAATTTACACATTTTAATTTCAAAGGGGTGTAAGTATTATCAATATTTTCTTTAAAATATAAATGGAATTGATTTCTTTTCCAAGTCTTCTAATTTCTCCTACCACTTTAGTAATTCGATTGAAGAAGGAATCTACATTCTCATCATGATACATCTTGAGATTGTTAAAACTATTGTGCAGGACATGATGTTTTGCCTCTTTCACTTTTCTATATCTTTAATAAATATTTTCATGTTTATACCACATAGACATTGAGGAGGTGAAACTCATCGCCTTTAGATCTAATCAGAAAGAGCCGCAGTGAGAGAATTCTATGCTTTAGAATCTGTATAAACAAATTTCTTTTCTGTATCAGTCATGGTGTTACCTATTGGACTAGTAATATGTATTCGTTACACAATAGAAAATAATACTTCCACTCAAAGGGATCTTAGAAGAGATATCATTCTATTCTTCCTAATTTTAAAATTACTTTTATTGAAGAGGGGGATTCCCTGGATATTGGATAAATTCCCCATGAAGGAAATGGATAGATATAACACTAGTAAACTTTACCCTTTTATACCACTAGAATGACCCCAGAACACCCTAAGAGGGGAGGGGTGAATCAGGGTGTCAACGTTTTCTCTCAAACTGATGGATCTTGTTCCCACATAGGTAAGAACCTATTAAACATGTCATAAAAATGCATGCAAAGAGAAGATACAATAGTTTTACTTGGTTAACCACAAAGGGATATGTCTATTCAGCATATGCAGATAGTGTGTCGGTCATAACAAATTCCACTAATCTTTACATGATGTGAAATACAAAGGTTTGGTCATATTCTCTCTGTGCAAGGTGCACTGTATTTACAATGGGTTAGAGATGGCTCACTCCGCCCCTCAGTTCACTTCTGTCGACTCCCCCTAGATCACTAATTTGAGATAATTCTAACATATTTTTTCAACTTGAATTTCGCTTCAAAAAATTGGTTTTGAAGTATTTATATCTATTCAGCATGAGACACTTCTTTCATCAAAAACCTAAGTAGATACTCTTTTAAATCCCTATCCACTTAAACATAATGTTCAAAATATTCCTTCACAAAGCCCCTAGGTGAACCAAACTCCTTAATTAAGAACCCCTAGATCCATGGAAAAAACATTCCTTCATGAAGATTCCTTGATTTTTCGGAACAACCTACTTTCATGAAGCTTCCTTGGCTTCACAAAAAAACATTTTCAAAACTCACAAAGTCAACATGGAAAACCTCAATAACATGATGTACCCTTTAAACAAACTCATTGAATATCAGTTTAGACTTATAGTCTCTTTGTTATTCTCAAGCTCACAGAGAAATCTCAGTTCGTGAAGCTCTTTGTAAAATGACAGAATCTCTAGATTTTCCATAAACAAATAAATAAAAATTAAGAGAGCTTTCGTTATATTTATAAGCTCAGCCATTCACAAAGCTCCACTTTCTCTTTGTAGATTTTCCAGATCATCAAAATCATCATTTTGATGCTCCTCCATTCACAATGAAAAATGGAAATTCTATGTTCACGAAGCTCATCATCATCGCAAAAACATCCATCAATACCCTTCATGGCACCCTTAATAATTGTCGATCCTGCTGTTAATGACTGCAGAGAGCACCATCACTGATCGCGAAGCTCTTCGCGACACCCAACAAAATAGAAAATCATTCCTTCAACAATTGTGAAGCTCCAAAACTCATAATCACGCATAACTCTGTCTTTGTTTGCAAAGCCCATCGTAATTATAATGAACACTATTAGAAAGCATTATGTATTCTCAAAATTGAACTCACAAAGCCCATATTTGAAAATCTCATGCCTCTTCCAGATTTTAATGAACCCTCCAAGAAAAACCAATTTTCATATTGAAATCTATCCTCCAAATTCAAGACCCCAAAAATTTTGAAAATATTGGAAAAAGTTTTCATCTTCAAAATTTTTACCTTCTTGAACTATATGATCACTTTACATGCAATCTCCATGATCATCCATGTAAGGATTGACAACAAACACAAACCACACTCCATTTACAGTAAATAACAACCTTGGTTCCAACATTTATAACCATTTAAAAGAATATTACAATTAAATTATGGTCATGATAGTGGAAAAATCTATTCATATCAAAAAATTTAAAAATAAATAGTCCTTTTAATCTTTTATAAACTGATTCAAAAGTAACCCATTCAGAAAATGATAATTAATTTACTTTTAAATTTTTTAAAGAAGTTAAAATATCTTGTAAAATATATTTATAAAATAATTTATGTTTATAATATAACAATAATGAAAATATTATAGAAAACATGGATATTGAGAGAAATATCTCTGGATTAAATGAATATAGAATATTGGTATCACATACAAACAACATTCTTTTTGTTTCTTTAATAAATAAGGGAGGAAATGGGAAGTAAGAAAATAAAAAATAAATTCATAAATAAAGGATAATAAAAGTTATTTGGTTCTATAAAATAAGAGAATATTAGTTTCTCTAAAAGAACCTCGAACATATAAAATATCAAAAATATAGGAGCTTTTAGCATAAATCATTATTATATTTCAAAACATTCAAATAAAATTTCATTGAAATAAAGATCATTGATCAATAAATCCCATTAATTTTATGACGTGATAATTAAAAATTAATTTATGGGGTATTAAGAATATATTTCAACCAAATCATGGTGTATGGCCTGATAAATTTCTCTAGATAATGAGATTGAGACAGATAAAATGTAATACCACAATCTTCTATAGTATGTTTCCATTTTAATAACGCTATAGCTTGCATTGTACGCAACTTCAAGATTCTAACACACTTTGACCAATCAAACTAGCTATTAATAAAAGTAATACCCACTTTTTGAAATTTTATAAATTTTATTTTTCAAAATATATTTCTTTTTTGAATTCAGAATATTGAAATTATCTTAGGGTGAATTTTTGGTATTTTTTTGAAAACATTGAATTTTTGATGAATAGTGAAAAACATAGTGTTATTGGTTAAAACCGAATTTTTATTTAAATAATTTTTTCATTTTATTTAAATTTATTTTAGGTCAAAATAGAAACATAATACCTATATAAGTTCAATTTAATTCATGGGGTCATTTTATAATATGTTTAGATATATAAAAATTTTACTGAACTTTTACCGTGTTTTACCCACCTCCTAGGAGCATTTGCAAATTTGCATAAAACCAAATTCTACTGCTTCTAGGAGTTTAATTTCAAAAATTCAATAGACATGGTTAATATAAATATGTAAAATGTGGTTCAATGAGATGAAAATAATTTCTAGTGAATCGTAACTTTTGACTTATTTACCACGGTTAAAAGTAAATAGGCTAATTAAGGGTAAAAATAATATCATAATTACCCTAACACATGTCCTAATTATATTGGGTAAGTATAATTTGACCCCAAACAACCTTTGGAATAAAATTTGACCCCCTTTGGTCCACTTGGATTAGATTAGGACATTTGTTATTATTTTATTTAAAGAAGAGTTAAAAGAGTTAAATTCAAAGATTAATAACTAAACAATTTATAATATAAGGTTATACATAAGATAAATTCGACTATAAAAATTAATTATAAAGATAAAAATATTTCATACATAAATATATTCTATTTATAATTTTTAGATATTAAATTAATTAATCTATTTATGACACACTGATGATGTAGTAATTACCTTATTAATGAAATATTAAAATAATTGATATTATAAATATCCAAATAATTGTAAATTGAGAATTATGATTGATTTCACTAATTTTATATGTTAACATGACATGTTGGGGTTATTTAAATAAATTTTATTCGAAGTAATAAAGTTTTAATAGCTTTCAAAAAAATTAAATACTAAATAGTGTCAAAATTGACATAATTGTGTTTTTAAAACAAATACTATATTTTAAATTGATATAACATTCATTATAATTAATGTTCGGGAAACAGACTTATTTAGGTTTCCTATATTAATAATGAACCATTTGGGGTTATTTTGGCAGTTTATAGTAAGTTTATTGACCATATAATATAAAAATATAAAGAAACATGGTAAATGTAACACTATTTAACTAAGAGTTAAATCTAAAAGATAAGGTTAATATAGTGACCTAAACCTGTCTAAAACCTATTGGTTGAAATGTTTTCGACCCATACCCACCATATACTATAAATAAATCATTTTTGATCCATTAGAAACAAAAAATTATATTATTATAAAATAACATTTCAAGCTTTTCCTAAAGTGACCCTCACCTCTCTTATAAAAGGGCACATCCCCTTCTCTCAAAATCACACCTCCAAATCCATTTGGCTGAGCCAACCCCTACCCAAATATCCTCTTAAATTTCCTTAATTTATCATATAGGCCTTCCTTTTGTCCAAAATACAACCCAATGAGCCCTTTTGATCAAATCTAAAGGAAGAACCCGAAGAAGATGTAAATACATCATCACCTCTTTCAAGTTATCTTCTTCTTCCACTTCCTATTTATTTTTTCCCATACCAAAATAATAAATCAAGTACCTTATAAATATTTTTATGTTATTATAAATATGGTACTACCATATTCGTTATTCTATTCATCCTATAAATGACAATGTCACCATACGTGCGTACGTACGACTTACCGTCTCCGCGTCGTGGTGTATTTTGTTATTCAAACACTTAATTATTTGGATGGGTATAATAATGAGTATAAATAATGTAAATAATAAATATAACATGTTAATGATTATGTATATATGATATACCATCCAATTACATATGATTTCTCCATCAATAAAATTATATTGTCGGTTGTACGTACATACACATTACCGTCTCCACGAACGTGATGATATTCATTTCCCCATCATAACCATTCAAGAGTAATTATCATTTTATGAATAAAAATAATGTTTATGAACATAATATCATTCTGTATATGAATATAATATATCCTATCCATAACAAACATGGCTTACGTAACGAAGCATATAAAGGAAAACGAATCAGTTAACACTCAAAACAATGATACTACTGAAATATTATTAACAAAGCAATATTAAAGTATCATATATAATTTCATATTTATGAATATAGTTCTTGTATAATTTAATAACAATTATTTATCTATTATAAATGAGGTTAACGTACCCTCAACCTAGTTGAAGTTCAAGGTAAGGGTTAATTTCACAATCTCTTTATTATCTGAGGTTGTTTTCACGTAAGTATCTTCTGGGACCTCTTTATCATCCACATCCATGTTTTTATAAAAATGTTTTTCAAACAATTTTTAATATTTACTAGACTATGGGTTAAATTAATTTATACCCTTATTTGAACTTATATGATCTGAAAAGAATCTTTCTATCATTTTCCAAACAAGGTACTTTATGACCTTTTTGACAAAATTATGGTAAAAATGTTTTTTTTCTTATACGGTGGGTGCAACTATTTTCTGCATTATAACATCATCAAAGATTCCCTTACAATATTATAAGAATATTTTCCAAATAAATGTTTTCTTTTATAATAATGTGACTATTAAATGGTTTCAAAATAGAAAGATTTATTTCTGTCAAATAGTTTTCATTTCATCTATGTCAACATCCTTTGATGGATTTTAAACTTGTTTGAAGTTGATTTATTATGATACCAATATTCTATCTTATATTTATGGTTTTGTGATATTTTTTACATTTTATTTGTTATTTTTATACCATTCATGGATTATGGTTAAGGTATTTACATTTCGTATAATAATTTTAATATGAATGTTTATGTTATATTTAATCATTTTTATATTAGGAATATATCGGACTTATTATGTGAAGGGTGGAGCCCACTATAGCTGCTCGGTGCATCGGTCGGTATCATGAGACAATTAGACATGGAATTGGCAGAGGCCTTTCCCAATTTGATATATGGTTTTGGCTCAGGCCTAAATCATTTTTAGACGTCTTGGACGTGCCTTGACAAGATGTTTCAGAATGAATGGCATTATATATTCCCTCATTATGAAAAAAATAATTATGGTTCATGTGGTTATTCTACTAGTACAATACCCATTACTATGTTTTATTCTGAAATTATTTACTCATCTCATATTCCGACCATAAAGTGTTTTTGTTTATTATTTGTGAAGGTATGTGTTTCTAATTATTCACCATGCCTAATGTTTATGTTATCTTTCGTTGTATTGCTTACCCTTACTGAGCATTTGATCTCACCCCTTTATTACATTTCTTTTTCCCAGGATATGTAAAAGTTAGTAATGAGTGACTTACAAGAATAATCTAAGAGGATTCGATGTTTCTAATGGAATAAATTAGTGTTGTATTTTTTTTGAGTTGTAATGTTGGACTTATGTATGTATCTTGTTTCGAATAATACTAAACTGATTAGTCTTTCGGGACATTATTCCTTGTATCATGCTAATGTTATGTAATAAAGAACTAACTCTAGGTAACTATGGTCTGGGAATTATAGTTGGTATCAGAGGAAGTTTATTACAAACCATAGAAACAAGATTTAGAAAAACTCAGATTAGATCACATTACCCTAAGATAGAATTTGAGGATTAGTATAGAATAACTTCCTTGAATTTTGGTACTGTAGAGAATTTGTTAGTTTTCCCAGAAATACATCCTAGTCTAGATATGAGAAGGTAGAGGTAGCTCTGGCACAGATGTACCCAGGAGTAAAACCCAAAACACCACTTTGAGCTAGACTCGAACGGGAGCTGGTGCATGCCAGCGGTTCTTGCTGCACTCTTTTTGCGACACTCCCTAGTATATGATTAGGATAATTCTCATTTTCTTTACAAACCATTATGAAGTATTTATGAGTATATACCTTCTCAAAGAAAACATTTTTTGAGTATAGATTATATCCATAAACTGTTCAAATTATGTTAAGTGTTTTACAAGTTCATAATTATGTATTGTGATTCATAAACTAATCTATTGTAAGCCATTGTTTAGAAATGGAACCTCGTGGAAGGAACGGAAACCAAATCAATGCACGTAATCCATGTAGGGATTTACCTCCTACTCAAGATAATTATAATGGAGTTGGTGATGCAACAGGTGCTGATTAGCTTATCACTATACTGGGATAACTCACTCTGGTTATGAAAAATAACCTTACCCATATGGAGCACCCTGATCTACAACGCGAATGATCAATGTTAGACCACTTCATGAGGCAAAAACCACCAATATTCAATGGGACTACAAATATGTTAGTATATTTTCAATGGATAAGTTCCTTAGAGAAAATATTTTATACTTTGGGGAGTAGTGAATGGGAAAACGTTGTCATCCCAGTTTATCACCTCATGGGAGATGCATATCAATGGTGGTCAGTGATTCAAAACACAAAGGAAGATGAAGAAGTATGAAACATGTAATGGAGGTAGTTTAAAGATATTTTCATGGAAAAATAAATTCCTCGTGACCATCGAGTGGATATGGAAAGACAATTTCTGAGTTTGTGGGAAAAGGGGGATGAGAATGTCGCAATGGATGAGGCTAACTTTACAAGGTTAGCAAGGCATACTGCGGAATATATACGTAACCCAAGAGGTGAGATTGATCATTTCTATGATGGGTTAAAACCATTTCTTCATCAATCATTATTCTCACAATCCTTCTCATCATATGAAGATATTGTCTCGTGAAATATCAAGGCAGAAATGGAATTCTCTATGTCTTATGAATTTATAGAAAATCAGAAGAATAATAGATCAGCTGAACACTCTAGGAAAGGAAATAAAGAAACAAGGAATAAGGGAAGAGATGAATTTCCACCCAGTGATAATTGTGGAAGGAATCACCCTGGTGCCTGTCTAAAAGGAAAAGGAGTATGCTAAAAATGTTGATAGAAATGCCAACATGCTAGTGATTTTAAGGGAAAAAGAAGCAACCAATTATAAATTATACAATTTCAGGGACATGGGACATTATGAAAATGAATGTTTTAAGCATAAGGGAAACTTACCTCAGAAAAGGCCAAGGGATCATGTCCAAGCTTATGTGATCACTAATGGAGAGGTTGATGTTTAGAAAGATGTGGTGGCATGTAATTTAATGGTTTCCTCATTATTAGCCCATTATTTATTTGATTCTAGGTCATATCATTATTTCATATCCTCCCATTTTTATATGAAAATTAGATATTTCCAATTTGAATTAACAAAAGATTTATCAGTCAAAACTCCTATGGGAAGTATCATTGCAACAATGTTTTCTAAATTCATCCCCATTAATGCACATAAATGATATTTATCTTCTAATGTATTCTTCATACCCATGATTGAATTTGATATAATCCTTAGTATGTATTGGATTTTGGACAATGATGTGAAAGTTTATTGTAAGAAGGAGGTTACAATTCTCGATGATGATAAGGAGTACCTTATCTGTAGAGCAGAAATGTCACCATCTTATTCTTATATAGATCCAACCCCAGTAGCTCTACTAAATTCAATCATTGGGGAGGATAATAATGAAATAATTATGGGTGAGGAAAATAATTTTTTTATAGAGGACATAATTATTATGCAATAATATGTTAATTTTTTCTGGAGGATTTACCTAGACATCCTCTAGAACAAGAAATTGAGTTTTCCAACGATTTAATTCCTGGTTCAAGTCCCATATCGAAGACCCCTTATAGAATTGATACTATGGAATTAGTGGAACTAAAGATACAACTAGAGGAATTGAGTAATAAGGGACTTATTCTCCCTTGTGTTTCTCTATGGGGAGCCCATATCCTTTTTGTTAATAAGAAATACAGATCTATGAGGTTGTTCATTGACTATAGAGAGATCATTTCTATAACAATAAAAAAAGGTATCCTCTACCTCGCATTGATGATTTATTCAACCAACATCATGGAGATTAATATTTTTCAATGATTGACCTTCGATCTGGATATCATCAGTTGTGTGTGAAGAAGGAAAACATTCTAAAAACAGCATTTCTAACTAGGTATGGGCATTACGAGTTTACAGTAATGCCTTTTAGATTGACTAATGCACCCTTTATCTTCATGGATCTAATGAATAGAATTTTAAAGGAATATCTTGATGACTTTTTAGTGGTATTTATTGATGATATCTTGGTATACTCCAAAATCTATGAAGATTAAGAAAATCACTTGTGCATTATTCTAAAGACTTTTAAAAGAAATGAATTATATGGGAAGTTTAGAAATTCTGAATTCTGGCTTCAGGATATTTCTTTTCTTGGAAATGTTGTCTCTAAGGATGGAATCTCTGTTGATCATTTAAAGACCAAGGCAATCCAATAATGGCCAACACCGATGATTATAACTGAGGTAAGCAGTTTTATTGGTTTAGCAGGTTATTATCGATGTTTATTTCCAGAATTATTCCAGGTTGGATAACAATTTAACCAAGATCACACACAAAGGGTTTAAATATGTTTGGAGAAAAGAGTGTGAAAAATGTTTTAAAGAACTATAGAGAAGATTAGTTAATGCTCATATGTTGACTTTAACATCGGGGAATGATGAGTTTTATATCTATAGTGATGCTTCAAAGAAAGGACATGGATATGTCCTTATGCAAAATGATAGAGTTATTTCCTATGCATCACGACAGCTAAAAATTCATGAGAAAAACGATCCTAATCATGATTTTGAGTTAGCAGCTGTAATCTTTTATTTGAAAATATGGAGACACTATCTATATGTTGAAAATGTGACATTTATACTGATCACAAGAGTTTGAAATATATTTTCTCATAGAATTAACTCAACATGAGGAAACGATAATGGCTTGAAATAGTCAAATATTATGATTGCACTATACACAACCACCCGAGAAAGGAAAATAAGGTGGCAGATGCTTTGAGTAGAAAGGACCATGGAGTTTTGAACAAGATGAGAGTTGAAAGGGATCCTATTTTTATGGATCTAGTAAAGATGGATATGGTAATAACCATGGAAGGTGAAACATCAATAATTTTTCAAATGGTTTCCAAACCATATTTACTAGAAAGGATAAAGAGTTCTCAGACTGATGATGAGGAGTTTCAAAATAAGATTAAAGATCTAAATAATGGGAGATTGAGTGAATACGTATATAAAGATGGAATTTTGAAATTTTGGAAGAGTCTTCTTGTTCCCGGTATACCTAATCTAAAAATTTAATTGTTGGAGGATTCTCATAGCTCAAATTTTTTTATAAACCATAGGAGCACCAAGATGTATAGAGATTTGAAGGAACATTTTTGGTGGGGCAACATGAAGAGGGATATTTTTGATTTTGTATCAAGATGTATGGTTTTTCAATAAGTGAAAGATGGAAGGAAACAGCTTGGAGGAGTCATGCAGCCACTTCCCATTCTTGAGCGTAAATGGGATGATATTATGATGGACTTTTTCATTGGGCTGCCAAAGACTCCTAGAAGGAATGATGCAATATGGATCATTATTGATTTTTTTACCAAGTCATCACATTTTCTTTCTATAAGAGAATACTTACCACTTGAACATTTAGAAAGACTATATATTAATGGAGTTTTAAGACTTCATGGAGTACCCCTAATGATTTTTTTTATCATGATCCTCATTTTACATCAAGATTCTAGAAAAGCCTTCATAATGCCCAGGATACTGAACATCGTTTAAGCACTGCCTACCACCCTCAAACTAATGGACAATCAGAACAGACTATTAAAACCATATAAGACATGTTGAGATCTTTTTCACATGACTTCTAGGGTATTTGGGATCAATATTTACCTCTTGTAGAACCTTCCTATAACAATAGCTTCCATTCAAGTATTCAGATGGCACCAAATGAAGCATTATATGAAAAGAGATGTCACACACCAACTTGTTGGGATGATGTTGGTGAAAGAAAAACTCTTAGGCCCAGAACATGTTGAGGAAATGATGGAAAAGGTGAAGGTTATCGAAACCCACATCAAAGCAGCTCAAAGTAGATAGAAGATCTATGCTGATAACTGAAGGAAGGATTTGTAATTTCAAGTAGGAGATCATGTTTTCTTAAAGGTATCTCTATGGAAGGGTGTTATACGATTCGGTAATAAGGGTAAATTAAGTCCCAGGTACATCGGACCTTTCGAAATTCTTGAACAAATTGGGGTTGTAGCTTACCGTTTGTAAATTCCACCAAGTCTCTCCAAAGTTCACAATATGTTCAATGTATCACTTTTGAGAAAATACATGCCTGGCCCAACACATGTACTCACCTTTGGGGAAATTGTACTGGAACCAAATATTTCTTATTCTGAAAATCCTATCAAGATTCTTGATACCATAGAACAAGTGTTGGCAAACCAGATGACTCATCTGGTAAAAGTTCTATGGAGAAACCATAAGATGGAAGAGGCAATGTGGAAACTGGAGAAACTTATGATAAAGAACCACCTGAATCTTTTTGTCCTGTAGTATTCTAGAAATTTAGAGGGTGAAATTATTTGATGGAGGTAATAATGTTACACCCCAAGCTTCCACGGTATGTTTCCCATTGAATAATTCAATAGCTTGCATTGTACACAACTTCGAGATTCTAACACACCATGACCAATCAAACTATACGTTATGAATAGTAATACCCAATTTTTGAAATTTTATAAATTATATTTTTCAAAATGGACATCATTTTCGAATTTTTAATATCAAAATTAGATTAGGTTGAATTTTTGGTATTTTTCTAAAAACATTCAATTATTGATGAATAGTGAAAAACACTGTGTTATTGGTTAAAACCGACTTTTTATTTAAATAATTTTTTATTTTATTTAAATTTATTTTTGGTCAAAATAGATACCTAATACCTATATAAGTTCAATTTAATTCGTTATAGTCATTTTATAATATTTTTAAATATATAAAAATTTTATTGAACATTTTACTGTCTTTTACCCACCTCCTACAAGCATTTGCAAATTTGTATAAAACATAATTTTACTAATTCTTTGAGTTGAATTTATAAAATCATAGAGACACAGTAAATATCAGTATGTAAAATGTGGTTCAATAAGATGAAAATAATTTTTGGTGAATAGTACCTTTTGACTTTTATTTACCATGGTTAAAAGTAAATATGGTAATTAAGGGTAACAATGATATAATAATTACCGTAACATGTTTCCTAATTTGGTTGATTAAGCATAATTTTATCAAAATGAACCTTTGGAATAAAATATTACCCCCTTTGTCCAACTTGGATTAGATTAGGAGATTTATCATTATTTTATTTAAAGAAGAGTTAAAAGAGTTAAATTAAATGTTTAATAACTAAACCATTTTTAATATAGGGTTATACATAAGATAAATTAAGCTATAAATTTTCATTAGAAAGACACAATTATTTCCAACATAATGTTATTTTATTTATAATTTTTAGACATTAAATAATTTAATTTATTTATGACACAATGATGATGCATTAATTACCTTATTATTGAAATATTAAAAAAAATTGAAATTATAAATATCCAAATAAATGTAAATTGAGACTTCTGAGGAATTTCAATAATTTTCTAGGTTAATATTAAATTTTAGATTTGGTTAAATAAAATTTATTCTATTTGATAATGTTTTAATGGATTTCAAAAAAAATCAAATACTAAATAGTGTCAAAATTGACATAATTGAGTTTTTAAAACAAATACTATAATATTAATTGATTTAATATTCATAAAAATCAAAAGTTAGGCCAAAATACTTATATAAGGTTATATATATTAATCATAAACCACTTGGGTTTCCCTTGAATGTTTATGGCATGTTTATTAACCATATAATATAAAAATAAAAAGAGACATGGTAAATGTCAAACTATTTAACTAAGAGTTAAATCTAAAAGATAAGGTTAATATGGTGTCTTAAACTTATCTAAAACCTATTGTTTGAGAGTTTTTAGATCCCTCCAATCCTTAGACTATAAAAAATCATTTTTGAGCCATTAGAAACTGAAAATTATTTTATTATGAAATAATATTTCAAGCTTTTCCTAAAGTGACCCTCACCTCTCTTATAAATGGGCACTTCCCCTTATCTCAAAATCACACCTCAAATGCCATTTGTCTCAGCCAAACCCTGCCTAAATATCCTCCCAACTTTCCTTATCCTATCCTAGAGTCCTTACTTTGGTCGAAAATCCAACCCAAGGAACCCTTTAGATCAAATCTAAAGGAAGAACCCAAAGAAGAGGTAAATATTTCATCACCTCTTTCAAGTTATTTTCTTCTTCCACATCCTCTTTCCTTGTTTTTTCCATACCAAAATCATTAATAAAATACATTATACATACTTTTATGTTATTATAAATATGTTACAGACATATTCGTTATTCTATTCATCCTATAAATGAAAAAGTCACTATACGTGCGTACGTGCGACTTACCGTCTCCGCGTCGTGGTGTAGTTTGTTATTCAAACACTTAATTATTTGGATATGTATAATAATGAGTATAAATAATGTAAATAATAAATATAACATGTTAATGATTATGTATATATGATATTCCATCCAATTACAAACTATTTCTCCATCAATATGATGATATTTTCACTCGTGTGTATGTACGGATTACCGTCTCCACGAACACGATAAGATTCATTTCCCCATCGTTACAATTCAAGACAAATTTTCATTTTATGACTAAAAATAATGTTTATGAAAATAATATCATTCTGTATGTGAATCAAATACATTCTATCCTTAAAAACATGACTTATGTAACCAAGCATATAAAGGAAAATGAATCAGTTAACACCCGAAACGATGATACCTAAAACGATGATACTACTGAAATATTATTAACAAAATAATATTAGATGATCATATATGATATCATATTTATGTATATTGTTCTTGTATAATTTAATAATAGTGATTTAATATTATAAAGGAGTTTAACATACCCTCTACCAAGGAAAAGTACAATGTAGGGGTTAATTTTACAATCTCTTTATTATCCAAAGTTGTTTTTACCTAGTTATCTATTGGGACCTCTTTATCATTCACATCCAAGTTTTCATAAAAATATTTTTCAAAACATTTTTAATATTTACTATAAAATGGTATATATTAATTTTTACCCTTATTGGACCTTATATGTTTTGAAAAGAATCTTTCCGTCATTTTCCAAACAATGTACTTTATGTCATTTTCAACAAAATTAAGGTAAAAATGTTTTTTTAACTTATTTGGTGGGTGAGGATATTTTCCACCATTATAACATCATAAAAGTTTCCCTTACAATATTTTAAGAATATTTTGAAAATATATTTTTTCTTTTATTATTATGTGACTCATAAATGGTTTCAAAATAGAAAGAGGTATTTCTTTCAAATAGTTTTCATTTCATCTATGTCAACAACCTTTGATAGATTTTAAACCTTTTTTAAGTTGGTTTTTTATGATACAAATCTTACATATTGTATTGATGGTTTTTTGATATGTTTGACTATGGATGTGTTATTTTTATACCATTCATGGTTTATGGTTAAAGTATTTCCATTTCGTATGCTAGTTTTAATACAAATGTTTATGTTATGTTTAATCCTTTTCATATGAGGAACGTATTGGACTTCTTATGTGATGGGTGGATCCTATTATAGCTCCTCAGTGCATCAGTAGGTCTCATGAGACAATTTGACGTGGAAATTCCCAAGGCCTTTCCCAATTTGATAAATGTTTTTGGCTAAGGCGTAAATCATTTTTAGACGTCTAGGCTAAGGCCTTGACAAGATGTATCAGAATGTTCGGCATTATACATTCCCTCATTATGAAAATAATAATGATGGTTTGTATGGTTATTCGACTAGTATAATACGCATGACAATGTTTTATTATGGCATTATTTACTCAGCTCATATTCTGGCCATAAATTGTTCATGTTTATTATTTATAATGGCATGTTTTTTTAATTATTCACCATGAAAAATGTTTATGTTATCATCAGTTGTATTGCTTACCCTTACTAAGCATTTGAGCTCACCCCTTTCTTCTATTTCATTTTCCTTGGATATGAAGAAGTTATTTATGAGTGACTTATAGGCATAATCTAGGAGGATTAGATGTTTCTAATGGAATATATTAGTGTTGTATTCCTTTTCAAGATGTAATATTGAACTTATATATGTATCTTGTTTCCAATAACAATAAATTGATCAGTCTTCTGGGAAATTATTCCTTGTATCATGCCAATAATATTTAATAAATTACCGACTCAGGTAACTATGGTCGGGGCATTACAGAAAACCATAACAAATATCATAGCTTTTGAAGTGATAATTAATAAAATAAATGATTATCTACACACATTTAAATAAAAATAAATACAATTAAATTAAAAAATAAAATACTTTAGTTATCTATTCAATCACAATCATGTAATAACAATGTCAATAAAAAATAATTATAACCCAATGAATGGAAATTGAGTTAAAAAACCCCATACAACTTCATAACTTTCAATTAAAATACATATAAATGAAATGATTTGAATTGAAAATTAAAATATCATGAAATATAAATAATTCATGATATAATATTTTATTGGGATTTATATAACCCATATAAAAACATTAGTCCTATAACATTAAAACATGACTTAATGAAGTGAAATTGAGATGAAATACCTTACCTCGAGTCAAGACTTTCCATGTATGTCATTTAACACCTACATAATAAAATTATATATGTTATTTAATTATTTAATAAAAATTTATAGGTTTATCAATTTATCATTAAAAAATTTATTTCATTTATTTAAATGACATATTTAATTACTTAAATGGTTATTTCCATACCGTGTTTTTTAAGGATGTTCGGTTTAAAATTTCGAAATGGATTATGTATGTTGATAGTTGTAAAAGATATAACTATTTAATAATCTATAGAATAATTATAATGAAATAATTATAATTTTTATAAATTAATTATACTTTTCTAAACCAAATATTAAATATTCATATGAAAAAGGAGTTCTTTTCCAATCCTGGAGACTTTAAGTCATACGTAAGCCAAAATAACATTTTAATTTTTCAAATAGAATTGGAGAAATAATGTAAGTATCATTTTACCTTAACAGATTTTTTATTATATCATACATATTATACCATATCTTTAAATATATTTATATATTCCTTCCATGTTTTTTAGCAATGAAAAAAATCACATTGCTCTATTGAGGTGGTAATCTGGACGTACGCACAAACGTTGTTATCATTGTTCAATGGATAGATATGTAAGAAAATTAAATATATATTATATTTATATGGTTATAATTTTTTCATGAATATCATATATATGTTTAAATTTTATATAAAAATTATAACCAATCATGATAGAATTTTATGGAAAAATAATTACATCGGTTTGCGAGGTGGTGGTCCATCGTATAGACGAATAATGGTTTCATTTATCATTTTTTAGAATAAGGGATAGAAATATTATATTTCATTAACCTAATAAAATATAATTATATTTAACATATATATCTTACTATTTCATCATGGTTGAAGAATATTATAAGGAGGAAGAATAATAAATAAATCAAAAATATTTTCTTAAATGTTATCTCACTTCTTCAAGAAGCATCCTTTTCTATACACCTTAATCCCTCTATGTTCGGTATTATTCCAACTATAATACAACTAAAACATTGAGAGGTGTGTTAGAAAGGTATTTGGGTAGGTATTTTCTAAAATAGGCACTTTATGTGTGTATAGAAGAGGATTGAGGTGTCCAATTAAAATTAAGGGGACAAGTAATTTTGGAAGTACATTAAATATTATAATATAATATTCGTCAATATCAATTAAAATGGATAAAAAGTAACATGTATTCCAGGCTAATGAATATATAATCTTAATATAGTCATTCAATAAATTTTTTCCATTTTAGATATCATTTTAAACCTTTTCGTTTGGATAAACTTCTATATCACAAATTTTTTACATTAACTCTGGTAACAACTTTTCCTATACAAAATAGTTTTAAATATAATTTAAAAATAAAAAATGGATCATAAATGGAAAATTCATAAACATTATGAGCATTTCTAATTACAATTATCATATTTCAATATTTATTTCCCTTATAAATAACTTAATATAATATACTTCATATAAAATTCTATAATTTTAACTTTTATAACAATTCATATAGTCTGAATTTGAAAGGAACATTCCATTAATTAAATTATAATATAACAAATATAACCATTAATAGTACAGTATTGACCACTATGAAATTATTTTTACAGCATATTTCATCCAAAAAATATTACTTTTGAAGTTTTTAAAATAATTTACTTCAATTTAATATTACATGCACAAGAACTATGTCATCGTTGCGTAAGAATTTAAAGTAATTATTTCATCACTAAAATTTGAAAATAAATTCTCATAAAATGGTATTTTAATTATGAACAAAAGTGGCACTAATATTCATAAAAAATAATTTTTATCCCAATGTGAACATATAATAGAAATATAAAAATAGGGGAGTGACATTTTATACTCTTCTTTATATAGAATAATACATTAGTCATTCTCGTAGAAAAATGGATCAAATTTACATAAATTAAAATATTATATTATTATTGTTGAATAAAACTCATCCAATAAATTAAATTAAAGTGTTAGGGTCATTTTAAGTCCTTATCATATTCTTTTTAAACATAATTATCCAATTCACCCTTACCGAGGTGACAAATATTTATTATCGGTACTATTAATTATGATAAAAAATAAAAAAGAGTTATTTACGAAATATGATCCTCATAATTAAAAATATTACATCCAATTTATCCACTGAAATTCCAAAAATTTGTTGAACTTAATTTAAAATTATACTTTCAAAATGTGATGAATAACGGTTTTTCATAAAGATGCCTCCAAAAGAATAAAAATGTATATATACCAAAGTCAAGTATAATTATAACTAAAATAAAATTTCATGGACTATTTTATAAATAAAATAATGAATTGAAATTTATAAATAATCCAAAACATTATCGGATGTTGTAAATACTTGAAAAGATAGTTTTCAATAAAAATTAATATTTTTTCTGTTCATTGAAAAATTAAAATTTCCAAAAAAATATAAAAAATTAATCATAAGATAATACTGACTTGATGAATTCAAAAATGATGTTAAATTTCAAAAATTAAAAATATATAACTTTATAATAAATATTTTATATAAATTAATATAATACATGAAATCTCAATTTGGTTAGAAATAAGGAAATTTCCTTGTAACTAAAAATCACTAATATTATTATAATATAACTCAATTGAATTTAATTAATAATTATATTAAGAAATAAAAAAGTTCTAAAAATTACATGGGATGTTACAAATAATTCCCATTCATATTATAAAATATGTGATCAAATCCAATTTACTATGAACAACTCTATGTGGAATCAAAACCCCATAAGTTGTTGTGAAATAATTAATGTTTAAGGAATATACATACGGGGAACATTCTATAAGTTTTTTTGTAACTACTATAATCTATTGTAAGATAATTATATTTCAAAATAGTTGGAATATAATGCCCAAAAAATCGATGTCTCTAAGGATGTTTTTTTGGATAAATTGTTTTTTATGTTTCGAGATACAAGTGGAATCATTAATGATCAAGGGAATAAATTCTATAATTGGAGAATGAAGTAATTGTGGAAGAATTATGGAAATAATTAAAATAGGTCAGCACACTACCACCCACAATATAGTGGTCATGATGAATTGTGAAACTGATAAATCAAGGGGGTCCTAGAGAAAACTACAAAACCAAACATGAAGGACTAAATAAAATTGTTAGAAGACACCATATAGAATTAATGTATATATTATATAACCACAATTAGGATGATATAATATAGGATGATATATGGTAAGGTATTCCACATACTAATAGAGTTAGAACAATGAGATTAAATCACATTTAAGGTGATGAATCTAAACAAAGAAAAGTCGTATGGGAAAACCTACGACTATAAGATCTTGAATAAATTATAAGGAAAGGTTTACCAAAATATAATATTTAAAAGGGAAAAAATATATTTGAACATGAAAATTTAATTCAAAATAAATACTTCTATCTTGCTCAATAATTGTTAATTTATAATTCAAGACTCAAAAAAATGAAAGGCAAGAGTCATTCTTGGTGAAAAGGGACCTTTTACTTCATTAATGTACATCCCTTTGATTTTTTTGAATTTCATTAAATAAGTAGATAATAACACATTTACTATTCATGGGTATAGAATTAAAAAAACAATAGAAGTAGTCACCCAATTACAAGTGGATGAGATCACACTCCTCTAAACATTCTATTAATGAGTACCATCATATTATACATTTCCTTACCACAGTTTGTTATATCTACATTAAAATATGTTTTAATTACTCAATCTACTACCATGTATTCAAGAAACTCCATTATTATTGTGTAGGGGGTAACCTTTTTAGTTTTAGGATTTTAATTTTTTTTATTTTCATTATAAACATTATATGTATTTTTTTTAAATTTTGTGTGTGTTTATTTTTCATTTTTTATGTTCTTTTAAACCTAAAATGATCAATTTGAATAACCTTAAATTTTTTGAATCAATTACAATGATTCAAAACTAATTTCACCAATTTTATACACATATATGAATTTTGAAGTGAGATTAATTTCAATCTCTCCATAAAATTTAGTAAAAGGGACTAGATTTATAAATATAATTCCATTACATACTAACCTACATTTAAATCATTTAAATCAGATGTATGTAAATCCATTATATTTTCTTTTTTCACAATCCCCTCATTTAATGAGATAACCATAAAATTATTGAATAACCATATATTTCTATGTAATCTATTAAAAACCATAATGCATTGAGGAACTTTTTGTTATTAATGATAGAGGAATTATATTGATTTTATAATTCTGTTTTTATAATGAAATATATTTTATGATATCCTAAATTTTGACCCTTATATCCATTAGAATAAATTAATTAACTTGATATGTATCCACATTATATACCAAAAATCCCTATCTACCTTGACTGAGAAGTGATTAAATGATCTTAGTTGAATTATAGTGTGGGGGAAAGATCTTTCTTGTCATAATAGAAACTGTATAAATAGTTTAAACTACTTATTTGGGGATATTTTAGTGTTGATTATTATAAAATAACTAAATATATTTGAGTTAAAGGACCTTAAAATCAAAAAAAAAGAGGAAAATTATCTCCCAAGCTGGGGCAATGGAGTCTACAAAGTAGTTAGGAAATCAAAAGTACCTTTTAACTTCAAGATAATATTAGAGTAGAATATCGAAAAATAAAATCTAATGAATAATGAGAGAGAATATATGTGAGCTACTACTAATGTAACATGGTGTAAAATATCTTTTAAAAACTTTAATAGGATGGATCTGAATCAAGGTATATGAGAAGAAGATAAGTTATCACAAGTTTTTAGTTCAATTTATTGAAGATCTATTATAATGATACTATTGTGAGGAAAGTAAGATCAAGTATTCAAGTTGTGAGGAGGTATGAAATATAATTAAAATTTGGATATGGGATTAAGTCTTTATTTGAAGAATAAGTGATTTCTCTATTTCCCTATAAACATCAAGACTTTACCGAATCCCATATTTGAAAAGGATTAGACAATACTGTTGAAAGAATGGGAAATAGGGAAGACAATAATGCCTTTTCTAATATAATAAAGTGTGTACTACCCAAGAAAATAAATATGAGGCTGTAGATAATTTTTTGATAGTACAGCGATAGATTATTTCATTATTAAACAAAAATTTGAATGTGAGTTAGGCATAAAAATAGAGCTACACCCAAAATAATTCCACATAATATTATCACAATAAAACCCATCAACCCTTAAGACATAAAAACCCCTATAAATTACCCTTGATAATAAAAAATAATTGAATCTTTGGGAGGATATTGTAAAATTCATGAATCCTATAGTAACCCCTACAAGGGGTTTTAATGAGAAATAATTTTCTATAAATTCATATGTGGGTGCTGAATGAAATATTTCAAGATAGGCTAGTATAAGTGGTCATGGGAGGATGAAAGAGGTGTAAAGGAATTTACTATACTTAATTAAAAAATTGAACTAGAAATTAAATATCGGAATGATATGATTGATAAAAATAGTGTTGAAAAATTTATGTCATATTTTCTAGAAGATTTATTTTTTTCAGGTTAATATTTTTGATGTTTACATAATCAAGAGTTTAAGGATTAAGTGTGTGGGAATTTCAATAGAAAATAAATTGATTAACTTTTTCAACAATTAAATTCATTTTATTCTATTGTATTTATTAATGAAATATTTTTCTTAGTTGTTTTGGAATTAAATTTATATTTAATTTGATTTGGGAAGTAATGCTTAAAATTGAATTAAATGAGATCTCTAGTGATTTTGAAATTATTCTTTTACTAATTGATTGAATGAAAACATATTTATTATAAATTTTATTGAAACATTGATGGTGAAGTCTAGTTATAGTGAAATAAACCTTGATGTTACTTTGTAAGAGTCATATAAGAGTAAATCTGAAGAACATAAGATTTATTTTGACTCCTTCCAAAAAGAATTAGAAAATTAATTATGACTTTGGATGAGGTTGGAGGTAGTTCAAAAGAGTAAAACTTGACATCATAAGACTAAAATTAATATTCTAAAGTGTTCCGTGGATGTTTGGAAAAGTTAAACTAGACCTCACATGAGTATAATTCTAGTTATCAATAGTTAAAACATCTTTGTATAAGTTGGGTCCTTTAGGAATTTTATACATCAATAGAAAACACATGTCAAAATTATTTGATTAAAACTATAAGAACCTGGGCCTTCTTTTCAGGTATGTTTTTTTATTTTCCTGGTGTTTTTTAGAAAATTGGAGTTTCTGGAAATTTTTGAAGTACATGTTATGTTCTTTATGAGTACACGTCGTGTACTTCCTTTCCACTGAAGTCTGTGTGCTAGCCGTGTAGGGGTCACACACACAGCCGTTTAAGGGTGTGTAGAGGCTGCATAAAGCGGAGTACAGAAAAGGCTAGTACATGGTGTGTACTTCAAAAGTACATGTTGTGTATTTTATTTTATTTTCATTAAACACATCGGGGTCGTGTCTAATCGCCAGAATGAACTTCTTTTCAGTCTCGTTCTTTTGAGAGCACCAAGCAGCCACGGATCTTTGACGAAACCCCGAGCCTTAGTCTGTCCTCCGAATTGAACTCTGTTGGTTGCGTTGGAATTGCATCGGTGAGTTATCTCTTCTTTTAGAGCATCGTTTCCAATTTATCCTCTTTTCTAAGTTATCGTGGGTTAAATTTTTTATGCATTTTAGTATATCTATGATGTTATATAGAGATTAAAGCCTCATAGTTCAAGTATATTGATCTCCTAACCCCGAGGTAGGTGGTTTCGGTATTTTTGTAGAAATTCTTTGAGTATTATGTGCAAATTCCACCAATACCCTTGAACGGGGTATTGTGTGTTTGTTGTTTTGCCTCAGTTGTTTTCATTCTTTGCTTGTATGCCTGAGTAGAGGTTATTTTTTGTGAATGGGGTAATTTTCTATGCTTTGGAAGTATTTCCCATGCAAGTTTTGTCTGTTTATGACCATTTGGTCTAGTTTTTCCTGTTAGGTTATTTCCAGTTCCATTCCTAGTGTTCTAGGATAAACTGTTATTTTTCTGACATGTTGTTATGCTGTAGAATGGTATCCAAGTAATTCCTAAGGTTTACTTATGCTTTTACGAAATGTGATACTTGCTGACTTTACACATGGTTGTGAGAACCTAGTGTAGTAGACCATAAGGACAATGGACGTAAAGGCTCCTCTAGAGTGTCTTTATAATTTACGATGTGAGACCATAGGGGGAATTGAAGTTGATTTTTTCCACATAGAGTCAGTAGTTCCTCAATGCAGGCCACAGAGAGAATGTGATGTAAGTGCTTCCCTAGAACACCTTTAGTACCGATACGAGACTATATGGGAAATTGACGGTGAGTGATTCCTCAGAGAGTCTATACATTAGCTGAACTAGAGGGGTGAGACTGTGTGTGCTTCCCAGAGGGTTTCTTGTGTCTGCTAGGTTGGACTTGAGGGGATAGGCTGTGAGTACATCCTAGAGGGTTACCTGTTTGTGTTATCTGCTTTGATTAGTTATTACTTGATAATTGAACTGTGGAAGGTTTGCTGCTGAGTACTTTCCTGTTTACAGCTTTCTGTACATTTACCTTCCATATATTCACTAACTATTAGGCACAGATCTTCGGGTGTTTTCAATCTGGGATATTTTATGACACCTTATTTGGGTCATGCTTTTGGGCCCAAA
This sequence comes from Viscum album, assembly GCA_963277665.1. NCBI lineage: Eukaryota > Viridiplantae > Streptophyta > Magnoliopsida > Santalales > Viscaceae > Viscum > Viscum album. Next base: position 1,916,109,723 of record OY728122.1, read on the forward strand.
CAGATTATATTATTCCAGGTATAGATAAATGGAATCACCCTTCGACTTCAGGTTCTTAATTGTTTTGGAGCTGGAGAGCATGGGACCAAGCTATGGTTTGTGATGGTGAAGAGTTTATCTGCTTTCTTTTTCACATTGGTTTAGCACTATTTCATTCCAGCATTGTGAATCATTTTGTAGTTTTCCTATACATATATGTATCATGCATCATTTATATATATCTACTCCAGTTGTTTCATTTATCAGTCTTCCGCTGTTACTGTTGTTTGGTATTTACTACTTCCCCTATTGTATATATTTGTTTACTTTCGCTGTGTACTCTGCCAATGGGGGCATAGTTTCCCTGGCATCACACTCAAGTCCCTCGCTACTAGTCGACAGCCTATGGCGTTCGGGGAAATGCGCTTGAGGCCATGCAAGGTGCCTCGAGGTGGCTTCCGGAACCGGGACGTTACAATGTGGAATTAGAGGGGTTATTTTCTCTTGATTTACTGTTTTGAGACTTTATCCAGGGATAGGTAAGAATAAGTACTTGGTAATAAGATGGGCCCAAGAGTAGCTGACCCGTATACAGGGAAAATCCAATTTACCTCGTTAATACAATTTTTCTGTTTTTGTAAGTTTACAGTTGATTTGATTTTCACCGTTAGGTGACTCACATGTTTTGTGTTGGTTATTATTTATGTTATTTAGGATCTATTTCTATTTCAACCCGATGAGATGAGGGTATTCCATCTCATGGATCATATAGGCACTTGGTAGAGATCACAAGTCATGCATTCTTATCATGCCATCAAGGATGCATTCGAAATTGTACGTTGTTGTGATAGATGTTGTGTAGAATATGCATATTGTTGTGATAGATTCCTTGATAAAAATATCTGCTTTTTGTAAGAGGATTGATTGTGTTAGTTTTTGTTTGAATAAACGGCATGCTTTGGTTCTTGAGGGGTTATGGGCCCTCATGGACCAGAATATGGTGGATCATTGAATTTTTTTACCTTGTTTGTAAATTATTAAAGATGAAAAACATTGATTTTCGGGGAGTATGGGCCCTCACAGATGCGAATTTGGAACTTTCAGTGTTCGTTTCAGTGTTTTTTGGGATCTGGAGTAGTTTCTGAGGCTTACTGTCTAGAAAAACCTAGAATACACACCGTGTAGTTTTAACTACACGCCATGTGTTCTTATATTTCGATAAGAAACAATTTTTCTTAAGTACACATCGTGTAACTTATTTACATGTTGTTTTGTCTCTAACTGTGTCACATGCCATGTGGGAAGAGACATGGGATAGGGAAAATCTCTTGCGAACACACCGTGTACCGGTTGTGCATGCCATTTAGTGTAATCCTAGGAGTCTGGTCGTGCAGTTAACAACACGGTCGGTGGAGTCTCTTCTTATACACACCATTTCCACCATTGAACACGCCATTTCATTTGACCTAGGTACCCGACCATGACCCTAACAACACGGGTCGGTGTTAACCTTCTCGTACATGTCGTGTCCGTCTGGAACATGTCGTGTAGTGTCATCCGTGTAGCCTGCCGTGTAGCTAACCATACGGTCTGTTGGTACTTCTTAATACATTTCATGTCCATCTGTAAAATTCCATGTAGTATAACCTGGGTACACATTCCCTATCACTAATAGCATGGGCTAGTTGAAGCTTGTCTATTACACGCCCTGTTTGCTGATTACACGACGTGTAGTCTTGTCTTGGGAGAGCTGTGTGGCTCAGCCGTATAAAAGTACTCGGGCAGGGGAAGAGGATTCAGGTACCTACTGTGTGTTAGGATAACACGTCATGTGATTGTGGTGTTACACGACCAGTTTAGGCAAGAGTACACACCCATGTAAATGACTTAAGGGAAAATACCCTGTAGTTGTTATACACGCTGTGTAGTCATGTTTTGTAAAACATGAATGATTTTATTCTCTTGTTCCATCCTTACACTTCTACTTTTCAGTACTCGATATTATTTTTCTAAGGTGTGAACTTGACCTTGCAGAGTCATGCCACCGAGATGTCCTCTGGTTCTATGCCAGTTGTCATGCGGTGATCAGACGTTGAATATAGCTGATTAGGGACTCCGTGCAGATCCTCTTTCTATGAAAGTCTTGGCACTAGCCATTATACCTGACTCAATATCTGATGCTCAGTTTAGGTAAGGCTTCATGAGGATGATGCAGACCATCCAGGGAGCTCCGCCTCCTGCCATGTCTATCGAAGACTTGACGTGGGTTTTCCAACAGCAACAGCATCGCACCTTCTCAGGGGAAGGAGGACCTCAGGCTGTAGAGTCATGGCTAGAAGCCATGCTAATGATCTTTGAGAATCTGGAGATGCCTCCAGATAGAGGTTCAATCTTTCCACTTACATGTTATGGGATTCCGCGAAGAGATGGTGGGATGTGGTCTCACAGGAAGGTTATCAGCAGGTTATGGCCTAGGAGGTGTTCCAGCGCATCTTCTATGAATACTTCTATCCGCATACCCTGAGGGTTGACTGATCCTAGGAGTTCATGAGTCTAGAGCAGGGTAATCTTTCTTTCATGGAGTATTCATCACGCTTCACCGAACTTCAGCTCATTACACTCTTCCTGGGAGGAGATGGGTTATTCCTGGCAAGGAAGATCGAGGATGGTCTCTGGCACGACATCTGTTACTAGGTAAACATCTTTCAGTTGTCTTCTATCACATATATCGTCAACCAAGAGTTGATCACAGAGTGAAATATGAGGGATTCAGGAGTTGTGAGCCAGGGTGGATCAGCAACTGGAGTTAGCATCCCTCCCACTAATAGTAGGATGTTCCATAGGGAGTCTTCTTGCAGTGATTTGAGGAGGCGAGACACAGCATCTGGTAGCCAGGTGGTATGCTACCAGTATGATAAAAGTGGGAATACGAGGTCATAGTGCTAGAGAGACCCATTGGAGTGCCGATCATGCAGCAAGATGGGCCACCTTCAGTGCTTCTATCAGATCTTCTCACCAGCAGATGGTGATAGGGGCTCTTTTATGAATTCGCGTTCAGGACCATTGTCACTAGTTTCTTACCAGTCTGGGAACTGGAGTTATTCTAGTCGTTCAGGACGAGGTGGAGGTCGCGGTTGTGGTGGTCAGTCACCGGTCTTTCAGTGACAGTAGAGTGGATCAGCTCAGAGTGTTCAGGCAAGGACACAGGGCAATGGAGCAGGCCATACCTTTGCAGTATAGCAGACCCAACCAGAGCAGGATTCTGGACCTTCTACAGTTCGAGGTATGATCCTAGTTTCCTCAGTTTTATCTTCATCTTTTTTCGATACAGGGGCTTCCCATATCTTTATCTCTATTGTTGTTTTTGGAGATCCTTGGGCTCTACATCTTTTCTTCTGTCGATCTCTTCACACTAGACACTCCGTTGGGGACTAGAACGACTAGTGTACATCAGTTCAAGGAGTTCCCTCTAGTGGTTAGTGGGTGTACCTTCTTTTGGGATCTCTATGTCCTGGAGATGGTAGGCTATGATGTCATTCTTAGATTGGACTGTCCAGTTCCCTTTTAGGAAGTCGTCTACTGCTATCACCACAGGGTGAGTTTCATATTACCAAATTGAGGATCTTTTCTACAAAAGGGCCAGTGGGATGTCCAGGAATGTAGAGCGGTTCTAGATCTTCATGGGTTATGAGGAGTTACAGACCAGATTACTAGTCTATATCTGGATGACCAGGGGACTTTACAGTTACACTTTCCTCCAATGGTCTATTATTTTAGGGATTTCTTTCCAGAGGACTTTTCAGGTTTGCCTCTCGAGAACGAGGTGGAATTTTCGATTGATCTTGTTCCAAGAGTGGCACCGGTGTCGATTCCTACTTATAGGATGGATACATCTGAGTAAAGGAGATCAATAAGAAGTTGGAGTTGTTTCAGGCAAAGGGTTTCATCCGACCAAGTACCTCTCCTTGGGGTTCGCCTCTCTTGTTCTCAAAGAAGGCAGACGGTACCCTCAGGCTTTGTGTGGATTATCAGAAGTTGAACCAATTGATGGTCAAGAACCAATATCCCTTGCCTATTATTGAAGATCTCTTTGATCAGCTTTAGGGAGCCCAGCTATTCTCGAATATTGACTTGAGGTCCGGTTATCATCATTTGCATGTTAGACCATCTGATATACCTCTTACAGCCTTCCGGGGAAGGTATGGTCCATAATAGTATATGGTTATGTCGTTCGGTCTCACGAACGTGCCTATAGTTTTCCTAGCACTGAAGAACCGTGTGTTCCATCCATACTTAGACTCTTTTGTGGTGGTCTTTGTGAACGATATCTTGGTGTACTCTCACACTCGACACGACCAGGCAACCCATCCTGAGATCATTTTGAGTACACTGAGATAGCATCAGTTATATGCTAAGATTACAAAATGCCACTTTTGGATGGATCAGATTCACTTCTTGGGTCGTGTTATCTGAGAGACAGGAGTATCATTAGACCCAGAGAAAGTGAGAGTAGTAGTTTCTTGGGAATAGCTGAAGAACATATTTGAGTTTAAATGCTTTCTAGGGCTGGATGGATATTAAAAAAGTATCATACAATACTTTTCACACTTAGAATCACCACATACAGGTCTTAACAAGAAGGGTGCGAAGTTCTTATGGTCAAATTCTTGTGAGTCAGCATTTAAAGAGGTGAAGGGGAGGTTGACTTCGACATCGATACAAGTCTTTCCAGAGCCAGGAAAGAGCTACACTATCTATGGTGATGCTTCATGTATCGGGCTAGGATCTGTGCTTATTCAGTGAGATGGAGTCGTTGGTTATGTGTCTCGGCAATTGAGGCCACATGAGAGTAATTACTCGACACATGATCTGGAGTTGGTAGCTATTGTTCATGCCTTGCGCTGTTGGGGACATTATATTTTTGGTGAGCATTTTGTGGTTTTCATTGACCAAAAAAGTCTCAAGTACATCTTCACACAGCGTGATCTGAATTTGAGGTAGTGAAGGTGGGTTGAGTATCTTCAGTCCTTTGATTTTGAGATTTCCTATAGGTCGAGAAAGGGAAATGCAGTGGGTGATGAGTTGAGAAGGATGACTCAGATACAGGAAGTTCAAGAGGCCAGTAGTGAGTGGAATCTTATGGATTTGTTCTCTGAGATGCATCTAGAGGTGCACGACAGACAAGGGAAGACGTTTCTTTCTTATGTGGTCGTTACCTCTACACTTCTTGATTGAGTTCGAATGAGGCAGCTATCAGATTCTGAAGGCCTAGTCCTACGGGAGAGTGTGCCAGGAGAGGACCCTATTCCTAGTTGAACTATAGTGGAGAGTGAGATCTTGCATTTCCAGGGATGCATATGGGTTCCAGCAGATATACGCGCGGAGATGATGTGGGGTTTGGATTCCTTAGTTTGGGTAGTTTATCCCGGCGTCACCAATATGTATTGAGACCTACACCATCAATATTGGTGTCCTGGTATGAAGCGGTATGTTGCTAGTTTCTTCATGAGGTGTTCCACTTTTCAGCAGGTGAAAGTGGATCATTGGAAACCAGTAAGGCTTTTACAACAGTTATCCATTTTTGAGTGGAAGTGGAAGGACGTCGCAATGGATTTCATGATAGGGTTGTCATTGTCTCCTCAAGGGAAAGACGCAGTTTGGGTTTTCATTGACAGAATTACGAAGGTTTCTCATTTACTGCACATTAAGGAGACCATTAGTGTTGATGAGTTGGGACAGTTGTACATCCGTGAGATTGTACGTCTGCATGGAGTTCCACACTCCATCATTTCAGAAAGGGATGCACGTTTTACTTCTCGGGTCTGGAAGGGGTTACAGAAAGCTTTAGGTACACAGGTACTTTTGAGTATAGCTTACCATCCCCAGATAGATGGTCATTCCGAGCATACAATTCAGGTGCTTAAGGATATGCTCTGAGAATGCATTATGGATTTTGGAGGTTCTTCGGAGAAGCATATACCTCTTGTGGATTTTTCCTACAATAATTGTTTTCAAGGGCCTATTCAGATGGCACCTTATGAGGCTTTGTACAGTCGGCCTTGCCTATCACCTTTATGCTGGCTGGAGGATGGAGAGGCAGCTTTTTTGGGACCTCATCTTGTTCGGGAGACCATAGAGCAGATAGAGTTGATTCAGAAGTGGATGGCTACTATAAATTCTCGACAGAAGTCTTATTATGATCAATAGAGATGACCTCTGGACTTCGAGGTCGAGGATCACGTTTTTCTACATCTCACCCCGATGTTGGGACACAAGAAGATCATGAGACAGGGTAAGCGTTCGCCGAGGTACATCAGGGCATTTGAGGTGTTGGAGAGAGTTGGACCGGTTGCTTATCAGTTTCAGTTACCTCAGAGGCACCGGGCTATGCATGATGTCTTCCATGTTTCTCTACTCCGACATGGATGTATCTTTTGAGAAGGATCTTATCCAGATTGTCGATCGCAGTACGAAGGTTCTTTTTGGCTAGTCTGTTCCTCTAGTATGGGTGTTATGGAAGCACGTGCGAGTACAGGATGAGACTTGGGAGACTGAGGCTGACGTACGATCGCAGTGGTCGGAGTTGTTCAGGGTTTCTTCTTCTCCTCCGCGCTAGGTAAATTCGGGGATGAATTTCTTTAAGGGGGGAAGTTTTTTAGAATTCAAGCCTTGTTTTCAGGTATGTTTTTCATTTTCGTAGTGTTTTTGAGAAAAAAGTAGTTTCTGTAATTTTTTGAAGTACATGTCGTGTACTTTATGAGTACACACCGTGTACTTCCTTACCACTGAAGGTCATGTGCTGGCCGTGTAGGTTTCACACACACGGCCGTGTACGGTTGTTTGAAGGCCGCTTAAAGCGGAGTATGGAAAAGGAGAGTAGATGTCGTGTACATCAAAAGTACACACCGTGTGTTTTCTTTTTTTTCCATCAAATGCACCGGCGTCGCGTCTAATCGCAAGAATGAATTTGTTTTAGGTCCCATTCATCCGAGAGCACCTAGAAACCACAGATCTTAGACAAACCCCCGAGCCTTCGTTCGTCCCCCAAATTTAACTTCGTCGGTTGAGTTGGAATCGCATCGTTGAGTTCTCTCTACTTTTTAGAGAATCATTTTCCAATTCCAATTCTTTTCCAAGGTAGTTTGGGTTGAACGATTTATGATTTTTCATAGATATACAATTTTATAAAGAGATTCAAGCCTTTTGGTTCAATTATAATGATCACCTAACCCTGAGGTAGGTGTTTTGTGACTTTCTGTAGAGAGTTTTTGAGTATTGTGTACAAATTCCACAAATACCCTTGAACGGGGTATTGCGTGTTTACTATTTTTTCCCCATTGTTTTCCTACTTTTCTTGTATGCCTAAGTAGAGGTTATTGATTGTGAATTGGGTAATTTTAGGTGCTTTGGAATTATTTCCCATGCATGATTTTCCTGTTTATGACCGTTTGGTATAGTTTTTCCTATCAGGATATTACTAATTCCATGACTAGTGTTGTAGGATAGAGTGTTCTTTTTATGACATTTTGTTATACTGTAGAATTATATCCAAGTAATTATTTAGGTTTATATTGGCCTTTAAATGATGCGATACTTGCTGACTTTATACAGGGCTGTGAGAACCTAGTTTTCTAGACCACTGGGAGAATGGACGTAAGGGCTTCTCCATAGTGTCTTTATAATTTATGATGCGAAACCACAGGGGGAATTGGTATTGAGTGATTACTCAGAGAGTATTTAGTTCCTTGAAATGGGACACAGAGGGAAAGTGAAGTAAGTGCTTACCTAGGGCGCCTTTAGTACATATACGAGACTATAGGGGGAATTGATGGTGAGTGCTTCCTCAGAGAGTCTATACTTTAGCTGAACTAGAGGGGTGATACTGTGTGTGATTCCAAGAGGGTTTCTTCTGTCTTTTAGGTAGGACCAGAGAGGATAGGTTGTGAGTATTTCTTACTGGGTTACCTATTTATGTTATCTGTTTTGATTAGTTGTTGCTTGATAATTGAACTGTGGATTGTTTGCTGCTGAGTACTTTCCTGTTTACATATTTCTTTACTTTTACCTGCCATATATTCACTGATTGTTAGGCATAGATATTCAGGTGGTTGCCTACTGGTATTTTGTCTCGCACCTTGTTTGGGTCATGCTTTTGGGCCCAAACAGATTATATTGTTGCAGGTATAGATAAGGGAAATATCCCTTCCACTTCAGGTTGTTGATTGTTATGGAGCTAGAGAGCATGGGACCAAGCTATGGCTTGTGATACTGGGATGTTTATCTGCTTTCTTTTGAACTTTGGTTTATTACTATTGTATTCAAGCATTGTGACTCATTTGGCTATTTTCCTAGACATATATGTATCATGCATCATTTATATATATCTTCTCCAGTTGTTTCCTTTATCAGTCTTCCACTGTTACTATTGTTGGGTATTTATTGCTTCCACTATTGTATGTATTTGTTTACTTCCACTATGTACTCTTCCAATGAGGGAATAGTTTCCCTAGTATCACACCCAAGGCCCTCATTGCTAGTTGGCAGCCTCTGGCATTCGGTGAAATCCGCTTGACCAATCGGGTACGGGGCGCCTCTCAGTGGCTTCCAGAACTGAGACGTTACAAAAACATTGAATTTTCAAGTATTAAATGTTATATAACCCAAATATTTGAGAACCCACATCATCATACATTAAATTCAATCACAAGAATCCATGTGGATTTTAAAAATTAATATCAATTATAATAAAAAAATGATAACCCATTTAAAAAATAAGATATAATTTGATGATTTTAACAAAACCTGATAGTGACTCTAAATGTAAGTTCTTGAAAGAAGTAAACCTTCCATAAATTAAAGGATAAATGATCTTTGAATCATTTTAATAGTTATAATAGAATTGAAATAAGAGTTGATAACAATGAGAGAGGCCAGATAGGTCTATAGGGGACTATTTTTGGGTTTTTGATCATATTTTATGTCATTTTAATTCAATATTATTTTCTTAACTCTCTTAAACCACTATTATCCCATGAATGGAGGGTTAAAACATTATGAGGTCCAAAAATGGTACAAATTCCAATTTTTATGCTTTAGTTTATATTCTTATATAATAAAATAACTTTAATTATATAAATAATTTTAGTATTTATGAGTTATTTATATTTTTTAATTCAATTGTATTCGAAATTTTCTAATTTCTTGGTTGATGATCATAACTCCTCCACTACTCAGTTTAAATATATATATGATGGAATATACTTTTATAGGTAGTGAAGTCCATCGAAATTACTGAAATTTGGGTGAATATAGTTGAATACACTTGGGTTTCATAAGAAACACAACACTCAATGAGATATTACCTATGTAAACTCAAAGTGGTTTACTAACCCAATTTTTAGTCATAGTAATGGGGATCGACTACGAATAAATTTCTGTAAAGTTTCACCTCACTAGAACCATTCTATAAAGTGTGAGAGGTGTTGTGATTTTGGAACCTCTCATTCATCAATTAGAAAGACGATGAGATAAATGATATAATAACTATTTTATCATTATAATTGGATAACAAAACCAAACCCATTACTTCTAATTCTTCTTATTTCAATCACCGATATAAATTTCTTCCATGTTTCTTTCCAAATTAAAAAATTCAAATCACCCCCTTTTACTAACTAGCAGTGAAAACTGATTCTAATAATCCCTATTTGGATATGAACATAGGATTCTACTACAATAAATTCTCAACTATTTTTAAAAAAATATTTTTCACCACCCTACAACAGGTGTTGTCATTATGAAATGTTGATTCCCATTAACTTCTGAAATCATTATTCTGAGATGTTGGTATCCCCCCTTTTTAAGAAATGTTTATATAACCCATTTGATATTGGGGTTTCTCAACCACTTTACAACCAACTAGATACTACTAGTTAGAAACCAAAATATTTGGATTTTATAAATATTTGAAAGTTACTATAAAAACAATTGGGTTATTATAACAACATAAAAATTATCCTTGGATCTTAAAATTTTTGTATCCATTTACCAAAGTCAAACCATTATTATTTCTATCAAATATTTTTTTAATTAATCATTTTTATCTTTTATTCAAAAATGGTATCTATGATCCTCCCATTCTTTACAAAGCTTCACATTTTCTTTATGTGGATAAGTAGCCTTCAAGTTCTCATCAAAAAAATCCCCCTAAATTCAATCAATTATTAACTCCTTGTATTGAGATAATTTTTAACTTTAGAGACCACTTTTTAGTTATGAATCATTATTCCCAATATCTATTGGTATCAAGAAAAATTATTTGGTGATATGTCATTGTTAGTACATGAACATATAATCATGAATTCCATGAATGTTTTTTCTTCATCTATTTGTTTTTACTCTCCTTATTTTAGTGGTTTGTACAAATTCAAATATTGACTAATATCAATTTTAGACCACCAATGTTTGATTAGTAAAACCATATATTTTATATAAGTCGTTTTCACTACATTAACTACATATTATTCTATAAAATATGTGAACTTATTCATTATTAGCCTCTTCTAGCTTTAATGCTCACAAATCATGATTAATTAATATCAATTATGTTATATTATGTTTAATCATTCAAACATATCAAATTTATATATTTTGATATTATTTCAAATCATAACATAGGTTGCTAATATTTGATTAAGTATGAGTCCCCATTAATGGGGACTCATTATTGGACATCATACTCATGATAGAAAAATCTCTAAGTACGAGATACCATTTACATGGACATACCAATAATATGTATCACTATTAGTTATCTCACTGTTAGAACAAGTGAAAAATTTTGAAAAAGGATAAGACAATGTCACTCGAGATAACATTGCACTAAGTCACCATTCTTCAACCTACCGATAGCTCAAATCATAATTTTCACAAAGGATGAGACATTGTGACATTGAGATACTAATAGTTGACTCACTATTTCATCAACCTATGGATAGAATGACTTATAGAAGGCATCCTAATTTTTCTATGTATGAGTTACTGGTATGATCTATCAATGGTATGATTCACTGTCAAGTCGAACTACCATCTATTATAACCTACTGATCCTAAATCACTAATACATTTCTCACTATTCTAGATTGAAGAATGCATTAAGTGTATGAATTTTTCTTGACCTTCCATGCAGAGACACCGATAACTCTTACATTTCCATTTAAATTCAAATTTACTTCTAATGGTAATATTTAAGAAACATCATAAAATTATTTATATTAATGACTTTGACTGTCTATTTTAGACAATATTTAATTTATTCAAAACAAAAATATGAGGTATGAAGTATGAAGATGTGATCAAGATAATTACTCTTGTAGGATGGAGAATATAAACAAAACACCCGATTAAAAGGGAAGAAATTTATGAATTGAAATATAGAGAGATGGAAAAATCATGTTCCTAAGAAATGTGACAACTTTTAAGAGTGGAAGCATAAATAATAAATTGAGAATGAAAATCCAAGATGTTTTTTTAGTAAGAAACTAAGAAATTAGAAGAACTCATTGAGTAAACCATATACCTCACCAGAAACAGAAGACATAATCACTTACATCACTTTTTTCTATATGTTTATAGAATTAAACTCTAGCTACATTTTAATATATCTTCGAGGAGCCTCAAGTTGCATTGAAAATAAAAAAGAGCCTTCTAAACTCTATTATCTATGTTTTTCTCTTCTTTTGTACTATTTTTACATTACGATTAGTGTGTGTACCTATGTTCTATGAACACACACTGACTCATGTGTAAAATTGGAGGATACTGTGATATCTTCACAAACCATCTTTTTACACCTAACACTCCCATGGATAACAGTCGAAGAGGTCCCTATGTGGCCTATTTTTATCACTCCAATGAAAACTATAGAATAGGCGTAGTTATCCTGGAAAGTGTGTATACTGTAGTTTATCCTGATCCAGGGTGTGGATACTTATTTATCTAAATAAATTTCTTAGTGGAATGTGATCACCAAATATAGTGGATAAAGTCTCTTATTGAGACTTAACCTATATTATTATTTCTAATGTGTTATTTCAGTTTTAGTTTTTTCTATCTTTTTTATTAAACGAGGAAACTTCGCCTTACATTGATAGTTAATCTTTTATAGTGTTTGTATTATAATATTATATAGTATATTCAATTAAAAATTTAATATTATAACACATATTGTTTTAACAGAGAACTATTCACTCTTTGATAAACCTTTTAAAAGATCAAAAGCATTACTAAATATGATACATTGGTTAACTGGGTTGTTTTTTATTTCAAATTGGGGATATTTTCCAAAAAATAACTCTGATAGAATGTTTTATAGGAACTCAATTCACCACCCACTTTACTGTCCTACTTTGAAAGACATTTGGTATCATAAGGTTTCTTACTTTCAGAGTGTCAACGTTTTCAATGTTTTTCAAATATTTTAAACTATGATTTTAGTTGTATTTTAATGATCTCAAAATTCATATAAGTTGAACATTTTTAGTTCTTTAAAACTTGTTTTTATTATTTATCATAGACAATAGATAAGAAGTTGTTTCTACCTACAAACCTCCCTATTTCAATGGTAAAAACTATTCTTAGTGGAAAATCAAACTGAGATTGAATTTAGAAATAATGGGATTTGAAATATGGTCTTCTATAGTTTATGGATATAATATTCCATCTACTACTAGAAACACATGGAATAATGAGACTAAGGAAGCCTATAATAATAACTACAAAGCTATAAATGCCTTAAATTAGGCTCTAGGCGGTGGAGAATTCAATTAGATTTCTATATGAAAAATATCCTTTGAAATTTTTGATAGTTTACCTATTTCACATGATGGAACCAAAAATGTTAAAGAAATGAGGATTAATAAATATACCCTTAAATATGATAACATTAAAATGAAGCCTAACGAACCTATTTCTGATATGTATCGCAAGATTAATGAAATTTTCAATACAATGAGTACTATGAGAAATCATGTCTACGCTAAGGAAAAAATAAAGAAACTACTTATATATTTACCAAAAAAGGGGGAGAGGTACCTTAGTATAAATAAGAGAATATTTTGATATCCATAAGTTTCCAATCAAGGAACTGATAGGTAAGTTCTTGATGTATGATGAAAAAAGAAAAGGTTAACAGAGAAAAGATAAAGACCCTAAAAGAAATTTAGTGCCTTTAAAATCAACTACATCTAATCAAATGTAGAAAACTCCAGATCATGATTAATGTCCAGCGATGAAGATTCTTCAAGTGATAGTGATTAGGAAATGGCTCAAATGGTGAGTAGATTTAAGAAGTTTTATAGAAATCATATGTTCTTTAGAAATCCTAGCTACATAGGGAAATATGAAAATAAGGGTAAATAGAAAAAAAAATTGGAAAAGAAGTGATAATATAAATGAAATAGTCTTATATGAATGCAAAGTAAAGGGGCCCATAAAGAATCAATGTCCAAAGATGAAGTATAATAAGAAACATGGGGATAAAGATAGAAACTATAGGATGTCAATGAAGGATACCTGGAGTGAATATGAGTATATATCTAGTAAATTATAATCATCTCATGATGAAAATGATGACAAATACAACATGAATTTTATGAAAATCAAATCTGAGGTAACCCAAGTATCTCCAACACTGAACACTTATTATTCTAGAGATGAATTTGAATATAAAAATTCTAAAAATATAACTAATGAAGAAATGTTTTAATACTGTAAAATTAAAGAGGATTCTTGAAATGAGATGAAAGATAAATATAAATATATCATGAATCATTGTTCTCTTTCTTCTATATTTAAGTCTGAACTCACTATAAAAAATGAAAAGAATGATTACCTACTATATGAGAATATATAACATAAACTTTATAATAAACAATTAAATATGTAGTTAAATATATTTAAAAATGGTTAAGATATCATAGTTATAATTCTTGAAAAAAATATTCTCTAAAGTATACTAATGTAATTGGTAATTAACTTAGGAAACAAAATTTTTATAAAACTAACTTGGTATCCAAATCTGGAAAATTTGGTTGTATGCCTAGTTCTTGAAAATTTTCTACAAGTTCCAGCATAGGGAATTATTTTACTACATCTTATTCTTCTATGCCTAAAAGTGTTTATTTTTTGAAAAAATTATAAAATTCTTATATTTAACACATAAATAAAAAAAATTCCTAAATATTTGATTACTAATATTACTGGACCAAAGAAAAATTTGGTGTCAAAGTCTTTTCTTGTTTAAATTTTTTAATAGGAATGTTGTTTGAAGATTTCATTTAAAATATTATGGATCTAGGATAATGGGTGTTCAAGAAACATTTTAGGGGATTACTCTAGCTTTAATGACCTCATATAGATTCACATTGGACATGTCACCTTTGGTGGCAATGTAAATTGAAAAATTGTTGGCATTTTGCAAATTTGTAACACTAACTCAGTTTTAATTTCTAAAGTTCTTTATCATGATGGTCTTAAGTAGAATATTATTAGAATTTAACATTTATGTGATGATGGATTTGTGGTTATATTTCAAAATTATTCCTGTAATTTTTTCAATTCTAAAAAATATTTAGTCTTCAAATCCATTATAAATGAAAATTTCTTTACTATAAATCTTGATTCTTTAGTCTTATAGAATGTTTCATTCATAAGTTCCTTTCAAAAAGTGTCTTGACTCTAGTAGAAAATACTAGTAAACTATTACATTCACTATCTTATAAAGCTTACTAGAAAAGGATTTGTCAAGTTTTTACCTAAACTAGAGTTTCCAAATGGTAAAGTCTGTAATAATTGGGAAAGAGGAGAATGCCACAAAATATCTTTCGAAACAAAGAAATTAGTTTTAATTTCTCAACCTATTGAGTTGGTTCACATGTATTTTTTTGGATCTTCTAGAGTTTCATGTTTAAATGTGATGTATTATGTCAATGTTCTAGGAGAAAACTTTTCTAGGTACACATGTACATTAGTTTTAGCTCACAAAATTCAGGATTGTTCTTATTTCATCAAGAATACCACATCAGTAGAAAAATTAAGTGGACATAGGATTAAAATCATAATAAGTGAACTTGACCATGATTTTGAAAATCAATAATTTGATGAAATAAATTCTTGTAAAATGGATATTGTAATAAATTATCTTCACTTAGGACACCACAGTATAACGGAGTTGTATAACGTAGAAATATAACCTTACATGAAATAGATCGGACTATGCTTAATGAATGTAATCTACCTAATTATTTTTGTCTAGAATCCATTAACATAACTTTCTATATAATCAATAGAGTTTTAGTTAGACCTGTCCTTAGGAATACCCCCTTTGAGCTATGGAATAATTGGAGACCAAAGGTTAATTAGTTCAATGTTTTTGGTTTAAAAGTATTTATTCTCAACAAAAAAGTCAATCTTAACAAAATTTCCTTCAAGATTGATGTCTGAATTTTTCTAGGTTAATAAATTTATAATAAAGCCTATATAGTCTTTAATAAGAGGCCCATGTTTGTCGAAGAATGAGTACATGTTTAATTTATAAAACATGATCCACACAAGTCCAAAAACTCAATTGAAAATCTTGAGGATAACATGTGTAGTCTAGAAATAAAATATAAACCTTCTGAATCTAATTTTAAATAAGCATCAAAACCTAGTTCGGAAAACTATGCAGATTATGAAAATGAACCTGGACCTATAAATGAACACAAAGATACCTGTCCTTATTTTTATAGGTCTATCAAAACCCTTAAACACCATACTTTATATATTGTAGTTGGAGACTAAAAAAAGGGACAGATACTATAGCTTCTATAAGAAACCAGGTTGAACATATAGAATTTTTTTCATAGAATGACACTAATAACATCAATCATGAATTCACGATGATGGATATTCAAGAATAATTAAACAAATTTAAATGAAAAAAAAAATGTATGGAAACTTATCCATAGACCCAAATACACCATGAAAATAGGATCAAAGTGGGTGTTTAGAAACAAATTTGATGAAGCCGGTATAATAGTAAGAAATAATTCCAGACTAGTTCCACAAGGTTATAATCAAGAAGAAGGAATAAACTATAACGAAACCTTTTCACCTATAGCCTAACTTGAAACCATTAGAATACTACTCTCTTTTAAAGCACATCTTAATTTCAAAAAAAACAAATGGATGTCAAAAGTGAATTCTTGAACAGTTACATAGTTGAGGATATTTTTGTTGAAAACCCCCTTAGTTTTACAAATCCAAAATTTCCAAATCATGTTTTTAAATTAAAAAAATCATTTTTATGGTTTAAAATGGTCTCTATGATCGTAGTATGATAGACTCAACACTTTTCTTATTTATAAAGGATTTCCTATTGGTATAACTGATCCTACTATTTTCATAAAAATAATTTCTAAATATTTTTTACTTGTTAAAATATATGTTTATGATATTATTTTTGGATCTTCAAAAAACTTTTTTTTGATTTTTTAGAAATGATACTAAATGATTATGAAATGAGTTTATTGGGTGAACTCAAATTCTTTCATGGAATTAAAAAAATTTAGAATAAGAAGGTATTAGTTTAAATCATATTAAAAAAACTAAAGAACTTTTAAAATAGTTTTCTATGGATACCATTAAAAGTAGTGATACTCCTATGAGTACCACTTGTAAATTGGATCTTTATAAACATCGAAAATATGTGGATGAAACCAATTATAGAGGTATGATTGGAAGTCTTCATTTCTCAACTGATAGCTAACATGATATTTTTTAGGGTATCTATGTGTGCTCGTTTTCAAGAAAATCTTAAAGAGTCACATCTATTTGCTGTTAAAATATTTATAAAATACCTCAAATATATAACTATCGTATGATTTTTCTATCCTAGAGGAAAAAAATTTGACTTAGTTACTATGATGCTATTTTTGGATGTTTCAATTAGGATAGAAAAACCACCTCTAGAACATGTCACTTTTTCATAAAGTATTTTTTCATGGTGTAGTAAGAAAAAAAATTATGTTGAATTATCTACTACCAAAGCTGAATACATTTCTACTGGTAGTTTTGTGCTCATTTTTTTGGATGAATCACACTTTACTAGAATAAGGATATAAATTTAGGTATTTCCCAATAAACTGTGACAACACAAGTGTTGTTAATATTTCTGAGAATCATGTTTCTCATTCATGGAAAATTCATATTGATGTAAGACATAACTTTTTGAGAGATCATTATCAAAAAGGTGATTTAAGTATTTAATTCAGTAGCACATAACCTCAACTTACTAGCATTTTTACTAAGCCTTTAAATTATGAGAGGAGCTATATTAGACATGAGTTGAGGATTACCAATTTTGAATGACTCACTATTGGTGACACATTGTTGATGCCTCGCCATTGAATAATCACTATTGATGACTCACTACTGATCAATCACTATTTATGACTCATTGTTTTTGAATCACCATTGATGAATCACCATTAATGACTCACTATTGATGACTCACTATTCATGTATCATCATTAACGACTCGCTGTTGATGACTCTCCATTGATTTCTCACCATTAGGACTCACCGATGACAACTAACTGTTAGAACTCACTATTGTGACTTACCATTAATCTTTACTTTGTTTTTTTAAGCTCGAAATAAAATTCATTGTTTTATTTATATCATTTTATTTTTTATTGGTTTTTAAATATAAGTTTCTAAAATCCCTAAATGATAAATATACTACAAATCCAAATCATTTCTTACTCACTCTACTCCATAATCCAATAAACTGTCTCTAGAACCTCCATTTCATTCATCCTTTTAACCAACCCTTTGACCCATTTTCCGTGGATTGAGTGAAGTTTATCTCTAATATGTCTCTAAATTATCATCCTTCGAAGAAGAAAAATGTTTAATCAAGTTCTTTAAAGATATAACTTATTAACCAAGGTCATTTCAATTTAATAGTCATAGTAGAGATAGAATTACATGCAGAAAGGATATTGTCAAGCAACTCTCTAATTTTAAAAGTGGTGATAGAACAAGGATGGCTACAGTGGTTCTCTAAAAAATGAGCAGCCTCTCTATCTGAAACTAGTTCATGAACTTTACTTGTATGATGATTTTATTCTTGAAGGCATGGAAGTGTTTTAGATCAAATATAGAATAAATGGAAAAAAGATTTCCATTTCTCGTAAGGAGAGGTCTGAATTCATGAAGGTTCCCCAAGAAGGTATTTTTGAAGATTAACATGGTATCCCTCCACATCCACATGATATTTTTAGTTATCAAATAGCCTTATCTAAGTTGACCAGTGATGGAATTCTAAGAATGCCTATAAAAACTGAATTTTATGTTTAATATAACTTATTATTTAGGTTTATTCAGCATCAAATGTGTCCCAGGAATTGGAATTTTTCTTCCTTGAAATATCAAGATGTTTATTTGTTCTATCTGATGAAAGAAGGAAACATGAATAATTTTTTTACATACCTCATGATTGACCTGAGTGATATGATTAAACCTTAATCTATGTCAACATCCATTTTTTATTATATTCTAATTTTTGCAATGCTGAATGTTAAAGGAGTTGTAAATGAATGAGATGAAACTATTACTAACATTTTTTTAATTATTAAAGACATATGAAAAAGAATGAGGATTAAATGGAAAACACGGAAGAGGTAGTGGGTTGAAGATAATGAAAACATTTATGAAAAGTATGATCGTGTTCAATATCCTTCCATTCTGAAAGATATGGTTTACCCTAGTCTTTAACCACATGAAGCGAAAGAGTACTCGAGTGAGGAAGAACAAGTATATGAGGAGGGGAAAGAAATAGGTTCTCATATTGATGACAGGAATGATCGTGATATTCCCATAAATCATGAAAGAAGTACTTTTTGACCTAATATCCCTCCAAAAATGATTATTACCAAAGAACTTATCCTAGATGATGATTCTAATGAGGATACAGAGGAATTTGAAGATATTGAGTATGTAATTTGAAGTGGCTGTAAAGAAGATGAATATAATAGAGAATATGATAATGAGGAAGTTGAAGTAGAATGGGAAGAAAAATAAGAGAATGGAGGGGATGAAGAAGAGACTGAAGAAAAAAAGTGGAAGTGGTGGAAAGGATTAAGAATACAAAATTATTAAATCTAGTGTAGAACTTGATCATCCTATAAGTGACCAATGTATTATTGGAGAACCAACTATTTTGGTAGAAATTTATTTATCATAAAAGAAACAAGTTGTAAAATTTCATAAGTATTCATAATAGGTTGTTGTGGAATAAGTTTCAGTTTTTCAAATGTAATAATAGGTTTATGTAAGAAATAAATAACCTATTGAGGGGGAGAAACAATCTAAGAGAGATAGAGTTAACACTCTCACTCCTTTTGAAATGATAGTAGTGACTTAATGGGAGAAGTATGTGCGCAATGTCACTTTAATCTAGGATTATCCATATTCAGATGATGAGGCATCTAGTACTTTGGGGTCAATGGTTGATGTAGTAGGTCAAGATCAGATAGTTCCTATAAAAACTAAACCAAAAGTGGCTCCTACTCTTATTTATACTAATTTGGTTTCACATTTTCTTGGTGACTCTGTAAGACAGAGTTACTTCAATGTCTTGAAACCGGATTTGTGTTCAGTTGTTAGGGAAATTCTCCAACCTCAACTAACACCTATGTAAATTCATAGTGAAAGTTATCCTACTATGATTTTAGAATGATTTGTCTCTTAGATTCACCCTTAGAGAGTTTTTAAACATCAATAAGTGAGGATGGAAAATAAAAGATTAAGTGATGAGTTGGATGTACTCATTCTTGTTGTGAAAGGGATGTCATCTAAGTATGAAACATCTTAGGAAAAGGTTGATAAAATTATTGAAGGTACATCGTATGAGGATGATACTCCTCCTCCACATCTTGAAATTTCTATTTTGAGATCAGTAGTGAAAGATGCAGTAAGTTAATCCTCAACCTCTACTGCTCCTGTACATCCTTCTGATAGTGATATGATCAGATCTATGATTAGAGAAGAACTCCATACTATAATGGGTATCTCAGATCAGGAGATCCTAAGAAAAAAAATAGAATATTAACCATGTACATGATATGGTAATGTTTTGCATGAAAGGTGTCATTATCACTCAAGAAGATATCACAAAAAAGTAAATTAGAAGTTTAAAAGGATTTATACCAAACATTTGTTGGAAAATTATTTCACATACTTGGTTTAGAATTTTAGGATACCCTATAATTTAGGGAACAAGTGAAATAGAGTGACTGAAAATTAATTTTTTTAATTAAGATAGACCCCCTTTTAATGAGTAAGGGGGGACCCAAAAGACATCATGGAATAAAAACATTCGATCTCCACAATACAATGACCAAAGACCAAAAAACCAATTCTAATAAAAATAAGGTCTACACCCTAACATCAAGAACATTAATTCGAGCTTTCAACTTCTCATTGCGGCCAGCTAGCAGTCTTGTGCACGAATACATGGGCACAAAACCGATGATAAACACCATACCCTCGCGAACATCCAATTCTGAAAGCAATGATCTATAAAAACTCTCTGCTCTGCACCACTTTTGAAGACATCCCTTGAGCAGAATTGGATGCAATGACCCCAAGGTTGCGGATCGAAGCACCAAAAAAAAATAGACCAACAAACCAAAGATACAAAAATCAAGAAAATAGAAAATAATTCCACAAACATGAAAATCCAGCCAACATATAGAATAACAATCACTGCATCCTACAATCGTCGTGCTCCACCACTGTGAAGATAATAAAGATCACCCTAAACCAAGAACATGATTGCAATGGAGTTATCACTAGTTGCTAGTACCGGAGACGAGCCAACACTGCATGCCATCAAATTCACCCACAACCAAACAAATACAAACCTGCAAACAAAAGATCACAAACAAAAAACAAACCTGAACACACTTTAAGAGGAACCCTCCGCAAGAAATGATCAATGATACTGTCTCTACCTTCGGAACCACACCTAGGGACCAATTCTACAAAACACACCCACAGATGACGCACAACGTGACAACAACCCCCAAACCACATTTGGAACTCTCACCCTAGATCAACATCACGTTGCTGTGAAATTCCTAGCCAAATCAGCGGTTAGAATGGGGAGAAGGTCTCCCAACAAAGAGGTATTCCATGATTGACCAGCCCATACGATGCCTCCATTGGGAGAATCCACACACTGAAAACGTGCCAAACAGAAGTGGAGAAGAATTTGTGGTCATCCCGAGGTGGTGGAGAGGAAGGCTACGAAAGGGGGGAACCAAGAAAGCGAATCCCATTACGGGATCATCCTCTCATTTTATTAACAAGTGAAATATATGTAAGATCTTACACTTGTACTTCAAATGTACATGGAGAAAGAGTATGATTTTACTAAGGCTATGGAGAAAGGTGGACATCTAATAATGGATTTCTTAAACCTTTTGAAGCTATACATACATATATAGAGTACATGTAGTTTAGTTTTAAAGGCATTCCCTATTAGACCTGTAACTGATAACATGACTTTAAGCTCCATCTACAGATCTGTATATCCACAGTTCAGATATGTTGTTACTAGAAACCCTTTTTATCACATGCTTTCAACCCTTTAACCATTTCCCAAGTCTCCTTATCAGGATCTTAGTCATCAATGTTGTGTAAACTATAGGGATCTCACAACCCCTACCTCTTCTACTAATGGTATCACCCCTACCATGCCTACCATAGTTCCAATTCATCAGTTATGGACTTATAACCCTTCCATACCTTCTGTTTCTCTACTTGTTGCTGTTCATAAAGGAAAGGAATTCATGGATCGTTCTTTGGAGAAGAGTTGATTCTAGGTTGATCGTTGATCAGGATGTGTTTTTTTTGGTAATTTTCACATTCAATGTACTTTCTCTTTATCATGAAATAAATTATCAGTTTTCCATTATTATATTTTTTTTTTCTTTTCATACTTGTTATATTTTTGATAATCCCAAAATGGGGAAAAATATGAGATGGAATTTAATTATATTTGATTTATTTTATCCTAAAATTTACATTCTCATGATCCATATGACATGTTAAGTAGGATAGTAATTTTTTACATTGAACATTATGGATGGATTATTAATTCCAAGATTTGTGATCATCAAAAAGGGGAAGATTTTTGGACTCATCTAGTTTTAATTCTCACAAATCAGGCTTAATTATGTTTAATGAAGTTAAATTATGTTAACTTATGTTTACATGTCATTTTAATATAGTATGTTTGTATTTCACATCAAACTATTTGTTTGAAATATTTGACTAAGTATGAGTAACCTTTAAGGTGGACTCATTTTTGGTCATCCTACTAATGACAAAAAATGACTAAGTATGAGCTACTATTGATATGTACTTACCGATAATATGTTCCACTATTAGTAGTATCATTGTTAGCACAGATGAAAAATTATGAAAAAGGATGAGACACCATCACTCAAGCTACCAATACATTAAGTCTCCATTGTTCAACCTACCGGTAGCTCAACTAAGAATTTTCGCAAAGGATGAGACATCAT
The DNA here is from genome assembly GCA_963277665.1 of Viscum album. Taxonomy (NCBI): domain Eukaryota; kingdom Viridiplantae; phylum Streptophyta; class Magnoliopsida; order Santalales; family Viscaceae; genus Viscum; species Viscum album. The sequence goes on from OY728122.1 coordinate 1,916,132,339, forward strand.
CGCATTGAGCTACTAATAGCCGAATCACCATTTCATTAACATATCGACAAAATGAATTACCGAGGGAATCATAATTTTTTCTATGTATAAGTTATCAGTGTGAGCTATTTATAGCATGATTCACTATTAAGGAAACCTACAATCAAAATTACCAACTGATCTTGAGTGACTAATACTTGTATCACCATTCTATATTGTCAAATGCATTATGTTTGAGACATTGTTCTTGACCTACTGTGAAGATACATCGCCAACTCTAACCTTTTCATTTAAATTAAAATTTACATCAAACTATCATATTTATGAAACATAATATTTCTATTTATATTAATGACTTTGTCTATATTTTTTATCCAACATTTAATAGATGACATATTTTAGTATGACGTACGACGTACCTAGATGTGATCAAGATCATTCCGTTTATTAACTGAATCTTATGAAGAAAATACCTGATTAAAAGGGAAGAGATCTATGTAAACAATCATAGAGAGCTGAAAAAAATTTGTTCCTATGAAACTTGAGAACAACTAATAGTGTACACACAAAGAAACTTCTAATAACTCATACTAAAGAACGTTTGGTTGTGAAAAACAAAGAAAGGAGAAGAGCTCATTGAGTAAACCATATACATCACTATAAATAGAAGATGAAAGCACTCATGAAACTCTGTTTTTCTATGTGCTTCTAGAAGATGACTCGAGATTCATTTCAACAAAACTTTGAGGAAACTAATGTTACATTATGAATCACATAGAGACTTCTAAACTCTATTATCTATATTTTTCTATAATTTTGTATTTTTTATACATTACAAGTAGTGTGTGTACCTCTCATATATGAACACACATTGATTCCTGTGAAAAACTAGAAGATACAATGATATCTTCATAGACCATATTTTTACACCTTACAATCACATGGATAAGAGTTGAAGAGGTCCTTGCATGGCATGTTTGTTTTTAGATCTCCCATGAAAATCGTGGAAGAGTCTAGTTGTCTTGGAGAGCATGTATGTTGTTGTTAACCGCAATCTAGGGTGGGGATACTTATTTATTTATATAAATTGGTTGAGGTAAGGTGATCACCAAGTGGAGAGGATTAAGTCTCTACTTCAGAATGAACCGCTTCTTTTATTTATAGTATTTCGTTTCTTTATTAGTTTTTTCAATTGCATTTTTCAATAAAGAAAATTCATTTTACTTTGATAGTTAATCTTATATAGTTTTTATATTAAAATTTTATTTATTAAATTTATTTCAAAAGTTAATATAATAATATATATTTTTTAAATGAGAATGAATCACTCATTGATAAGTCTTCTAAATGTTAAATAAATTTTTTATAAATCTACTATATTGGTTAATTGGGCCATTTTTTATTTCAAATTGGGGAACTTTTCAATAAATATTTTTGACATAGATTTTTATAGGATCTCAATTAACCGCCTCTTGAGTGTCCTACTCCAACCAACATTCATAGTATCATAAAACTCTATATTCTTATTATAATTAAAAAATTTTGTATTGAAACAACTTTTTGAGGTAAAGTAGGTCATTAAAACCATTTGAAAAAAATAAGTAAAAATACAAATTAAGAACTACAATAACTTTGACAACATTTATTTTAGTAGTCTTCTTTCATCACAGTCAAACCAAATTTCTGATCATACAATATATGGATTTTATATTCCTCTAAAATCTTCATCCATTCAAAAAATAGTTAATAAAAATTAAGACATTGGTATAGGATTACTTCTTATACATCATCAATTTTATCAGAGTGGTTGGTCTTGGTAAGATAATCCTTTACTTGTAACATTCTTCCAATCATTTTTCGTTGTTATTATTTAGATAACACCACATGTAAAATAATCATAAAAGATATGTGCTATAGGGTTATACATATTAATTTTCATGGGATTCAATTCTATTGAGTGAACAATCCCACTTTCATAAGTTTTCTCTACTGATGAATTTTAATTTCATCCTCCAGCAAGCTTCATCTTCCATATGAGGGATCTTCCACCAATATTCACTACATCCCTTGTGGGATAATTTATTAAACAAGTAATTCATTACATTTATTTCCCCAATTTAATTTCAATTATAGTAACAATAAAATTATTTTTATTTGATAAATCCTTAATGGAATGTTTACCCACCTTTTTCATAGCTATATGAGATTCTATATTCTACCTCTAAAATTTATTCTTTTCATTACAAGAGGGACTCTATGAGTGTACCATCATTAGTTCAAGGTGTTCCCTTCATTGATCCCATATCTTATTTTCCTTCAAAGTGGTAAATATATTTTCTACCAAATTATATTTTTTTGGTTCAATCTTAATTCAAGTTTCTCATTGGACCAAAGGGTTTCTATATGAGCCATTTATTTTCTCTCTTGTTGTAATTTCTAGCTATATGTCCAATATTTTCACTAATAAAACATATCTAAATAAATTCAATCCTCTTGAATTAACTTATTAGTTTAGATATCAATAAAATAGATTTTATTCCTCCTTTGATCCCTTGGGATTCTAGACACATTATCATGGTGTTCTTCAATCGTCCATTATAATATCTAATTGATGCTAAATTGTTTTCAAATTAATCACTTTTAAATTTTCCATGAATCGTATATTTAAATTCTAATTCCATATTTTCAGTCTCACATACTCTAGTTTTTTATGTTTTCAATCGAGGGATGCCCACATTTTTTCCCGTTATGGGTTTTTTATTTGACTGCAGATCATTAATCTTCTCATATGTCTCCTTTAGATGGGAAAACATATATTCAATCCATGGGCTAGTTTCCTCTCTAGATTTTATCACCTCCTAAATTTAAGTTTTTATAGGAATAATAATTTCATAAAACTATTTTTTATGTTAATATTTTCTCCCAATTAATGTTAATGTTTTCCAAGTTTGTCACATTATCCTCAATTTTTGAAACCATATACATGATCGATTTATTTAATGCACCTATACGTGATTTAATCTATTATTTTACATCAAAGAATATTTTTTGAAAACCTATTTTACATGATGAGTGTTTTATATATGATCCAACTTACAATTTAGCGATAAGATCTTGTCTTAATCACAACATTAACAGTCAAAGGACTAATGAATTAATTTCTTCATTGTGTCACCAATGGAATTCCCACTTCTGTCAAAATAATTTTGAGATTATTAATTTATTGTATTCTTATTCCTATTACTCTTATTAATAACTTTTGAAATAATTTATTATTTTCAAAATTTTGAAGATGATACATCTATATCTACTTCAATTATTTTACCACAAAAAAACATCTAGAGTCTTCCACATCTCGAATTCAGTAGCACAAAGTGATGTGTTATTTTATACCTTTTTTTAATGAAATATATTTATTATCTTCTATATAAATTAATCAAAAAATATTTCATTATATCAATTCAAATTACTATCTAAATGTATATATTCTCTAAACTCCTTACTACATGCCTGTAGGAATATAAGAATCACCTTTTTCCAACCATAAATGTTAGTTATACTAAATAATTTAGGCCATATCATTTGATCCAAGTGTCCATAAAATCCAAAAATATGATTAAATATTTTACACCAATTAACTAACTTTTTATCATATACATATAAATTTGAATAAGATAAATTAATACCCCTTGATATGGGTGTGAATCAAGATTCACAACAAAATAAATTTGTTCTCATTTTTTCTCCTCCTAGTCCATTTTTACCTTGTTTCTCCATTCAAGGGAGTGAATTAAATCTCTCTATTTATCTTTATGTTGGACTCACTAAATATTAACTATAAGTACATAAATTAAATAACAAGAACACTGAGTAATTTATCTTCGTTCATCACTAATTGATAATCCAGGGAGCACACACACCTTAATGGTCCAGTGTATAAGAATCCACTATACTCACATTTGGTTGAGGCATGTTTTTATGTCATACTAATGTTATGAAATGGTTTTCCTATCCTTATAATGTTTTGGAAATGATCATTTTCAGTCTAAGGGACAATACTATTCTTTTACATTGAGCACTACTTCAGTTAAGGAAACAATTAGTTTATAGATGTGACGTGTGATCTATGATTCTCTTGTATGTAAATTTGTATCATAACTCTAGATTTTTTGCTTATTAGAATTGTATATTTTCTTTTATTACTATACCCTAATGATTAATGATATAACATATCTAATTCAAGGATGATAATATTATTTCCATAAAAACAAACCAGAATCAACTCTCCCTTTAAATTAATATAAATATACACTACAATTATAATTTGTCCATTATTATTCAAAAACCAAATATAGAAATGTAATTACATATTATTTGTTCACATGGTCTGATAACCATATATAAAAATTTGACACCCAACTCTCCTTATGAAATAATATTTTATATATTAATATGGCTAAGTTATTATTAATTTATTGATCTTTAATATTGATCCTCTCTTTTTTTACAAATGTTATCATTATGTTATTTATATATATTCAAAATAATTATCCCATTTATTAAAAGGATTGGGGAAAATTTTATCCTCATTGATAATCCATGATCATTCTATGTTTCTAAATGAGAATGGTGGACAAAAATATATATTCAAATTTGATTCAACATCCCAAAATCTTGATCATAATATCTTATTTAAAACTCTTACAATATATTCTTGATATACTAGAAATATTTTGTTCACGACATGTCTTCCTCGCTAAAATTTGATATTATGATTCCTACAGTTTGATCATTTCATGATTTCATTCTTCATTATGTGATCATTAGTTAACAATTACATCCATATAGTCCATCTAGATATCACATTAAAATCATTGAAATTTCCTGGCATGAACATCATTTAATAAGGGTGCAGCATTCTCCATCACAACAAGAAAACATCCGTGACTAGATGAACTATTAATCATATCTTATGATTGATAATTTATATCATAATCTGAGGATGGATTTTGTAATAATTTTATTTTATTATTGATAGTTACCCTTACAAAATAGATTTATTACTTTGAACATATTGATTTAGTTAATTTTACATATCGAAATGTAATTTAACACTTTTATATTTCTCTATTAGGAAAAACCTTATGTATTTTATAGTAACTCTAATGTGTTAGTTTTTTTATCCGGTTACATTTATATATTCTCCCCTATATTAACTTTTCCAAATTTATCCATTTTTAGGAACCCTTATATATAGACTATCATTTTAGTGAGGGTTTCCCCTATGAAATATTTATGTCCACTTATCAATGGTTACTTTTACATATTGAATTTATTCCCCTAACATCTGATCTATATAGTTCATGAGGTTCTTCCATTTCCAACATTTCCACTCTTCTTAGAAAGATATTATTACATATCACTATGAATTTTTTAATTTTATAGATTTCATGTTTAAATCAACCCATTAATATAATCTCTTAATTAACCTTATATATAAGATATTTCCAATTTTAAAACATTCCAAACCTTGGTAGCCTTTATTTATTTTCCTAAATTAATCTTATGTATTAGACCAGATTTCATTTACATATCAATAACTTTATAAATTAATGAAAACCTTTACCTTCACACATCATCCATGTAACTTTAACATTCCATACTTTTTAAATTTATTGAAACTTTTAAAAAATCCCTGGGAATTTATATTATTCCCTTTAAAACCATCCTAAAACATCTCTTACAAAATAACTTCTCAACTTCCACTTCCTAAAAAACATTCAATCTTAATATCCAACCGTCTAATTAAATTATTGATCAACTTTAGATTCTATTATAATATTAATTATTGAATAACATCATGACTTCCAAATGAAAAAAAATACTTATCACCTTTTTTGGTTTTTTAATTTTAAATCATACAACTTATAAAACATACAACTATTCATCAAATTTTATATTTATTTTTACTCATCCTCTGGAACAAATGATTCTTCAAACACTACGTTTATTTATGGAACTTTTATGTATTCAATAATGTCAATAAATATTGTCAAAAAATCCAATATAGAAACTATTTGATACAAAAAATATAAAGTAACCATATTCATCATTATCCACCATGAACTCACCATTATATCATAGTATCAACCCACAACTTCTAATTTTAATCTCTATCTGTTATGAATTCTCTACCATGATATTACAAAAAGACGTAGTCTAATTTCATTATGTCTAATCATAACCATCAGCTTTAATATGTCATAACATTCTCTTGAATATAAATTTTTAGTACTATATAACATCCACATCATAACACTTTCTCAATACATCATGATTTCCTAAATACTATATAAAATCAAGAATTTAAAATATTTAAAAATTATAATTATAATTTTTAATCTAATAATACAAAACATATTATGTTAACACTGGGGATTCTAATGGTTACCGATTAACTGAGTACCTAACACTACCTGGCCCAATTAAGTTGGGGTATGGTAGTGGCTAAATCAGTTTTCATAGGGTTGGTGTGGTGAGTTAGAAACCTTATTAATTAGTAGGTATTGTTCGGATAGTTTTGTTAGGGTATTAAAAAACCTAGAACTAATTAAATTAGATGTTATTAATTAGTTATTTATATATTTTTAAATAATAATAATATCATAAAATATATTACTAATTTTTATTTTGTCTCATAATATATTTAAAAATAAATTTTTAACAAAGATATTTTTCAACTAATTATTATTAAATCATTAACTATATTTTTCTAAAGGATTATAAAATTATAAAATTTATTTATTTAATTTGGTATTCGTTAATTTAAAATTTATAAAATAATTTTATAAATTTAAAATTGAAATGGTTATTTTAATGGGTTCAGTTAATCAAATATGTATTTAAAATTTTAACAAGGTTGGTTTTTGGTAATACATTTGAAAAATAAATGAGTTATAACTAGGTTTGGATTTAAATATGTAAGGTTTTGAGTACCACAATGTTCACGGGTACCTAGCCCATTTCCAACCCTACTTGACACAGTTAAGAAATAATAATAATAGTTTTAATAAATAAAAAATATATCACAAATAATAGGAATCATAAAGGTTAATAATATCCTAAATTAGATTAAATCAGAACCACTAATTTAAGGGAATTTTACACATATCTAGGTTGATTTGAATCATATTTTAAATTTTATATTAGGCTTGGACAAGTGAAACATGGTGTGTTTCTTACAGACATTATTGGGATTTAGAACTACTGAAATAAGATAATAAAACTCTATAAATTCAACTATGGGACAAATTATAGAGTATTTGGTTGTAGAATAATCTATTTGGCTTTATGTAGTGAAACTGGGAAGATAAACCACACTCCATTCACCCACATGATTGACATCCATACACAATCATGGAAACAACATCTCCCAAAAATAAACACACAATAAAAATAAAAAAAATTAAACAAGGAATGACAATGAGTTAATTTTATACAGTTCATATATTAGTCCTAAATCCATGAGAGAACATTGTTGTTACCTTTAAATTCACATAAGAAGAAAATATTAGAACTAAAATTAGAAAATTAAACTGATATTAGATCTCTACAAGTCACTATATAATTGGTCCCACCACACCTATTTATAATGGGGCCTAGTCAATCAATCAGTTCCATAAATTCAAAAAATTCATAGGGGACCCAGCATTGGTCTAGGAAATATTCAATTTTATAATAGTTTCTCAACCTTAACCATTATTTCCTAGTAAACTATTCTTGTCATTATCATGCATCCCTCTAATTATTCATATATGGCCCTTGAAAATTATAGTTAATATGATGGAACCACAGATAACACCCTATGTAAATCCATCAGAGTGTTTTTTATGAAGTCTATAAAATCAAAAATTATATCACGCTAACATGGACACTTGTACACCTAGTTTGTGAACATGAAATCTGAACATTCTCACATCTTTTCTGATTTCTGATACCTCAATACTTCTCAATGATTTCAAACTAGTATTCAAGAATCTATCCTTCCATACACAAAGTATGAGAATATTGAAAGATTCATCACATACCCAAACAATCATTGATTTTAATACTACATTCATGGACTTAATGAAACCACAAACACATAGGAAAATTATTAACATCCAAACCTCATAACTTACTGTCAGTGTCTTCATTCCACCTTTTAGTCACCCATTTCCCATTGAGTTACAACAAAGCCTCATACTTTCCCATAATAAGAACTTATCAAACGTGTCAGCCATATTTTTTGGATTATTTTTATCTCCCATAGATCTATCAGCTATTCCACTAGCCTCTTTCAGATGAAATGATACTTCAATTGAAAGTGATTTTTTTGAGAGAAACGCTATATTTTCTTCCATATGAATTTGGATTTGACTACCAAAGAATAGTAACCCACATTCATGAATCCTTTAAAGTTCCTCCAATAAAAACAGTTATAAGATCAATTCCTTCCTTACCTTTATGATGTCCATATACTCGGATTTCATTATATATAGCAGAATAATATATTGTAACCTTAATATCCAAATTATTATTATCCCAATGAAGGTAAAAAAAGACTATGGTAATATTTTTCAGTTCAATATCCTCTCTAAACTCCATATCAACATAACCCTATAATGGATTATACATTATAAAATACATGGCCATATCTTCTAAATCTTTAAGATATTTGAGAACCCACTTCATATCTTCCCAGTGCCCCATTCCCAAATTCTATATAAACTAAATGAAATATCCCACTGTGTGTGTAATGCTCATCCATATTCAAACCATGGTGTATATAAAATGAACATTTCTTGATGTAAACTGAATTTTTCCCTTGTACATTTGGACATATTTAATTCTCAGTGCTTAGTGTTTGATCATTGGGGTTTATATTGGTTTAAATATATTTATTCTGAAACATTCAAGATACTTTTAGATGTACTCAAAAGAAATTACCGGTCCTCCTATGTCATGACCTGACCATGGTTTTTCTTTTATTTTATTCTTTTCTTGATTTTGGACCATTTATTTAAGGTCTGAGTTGATTTATCAGTGTAGTTTTTTTGGGATTTTGTATTTTCTTGTTTCTTTTTTTCCACTACATAGTTTGGGTCCATGGTTTGGGGGTAAACTGTGAAGATTGTTAAGGATAAGGGTGTTTTCAATTCATATTATTCCTACAAGGTTTTCCATACACTTCATGTGAACCATTTGGTTAAAACCATGAATGGTGTTGGAGAAATTTTTAATATTGTGGATGGTCTCTCGGATATAGTGCAAATCTAGCACATTGTTGGTAGAAACCATGTGGTGAATGTGTGGAGAGGTTTTGTAATTTAATAGTGTGAAGACCCGTAAAATTCAAGGAAATGTTTTTCTTAATTTCCTTTGGGATTTTACAAGAACGCAGTTTCTGACGGCACATGATTCCGAGGCCCGGTGTGCCCGGAATTTCTATCCGAAGTTTAGCTCGGGTACATTCAGTGAACGAAAAAGTGGGAATTTCTAACTTTTGAAAAGGTGCTCAGAATCGAATTCTGAGGGCACAGATGGAACCGCAGCGCCGGTAATTGCTTAGGAATTCCATTTTCGGAGTTCCGTTTCCACGAGAGAAGATGATAAAAATTGTGGAAGTTTATTTTATAATTTAACTACAATTTTTATTTTCTTTTAGTGGTTTAAGGCTTTGGGTGGAAGTTGGGTAACTACCAAACTTACCAAGGGAGGTTATGAGGGTGGTGGGGCCCACACTAACCCCACCCCTTCATATTCTTCAACCCCCCTCAACTCACAATTAACTTTTGATAACTTAAATATTAATAACTTATGTTATCAATTAAGTGAGTTAAGTGTGGATGTTTGAATTTCAAACTCTTGAAATTCAAAATTTATGTTATGTTAACAAAATAAGAGGTGAGCTTATTTTATTTGGGGTCGGAACCTTGTGGTGGAGTTTTTGAGAGAAAAAAATAAAGATTTGAGGAACTTCTTCATCTTCGACGAAGAACGCGAAGAAAAAATCGGTCTCCGACGAAGAACGCCGAGTTCTCGGAAACCGATTACGCGACGTCGTGTACCGCGATGCCGATGCAACTTCCTCCTTCCGCGACGTCTATTTCCGTGACGGTTTTTCAACGACGAATCCTCGTTCGAAGAACCTCCGTTCAAGCTCGCATGAGGTAGGCGTTTGTTTAATTTTATTTTCTTTGTGAATATTACTTGACGTTCTTCGTGTAATATGACCAAATGTTATCTATTAACGAGAGGGGGGCCGGACCGCAAAAACACGGCCAAACCACCTCCTTTATCCTTGATGGTTCAATTGTGGATTGGAACGGAATGGCGTGGTGTCGTCGCACTGCGCGGGATTGTGCGGCAAGTAAAGTGTGGCGCCGTCGCGCCGCGCCGTGAAATTGGACCAAGTCGCGGCGCTGTCACGCTGCGCTAGAGAACCGCAAAAACACCACGGCCGGAGCAGGGCCGTGGCGGAGGGGTGCGGCACCGTCGCGCCGCACCGGACGAATCAAGGTCGCAGCCGGTTCCGGGCCGCAGCGGAGAAAGGAGACCGGCGGATTTATAAAGGCTCACGCGGATTTATAAAAAAACCGCGGGTCCTCTTCCTCCTCCCTGCACCCGGTCAAGCTCTCGCGGAAGCCCTCCTCTGTGCCGCTACTGCTGCTGACGCCGCTCCCGCCGCCGCCTACTCCTCCGTCGTGGCCGCCGCCTCCTCCTTCTCCTCCTCCTTCTCCTCCTCCTCCGGCCTCCACCTCCTCCTCCTCTGGCTGCCGCCTCCTCCTCCTCTGGTCGCCGCCTCCTCCTCCTCTGTCACGGCCTCGTCCTCCTCCTCCTCCACCGGCGCTTCCTCCTCCTCCTCCTCCTAGTCTACGGCCTCATCCTCCTCCTCCTCCACCGGCACCTCCTCCTCCTCTGCCTACTCTGCTGCCTCCTCCTCCACTGCGGCCTCATCCTCCTCCTCCTCCTCCTCCTCCTCCGCTGCCACTGTTGCCTCCGCTGCCTCCGCCCTGCCTCTGCCCTGCCTCCGGTGCCTCCGATGTCGACACCTCCTTCTCCTCCTCCACCGGGTCCTCCTCCTTAAGGTGATTCAAATTGAATTTTCATGAATTAATTATGTTTGGAATGGGTAAGTGTTTGGACAACTATTCTTCATGTTGAATCTTCAGTTTCCATGGGTGGTTTAGGATTGTGGTTATGTTTTGATCCTGAATATGGGTTGTTTTTATGATTTCCCACTACTTAATTAGATTTATTTAGTTATTCTTATGTTTTGGTGTTTTCATTTGGTTCATGTATCTCTTTATCTCCCCACGAATGATTATCTTATGGCTATTAATTTTGAGATGGGTTTGAGGAAATATATCAGATTTATTCTTATTGTTCTATGTCTACCAAACTATTTTTAGGTGTTTCCCAAGGTATTGATGTGAGAGGAATATTTTAATTGAAATATTAGTCTCAATGGTGTTCCATTAATGGGTGGTGTAGGCTCCACTTTTTTAAGGGCTCTTAGTTAAAATAAGAGGCTTCAAATAGTGGAGGATCACATCCTAAAAGAAACGGGCATTTATAGTAGATGTTTCGAACAATGAATATGTTTTTAGACTGGCAGGAAGGATTCATAGAGGCTTTCGCAGCATTTTAACGAAACATCATCTAAAATATGCCGAAGGGAAAATCAATCCGCACTCGCCTCCTCTTTATGCACACTTGATATCCCAAGGAACGTGGGATGCGTTTTGCAACCGTCGTGCGGAACAGAATTTTCAGTTACATTGTGTTTGGTTACACGTTGTGTAACGTTTCTTGTATTCATCACGTTGATTGATAGGTTTTTATTTATGAAATAGCAACTGAGTGCTAAAAATAAATAACGGGCAGCAAAACCAGCGTACCCCTACAGTAAACCAAGGTTGGGGTATGCTTCAATTAAAAAACAATTGGTATGTATTTTAAAAGTACTGTAATAATTTTATGTGACATAAAACAACACTGTAACCATGTTTCTCTGTTTATATGCAGATTGATGAAGCAAAATCTCAAGTCACTTCCATTCCATGCCATTTGCTATGGAAGGAGGATCGTGTTAATAAAGAGGGGAAACTGATAGATGAAAACACACAAAAAGTGTGGGAAACATGTATAAGTATGTCATAATATAAACTTGTTTTTCTTTAAATAACTATTACATAACTATGCTTACTTATTTTTTCATATTTTCTATTTTACATAGTCATAGGAATCAACAACACCCGCACCGGATGCAGACATACTTTCAATGGCCTTGAAATAGCCAGAACAGTATGGCCGCGTCAGAGGTGTGGGTTTTGGGGTGTCACCCCGGACATATTTTCAGAAAAAAAAGAGGATGAACAAACTATAGAATTTCATGTAATGAGAGATAAAGTAGCTATCCTTGAAGAACTAATCCAAACTCAGGGAAAGATGCTAACGAGTTTGATGGAGGAGAGGCGAAGAGAACAAACAACTCAAGAACAACCCCTGCGAGAAGATCCACCCCTCACCAGCTTTGAGGTGAGCCATTCCCCTAAAATACCTAACTTAACCGAGGTAATCAATGTTATAATATTCGTTTTTGTGAGATGTGAATCACATAGACACTGATACCTTTCATGTAATGATATTTTGCAGGGTGAAAATGACTGTGATTTATATCTGTCAACTCACACCCATCGCCTTGTAGCGAGGGCTACGGTGTTCAATATGTAGAATGACACGCTATACTCCAGACCACTTCCAACCGGTCATGTCAAAGTGTCGATTAACGTAGCTCATGATCCGATCTCCGAGCTACCTGTGCCAAATGACGATGACGACATTCATGCGGTGGAAAACGCTATTGGAACATTTGTTGCATAGCCGTAGAATCTTGTAAAAAACATGTCGAGCAAGAGGTATTCATTTCCAGTTCATTTTTCAAGCAGAACCTTTAACATTAAATTAGAAAATGGATGAACTGATGAATGTTATTACAGAAGGATAAAATGGAGAAGCTAAAACAAAAGAGCAGCTCCAACATTGGATCAACCAACCGATCAAAACGATCTACTGAGAGCACATTCACCCCGCCCGTTCTATATCCACATTTAATATCATTGCAAGCTCATGTGGATACGAAAATGAAAGAAGGCAAGAGTAATACGATTGTTTGTGAAAAAGATATGTACGGAGAGGAAACAATAGATTTCGTTAGTGCAGAAGATGTTTCTGAGATCATCACATACGACTGGCTAGACGCCTCAGTTATAAATGTATACATGAGGTATGTTTTCATGATTTGATTTTACAGAAGCTGATATACTTTGATAATTATGGATAAATACATCTCATATTTTTCACAGGCGTATATATGAAAAACAATTGAAGGGATTTGCCCATGAATACAGATTTGGAATCGTTAGTCCTCACACCATTTCTATGCAACGAACAGAAATAGATTCTAATTTTCAGGCTGAATTGATGTCAAATCTGCTCGGAACATTTCAAAGAAGAATTACGACTGACAGGATCTTTTTAATACCAATGATGCAATGGTAAAACTCTACATTTCAATCATATCAATTATATTTTCATTTCTATCAATACTTATTTCTTTTTGTGTTTTTAGGGAATATTGGATGCTCATTGCAGTCAATTTGGATACTCCAAAGATTTATTTTCTGGATTCACTGCATGGATATCCAACTAACCGACCACAGATGATTGTGATTATCAATTTGTAATACACTAGATCCAACATTTTAGAACTAAATATCTAGTTATATAATTTATATTATCTTTTAATGAGGATTTTGTTATGATAGGGCGGTGTATGAATATCGTCTAAAGGCTTGAATGAATCCTGGGCGTAAGGACGACAATGCCCACAAGATCTACAAATGGAGAAGTATCTGGGTATATATAATTATATTTCACTATCCAAATACATATAAAAACAAATTACTTATTTTTCTCGATGTTTCTGCAGTGTCTGAAAAAAACAAATGACAAGGACTGCAGTTATTATGTTTGTAAATTTATGAAAGAGATCGTATTTCATGGACAAACTAGCATCCCTGAAGAGGTATTTTTGAAAATAATTACTAATTTATTTAAAATAATTATTAATCCTTTGTTTATTTATATTTTTTCAGTACTACTATGACTGTCGTAAAAACTCATATTCAGAAGATGATATAAATGTCTTTAGAAACGAATGGGCATCGTACCTGATGGAAGAATGTAAAAAAATAGGACAATGAAGGTGAATTCCTAATACTTATGTTATCTATATATGGTCATTGATATCTCCCTTTACACTTACTGAGAATCTATGATCTCCTTTTCTTATGATTGATATCCTTAGATTAGTGAATTCATACTACTTAGTTTGACAATGACATAAACTTTGGAAAACAACACCAATGACATACGGAAAACTGAGAAAACGCGTTTGGATTATTTTGATACTTTAGGACAATGATATACGAGTCATTTGTGACATGTATGAATTGATCGCACCTCAATCTGACGCACGGTGTGACCGGTATGGCTAAAAGTGTCTGATATCAATTTCGAATTGAGATAAACTTTGGAAAACAACACCAATGACATATGCCAAACTGAGCAAATGCATTCAGATTGTTTTTATACTTTAGGAAAACGATCCAAGAGTCATTTGTGATGTGTACGAATCGATCGTACCTCAATCCGACGCACGGTGTGACCGGTATGGCTAAAAGTGTCTAATATCAGTTTCAAATTGAGATAAACATTGGAAAACAACACCAATGACATACGCCAAACCGAGCAAACGCATTCGGATTGTTTTGATACTTTAGGACAACGATCCACGAGTCATTTTTGATGTGTATGAATCGACCTCGCCTCAATCTGACGCATGGTGTGTCCGGTATGGATAAAAGTGTCTGATATCAGTTTCAAATTGAGATAAACATTGGAAAACAACACCAATGACATACTCCAAACTGAGAAAACGTGTTCGTATTGTTTTGATACTTTAGGAAAACGATCCATGAGTCATTTTTGACGTGCACGAATCGACCACACCTCAATCCGATGCACGGTGTGACCGATATGGCTAAAAGTGTTTGATATCAGTTTCAAATTGAGATAAATTTTGGAAAACAACACCAATGACATACGGAAAACCAAGAAAACGCATTCTGATTGTTTTGATAATTTAGGAAAACGATCCACGAGTCATTTGTGACGTGTACGAATTGAGCGCACCTCAATCTGACACACGGCATGACCGGTATGGCTAAATGTGTCTGATATCAGTTTCAAATTGAGATAAACTTTGGAAAACAACACCAATGACATATTCCAAACCGAGAAAACGCGTTCGGATTGTTTTGATACTTTAGGACAACGATCCACGAATCATTTTTGATGTGTACGAATTGACTACACCTCAATCTGACGCACGGCGTGACAGGTATGACTAAAAGTGTCTGATATCAGTTTCAAATTGAGATAAAATTTGGAAAACAACACCAATGACATATGCTAAACCAATAAAACACGTTCGGATTGTTTTGATACTTTAGGAAAACGATCCACGAGTTATTTTTGATGTGTACGAATTGACCTCACCTCAATCTGACGCACGATGTGTCCGATATGGCTAAAAGTGTCTGATATCAGTTTCAAATTGAGATAAACTTTGGAAAACAACACCAATGACATACGGAAAACCGAGAAAACACGTTCCTATTGTTTTGATACTTTAGGAAAACGATCCACAAGTCATTTTTGACATGTACGAATCGACTGCAGCTCAATCCGACACACGGCGTGACCAGTATGGCTAAAAGTGTCTGATATCAGTTTTAAATTGAGATAGACTTTGGAAAACAACACCAATGACATACGCCAAACTGAGAAAACGTGTTCAGATTGTTTTGATACTTTAGGAAAGCGATCCACGATTCATTTGTGACATGTACGAATCAACCGCACCTCAATTCGACGCATGGTGTGACCGGTATGGCTAAATGTGTCTGATATCAGTTTCAAATTGAGATAAACTTTGTAAAACAACACCAATGACATACGCCAAACTGAGAAAATGCATTCGGATTGTTTTGATAGTTTAGGAAAACTATCCAAGAGTCATTTTTGATGTGTACGAATCGACTTCACCTCAATCTGACGCACGGCGTGACCGGTATGGCTAAAAGTGTATGATATCAGTTTCAAATTGTGATAAACTTTGGAAAACAACACCAATGACATACGGAAAACTGAGAAAATGCGTTCGTATTGTTTTGATACTTTAGTACAACGATCCATGAGTCATTTGTGATGTGTATGAATTGACCACACCTCAATCTGACGCACGGTGTGACCGGTATGGCTAAAAGTTTCTGATATCAATTTCAAATTGAGATAAACTTTGGAAAACAACATCAATGACATACTCCAAAACAAGAAATCGCATTCGGATTGTTTTGATACTTTAGGAAAACGATCCACGAGTCATTTGTGACATGTACGAATTGACCGCACCTCAATCCGACGCACGGTGTGACCGGTATGGCTAAAAGTGTCTGATATCAGTTTCAAATTGAGATAAACTTTAGAAAACAACACCAATGACATACGCCAAACCGATCAAATGCATTCGGATTGTTTTGATACTTTAGTACAATTATCAACAAGTCATTTTTGACGTGTACGAATTGACCGCACCTCAATCTGACGCACGGCGTGATTGGTATGGCTAAAAGTGTATGATATCAGTTTCAAATTGAGATAAATTTTGGAAAACAACACCAATGACATACGGAAAACCGATCAAACACGTTTAGATTGTTTTGATACTTTAGGACAACAATCGACGAGTCATTTTTGATGTGTACGAATTGACCGCACCTCAATCTGATGCACGGCGTGACCGGTATGGCTAAAAGTGTCTGATATCAGTTTCAAATTGTGATAAACATTGGAAAACAACACCAATGACATACACCAAACCGAGCAAACACGTTCAGATTGTATTGATACTTTAGTACAACTATCCACGAGTCATTTGTGACGTGTAAGAATCAACCGCACCTCAATCCGACACACGGCGTGACCGGTATGGCTAAAAGTGTCTTATATCAGTTTCAAATTGAGATAAACATTGGAAAACAACACCAATGACATAAGCCAAACCGAGAAAACGCGTTCAGATTGTATTGATACTTTGGGAAAATGATCCACGAGTCATTTGTGACGTGTACGAATCAACCGCAACTCAATCTGACGCACGACGTGACCGGTATGGATAAAAGTGTCTGATATCAGTTTCAAATTGAGATAAACTTTTGAAAACAATACCAATGACATACGCCAAACCGAGAAAACGCGTTCGGATTGTTTTGATACTTTAGGAAAACGATCCACGAGTCATTTGTGATGTGTATGAATCGACCGCACCTCAATCCGACGCATGGCGTGACTGGTATGGCTAAAAGTGTCTGATATCAGTTTCAAATTGAGATAAACTTTGGAAAACAACACCAATGACATACGCCAAACCGAGCAAATGCGTTCAGATTATTTTGATACTTTAGGAAAACAATCCACGAGTCATTTTTGATGTGTAAGAATCAACCGCACCTCAATCCGACGCACGGAGTGACCGGTATGGATAAAAGTGTCTGATATCAGTTTCAAATTGAGATAAACTTTGGAAAACAATACCAATGACATACGCGAAACCGAGAAAACGCATTTGGATTGTTTTGATACTTTATGACAACGATCCACGAGTCATTTGTGACATGTACGAATCGACTGCACCTCAATCTGACGCACGACGTGACCGGTATGGCTAAAAGTGTCTGATATCAGTTACAAATTGAGATAAACTTTGGAAAACAACACTAATGACATACGGAAAACCGAGCAAATGCGTTCGTATTGTTTTGATACTTTAGGACAACGATCCACGAGTCATTTGTGATGTGTACGAATCGACCGCACCTCAATCCGACCGACTCAAGGTGTTATCGGTAAAGCTTTTCATTAGATAAAGAATCAGTATTTATTAAATGAGATAAATCAATCAAAAACATATTGAGTTTACATTATTCCCTTTCATTTTTGTAAAAATGAAAACTTTCGACTTTAAAATTTCATATTTTAGTTTCACATTTCCATATTAATGTATTCTTTCATATTAATGTTTTAATTTATTTCATTATTTCATTACTAACATAATATTTGTTTTCTTATATACGTGAATTTTTTTCCTTGTGTTCGGATGCTTTGTTCGGCAACAAATACCGTCGAGAGTGGATCACGGATATCAAAGGATGAAACATGAATGTTTATAACTGTTGTTGAATAATTATAAATGTAACCATGTAAAACAATGTTTGAAATGTATATAGCAATGCATTTTTTTGTATTCATGATGTTAAGTAAATGTATATACCGTTGTCAGTCAAAATATTGGGTGTGGGTGCTATGGTGTGCTGGTGTGCATGTGCTACTTTGTGCAGGTATTCTGGTGTGCAGGTGTGCAGGTACTGTTTTGTAGGTGCAGGCGATGGGGCCTTTATCAGCGCTTTTTTAGCACTGATAAAGGTCACCTTTAACAGCGCTAGAGGAGCGCTGATAAAGGAACCCTTTATCAGCGCTCTATCAAGCGTCAATATAGGAGACCTTTATCAGCGCTAAAAGAATCGCTGATAAAGGGGACCCCCTCCCCCCTTTATCTACGCCGGCATTAACAGCGCTTTTCTAGCACTGTTAATGCCGGTTTTTAGCGCTGATAAAGGGCCAGGTTGTAGTAGTGAGAAGACGGCCTTCAGGTGTTGGTATTGCCACTATGAGTTCTTGGTTATGCCATTCGGCGTAACCAATGCTCCAGCAGTGTTCATGGCCCTCATGAACAGGATCTTTCAGCCATACCTTGATCGATTTGTCGTGGTCTTCATCGACAACATTTTGATTTACTCGACGACTGAGGAGGAGCACGCCTACCACTTGCGGGGTGTGCTAGACACACTCCGAGAGCACCAACTTTATGGAAAGCTCTCAAAGTGTCAGTTATGGATACGCGAGGTCCACTTCTTGGGACACTTCATCTCTGAGGTGGGATTTGCAGTGGATCCTGCGAAGATCGAGGCAGTGCTAGCTTGGGAACCACCCAGGAGCGTGATGGAGGTGTGGAGTTTCTTGGGACAAGCTGGATACTACCAGAGATTTGTTCCAGACTTCTCCAGAGTTGCGGCACCACTCTCAGCATTGATGAAGAAGGGGTAACCCTTTGTGTGGTCAGACAGATGTCAACAGAGCTTTCAGGAGCTGAGACATAGATTGATAAGCGCCCCTATCTTGAGGTTGCATGAGGAGGGAGTAGGGTACGTAGCCTACTACGATGCATCAGGGATCGGGCTCGGATGTGTCCTGATGCAAGAGCTGGCAGTGATCGCCTATGGATCACGTCAATTGAGGCCGCAAGAGCAGAACTACGCTACCCATGACCCGGAGTTAGCAGCAGTGGTCTTCTCTCTGAAGACAGGGTGACATTATCTAATGGGTGAGCGCTTTACAGTCTTTTCTGACCATCAGAGACTCAGGTACATCTTTTCTCAAAAGGACCTGAACCTGAGACAGCGGCGATGGCTCAAGTTCCTTCAGGACTATGACTTTGAGATAGTCTATACTCCTGGGAAGGGGAACGTGGTAGCCGATTCCCTCAGTAGGAGGACGGGCATTCAACTACTTGAGGAGGTGACAGAGAAGCTAGCCTCCTTGCAGATATCCTTTATGTATAGAGATGGATCAGCCTTCATTCAGTCTCTCACAGTCTCTCATCCACTACTACACCGGGTTAGTGAGGCATAGTGTGGGGACGCTGACTGTGAGACACGGCGTGCACAGATTTCCTCAGGACAGACACCTGATGGTTTCTCCTTTGGAGTAGAGCACGAAATCCTTTTCAGAGGACATACCTTGGTACCAGTTGCTTTACTAGAGGAGGTGCTGAGAGAGTTTCACACTTCCCCTTTGGCGTTACATCCTGGAGTGGCAAAGATGTACTAGGATATCAGATGATAGCACTGGTGTCCGGGCATGAAGAAGGATGTGGCAGAGTTCATTTCTCAATGCCTCACCTACCAGCAGGTGAAGGTAGGGCATCAGGTACTAGCAGGCTTGGTACAGCCCTTGGAGGTCCCGGAGTGGAAGTGAGACGGGATATCTATGGACTTCGTGACTGGACTTCCACGCACTTCCAAAGGTCACGACTCCATTTGGGTGATTGTCGACCGAATCACCAAGTCGGCTCACATCTTACCCATCATAGAGCAGGGCTCAGTGGAGAGCTTGGGACGTCTCTACGTTCAGGATATTGTACATCTTCACGGTGTGCCATCATCTATCGTCTCCGATCGAGATGCTCGCTTTACTTCCCGGCTTTGGAAGAGGTTGCAGAAGGCGTTTGGGACGCAGCTACGTCTGACCAACGCCTTTCGCCCTCAGACGGATGGTCAGACAGAGAGGACCATTCAGACTCTCGAGGACATGCTCCGTGCAAGTTTCCTCGACTTTGGTCACAGCTGGGAGGACCACCTACCCTTGGTGGAGTTTGTATACAACAACAACTACCACTCCACCATCGGGATGGCACCATACGAGGCATTGTACGGCCGACCATGAAGATCTACTTTGTGCTAGACAGACCCTGGGGAGTCATCACTTGTGGGACCGGAGATGGTCCAGGACACGACAGAGAAGGTCCAGTTCATCCAAGAGTGGATGAGAACAGTTCAGAGCCAGCAGAAGTCTTATGCTGATAGGAGGCAGAGGACACTGGAGTTCGAGGATGGCAACCACGTATTCTTGCGTGTCTCACCTCGATGTGTATTACGGAGATTTGGCCGAGCCGGCAAGTTGTCTCCATGCTTCATCGGACAATTCCAGGTCCTCAGTAGGATTGGCGAGGTGGCTTATCTTCTGGCTCTACCACCTCAGTTGCACCGGGTGCACGACGTCTTCCACGTATCTCAACTGAGGGGATACGTGCATGACCCGACGCA
Source organism: Viscum album (assembly GCA_963277665.1). Taxonomy (NCBI): domain Eukaryota; kingdom Viridiplantae; phylum Streptophyta; class Magnoliopsida; order Santalales; family Viscaceae; genus Viscum; species Viscum album. The sequence continues at coordinate 1,916,153,428 of OY728122.1, forward strand.
CATCATTGACCATGGAGAGCTAGACATTGATGATGGGGAGACTTTTGCGGAGGTCCCGGTGGAGATCGAGGATCGACAGGAGCGGGTCCTACGTGAATGGTCGATTCTTCTAGTGTGCATCAGATGGCAGCACAGGAACCTCCAGGAGAGCACTTAGGAGCAGGAGGCTCAGATGCGTGCTCAGTACCCACTTTTTTTCCCCTAGTTTATGATGTATCTTTACGGGGACATAAATCCCTGAGGAGGGAGTGATGTAAAGACACTTAAAATTCAAGGAAAATCTTTTCTTAATTTTCTTTGGGATTTTACAAGAATGTAGTTTCCGAAGGCACATGATTCCGAGGCCCGGTGTGCCCAGAATTTCTATCTGAAGTTTAGCTCGAGCACGTTCAGGGAACGAACGAGCGGGAATTTCTGACTTTTGAACCGGTGCTCGGAATCGAATTCCAAGGGCACCGATGGAACCGCAGCGCCGATAATTTCTTAGGAAATCCATTTTCGGAGTTGTGTTTCCTCGAGAGAAAATGATATAAATTGTGGAAGTTTAATTTATAATTTAACTACAATTTTTAGTTTCTTTTAGTGGTTTAAGGCTTTGGGTGGAATTTGGGTAACTACCCAACTTCCCAAGGGAAGTTATGAGGGTGGTGGGGCCCACACTAATCTCACCCCTTCATATTCTTCAACCCCCCTCAACTCACCATTAACTTTTGATATCTTAAATATTAATAACTTATGTTATTAATTAAGTGAGTTAAGTGTGGATGTTTGAATTTCAGACTCTTGAAATTCAAAATTTATGTTATGTTAATAAAATAAGAGGTGAGCTTATTTTATTTGGGTTTGGAACCTTGTGGTGGAGTTTTTGGGAGGAAAGACTAACGATTTGAGGAACTTCTTCGTCTTCGACAAAGAACGTGAAGAAAACATCGGTCTCCAATGAAGAACACCGAGTTCTCGGAAACAGATTACGTGACGCTGTGTACCACGACGCCGACGCGACTTCCTCCTTCCGTGACCTCTCTTTCTGCGATGGTTTTTCCACGACGGATCCTCGTTCAACGAACCTCCATTCATGCTCGCACGAGGTAGGGGTTTTTTTAATTTTATTTTGTTCGTGATTATTACTTGACGTTCTTCGTGTAATATGACCAAACGCTATCAATTAACGAGAGGGGGGCTGGACCGCACAAACACGACCGACCCACCTCCTTTATCCTTGTTGGTTCAATTATGGATTGGAACGGAATGGAGTGGTTTCGTCGCACCGCGCGGGATCGTGCGGCCAGTAATGCGCGGCGTCGTCGCGCCACGCCTTGAAATTGGACCAAGTCGTGGCGCTGTCGCGCCGCGCCAGACAACCGCAAAAACACCGCGGCCGGAGCAGGGCTGCAGCGGAGGGGTGCAGATCTGTCGTGCCGCACCAGACAAATCAAGGTCGCGGTCGGTTTCGGGCCGTGGCAGAGCAAGGAGACCGACGGCCGGTTCCGGGCCGCAGGTGTTGAAGCAGGGAGGGGACCGGCTGACGCCGGTCCCATGGTGGCAGAAACCGGTTGGCCGGGGTGGACCGGCCTGATTGGAGAACAGTCGGGGGTTCAAACACCCGTCCGGCCAGCAAGTGGCCCCCATTAAGGGGGTCCGCGGTTACAAATCGCCGGGGGGTAGTGCCCCCCCCCCCCCCCGCTAAACCGAACGACTCGGCCGTTCGGCTGAGCCAGCTAGCGCCACGCGCCGAACCGCGAGGCCGGCAGCCAGGCCGGGTCGGGCTGCCCGACCGGGCCGACCCGGACCTGGCTCGGGTCGACCTAGTTCAGGCCGACCCAGGGGGTCACGGCCGGGACGGTCCGGGCCAGAAACCCCCGTTTTCGGAACCTTTTTGGTCTTTTGCCATAACTCGGGCTACGGACCTCCGATTGACTCGCCATCAGCGGCGATGCGATACTTGGATCGAGATGATCGTTTTGGTTTATCGCGCTCAAGGTTTAGTAATACTTTGAGTTCATCTGTTTTGGTTCGTACACGAAACCAACCGGGTCCTCGGAGCGGAAACGCTCATATCTTAAGCTACGGACGTCCGATTGACGTGCCGTCAACTTTGTTGGTTTCCTCTTAGTGAGATGGATATTTTGGCTTACTCCGCCCAAGTTTTGGATGCAGGTGGAGTACGGTCGGGTTGGTTTTTCCTTAAAAACCAACCGGGCCCCTGGGACGAAAAAGCCAATAACTCTCAGACCGGGCGTCTGATTGACGCGACGTCTGCGACGTTGAGTTCCTGTTGACGATACGGAACTTTTGGATACATAAACTCTGGACTATGTGTCAGTTGATGTATCAGCCTCTCGGCTCATAGAGCAGACCCTCCCGAACGAGCTTGCTGTGTGTGGGAACCCTAGAGCTGGCTGCGACTGCTACTACTACGACGACTGTACAGAGAACCTCAGTGGATTCGACGGCGAAAACTACAGAACTCAGTGGTCCTATGTGGATCAGTGCTACCGATCATGTGTGGGTCTGATCCTTTGTGGGTCAGCGCTTAGCGGTTCTGTGTGAGCCAGTGCCTACAGATCCTGTGTGGGTCCTATCCTGTGTGGGTCATTGCGGTGGTTGGTTACCTATCGATCCTTTGTGGGTCATATCCTATGTGGGTCATTACGGGGGTTAGTTACCTATCCATCCTTTGTGGGTCAGATCCTATGTGGGTCATTGCGGGGGTTAGTACCTATCGATCCTTTGTGGGTCTGACGACTTAGATGAATCAGGGTCAATATCTGATCATCTCTATCGTCATACGAAGAAGTATATCTATGTCAGCTGAATCCTGTTTTGATTTCCTTTTTAGATTGTGTTGTGCTATCCTGTGTGGATTTTCGTTTTGCTTTCCTATGTGGACTGGGTTATACTTGGTCTCGAATGTTGGAGCCGAACGAGAATTGATGACTTAGGTATATGTATGGGCATATACCTAAGCAGTGTCGAATGTTACTTTGTGATTGTATCTTTCCTTTGTGTATTATACTTTGTGGATTCTGGGAGACCGTCTTGGGTCTCAGGGTCCCTACTGAGTAGCTTATACTCACCCCTACATGGGCTATGCCCGCACTACGTTGGGTTGGTTGCAGACGACGGACAACGCTGATCGTGGTTGAGGCTTGCGGAGCAGGACAGTACCTGGAGGTGGACCACTGGACGGGATGTACTCGGAGCGGTCGGCTGGACCCGAGGAGCACTGGAAGCTATCTGTACCAACCCTTCAGGTGGGATTTCCAGTGGACAGCTCGACGATGAGGCTTTACTTTTCAGTTGTTGTTTTCCCTTTCCAGTTGTACTTTACTTTCAGTTTGGGTTTGTATACTGGCCCACTTACTTTTCCGCACTTACTCTTGTACTCAGTTTTTACTTAGTGTTTACTTCTACTGCTTTCTTTCTCTGTGGTGTTTCTTTACTTTACAAAGGCAATGCCTTCCCTTTTTACCGGGATTTACGCCTTGGTGATAGTCACCAGCCCCTGTCCTATGGAAGGCGGGCTTGGGGTAGTCACGGCACGGGTCCCGAGAACGGGTCGTGTCAAATAGATCCAAATCATATTATTTTTTCATGGTTTCCCAAACTGTGTAGCCAAACCATGCATTTTTTCCTCTTCTATAGTAAGTTGTGAATAGTAAGCAAATTAGTTTTAAAACCATGTTTCCAAATAATGCGACTTCACCAGGTCCTTACAATGTTGAAATTCAAATTCTATCCCTCTTTTTTTAACACAAAATGGGTTTTATCATCTTTGTATCAACCTTTGTTCACCATCGGAGCTACAAAGATTCCCTCACGAGATTATATTTCACTAATAGATTATTCATCGAAATTATAAGGTGATTGTCTTGAGTTTTTGGTAAATTTTCTACTCTTATTATTCTTTCTCTCTAGGTTTCTGGATTTTCCATGGGTGATTTCTCTCTTGAACAAAACCTATAGGCCAGGGTTGTTTGTTTTCTTATGTTTCTTTGTTTCAAGGGTGTGAGGATTGTCTCTTGGGGTGTGTTATTCCTTATTTTGGATTTTCATCGCATATTAACATTATTTATTTTTGTGTTTCTATCCATTTCCTTTCCATCATATTCCTTTGATGATTTTTATTTCCATAAATTCTTTGGAAATTCCATGATCATTATTTTGAAGTGTGTTATTGATTAATTGTAGTGTTTTCATGTTTGAAATTTGGTGAAATTTTTATTATAAAGGATTTTACGAATTATGAATATATATATATATATGCAATGAGTTTTTCAAAATACCAATGGCCCTTTTTAGTGTATTTGGGTCTTTCAAGATAATGATGTTCCTTGTTTGAGTTTTAAAAAATGGTTACTTCTACAAATTTTCTTGACATATGGATTTTGGTGTTAATGAAATGGTTTAAGGATCAAGTGTAAATTCTCATTTTTTTGATATGATTCTCCATGTGTTCCTTTTATTTAAACCAATTGTACCCTATGGATTTTGATTTGTGTTTTATTGCATGTGGGTATATCCAAATGTTAATGGGGTTAACATATAGATGGGCTCAAAAATCATGACGGATACTTTATAGAAATTGTTCCTCTTAAAACTGATTTTTAAAATACATGTTTTATGTGTCTTTTCGTCCTTCCCTTCTCCCTTTCATGAAAGGTTCCTTAAAACCTCTGGTGTTTTCAAAAAGGATCTTTGTTTTCAAAATTAATTGAATGTGGTTTCAAATTTTGTGGTCAAAACCATGTCTTTTTTTTGAATTTAGATGGTGGTTTGGTAATTGAATGATGTAAAGGCCTATTTGGAACCACTTGATTTAAATATTATTTATACCATAGAATTGGATTCTATTTTGGAATTTGATTTTGATTTGAAATGTTAGATGCTTGGTCGGTACCTTGTGGGGTTTTCTGAAAGTGGTTTTGGAACATATGTGATGTGAGTTCCCGGTTGGAACTTTGATAAGTTCTATGTGATATGGGAACCTCTATGGTGGACCCTACAAGGATAGTGTCATTGTATAGTTGTTGTTGGTGTCTAGGCTAGGAAATCCTTGTGTATGTGGGTTTCAATTGATACCCACATGTGAGGGCATCCCCACTCAACATGTGTTGTTATAATGGGATTCTTATGAGTCATCTAAAAGGGTGACTGACAGTTTCTTATCGAACCTTATTAGATGAGTTGGAACGACCTTGATTTCATGAGTGATTGGGTTGGATGCTTCACTAGACTGGCTTGTTGAGTGTGGGTAGTTGGTTATTGACTATACAGATCCACCATATGCAGACAAGTGAGTACAAAAAAGTATGTCCAGGGACTAATTCTATAGATGTTTAGGAAAGACCCATGGTATGAAATCTGTATGTTCTATATCACTTTATTGAAATTTATTTACCAGATCTTCTAGTTTCTATATTTGTGTTTGAGTTTCCTTATTTATTTTTATTTTTTGGATTACTTGTCTTTGTACATTCATTTGGTGTTGGGTTTAAAAACAGGTTTTTCTGAAAATAAAACTCTATACTTAAAATTGAATAGTATATTTGGTCCTCTAAATGGTAAAACATATTTTTCAAATTATATTTCAAAATAGTGTTTGTGGACTATTTTAGGAAAGGAAATATATGGAATCTGTGGTGATTTCCTGCTGAGTTGTTTATGCTCACACCCTACTTCTTCAACATGGTGGCATTAGACCTGAACTATTTTTTATGTCCGTGTTTTTGGATTGAGTTTACTTTAGAGTAGGTTTGTCTTATGGTTGGTGGTGAATATGCGGTCACATGGAGATCTAGTCAGGTTCTAGTTTTGTTTTAGTCTTGTTTTCAAATTTTTTACTGCTTATTTATTGGTGTATCAGGTTTTGGATGTATTTATTGAGTTTCATTTATCATTATCATGTGATTAATAATCTATTTTAGATATTGTACCACAATTGTTTATTAAAAACATTCTCATTTTTTTATCATTGATGCTCGGCACTACTCACATTCCTAAGGGATTCAGAAACACCTCTCATACCATGTCGCGGACTAGGTTGGGTATGGGTTCAGATAGAATCCCATTCTGGTTCTTGAAAAAAATGTATTAAATCCTTACCTTTATTATTTTGGGTATTGGGTAGATATTATATTAAGACTGTCATGACTTGAGATGTTGGTATGGGAAGGAAATCATGAACCCCTTCTCATTTTGATCCTCTAGTTTCCAAGGGTTTTACGTGATTTGAGTCTGTTTTGTTTATTTCTTAGATAATAGATGGAAATTGAAGATATCTAGTATGGTGTAGTGGTCTCACATGGAGTAGGGAACCGTTTGAAGCTCAACCACATGGATATTGATATTCCTAGTGGTTGGTGCTTTCCTAGGGCATGTCCCACTTACCAAGTCGTCTGTTAATGCATGGATAATAGTTCCTTATCCTAGGAGGTTGGTGTGAGCTGTGTATTGCATTCTTTTTTGTTGGTGTGAGTGTCTATTCAGAAGAAAAAAAAATTCTGTAAAAGAAGGTTTTCTAATGTAAGAATTGTTTCAAGGTGTAATTTTCTAGGATTTGGGGATTGAATTTTATTTTTAATTATGTTTTATTGTGAAAAGTTTCTTCATGTTAGAAATGGTTATCAAATTGGAATGAAATTTTTACTTTTAAAAGGGGATTTTGGTTTGTTGGCCATTTTTAAATTGTGAACCGATTGTTTTGTATTAGGTTTTCCTTTTTTTGTTGAATTTTTTAATTTTTTTGATTTTGGTATTGTTTTTTATTTCTTCTTAGATTATTCATCCTTGAAAGATACCAAATTTTTTTTGTGGGTCTCTCCTTGTTTTTAGCACTTCTGAGTCTCTAATTAGGGTGGAAGAGCCCATTTTTTCATTGTTTGCTAGTATATCATGTAGATCTTGGTATGTCAGAGTGTTTGGAGTGTATTGAGGAAGTCTAAGGTGTTTCCAGGTTAATGGGAACTCCCAATGATATGGAGGTGTGGTATGTTCTGAGTTTTCTTGAAGGATTGTGTTTAGAGCGGTGGAAAGTGGTCATTCCTCCATGGTTGCAATTTGGAATGACTTGGGAGGTGTTTAATAACACTTTAATCCAATTTTTTATACCATATGAGGTGATGGAATGTAAATTGGTGGAGTTCATGGGTGTTAAAAAAGTCCAGGTGATGGTGATGGACTATGTGGGATACATCAAGAAATGGGTTTCTATTCTTCTGGAGGTAGTTTCAAAGGATCACTTGAGAGCTCCACTCATCATATATGATATTTTTCTAGATATCATGGAGTTATTTCTCTCATATAGTGGATTTTAGTTTTATAATTTATTGGAAGAATCATTTCATGATGAGTTGGTTTCAAAGGTACACATGATTGTAATTGTTGTTTGTCAAGGTTCCCTATCTACTGAAAACTATGTGCAAGAGGACCCTATTCTTGATGAATTTCCATTGTCAGTTTCATCTTCTTGTTCATCTAATAATTCTTTAATGTGTTTCTAGGGTGGTTGGTTCATGAATTTGAATTCAATATTCCATAATCCTATGAAGGTTTTCTGACGGTGTGGTCATTTGGGTCACTTGTGGATTTTCTGGAAGCAGAGTTTCTAGAAGAATAATTCTTGTTCAAAGGATGTAGGCTCCTAACTATGGTGTAGTAAGTGATTAAATCATCATTACTCCATCCATATCACATGTAGATAATATTTTCATGTAGAAAATAATCACCATGGGTCTGGGGGAACCATAGAGTGTGAACAGTTTTAGTTCTTTTGTTATCATTTTCATGGTCGTTTTATGTTTCACCTAGCTTCGAAATAATCATGGTTGTTCTGTTTCATTATAGTCCTATGGTTGTTCTTAATGGATATGGATCTTCAAATTTGTATCCCCTTGAAAATTGATTTTAGTCTTCATTTTTTCTTGTTTATATATTTCCATGGTTTAGAAAATAATGAATTGTGCTTTGGTTCACTATTTTTATTGACTTATATCATGGGGTTTACTGTTGTGTAGTAGGGTTTCTCTTTGGGAACGTAGTTCCAGATTCAGTTTCATTATGTTGGGAGTCTTAATGTTAGTCACGATAGTTAGGTTACTATGGTGGGGAGAACCCTTTTCATTTTTCCTCATCTCTTTCATTGTGTTTTTCTCTAATAGTAGGTCAGGTGTGACTGTGGAGTGAAAGGTCACACCAAGGACCATTGTTTCATTTGATCTTGTCTCATTTGGAGCATGGTCTTTTCTTATCATGTGGTTGGGTGAAATTATTGGGAACTAATTTTTTTAGTAGGGAGAATTATCACCACTTGCCCATGGTTTTTGATTTATTTTTTTCTCTTGTTGATTTTGGATTATTTGGTGATGGTTCGAGTCAAGTTCATGATGAAATTATTTGAATCATGGAGGTTTCAAGAGATTTTTTGTCATGTGTACACTTTCTGGTTTAACCATGTGGCTTGTTAAGGCCATTGATATTTTCAATTAAAATTATTATTATAGGGTATTAATTTCATAAAATTCACATTGTTTAGTAAAAATTGTGTGAGGCCTTAGAGAAACCTTTCATCTTGAGGATGGGGTTTGGGAAAAAGTGTGTGGCTAGTGCACAGTTATGGGAAACCATGCAATAATGTGTGGGGAGGCATTTCACTTTGATAGATAAAAATCACATGATTGGATCATGGGGTCCCAAAACATGTGGCCAACCCATGTGGGGTTTCCCTCTTCTCCAATAGGGTGTTCGTTTTTGGGGCATGGTTTTTCAAAATGTGTGGTCAAACTGTGTGACTTTCAGAAGTCATAAAAATTTTGAAATTCCAAATGTTCCCCTATTATGTTTTAACCAGAAATTGGGTTTCTACTCCTTGGTCAGATATAGGTGCACCATAGGAGCTCCCAAGATTTCCAACCTTGGATCTCTTTCCCCTATGGATGGTTATTCAAGGTTATAAGGTGAGTATTTTGTGTTTTTTCTCAATTTTATCCTCTTATTGTTCTTCCTCTATTGGTTTCTTGATTTTTATTGGGTGGTTTCTCTCTTGGTAGAACCTTATAGGGTAGAGATGATTTTCTATCTTGTGTTTCTTTGATTCTATGGTGTGTATATTTTCTCTTCAGATGTGTTCTTCCTTCTTCTATATTATCATCACATCCTCACATCATTGATGTAGGTTTTTTCATCCATTTCATTTCTGGTACATTTTTTTGATGCTTTAGCTTTCAATAAATTCTACTTAGATTTCATGACCATGCTTTGGATGTTTTTTATTGTTTAATTTTGTTGTTTTTGTGTTAGTAATTTTGTGAAAATGCTTTAAAAATGGTTTTCCAACTTATTCATATATGTATATGTTTGTAAGGTGTTCATGAAAATACTCATGGAAATTTTTATTATATTTGAGTGTTTTATGATAATTATTTTCCTTGGTTGAGTTTTGATAAATGGTGAATTTTGGGAATGATCTTGGTGAGTGGATTTTAGATTCAAATAAATGGTTTAAGTCTCATGTGTAAATTATAATTATTTGATGTTATACTCCTTATATTCCTTTAATTTAATCCTTTGGCACCCTATGTATTTTTATGGGTGTTCCATTGGATGTTTTCATATCCATATGTTTAATTGGTTCACATATATAATGGATCACAAATGATGATGTATCCAATAGATAACATATGCCTCTTGAACCTGATTTTCAAAAAATAATTCTTTGGTTTCTTTTTGTCCTTCCCTCATCCCTTTCATGAATGGATCCTTCAAACCCCAGTGTCTTAAAAAAGGATCCACGGTGTAACACCTCGAGCTTTCACGATACGCCTCTCTTTCAATAATGCAATAGCTTGCATTTTACGCAAGTTCGAGTTCTAACACACCGTGACTAATCAAAGTAGCCGTTATGAATAGTAATACCCACTTTTTAAAATTATAGAAATTTTATATTTTAAAATGGAATTCATTTTTGTATTCCTAATATTGAAATTAGCCTATGTTGAATTTTTTGTAATTTTCTGAGAACTTCCAAATTTTTATGAATAGTGAAAAATACTTAAAACAACTTTTTTAATCAAAATAATTTATAGTGATAAGTTATACTATTTAGTGGTTTTAAAGTATAATTATATTATATTTTTACCATTTTATCCAATGGTGGTCATTATAATTAATTTAACATTGAAATTGGACATAAACAATTGCCAATCTTTTGATATAAATTGTTTCTTAAAAACACGCTATTTGTTGTGACAGTGGGAATTAATTATAAAATTAATTAATGCAACTTAAATGTTTGGAATTTTTTAAAATATACATCATTTTTGAATTCGGAAAATCAATTATAGCTTAGGGTGAAATTTTGGCATTGTTCTGAAAAACTTCAATTTTTGATGAATAGTGAAACCACTAAGTGGTAGTTAAATAACTGATTTTTCTTTTAAATGAAATATTACCACTTCTGTGATTTGATTTTCAAAAATCCGACATACATGGTTGTCATTAAGAAGTAAAATTTGGTTCAATGAGATTAAAATAATTTTTGGTGAATAGTATCTTTTAAGTTCTTAATCGCGATTAGAGGTAATTAGTGTAGTTTAAGGTAAAAATAATGTTTTAATAATTTGAGATGAGCTTGACACATGTCCTACCCTCATTGGATGTGAAATGGCCGACCACGACAATCCATGGGTCAACTTGGGGACCCCATGGATCCACTTTAGTTGGAAAATGACATAAATACTTTTTATTTAATGTTAAAGTAAAAAATGACACAAACATGAAATGTTTTATTAAAACAATTTTTACATGGGGTTATACAAGTCATATTTTTGACTATAAATCGTCATTGGAAATCTAAAAAGATTTCCTACATCATAGTATTTTTTTTATAATTTTTAGACATTAAATAAATTAAATTATTTATGACATCATGATGATGCAGTGATGACCTCATTAATTAACGATTTAAATAAAATGAAAAGATAATGTAATATCTAAGGCTTAAACTTGTCAAAAACCTATTGTATGGGTATATTTCGAACCCTTATCACCTTATACTTGAATTATAGAAGTGTGGGACCTTTGGAATTCGAAAATCATTTCAAAATAATGTAACATTTCAATCTTTCCAAAAGAGCCCCTCCTCTCCTCTTATAAAAGGCCCCCACCTCTACCACCTCATTCACACTTTCAAGCCATTTGGATCGGCAAAACTCTGCCCAAATACCCTCCCTTACTCCTAGAATCCTCACTTTGTGCAGAATCCTTCCCAAGGAAGCCTTTGGCTCAAATCAAAAAGAGTTGCCCGATTTTTAAGGTAATGTCTTCTCGTGTGTTCTTTTATTTTATTTTTCTTCTCCAACCCCCTAAACTATTTTTATTAATTTCTTTTGTAACAACACCAGTATCCTCAATATACTAGGATGTTTTTATAAGAATTATTCTAGCTACACTTACACACACCTACATCTAATGGTTAAAGAACATACGGTTTCTGTGGATGGCGAATTTGTGCCTCACGAAACGATGATTGTTCAACACTCTTATAACACCTTCAAAGGTGGCCATTAAGATTTCACTGTATTTATATATGATATATAATATGTTTATGTTTTACTTATGCTTCTTTATTTCTCATTTATGGCATACTTTATGATTTCCATTATGGGTAAACGCGATAATTTCATTTTAGGAAGTGCGGACTACCGCCCCCTCAAAGTGATTTGAATCGTTAATGCCATATGTGGGATGCATAAAGGATGTAGTAAATGGTATTATACAATATATTATACTGGAATTATATTATACATTTATATCATTATTATTTCATTCCATTAAATACGAAATAGAAATGAAAGTAGCGTTCATGCGTACGTACGGCTTACCGTCTCCATGAACGGTGCATTTCATTTCTTACCTCTAAATGTTACGTAATATTATAAATGAATGTATATACTGGATATATATGATATATATGACATCTAAATCATGAATATAATTCTGGAGATAATGGATATTCTACCACATAAACAACTTGTAATTATAAGAAGTTTATTGTTGACTCAAGTACCAAAGATCGACAAAACGACCGTTATTAACTTAAATAATTACATAATGTTCATATCATTGTAATAAGTGATATAAAAAGGATAATGAAACTGAAAATGGTTCTTAATAAGGTATATATTAACTCTAGTTTATTATTCAGGAGGTTAAAGAACGGTTGAGTCAAGTCAGACACGAGGTAAGGGAATTTCTTAACCAAACTTCCATTCTTTGGGTTAATCTCCAACTTTCAAATTATGTCATGATATTATTATGTACTATTTTGTATTATTACTTTATTTATGTGTACCTATAGTGAATACACATAATAGATCTATTTTATTTTTAAAATGATCTTTTTAAGGACTTCATCTCAATCCCCTTCCATTGAGGCATATTTGGTTTTATACACAACTTTCTTTTATACGGTGTATAAACCCCTTTGACTTTTATGTTATTCAAAAGGAATCTCTTTTATACGAAGCATTTTACTAAACGACAAAAAAGGAATGTTTTTATTTCCGTACATATGCGGCGACAATGACTTCTCCGCCGCCGTGACCATTATTTGAGTTTCGGCTTCCTATACAAGCCATCACGTTTTTTTAATGAAAAATAAATACAAAGTTTTAACTTTCTTTTATTATGGTATTGAAAATGGTTTTGAAAGCATTTTTATTATATCAATGTGTTGTATTGATATCTTGTGATTGAAATGTGGAAATTTTATGTTTCCTTTATCCATGTTTTATGTGATACGATTATGTTATGGTTTATGATATGTTTAAACCTATTCATATGAGGAATGCATTGGACTTAATAAGTGACGGGTGGAGCCCGCTATAGCTCCTCGATGCATCGGTAGATCTCATGAGGCAACTAGACGTGGAATTGGCCGAGGCCCTTTCCCAATTTTATTTATGGTTTTGGCCGAGGCCTTAATCATTTTAGTCGTCTTGGCCGAGGCCTTGACAAAATGTTTCAGAATATCTGGCATTATGCATTCCATCATTATGAAAGTGGTTATTGATATTTCATGTGATTATTCGACCAGTAGAATATCCATGTGAATAAGTAAATGGCATTATCTCATTTTACTTTTTCCATATTATGATGAAGTTCATTTTTAAAAGGCTTTTGTTTTATTTATACATTTCCTTAATTGTTAATTTTTATTTATGAAAGCTTCCGCAATATTGTTATCCTTACTGAGCATCTGAGCTCACCCCTTTCAATGTTTTAATATTTTTCCAGGATGTGAAGAGGTATTTTATGAATGACCTGCAGGGATAGTCAGAAAGGGATATGAGTGAGTACTATGAAGACCATGTTATTGTAGTTTGTTTACTTTTTGATGTAATGAAAGACTTATGAATGTATCTAGTGTTTCCAAGGATACTAAACTAATAGGTCTTTTGAGACTTGATCTTTTGTGATCATGCCAATGTTACGAATTAATGCACCAACTCTAGGTAGCTAGGGTCGGGGCGTTACAGTTGGTATCAAAGGCAGTTTACTACTAACCTTGGAAGCTAGATTTAGATAAACTCTGATTAGAGCACATAGCCCAAAGGTAGACTTTGAGGATTAGTATAGAAGAAAATCCTATAATTTTGGTATTGTAGAGATGTTGTGTGTTTTCCGAGCAATACATCCCTGTCTGGATACGAGCAGGTAGAGGCGGCTCTGGCACAGATGTACCTAGGGGTAAAACCCGAAAACACCGCTTTGAGCTAGACTCGAACGGGAACTGGTGCATGACAACGGGTCATGCTGCACTCTTGGTTATGACACTCCCGGGGGATATGATTAGGATAATTCTCATTTTCTTTACAAACCACTATGAAGGGTTATGAGTATATACTTTATAAAAGAAAACATCTCTTTTTATGATTATGGATTATATCCATAAATAGTTCAATTAATGTAAAGTGTTTTACAAATATGGAATTATGTATTTTAATTCATAAACTAATCTAGTTTATGCCATTGTTTAGAAATGGCGTCTAGTGGAAGGAATGGAAACCGTATCAAAGCACGCACTCCGTATAGGGATTGCCCTCCTGCTCAAGATAATTATTGTGGAGCTGGAGATACAACTGGTGCTGATCAACTTATTACCATACTGGAACAACTCACTCAGGTTATGAATAATAACCTTACTCGTATGGAGCACCCTGATCCACAACTTGGAGGATCAATGTTAGACCGCTTCATGAGGCAACAACCTCCAACATTTAATGGGGGTACAAATCCATTACTAGCTGAGCAATGGATAAACTCCTTAGAGAAAATATTCCACACTTTGGGGAGTAGCGAAAGGGAGAAGGTTATCATGGCAGTTTACCACCTCACTGGAGATGCCGATCAATGGTGGTCATTGATTCAAAACACAAAGGAAGATGAAGAAGTATCAAATATGGAATGGAGAGAGTTCAAAGATATTTTCTTAGAAAAATACTTTCCTCTTGACCATAGAGTAGATATGGAAAGGCAATTTCTGAGTCTGAGGAAAAAGGAGGATGAGAATGTCGCAAAGTATGAGGCCAACTTTACAAGGTTAGCAAGGTATGCTGCAGATTATATACGTAACCCAAGAAGTAAGATTTATCGTTTCTTTGATGGGTTAAAACCATTTCTCCGTCGATCTTTAGTATCACAATCGTTCTCAACATACGAAGATATTGTCTCATGTGCTATCAAGACAGAAAAGGAATTCTCTAAGTCTTATGACAACAAAGTAAAGAAAGAGAAGAAGATACCGGTGGAACAAGAGACAGATAAAGGGAAAAAGGGAAATAAGGATTTTCCATTATGTGATAATTGTGGGAAGAATCACCCTGGTACTTGCCTAAAAGGAATGGGAGTTTGTTATAAATATGGAGAAAAAGGTCACCAGGCGCGTGATTGCAAGGGAAAGAAAGAGGTTATCAATGTTGAATGCTACAATTGTAGAGAAATGGGGAATTATGAAAATGAATGTCCTAAGCGTCAGGGAAACTTACCTAAGAAAAGGCCAAGGGATCAAGGAAAATCTTATGTTGTGACTACAGTTGAAGCGGAATAATTAATGTATTGATGCTTTTGGACTCATGGATCATATTCTGGTTATTAGAATAATGTGATATATATATAAGGACTGTACTGCAGTACTTGTTGATTTCAGTAAGGTTTTAATATGATGAAGGTAATTATATTTTTAGTATGTGACAATAAGAGAAACTTTACTTTGTTTGGGGAATCTGATAAATTGATTTTGGAATTAAGAGACCTTTTAGAGAAATTCTGGACAGAGGTATTTTGGATAACTATAAAGGTTGGAGTGGATTAAGTTGATCTTTGGATAGTATTGTTTAAGGTTAAAAAATTTATGAAGATTATTTTTGGAATATTATAATACTATAGTTTAAGGAAAAGGACAACCTGCAGGGTGGGGCATAACTCGTCGCGTCGAACAAAGCTGCAAGAATCGAACCCACAACCATAGTGCGACAGGCCTTTATTTCCTACCACTAGCCTACAGGAAGTCCCTGGTTATTAAAAAATAATTTTAATAATCTAAATGGTATGTGTTAACATTTGGAACCTTATACAATTAGGCTAAGTATAATATTTTTGAGTTCTATTATCTTTTTGAGTGAAAGATGAGTTGAAGGTTGAAACACTATTTGTCAAGCATAAATATATATATATACCTATCTATTATTCAATGAATAAATTAATTCTTAAACATTAGTAAAGGGATATTAAAACAAAAAATATGTTATCCTAATACCTTATGTCTTGTTGAACTGATGATATTTTAAATCAACATAGATTGAAGGCTTTGAGGCCCTCAATTTGACAGTTGATTTTGATTGATGACCTCAATCACTCCCTACAAATATTTACGTTTTTACTCCAATTATATGTCTCTAATTTCCACCAATGTTCTCCTAATCGAGATCATAATTGGGTGGTGACTCTTTCATTTCCTTTTCCCTCTTATTAAGGCTAAATTTTATTAATCTTATTTCCGATGTGGGTTTTACACAAATGTATTTTCTATTTTCAACCTTTTATTTTCCAAGAAAAATTTCAAATTGTGAGGACGCAATTTATTGAAGGAGGGGAGAATGTAACACCCCGAGCTTTCACGATACACCTCTCTTTCAATAATGCAATAGCTTGCATTTTACGCAAGTTCGAGTTCTAACACACCGCGACTAATCAAAGTAGCTGTTATGAATAGTAATACCCACTTTTTAAAATTATATAAATTTTATATTTCAAAATGGAATTCATTTTCGTATTCCTAATATTGAAATTAGCCAATGTTGAATTTTTTGTAATTTTCTGAGAACTTCCAAATTTTTATGAATAGTGAAAAATACTTAAAACAACTTTTTTAATCAAAATAATTTATATTGACAAGTTATACTATTTAGTGGTTTTAAATTATAATTAGAATATATTTTTACCATTTTATCCAATGGTGGTCATTAGAATTAATTTAACATTGAAATTGGACATAAACAATTGCCAATCTTTTGATATAAATTGTTTCTTAAAAACACGCTATTTGTTGTGACAGCGGGAATTGATTATAAAATTAATTAATGCAACTTAAATGTTCGGAATTTTGTAAAATAGACATCATTTTTGAATTCGGAATATCAATTATATCTTAGGGTGAAATTTTGGCATTGTTCTGAAAAACTTCAATTTTTGATGAATAGTGAAACCACTAAGTGGTAGATAAATAACTGATTTTTCTTTTAAATAAAGTTTTACCACTTCTGTGATTTGATTTTCAAAAATCCGACATACATGGTTGTCATTAAGAAGTAAAATGTGGTTCAATGAGATTAAAATAATTTTTGGTGAATAGTAACTTTTAAGTTCTTAATCGCGATTAGAGGTAATTAGTGTAGTTTAAGGTAAAAATAATGTTTTAATAATATGAGATCAGCTTGACACATGTCCTACCCTCATTTTATGTGCAATGGCCGACCAAGACAATCCATGGGTCAACTTGGGGACCCCATGGAGCCACTTTAGTTGGAAAATGACATAAATACCTTTTATTTAATGTTAAAGTAAAAAATGACAAAAACATGAAATGTTTTACTAAAACAATTTTTACATGGGGTTATACAAGTCATATTTTTTACTATAAATAGTAATTGTAAAGATAAAAAGATTTCCTACATCATTGTTTTTTTTAGACATTAAATAAATTAAATTATTTATGACATCATGATGATGCAACGATGACCTCATTAATTAACGATTTAAATAAAATGAAAAGATAATGTAATATCTAAGGCTTAAACTTGTCAAAAACCTATTGGATGGGTAGCTTTCGAACCCTTATCACCTTAGCCTCGAATTATAGAAGTTTGGGACCTTTGGAATTCGAAAACCATTTCAAAATAATGTAACATTTCAATCTTTCCAAAAGAGCCCCTCCTCTCCTCTTATAAAAGGCCCCCACCTCTACCACCTCATTCACACTTTCAAGACATTTGGATCGGCCAACTTCTGCCCAAATACCCTTCCAACTTCCCTCCCTTACTCCTAGAATCCTAACTTTGGGCAGAATCCTTCCCAAGGAATCCTTTGGCTCAAATCAAAAAGAGTTGCCCGATTTTTAAGGTAATGTCTTCTCTTGTGTTCTTTTATTTTATTTTTCTTCTCCAACCCCCTAAACTCTTTTTATTAATTTCTTTTGTAACAACACCAGTATCCTCAATATACTAGGATTTTGTTATATGTAGGATTCGAGCTACACTTACACACACCTACATCTAATGGTTAAAGAACATACGGTTTCTGTGGATGGCGAATTTCTGCCTGACGAAACGATGATTGTTCAACACTCATATAACACCTTCAAAGGTGGCCATTAAGATGTCACTATATTTATATATGATATATAATATGTTTATGTTTTACTTATGCTTCTGTATTTCTCATTTATGGCATACTTTATGATTTCCATTATGAGTAAACGGGATAATTTCATTTTAGGAAGTGTGGACTACCGCCCCCTCAAAGTGATTTGAATCGTTAATGCCATATGTGGGATGGATAAAGGATGGATTAAATGGTATTATACACTATATTATACTGGAATTATATTATACATTTATATCATTATTATTTCATTCCATTAAGTACGAAATAGAAATGAAAGTAGCGTTCATGCGTACGTACGGCTTACCGTCTCCATGAACGGTGCATTTCATTTCTTACCTCTAAATGTTACGTAATATTATAAATGAATGTATATACTGGATATATATGATATATATGACATCTAAATCATGAATATAATTCTGGAGATAATGGATATTCTACCACATAAACAACATGTAATTATAAGAAGTTTATTGTTGACTCAAGTACCAAAGATCGACAAAACAACCGTTATTAACTTAAATAATTACATAATGTTCATATCATTGTAATAAGTGATATAAAAAGGATAATGAAACTGAAAATGGTTCTTAATAAGGTATATATTAACTCAAGTTTATTATTCAGGAGGTTAAAGAACGGTTGAGTCAAGTTAGACACGAGGTAAGGGAATTTCTTAACCCAACTTCCATTCTTTGGGTTAATATCCTACTTTCAAATTATGTCATGATATTATTATGTCCTATTTTGTATTTTTAATTTCTTTATGTGTACCTATAGTGAATACACATAATAGATCTATTTTATTTTAAAAATGATCTTTTTAAGGACTTCGTCTCAACCCCTTCCATTGAGGCATATTTGGTTTTATACACAACTTTCTTTTATACGGTGTATAAACCCCTTTGACTTTTATGTTATTCAAAAGGAATCTCTTTTATACGAAGCGTTTTACTAAACGACAAAAAAGGAATGTTTTTCTTTCCGTACATATGCGGCGACAATGACTTCTCCGCCGCCTTGACCATTATTTGAGTTTTGGCTTCCTCTACAAGCCATCACGTTTTTTTAATGAAAAATAAATACAAAGTTTTAACTTTCTTTTATTATGGTATTGAAAATGGTTTTGAAAGCATTTTTATTATATCAATGTGTTGTATTGATATCTTGTGTTTGAAATGTGGAAATGTTATGTTTCCTTTATCCATGTTTTATGTGATACGATTATGTTATGGTTTATGATATGTTTAAACCTATTCATATGAGGAATTCATTGGACTTAATAAGTGACGGGTGGAGCCCGCTATAGCTCCTCGATGCATCGGTAGGTCTCATGAGACAACTAGATGTGGAATTGGCTGAGGCCCTTTCCCAATTTGATTTATGGTTTTGGCCGAGGCCTTAATAATTTTATACGTCTTGGCCGAGGCCTTGACAAAATGTTTCAGAATGTATGGCATTATGCATTCTATCATTATGAAAGTGGTTATTGATATTTCATGTGATTATTCGACCAGTAGAATATCCATGTGAATAAGTAAATGGCATTATCTCATTTTACTTTTTCCATATTATGATGAAGTTCATGTTTAAAAGGCTTTTGTTTTATTTATACATTGCATTAATTGTTAATGTTTATTTATGAAAGCTTCCGCAATATTGTTATCCTTACTGAGCATCTGAGCTCACCCCTTTCAATGTTTTAATATTTTTCCAGGATGTGAAGAGGTATTTTGTGAATGACCTGCAGGGATAGTCAGAAAGGGATATGAGTGTGGACTATTGAGACCATGTTATTATAGTTTGTTTACTTTTTGATGTAATGAAAGACTTATGAATGTATCTACTGTTTTCAAGGCTACTAAACTCATCAGTCTTTCGAGACTTGATCTTTTGTGATCATGCCAATGTTACGAAGTAATGCAACGACTCTAGGTAGCTGGGGTCGGGGCGTTACACGCGGTTTCAAAATGTCTTGAATGTTGTTTCAAATTGTGTGTTAACAATAATTTCCTATTATTCAAATTGGAAAGTGGTTTAGTATTTAAATGAGATAAACTCACCTTTATAACCATTAAAGTTAATGAGTGTTTAAAACTTGGGATTGGATGTAGTTTTATAAGTGGATTTGGATTTGAAATGGAAATTTCATTATTGATAACTTGTGGTGTTTTAGGAATGTGATTTTAGAATTTATGTAAGGTGATGGACCAGTTAGAACATTTACAAGTTCTATAGGATATGGTTACCTCAATGATGGACCCTCAAATGAGAGGATCATTCCTTAGATGGTGTTGGTGTATGGGCTAAGAAATCATGGTGGTTATGGGTTTTATGTTATTCCATGTATTTTTGGACCTTCCCACTCACAATATACTATTATCATTGGATTCATTAGATTAATCAAGAGGCTAGAGTGAAGTTTTCTTACCGACCATAATTAGATTGGTTGGTACACCTTGGATTTGTTGAGAGGCTATGTGGGATGCACCACTAGATTGGATAGTTTAGAAAGGATACTCAGTTATTGACTGTGGAGATGCACCATACACCGACATGTGATTTCCAACTAAGTACATCCATGTATTGCTTCTAGATATTTTTTCGAAGCTCCAATGATTATCTTTTTTTATGTTTTGTATTACATTGTTGCACCTGATTTACCTTCAGTGCTAGTTTCTGCATGTTTTTCCTATTTTCTTTAATATTAGTTTTGTTTTCAATTACCTGGGTTGGTACTCTCTTTTGGTGTTGTGTTTAAAAATGGTTTTTTTTCATAAAATGAAATAAAATAAAAAGTAAATGTTGTGTTTGTTTATTTAAATGAAAAAAAACCTATTTTCTAAAAAATTTCAAAATAGTATTTGTGGAATTTTTCAAGAACGGAATTGTATGGAATCTATGGTGATTGCAAACTAATTTGTTTATTCTCACACCCTACTTATTCCACTCGGTGTCGGTATACCCAATATTTTCTAAAGGATCAAGTTTCTAGTTTGAGTTTACTTTTGAGAAGGTTTGTCTTATAGTTGTTGGTGACTAAGAGGTCACATAGATATCTAGTCAATTTCTAGTTTTTTTTAGTTTTTCTTTTCATTTCTTTTCAATTGTTTTTGTGACTATATTTTGTTATAATTATTTTGGACTAGTTATCATTATTCAGTTCTTCATGCTTTGTATTGTTTATTGGATACTATTTTTTTTGGGTGAAATCAATTACTATTTGTTTATCTTTGATTCCCAAGACTATTTTCCAAGCCGATATGATCGGGAATGCCTCTCAGGCCTTGTGAAAGACCGGATAGGGTGTTGGGTTGGATGGAAGACTGACCAAGTTTATTACATCCTTTCACTTTATATATTCCACAAAAAAGTATTATTATCTTCCATGATATCCTTCATCATAAACCTTCTTTACAAATGAAATTTCATGGCCAAAATCTGATTTATCTTTGGTCCCAGTGGAATAATATCATACGTGTATACTAGAAAAATGATGAAACCCCCCACCATTGAACATCATATGGTATGCATATTTATTTTAGTTGATTTGGATGAACCCATTTTTAACAATAAAGTAATTTAAATTCTGGCTTCATTACTTGGAAGCTTACTTCAAACCATATCGGATTCTTTTTAGCTTAAACACCAGGACCTCGTTACATTTTTCAATAAAAACATCCAAATTATTTATATATATTTCTTCCTCCAAATATCTACTAAGAAATATCGTCTTCAAATTCCTCTATTTTAGATATATTCTTTCAAATTCAACCACACTCAACTATACATGGACGGTAGTGTGTTTTATAATGGGTGAGAAATTTTTGAATAAGTCAACTCTTAAATTATTTTGAAACACTTTGAAAACAAACCTATAATTTTATTTATTTATACTGTATTATTCTTCCTGTAACTAGAAAAACAATTTTTTCAAGGGAAAATTCTTCCCTTATTATAGTTATATTAGATTCTAGGTTTTTTTAATCAGTAAATCAATTTATTTTTTTATAACTAGGTCCCTCTTTCAAGAATTAGTGACAGTCACTCATTTTTCGATTATCTTAGGATCTCTTCCATCCATATAAATCAGGTGGTGTGGATCAGTTCAGAACCTATGAATTGTTATTCTAATCCTAGTAGACCTTCACAACAAAACTAATGGTTATTATCCTTACAAACCACCTATTTTGTAATTTCATCTTTCAGAGATCTTCTCTGAGATTTCCAACTTCTTGTCCATTCAATAAAATATCTTTAAATTTTTTATTATCTCTATATTTCCAGAGAATCTAAAAAATTTAAATTTTAAATACTACTTGATTTTTTTCTTATTATTGTCTAATTTTTTTCATTCTTTTTTCAAAACTCTATCTTTCACCTTGTTCATGTTTTTCACATGACCTTCTCAATGAGGAGAACATTTTTGACATATAAAGATTTTATAATATTCATTATCCCAAAGATAAAATATTTTTTTATAATCATACCAAGTAAATAAACATTCATTGAGATTTTTCCTAATCCTCCGCATCAATATGGATATATGTTAGACTCCCAAAAACATTTATATGGGAAGATTATATTAGTTTTATATGCCAAATAGTTTTGGAATCTCCTTCTACAATTGTGTGGGAGGAATTTTATTCACAATTTAAGCTACACAATTGAATGACCCTTCCAAAAAAATCATTGTGAAATCTAAAAAATGGTATCATGCTCTGAGACTATTTATTCAATGTATGGTTTTTTTCTTCCCTAGACAATTCTAATCCAATGATCGTGAAAAATTCCACTCAAACCACAAACCACATTCATTTTCACCAAAAAAATCCTCTAGAATTCCCTACTACCATATTATCAACCATTATTAGGCCCTAATTAATTAATATTATTTTCATCCTCTTACACCACCATAGAACTCCATCTAAAAAACACAATAAGAACCATGGATTTATACCTAATCATGTAAAACAAAACCATACATATTACATCATTAATGAATGTAACAGAGTAAAATGAGACACCTTGATAATCAACTGGTGAGAGCCCCCAAACTACCATATACATGAGCTATAACTTTTTCAACATAAGTGTCCTTCCATTTATTATAAATCAAACATTTCTTTAATTAATTAGTATAAAACTCACATAAGATCTTTAATCCATGCTGTAAATATTCAATATACACTTATAAATTAATACTCACATTTTCTAATCACTCAGGGAATAATTATGGTAATTCCAAAACTCTAGAAAATAAAAAAATCTCATTTTGTAAATAATTTCTCCATATTATCTTCCCATAAAATAAAAATTACTATCTATAGTACATGTTTCCATAACAATGGAACCTCGAGTAATATTTCATACACTATTTTTTAATATTCATCTAAAACATACTTCATCCATTTGACTAAAGGAAATTATATGATTCTATAGAATAGGTATGTTTTTAACTCCTTGTAACTCTAAAAATAATTCATATCATATTCAACCTTTCACATATCCAATCCCCTTGATCTCGAAAGATTTATTATAGGATACATTGACACTATAAAATATTTGAATCACATAATTCACTATGAAAATCCTCTTGGAAATATAATATAATGAATCCCTAGAATCAAACATCCATGATTCCAATGGAATAATACCCCTATATTTTAAACTGATCTAACATTAAACTATAGTGTTTTAAAACATGATCATTAGAAACAATCACTTCTATAATTCACCCTATGATCCCTGTAATATTTATTTAACTTCAATATCTTCCTATAATACCATAATATGATTATGGGAACATCAGATATACATAGACTTTATTCCCATGATCTATCTTTTTATTTCTTATATCCTTTAAATTTAATGGATTTCCTTATACCTTCTACATAGTGAGTGATTTTAGAATGTTTCTAGACTTCCTTTAGACAGATATATTCATTTAGGGTGAGATAAAAAAACTCCTCAAACATGAGGTTGTCCATTCTGAAATAATTTCTTACGAAAGTCATCACCACACCCTTAGATTTTATAACAATGAAACTTCGAAGAAATCTCACATATTTTAAATAAACTTAACATTAACTAATTTTAGTTGACTCTGAATCATGTTAATGTCATTTATATGATCAATCCTTAGACATCATTCCTAAATTTTTATGTGGGAAAACCTCTACATCATGAATAATTTGATAATTGTTATTCGATTCTCATACATAACCTATATTTCATTCATAATCTCAAATTAGTTCTCCACCTCCTTGATGGTATAGAAAAATTTAGTGATAGTGATATTCATATCATTCCAATAGCCTTGTTATCAAGACATTCCCATTTAACATTTTCCATTACATCTATTTTGAATATATTAAACATATCCTCAAGGTAATTAAAATATTTATAATCCTTAATCTATATCCACTAGAAAACAATGTTTTTCTTATCTAAATTTTTTATCTATACCTCACCTTCTTCTAATATAATTCCTTTTACCTTAGACGATTAACATTAAAATAAAAATGTGTAGAGAATAAAATGTAACCTAAAGTGTCTTATACTAAGTCTACAGAGCCATGGTAAACCAAAATATATGATATCACTTTTGGGTATTTATAGCTATTTCTACGGGTGAAAAACATCGAAATTTTCAACTATGGGTCAATGTCCAAAAAATATAGAAATAAAACAATCCCACAAACTCAATACACTATAATTAAGATAAAATATTAAACCTTAGTCACCAAACTAAATGAACATACTCACACACATAAGAAAAAATATAACTCTTGGAAAAAGTCCCAAAAATAAATAAACAAGGAATTAAAATAAGAGAATTTAACATGGTTCATAATTTTTTGTTACATACATAATAGAATATTAGTGTTTCCTTTAATTAAATATAAGAATAAAAAATTACAATCATAATTAAAAAAACTCCAACTCATATTAGATCACGATAAGTCACTATAAAATTCGTCCCACCCCACCTATTTATAGTGGTTCCTAGACAATTAATGGATTCCATTTCCATAAAACAAAATTGAGGGTCCCACCATTGTTCTTGGCCACATTGTAATATTTTTCGGCTACTTGGACTCTATTGTTGTATCCTATCTAACTATTTTTATCATTCATATGAAACCCTATGACTATTCAAATAAATATATTGGAAGAACACATGTTAATATGACATGGCCACAGAGCGCACCCTATATAACTCCATCAAAGTGATTCGTATGATATACCTAATTTTAGAACATCCATCCTCTATATATAGCCACTTTTTTACTTGGTTCTATTACATAGCATTCAAAATAACCAACCTCCAACTGAACTTTTATATCCACAAGCTATCTCCATAATCTGGAACTCAATTTATATAATCTAACCTTTAAAAATAAATAATGAAACCCATGAAATATTCTTCACAAACTCTAACAAATATGTAATCTTATTTAGGAAATCATATTTTAAAATATAAAATCACTTGAAACATTTATATTTTCTCTTATAACTTATCTGTATTCTTAAGGAAAATTTGATAGTGAATTATGGGATATTTATATGGCTCATTATTTCACCTTGATATATTTATTTATATTAGTGGACATATAAAATCTCTAGTGATTAGTATATTAAATTTTTATTATATCTCTTGTGGTTTTTTTTTTGTGAATCTCTCTCTCTGTCCCCTTAAACCTATATTGACCTATCAGTATTTCTATCTTCTCATACATGGTCCATTCCCAAAATCCTTAATGATAGAATCTACCATTATCTTCCTATAATATTATCAAAAGAATAATAGGGGTATGTTATTTGAATAACCATTCTATGTTTCATCATAATAGAGAAACAAATATAAATTGATCTCAAATGGAGGTTTTTTGATAGTAACATCAAGGTGAAAATTGATATGAAATTTTTTTTTTGATAAAATATAATGGAATCATGTTTTGAAAGTCATAAGATATGGTGTTTTATCAAAGTGGGTATGTATCCTACTATTTCAAAAATACTCCACCCAATGGTTCTTTATCAATTTCAGGGGAATTAATTTTGGTTTCTTCAAGTCAACACATAACCTTAGTCGATTAAATCCTCTTCCTCTAAATTGTTTTATTATATCACGAAATATTTTTAGTATGATTATCAAAATACATAAATCTAATAGAGTGTTTTTTTCAATTCAAAGGATTATTAGGTTTTATATGTATATCAAATCAATTATTTACATATGATATCTTATTATTCATAAATTTTATGTGTAAACCCATTAAAATATTTAATGTCATCAAAATCTAATATGGTAAGAGGGTATTCTGAAAGTCAATACAATCAAAATTAATTGGTTTGTCCCTATTATATTTTTGACTAGAAATATCCATATAAAAGATAGATTAATTATTTATGAAAAGAAACATACCCCTCATCTATCTTGGAGCTTTATAGTCTATAGGTAGGATAAATATTATTTTATTCATCAATATGGTGGATAGGATGAACAAGGGAATTAAATTATGGAAAATAGTTTATCCTTATTTTTAAGGAAGGATCTAAATAATTATCACCATCATCACCTATATAAAAATTAATTTCCTATAGGTTATTCAGATCCCTAAAGAAATCAACTAAAATATTGAAAATATTTTCAATGTCTTATGTTGGGACTATCACTAGGATAGAATATTACATAGGGAAATCTGGACATGATTGGAGAAACCTTTTGAAGAAGTTGGGATTAATATTAGTAGTCATGAGGAGTGTATGAAAAGTATGAAGGCTAAACTAACATGTGATGTTCCTACTAGTTAGTCATCTTGGTCATGATTTGTAAAGGAAAATTTTGAGAATTTCATCCTTTATCTACTTAATAGGGGATATTTGATGTCACATCTCTATATAAGTATTCCAAGATCCTTTCATAATCTACATGATAATTTTTTATTTTTCATTATACATTGTGGAATATCCTTCGAGGGAAAAAATGGTATGTACACTATCTTTTCAGTACAGGGTACACGTAACCTGGTATGAGTGTCTATTTAGAAATAGAACACTTGAGGTTTCCCAATAGTATCCTAAATGAAGATCATAATGCATTTATTTTTAAAATTATACTTGTGGGTGTGTCTAATCATTATTCATTTACTCCTTCTAGGTTAGGTTTATTTATATCTTATTATTTTCATAAACTTATCGATATGATTGTAAGTCTTAGACACCATGGATTAATCTTTCTTGAACAAAACTAGACCAATAAATAAATCATCCTAGTTTGTCATGTTAGGAATATATTTATCCTCAAATACAATGAAATCAAAAACTATGGAGTTCATCTATACTCTAACTGTGAATGTTTTTTAAACACTAAAATGAATTCATAAGATCACCTTTTTGAAAGGGGATAGAGTATATTCTTTTTAGAAGTTACTTGTGAGTTTTCTTATAATTTTAACTAGTATATTTTATCTTTGTTAGATCATGGATTATTAGTGTCATAGTGTGGATATTTCTTACAGTGATGTTCTGGATCAAAGAGTGGTATTTACTACTCTACGTTTCATCCTTAGGGAGGCATGTAATAATTCTATGCACATGGGAACTTGGGCTAGTATTGGCCACCTGAAAATGAAAATCCTTTAAATTAACTATGATTTGTGTTTTTACTGTATAGTTAACAACGTGTATACATAATTTCCCAACCTACCCCTATATAATTCTTATATTGGGATAAGCGGTACTAGCACCCCAAAGGGCCACTGTGTGACTTTGACGGTTCCATGTGCGGGGAATAACTCAATGCATATAGTTCTTATTGGAATGGTATCATGAGTGGAAGTGGTATCATTGTTGAATATCATGGATTAATTGTGAAGGAATAATGTTCCTACTATGGGTAGGGGAACAAATTAAATACAGATTCATGAGCTATGTTTAATGGGGTGTGTATTTAGAGACTATACAACATTAACCCTTCTTATATGGAATCAAATTTCCCCCTTCTAGTAAATTCATATCAATCAGATATCTAATTTAATTGTATATCATTCAATTAATTAGTGAATGAATAAATCAGATTAAATATGATGTGGTGATTCTAGACCCTTTTCATGATGGTAATAAGGAGATCTACCTATTGTCCATTAGATGTTATCTTGGTGAAATTATATTCCTATTTACTATAACAATATACCTCCGTGTAAACATTAATAACATTTTTATATGTTATTAACTTGAGATCTACTACATTATACTACATTAAACAAATTTCATACTCTATATGAGTTAAATGGATACAAAAATTAAGAAAGTATTGAAATGTTGTATTTTGAGAGATGGGGATTAAAAATATCATTTGGTTTGAGAGGTTTTGAAGAAAGGACGGTGTGGTCATGATAACCAATTAAGTTAAATATTACATGTAAATATGATGTTTAGAAGGAAATGATATTATTATTAGATTGTCATAAATCCCTGAATATGGAAAATTATATAACAATTAGTGGAAACCATAGTGGTGTAATATAAATATGATGTGATGAATAAATTGTAATGATTTTGTAGTGTGAATAGAAATTTAATAGGAAAGTTATATTTGATATGATATATTTCTTAGGTTAGGATTATTATGAGTGTATCATTGAATCTTTTTTTTATTTTATTATTGTTTATTTTTTTATTCTCTATTTTCTATCAATCCACCACCTAATTTTTATTGTCACATCTAATGTTCCCAGTTTAATAAATTTCATGTGAACCCTGATATCAATGTTGTATTGCACTATCTTTTATCAACATATCATGTTATTCATATAAGATGTTATATTCCCATAAATATGTTTCATTCCAGTTATATATTTCATCATGGGATATTATATTCTTAGTGAAATTTTATTCCCTCATGGTATAATTCAATCGAAAGTGGGTTGCGGGGGCCCTACTTATATTATTATTAATTTAATTATGATTTCATAAATTTTGTTTCTTATTTATTTTATTAGAGTGTGGTTGTGGTTAATTATAGAGAAAATGATGGGTCAGGGATAGGTGGGTAAAAAATTCACATATTTGAACCTACTTGATTTTGGTTTAAAAAAACTAACCTTATATATGTATAGATTTATCAAGACCACCCAACCATGTGATGGATTCTTGTAGAACCATAGGTAACCCATATTAATTTTAAAAAAATACATTAGCCTACATTTTTTAACATGGAAATCCTACATCTAACCCCTCTATATTGTAGTATTCTATTGTTTTTGATACTTTGACACTCAATTTGGTGGTCAATATATCCATTATAGGGTCTAGGAAGTTGTAATGACATAAAATCCAATAACCCAGAGTTGGTGGCTAGTTTTCTAAATTGGAATAGGATAAATGGAATCACATCTCAAAGGACTGAATAGTTTTTTACTCTAGTTAAACAATATACATACATGATTCTCATATTATATTTGAGTATACAAATTACAACACACATTTTTCATCAATACCATTATTATTTATAGAATATCCTTGAATATCATTATTTGTATACTTCCTAGATATCTATGAAAAGAAGTAAATAATGGTGGGATCAAATTCTTAGTAATAGTTATGTAAATAAGAAGTTATCATGAATCAAAAGTAATAATCTACAAGGAAAGGAATATAACTGAACACACCATCCATTTAATGATTTTCACTATCACGATTAGATATGGAAAAATATATGTGAAAATTTAAATATTTGAATACTCAATTAATATAAAGAATGACATGACTATCATAATAAGATAAGGTATAATCATAATGGAGAGGTAAAACCAGAAAAAAAAAATGTCATTTAATAAATAAACTAATAATTAAATGAATCCAAAGATAATAACATTAAGAAAATATCATGGATAGTATTAAATTAATACTTAATGAAAGAAATTATTAATTATTGGATGTTATGATCTCATGAATCATGATACCTCTACTATCAAGACCCTTCATAACACAATTTAAAACTACTAGTAAAACCACCCCTCAATGCTAGATTGCTAATTCACATCATGAAACTAATGATACATCTCTACACTATATAATTATATAACCCACCCATTATTGCATGACAAAATAATTCCACACATATTGAATGATTGGCTTATTTCATAAACATTGTGTCTTATTATAAAATATTCATATTGGGTAAATAATACGATTTTATCAATATTTCCCTAGATAAACCATTAAATCTAAATTTAGAATAATTTATATATAAATGATATATGGATTAAGTAATTAAAATATCAATGATAAATAATATGGATATTTAGGGGAAATATAACGTCTAATGATCACAAGAAGGTGAATATTTCCTGAAAAATATAAGGGATAGTAAAATAATACATATGAATATTAATATATTACTTGGTCAAAATGATAATAAAACATCCATAAAAATAATAAAAATGTTTTAAATACAAAATTTTCCCAGTGGAGTATAAGTAAAATAAATGGATATTGTTTTTGATGAATAAAAATACGATAAAAATATCTTTAAAATCATTCTTGAAGAAAAATGTACATTTATTCTTGAAAATAAACCTTATAAAAAGATCAAAAAATAATTTTAAAATAATTTTATTTGAAAATAAACATCAAATCTTACAAAATAATATTTAAAACATTGGGTGGTCATGATATATGTAAATTTTATTCATGTTTTACATGTTAATATAATAATTCCATTCATTTTTTTATAATAACCAAATGGTCCTTATTTTTAAAACAATATTCATACTCCATTAAAAAAATTAAAAATTAAACATTCAAAAAAATTAAAAAAAAACTAATAGTATAAAAACATTTTTGAAAACATTTCTAGAAAAGATGTATTTTAATGTAGAAGTATTTTCATCCAATGTGAGAAATTAAGTAAGATTTTATTAAAAACATTTTATCACTCATTTTGAGTACCAAAGAGTGGGAAATGGTAATTTTAGTCGAAAACTCAAAGAATAACTATTGGATAATAAAATTTAATTTTTATTATTATTAAATTATCAAATAATTTACATCATTTGAAATTCATGTATGAATAATCCTAATTAAAATGAGATTTTGAAATACACCCATTATAATATCATAACATTGAATAGAAAATTAATCAGTGAATAAATTAGGTTTCTGAAATGTTAACACAGATAAAACAAGTCT
The DNA here is from genome assembly GCA_963277665.1 of Viscum album. Classification (NCBI taxonomy): domain Eukaryota; kingdom Viridiplantae; phylum Streptophyta; class Magnoliopsida; order Santalales; family Viscaceae; genus Viscum; species Viscum album. The sequence goes on from OY728122.1 coordinate 1,916,184,568, forward strand.
AAATTCAACATAATATACTCAAAATTGTTTACGCACATAATAATAGAGTTTCAAAGATAATAAAGAAGTTCTATAACCTAATGAAGAGAAATTGAGTGATAAAATTATTTACTAGTTGGTAGTTTTTAATTCAACTATACTTGGATGAAATAATTAAAATGAAAACATAATTTACCATTAATTGCGATTTTATCATGATATTACATGTTAAAAGGGTAGTATAAACACCATATAAAATAAATTATGTATAGAACATTACAATATGCCTCAATGAAAGGAAATTGAGATGAATTCCCTTAACTTATGATTCCTTTTGGTTGAATGTGATCAAACCTCATATATAATGGTTTTATTAATTTAATTTATTTATACTATAACAAAATAAATATTAATAATATCATATATAATCCCCTTTAAATATTTTACCACTTGTTATTTAATAAAATTTCATTATTTTCATCTGTTTCGGGTGTTATTTTCATTATTTTCTCATGCGTGTTTTGTCATGAATGTTCGGGTTCTTGTGCATATTTTATAGTTAAATAATTTTCAGAATTATATTAATATCATAAATATAGTTTTTCCATTATATAAATATTTATATTCATAGTTTAAATTTTAACATGGAGAATGGTTCACGTCACTTTCTAGATATGGTAGGTCGTACGAACGCACAAGCGACGACATCATTTTCTTAATGGGTGAAAGAGTAGAAATCTTTATTGATTGATTTATATTATATAATCAATATAATTTCATATATATCACATATATTCATTAAATGTATCATTATTATGTTCCTTGTAATGTTTATGTGAAAAACGAATCACATCGCTTCGTGAGGCAGTAGTCCATCGTACACATGAGCGATGTTATTGTATTTTAAATGGAACAGAACATAAAAATGTATATATGATATTAAAATTTATAAACTATAATAATATCACAAATATCATATACATGTTTCAAATCTATTATTATTTCTAGATGTCAAATTTTGTGATGGAAAATAAGTTAAATCAATTCACGAGATGGTTGTTCCTCCTACACACGATCGATGATTTTATTTCCCAATTTATAGAAGAGTGGATGGATACAGGTAACTACCTTAACATAATAATATATTAGTATATTAAAGATAATTATTTTTTTATATTAATATGTTTTAATAACATTTTATATAGGTGTAACAAGAAACTAATTAAAAACACTCGTTTAAGAACATGACTTCTTGTTTGAAAAACTTATTTTGGTTTTCACCAAAATACCTCCTAGGATAGAGTTATGTTCATGAAAAGGGTTCTATAATGTTGGAATTGGAGTAAGTAATTTATTTTTATTGTAATTTTCTAAACCCAATAGAATTTTAAGTGTTAATATGGGAGGATAGGTGGTGGCATTTTATAAGCGGGAGAGAGGAAACGCATGGAATTTTTTAAAATATTCAATTACACTCATATTTTTATCATGCCATAAGCCTCAAAATGTGTCAGTATAGTCTTAAAGTGGAGATAAAGAAGAATTATTTCTAGAAAATGGGTTCTATAAAATATGGTAGTTTATTTTAACATGTATCTTTTTAGATTACCTCCATGGAAAATCAATTCTTACCATAATTGAGGTAATTAATTTTTACTTATTTTACTATTCATAATGCTAAAAACATAATGTTACTTTATTATATATTTTAAATTATACTGATTTAAAATATGGAATCCATTTTCTCATATTCAATTAATAAAATTATAAAAATCCAATTTAAAATTATACTTAGAAATACGATGAAAAAGGGGGTTTCCAAAGAGAAAATTATCATAAGTATAAAAGGATTTAACATCCAAATGAAATATGAAATTGATTAAAATGACAGAAATTAGTTAAATTTTAATATAATTGAACTAATTACACTTTGAAACCAATTTAAAATCAAATTTAATATTGTAAATTTTTTAATCCTAAAGGTAGTTTTCACAAAAAAAAAATCGTATTTTTCATTATTCGTCAAAAAAAATCTTTTTAAAAAATATCCCAAAAATTCATTCTAAGTTAATTTTGATTTCCAAATTTTAAAAATTAATTTTCTTTTTAAACATAAATATTCTACGGTGGGTAAAAATTAATTTTAATTTAGGTGTTAAAATCATGACTAAACCATTTTTTTGAGAATAACATCTTTAGAAGAAAAAAAATATTTTTCCATAAAATGATTCTTATTTTATTTCTAATCAATAGTTAACCATAATTTTCATAATTTTTTTAGTATTATTTATAAATAATAAATTAATGTCTAGGTTATAATGGAATAATATATTATCATTCATTTAGGGGGATGGTTGCATGTTCTTAAAGATATTAAAGAGATTAAATTTAAAAAATATATATATTATGGGTTGTATAAACTCAGTGTTTCATGTCGCATGTGGTATTTAATAAAAATGTATTATTTTAAAATTATAGTGTGTCACATTACCCCCACCTTGAATAAATTATATTCTCATAATTTTAGAATGATCTCATTAATCATTTGATTGAAATTTGGAAATTCCATTTTTGAAAAACCAACATTGAAAAAGGGACAATAAAACATCCTATTAATAATGGATATAAGATGTATAAAGATTGTCTAGAATGACTCGAAACTAATTTTCTATGTAGGATTCCATTGTTTGTGTCACAACCCATTCCTCGGGGCCCATGCTGCGACTTATCCAAGCCCACCTTCCATAGGCCAGTGGTTGGAGACTAGCACCGGAAATGCATAACCCGAAAAGGGAAGGAATTTCCATTAAACCAATACACACACAAACTAGTAAACACTGCATAAAAGTAAAAAATAAAATGTAAAAATGGAAAGTATACCCACTACTAAAAACCACCATGGAGATTAAATGTAAGTACTGAATGTAAAGGGGCCAGTATACAAGCCCAATTGGAAAGAATGTACAGAAAAAGGGAAAAACATTCTCTAGAGGCCATCCACCATGGATCCTACTTTAAGGGTTGGTATAGCACGTCGTCTGCCATCACTACTGCTCACCACATCTGTTAATCACCTTTGAACACTATCTATCCATAGATCCTTGATTCTCAGTCAAGTTGTTCGTCCTATGAACAAGACACAAGAAGGTGCAGGTGATGCCCATGCAGGGGTGAATATAACAATACTCATTAGGGACCCTTTCTCTTCCGAAGGTCTCTCAGAATTCCACAAAAGAAAAACCAAAAGGCATGATCTAAATCACAAAGAATAATGTAAAAGATATCTCACACCAGGTATACAACATAGATAATAGGAATAAATATGATTAGTCTTCATCTATATCATTTTATTATATTGAGGGGTTTGATGTTGATACACAAAGGGTCTCAAAACATCTGATGCACACAAGTTCTCTCTATTTTTGATCCACACAAGGTCACCCTACTATCGATCCACACAGAGTCGCACAGCTGTCGATCCACACAGGGTCACTCTTCTATTTATCGACCCAAGGTCTCACTACTGATGATCTAGATAGGGTTGTACTACTTATAAACCACATAGGTTCACTCTGATGTTGATCCATGAAGGCTCTCTCTCATACCAATCCACAGAGTGTCTCTCTTCATTTGACAGCCTGGAAAAGGATTCATGCACTTGGTCCACTTGAATTCTTGTGAAACTGCTCCTCAAGCCACTGTTCATAGTTAGACAACCATGAATTCTCACGAAGAAGTAACCCGAAGGACCACCTTGTCATAAGGGTTCTAACGTGATAGACAGTGCATCGATCGAACGCCTGGTCGGTAAGATATAGGCAAAAAGGTAAATAGGGCCTAGTTGGATTTGAGTCTAATCTTACCTGGAAAAACTTCAACTTCTTCCAAAAATGAAGTGTAGTATATGAAAAGGACCTGCTCGTCGAAATTTTTCTCACGCCGCTGACAACATGTTAATCATACACCCAATTTGAGAGATACCCCCAATTTAGAAAAACAGGATTGGTTGGGTCCGGGTCCGATAGAGGTCCGGCCTAGAAAGTTGGTCGGGCCGAGCCAGCAGGTCCAACCCGCCAGGAAAACTCGGCCCAAGAGGATGCATGCCGATTTCTTGACACACTAACTATACGTGGTGCATCCGGTTCGGCCAGCTGGCGGGGAACCGCCCCTCCTTCCGAAACAGCCGGTTGGAGCTGACCATTGGTCCAACCAAGTGGGAATCTCCTCTCCCCAGACGACGTGATTTCGCCATGCCATTCCATCCACCACGGCCTAGCTGGCCGTGGGTCCAACCGCCATAGCGCCTATGGGCACCACTCCTCTATGCTGTCGGCTCGGCCGGCCACCGCCAACGCAACGGCGGTTGCTTCCGCATGCCACCAGAGATTCTTTGGTTGTTCATTTTATTTCTCTTTTATGCCTACAGGCCTCCTGGGTAGCCACCTTCACGTCGAGGATCTAAAATTTTCCTTTCCATCTTGTTACCCAATTGCTCACAAAGAACGCACATTCACCAAGAATGAAGGGGTGCCTCAGCCTTGTTCGTATTGCATGTGCCCTCTGTGTTAGTGTACTAACATGGGGTGATAACAATCATAATTTTGAATGAACAATCCCCAAATTAAGACCTCACAAAAACACCCATAAGATCAAACAAGACTAGGGTCAACCCATCGGTCGGTTGATCCACTTTTGTTGTATATTCCAACAACGGAATGGGATGAATCTTTTAAACACAGAAAAAATTAAACCCCTTACCTAAAAATGGTGTTATGGACAAAGGATAAGATTCATGTTTGTTTTCATTCGACGTTATTCGTTGAATGTCAATCCCCAGTTCGATTCCTCCAATGATCATTACTTGATCACTATTCTTCGTTAGAGGGGAAATGCTTCGGTGTTTCATCAAAGGTTCCTGTTGTGGGTTCTCAATTCCCATGACAAAGGTTTGATTAAATAAAAGAAACGAAACCATGTTGCATTCATTAATATAGTTTATTGATGAACCAAAATTAATGAACTTTTAACCCCTAAACGCTATAATTACACATCCAAAGGTATGTGTCATTAAATGTCCATTATTTAATGTTCGTTGTTACATTATGGTCCTGCCATCTGCTGCTCAATGGTTGTAGAAAGAATAAAATAACTCATTTTATTATTTTATATTATTTTTTCTGAAACGTTCAAAATTTTACTTTTTCATCCGACCCTAGAAGGTCGATGTTAAGATTCGCCTAAGCGATTTCCAGCATTGTGAATTCAACTGTGAAATTTGATTTTCAATCTGAGAACCCTTTTAAAAGGTATAAATCACTTCTCGCACGTTTACTAAACGTACCTTAAAAAATTTCAAAATTTTGTTCCAGGCTCTCTGGGCCTCATAATAATGTGTTGTCAATTTTTTTAGTCTTGTAATAATTCCATATAATTAAAAAATTATATATAATATTTGGGTCTTTACATTCTCCCAACATTAGGTATTTAAGTCACCAAAATCCACAACAAATACTAATTAAAAAATAGGGGTATTGTGCATTAATTTGTGCCTACCACTCCCATGTGATCTCCTAGAGGTTCTTGTGGTTCCACCAAACTCGCACAAGTTTAATTGACCATCCACAGAGGATCCACTCCTATTTATCTTCATTCTATACTGGGAACTCCAAAAAAATTCCCCATCGTCGAAGTCTAGCTCACCCCAGTCGATGACATGAAATGGGTCATTCACGTATGTCCACAACTACGACACGTGGAAATCATCTTGTACTTGGTGCATCTGTGGGGGAGATTTAGAAGGTACACCACCTTGCTGACTCTGCTCGGGATCTAGAAAGGTCTGATGAACCTTGGAGATAGGTTGTCATCCAGGCCAAATCTCCACAATCCTCATCAAGATGACACCTGTAGAAAGACATGACATCGCTTCTCAAACTCTAATGGTCCCCATCTCCTGTTGGTATAAGACTTCTTCCTACTCTATGCAGTCTTCATCTTCTCCAGGATGATCTTCACCTTTTTAGTGGTAGGCCATACCATCTTTGGACCCATAAGTGCTGGTCCCCCTGGGTCTATCCAGCATAGAGACGAAATGCATGGTCACCCATACAAGGCCTCAAACGGTTCCATGCTGATGGTGGAGTGATAACTGTTATTGTATGCGAACAGCACCAGTGGAAGGTTTCCCTCTCAAATATATCCAAAATCATGGAAGCAAGCACAAACATGTCCTCAAGTGTCTGTATGGTCTACTCCATATGACCATCTGTCTGAGGGTGAAAGGTAGTTCTCAAATGTAGTTGAGTCCCAAAGGCCTCGTGTAATCCCTTTCACAACCAAGATATAAAATGAGCATCATGATCAAAAACAATCGGCGATGGTATCCAGTAATGTCGAACTGCCTCTCATATATAGAGGTGTCCCAAGCCCTCTTCTGATCCCTGCTCCCAGATGGGTAGGAAGTGAACCGACTTAGTGAGTCATCCAATGATCACACAGATAGAGTCATGGCCCCTATACCTATGCGGTAACCCTGATACGAAGTCTGTCGAGATACCATCCCATTTCCACTCTGGTACTTCCAGTGGAAGATTAAAGCCTTCTAGAACCTAGGGCTTGGCCTTCACTTGCTGACAAGTGAGGCATCGTGAAATTAACTCTGCCACTTCTTTCTTCATCCCTAGACACCAGTACTGATGTCAGAGGTCCTAGTACATCATCACCACTCCAGGATGTACTGCGGGATGTATAGAACTCCCTCAACGCCTCTTCCTGAAATGTCATTGGTACCATAGAGTGTCCTCTAAAAAGGATCATGTGATCCCCACCTTCCGAAAATAATTTAGGACCATGTAATGAGGATATCTGAGCACATGAGGTCTCGCAGTCAATGTCCCTAATTTGTGCCTCTCGAACTCACTGATGGAGTGTGGGAGTGATAGTCATAGACTTGAGGTATGCTGCTCCATCACTATCCATGAAGGATATATATATTGCGGCTAGCTTTTCTGTCACTTCACTCAGTAACTATAGACCAGTCCTTCTGCTGAGTGCATCTACCGCAACATTTCCCTTCCTAGGAGTATAGACTATATCTATGTTTTTGTCCTATATGAAATCCAATCATCACCGCTGTCTCAGGTTCAATTACTTCTATGAGATGATATACTTGAAGCAGTTTTGATCAGAGTAGATAGTGAATCATTCACCCATCATGTAGTGTCACCACATCATCACAGAAAACACCACTGCTTCTAAATACAAGTCATGGGTTGCATATTTCTGCTCATTTTTTCTTAGCTATCATGAGTTGTAGGTGATCACCGCTCTCTTCTGTATGAGTACACATCCCAGTCCGGTCCCTGAAGCATCGTAGTATACTAAATTTCCAAAACCCTCTTCTGGTAGTCTCAAGATGGCGGAACTCATCATTCTCTGACTCAGCTACTCGAAACCATGTTCACATCTCTCTGTCCATGAAAAGGGGTTCCCCTTATTTTTCAAAGCTAACATGAGTGATAAAACTTTGGAAGAGTCAGGTACAAATATCTGGTAGTATGCATCCAATCCCAACAAACTCTACAACTCAGTAACACTCCTGGGTGGCTCCCAAGAAAGCAATGACTCTATATTTTCTAGATCCACTGCAACTCTAGCCTCCGAGATAACATGCCCTAGAAAGTGGAATTCTCATATCCACAACTGGAACATCAAGAGATTGACATATATCTAGTGCTCTCAAAGTGTATCCAGAACTATCTATAGATGTGTGGAGTGATCCTCCCCTGACACCGAATATACAAAGATGTCATCAATGAAGATCACCACTAAGTGATTGAAGTAAGGCAAGGGGATCATGTTCATGAGCCCCATGAACACTTCTGGAGTGATGGTCATTCCTAAAGGCATTACTGAGAACTCGTAGTGGCCATACCGACATCTAAAGGTTGTCTTCAGGATGTCTCATCCCATACCCTAATCTGATGATAGCCTGATCTAAGTTCTATCTTCGAAAACCACTATGCTCCCATCAGCTGGTCGAAGATATCATTAATCCTCAGCAGAGGATACTTGTTCTTCACAGTCCCCTGATTCAGTCACCAATAGTCCATGAAAATCCTCAAACTCCCATCTAACTTCATGGGAAAAAAAATCTACGCTACCCATAAAGAGACACTGGGTATTATGAACCCTGTCCTCTAAAAGTCCTCTAATTGCACCCTCAACTCACGAAACTTCATAGTAGCCATCTCATATGCTGGTGTAGATATCGGTGTCATCTCGGGGTACAGGTCAATGTGGAAATCTACCTCTCTCTGAGAACGTAGCCCCATAACATCCTCAATAAAAACATCCACATATTGGTCCACCACTATAGGATAGCTCAAACTCCTAACATCCATGACACTAAGGGCGAGGCTAGCCAACTAATGAGTGAATGATTGCATCCTCCTCCAAGAAAGTCCATCCTAGGATAAAATGGTTCCCTTCTCACTGGTGAAGGAAAACAAAGTCCCATCCTCATGGACACCCCACACTTTGTTCCTAAAATAGTCAATCTGAGCACGGACCATGGATAACCATTCCATAACCAAGATGATGTCGTATGGCCTACATATTGCTACTAGGAGATCCCAGTCGAAGCTCTCTCCTACTAGAGTAAGTCCACACTACCTACACCAGTGTGTAATAATTGAATCCTCTCATGGGAGTCTCTAAAAATAATAATAGAGCCAATGGCCCCGTTGGAATCTCAACGCTCTGAACGAGATCCATGTCATTGAAGGAGTGATTGGAACATATGCCCATCCGAACTATATCTAGGGTGGAGTAGGCACAGATTATACCTCAAATAATCTCTGGAGAATCATTTTCATAGGCATCTATTGCCTAAATCTGAGCTTAACCCTGTACACCAGGTCCCTATGGTCGGGGTAGACCACCTGGGGTGGTGGTTGTTGTACCTCAAACCGTCTTCCATCACCTGCTATAGGGCCTGCTCCTCTACCACATTTTCCGCCTTGCAGACCTCCTCATTCGAACCTCTTCTGCTACCTCATCGGTCCCCCAATCGTATTTTGATCATCAGTATAGCGGGTCGGCCAGTCATGAGCCATGTGACCCTGTCCACCGCACGAGTAGCACAATATTCTCCTCTTCTGAATTCCTGTACTTTTTGAGCTCAGAACCTCTGAACCAACATCATGGGGTCATCTTCTGGAATTTCTTGCATGCTTTGACCTCTGTATTATCTTCCTACTACCTACAGAAGAGGACTCGGCCGCCTATCATCTGGTGGTGGATCACATCATCAGTGCCTGCTCGGTTTGAAGGCTCTCCACCAACAGTGGTCACTCTAGCACTCCATCCTGCGTCGGGATGTTGAGAGATATCATTGATGCTCTGATCTCCTATCGAAGACCATTACCAAAGGTCTGATCCCAAATGAAAGGGTCTCATACCATGTCACTGGAGTAGCGAGATAGGTCAGTGAATCTCTTTTAGTACTGGGCCACAATCAGGTTGCCCTGCTGTAAGTATAGTAGCTCCAAAATACGCACAGAGTGTAGTGTCACTGGAATGAACTCTACCCTGAAGAGGTTCTCGAATTCTAACCATAAAGTAGTTGTCTTCTCATGCATCTAGAGCGTCTGGCTCCACCATCTACCAGTGGTTTCCCGAAAGAGACTAGTATCTAAGATCACCATTTGGTCTGCTGGTGTCTCGACCAAATGGAAAACTTGTGCCACTGCCTCCAGGTAGTCCTCAGCTGCCTATGGATCTATCTCACCTTGAATACTCAAAGGCCTCTATCTTTGGAAATCATGAAATGTGTTCAGTCAACATGCATGATCTGCTGGTGGGGTTGGGGGTAACTGATGCCCAATGGGTGGTGCTGCTACTAGTGCACCACCCGAAAGTACTATCGCTGTAAGAGGGCCCTGCAGCGATGCCTCATTGCTTGGTGGGTCTTCATCAGGGTATCTCACTAGAATTGTGGCTAGTTCTCTATACAGTGGCATCCTGTAAGGAAACATATGTTCCACGGTCAATAAGTTATACCTGGTGAGCTGACTTAAAATATATCAAAAGCAAAACATTTTCAAAACACATGCAAATAGTGTTTTCTTTTATATCGAGTCGGAAATAAAAACTCGGGATCTTGGTGTATGGATACGTTAGCCGCCACACCAAAAATATACTACCAAAACAATAATCCAATCTCAAAACACTTAACACTATTGCTCCATTGAAAACATATACTATTATTTCTTCTGGTAGAACCGATCTTTCATTTGATACAACTTTGTCACGACCCATCCCTTGGGGCCTGTGTTGTGACTACCCCAAGCACTCCTTCCATAGGATAGAGTTTGGCGACTATCACAGAGAAGGAATAACCCAATTAAGGGACGATAATTCCTTTAAACGTCTACACATAGAGACTAGTACACACTGTATACAAGTAAGACCCAATATAAGAAGGGAATGTATAACCACTATTAAAAACCACCACTGAGGGTAAAAGTTAGTATTGAATGTAAATGGGCCAGTATAACACCACAACAGGAAATAAAGTAATAAAATTTGATCTATATTTCTTCCACCAAGGATCCTACTTGAAGGGAAGATACATCTCATAGTATTTCGTTACTGTCACTCACCACCTCTTTGAATCACCTCCGAGCACCATCTAGCCCTGGCTCCTCGATTGATAGTCAAGTGAAATATCATATGCACAAGACACAACAATGTGTTGGAAAAGCATGTGTAGGGGTGAGTATAATAATACTTATTTAGGACCTTGAGTCCCCCGATGGTCTCTCAGATTTCCACAAAGGAAAAAACCAAAAAGCATGATCTCAATCACAAAGCACTAAGTAAAAGATAGCTCACACTAGGTGTAGACCGTAGAGAACAGGAATAGTGATTTTTAGTCTTTATCCAGATCATTTTATTTTATTGAGTAGTTATGATTCTAAGCCACAAAGGGTTTTTGAACTTTGGATACACATAGGGTCGCTCTCCTGACAATCCACACATGATCCCTCTACTGTCAATCCACACAGGGTCGAACTACTATCAATCCACACAGGGTCGCTCTACAGTCAATCCACACAGGGCCGCACTAATGTTGATCCACACAGGGTCTCACTATTTTTGATCCACATAGGGTTTTTATGCTTTCAATCAATAAAGGGTCTCTCTCATACAAATCCACATAGAGTCACTCTTCACTAGACAGCCCGCCACAGGATTCACGCACTTGGTGCACTTGAGTTCCCAAGAAACCGCTCCTCAAGCCACAGGTCATATTTAAACATCCACAAAGTCCCATAAAGAAGTAACCCAAAGGATCTCCTTATCATAAGGGTTCCTACATGATAAATGGCATGTTGATAGGATGCTCGGTCTGTATGATATAGGAAAAATGGTAAATACGGAAAGTTGGATTCGTGTCCAATCCAACCCGATCATACTCCAACATCTTCCAAAACTCAATTGGAGTATCTCAAAAGGACCACTACATTACGAGGGTCCTCATTCTTCTAATGGTGCGTCATTCAGATGCCCAGTTTGTGAGATATTCCTAATTTAGTGAAACATGACCTGTCTGGTCTGGGTCCGATAGGGATCCGGCCTGGCCAGCGGGTCTGGCCTAGCTGGAAAATCCAACACTCACAGATGCAGGCTAGTTTCTATACACACCTACCAGATATGATGTGTTCAGTTCATCGAGCTGGTGGTGCCAGCGCAGCGCCACCCCTCCTTCTGAAATAGAGGGATAGATCTGGCCATTGGTCCAGCCGAGCGGCCCGAGCGGGTGGCTCCTCTCCCTGCACGGCCTGACGGCAATACACCATTCCACCCATAGCAGCCTGGTTAGCCACGGGTCATGCCTTCGTCGTGCCTATAGGCTCCGCTCATCCATGCGGTCAGCTCATCCAGATCCCACCAGTTGTCGGCACCGCTGTGCCGACGGTTTCTTCCACGTGCCACCGAAGATACTTTGGTGGTCCGTTTTTTTTCTTGTCTGAACCAACAAGCCTCCTGGGTTGTTTCCTTCACTACAAGGCCTATAAATTTGTCTTTCTTCCTTTTATACCAATCAAGCACAAATAATGCACATAAACCAAGAACTGAGGGGGGTCTGTGCCTTTTTTGTATTGGCATGCACCCTCCACATTAGTGTTCAAAAATGGGGTGATAACAATCATAACTTAGAAATAAAAATTCACAAATTTAGACTCCACAACAACAACTGCAAGAACAAATGATACACGGGTTAACCTGTTGGTTGGTTGATCCACATTAAGTTTATTTTCCAGTAATGAAATGTGAGGAATCCTTTAAACACATAAAAAATTAAACACTCTACCTAGAAACAGTGTTGCGGATGAAGGGGAAGATTCACATTCATTGTTGTTCGACGTTCTTCGCCACTTGCTGATCCACAGTTTGATTCCTCCAACGATCATTGTTTGGTCCCCATTTTTTTGGAGGTGAAATTCATCAGTGTTTTGTCAAAGGTTCCTCACATGGGTTCTCAATTTCGATGCTAAAGGTTTTATTAAATAAAAGAAACTTCCCCATGTGGCGTTCATTAATATGGTTTCTTAATGAACAATAATTAATAAACATTTAACCCATGAACTTTTCGATTACACCTCTGGGGATGTGTCCTTAAATGTATCTTTTTTAATGTTCATCGTTACACTGTGATCACACCATCCACTAATCAATGGTTGTAGAAAAAATAAAATTAATCAATCAGTTATTTTATTTTATTTTTTCTGAAAAGTCCAAAAAATACACTTTTTCTTCCGACCCTTTCCAATCAAATTTAAGATTTTCCTAAGAAAATCTTGATGCTGTGAATTCAACAGTGCCCTCAGATTTTCAATCTGAGCACCAGTTCAAAATATAGAAACCCCCGATCACACGTTTATTGGATGTACCTTAAAAAAAGTTGAAAGTTCTGTTACAAGATATTCGGACCTTGGAATCACATTCCATCAATTTGGGTAGTCTTATAATAATTCCATATAATTAATATATATATATATAAATATATATGAAATTTCTATGTTACTGGTGGAAATTAGAGATATGGACTTGGAAGAAAATAATAAATAATTGTAGATAATAATAGAGGATATTGAACATATGGAAGTGAATGATAAATGGAAAGTTAAAGACCTCAAAACCATAAATCTCTAATGATATAAAAGACTATTTGACTCACTGGATATAGAGGTAATACTGCAAAAAAAATTCAAGATCATTTTATTATAGTTGATTAATTATTTTACTATATAGTAATATAAATAAAGATACATAATTTTTAATATCTCATCTTTTTCCAGGTACATCCCTTCTTGGAGTTTTGGTTGAACCTATTTTATTTGGGTTTTCTTTCTTCTTTAAACATGGTGGTTGAGACCCTTTTGGGATGGAAGGAATTTTTTTGGATTAAATGAAATTGATTTTAGGGAGATTTTTTTATTTGAATTAATGTAGTCAGGATATAAAAGTTTTAAAGGATTATGTGGGTTTTTTATGCTTTGGAAGGATTCGGTGCTGGTTCACGTTCTTCTATATGGTATGGGATCAAAGATATATGTTGGACACTTTCACATCGTGAAAGGCTTACATTATTTGAAACTGTGTCCATCTATAACCTAGGAGCTCAATCATATTATGAAAATTTACATGTCATTAAAATAGGTTCACAACTTAAAATGGTATATCATGGTTTTTTAACTCTAGGTGATGCAGTTTTTGACATATCTTTTAAAATAATAAATTCAGCTCATAAAAGGGTTACATATCATGAATCTCTCATGAAAAGTGGTTTTAAACCATGTTGTGCGTGTGATTGTATTTCAACCACTCTATATATCTCTCTCTCTCTCTATTTTACTCTTGAACCCTAGGGAAACTCTGGGAAATTTCAGGTAAATTTCTTCCCCTTTGGAAATATTGATCATGTTTTTAACATCCAGTGAGTTGATATGTTTTGGTTTTCTCCCGCCTCCTACCTGTTCTCTATTATTGTGGTGTAGTATTTTGACCATATTTAAACTAGGTTTTAATATTATGTGATCTATTTTTTTCTTCTAATCTTCTTCTCCTTTGTTACTTATTGGCATTACATGTTATAATCATTGTGTTAATTTATATATTAAGGTAGGTGGTCTAAAAACCATATGGTCTATTCCTATTTCTTCAAGTATGTGAAATATTAGGAGATTTCTATGAAACAATTTAGGCATTAACAAACATAATAATGGGTGATGATAAACATGTTTTTGGACTAATTTTAGGATTCCATTGGATCCAAAGGTGTTGAAACCTTGCTTTTGGCTACCCATAGGGTGAGACTACCATTGAATAATAAATAACATTCTAATGGATTAATGTATGATTTAGCATAACATGAGTCCTTCGGTGATTGATTTTGATAGGATCGCCATGGAAAATGTCCTAATTGATTATTCAAAAGACTTGTGACATTTGGTATTAATCGGGTGTTTACACCAGTATAATTATGGATTATGTTATAACATAATTAAAGAATGGATCACTGAAATAAATGTGGTAATTATGAAAATTGATCATTGTGTCTTTTGATGTTATGTTGTGGTATAAAATCCATTATGTCTTTTGTTGTGATTTGTGGTGAAATTATTATATAGAGGTCAATTCAGAGTGACAATAAAATGAATATATAGAGATATTTCCATAGTGATGCTAAAATTCCTATATAAAGGTATTTTCATAGTTATGATGAAATTATTATACAAAGAGATTTGACTGGTTATGAAAAAAATGATTATATAACGGTCTTGGCCTAACTATGTGGCAATACTTATGGGGATTGATCCCATTATGTGATTTTGGAATGGGCTTTTGGTAATTGTTGGAATGGTTTTACTATATTCTCCAAGATCTTCTATCATGGTTCCAAACCATGTTTAATATTGTATAGTACTAATAGATTAATTAATACACCTAATTATATCTTTATTTCATGAAATTATTATCATACATGTTTTGTTTAGACATGGTGGTGTCAACATACTGAGTTTTACTGACACCCTATTTTGGTAATTTTTTTCAACTCGTGAAGATTACTTGGATACATGTTTAGAAAAAGGAAAAGTATTGTGTTGCATATTGTTTCTTGCTGGATGGGTTGGAGATTGGAGATGAGACTAACACGAGGTTTAGGACTGGGGTCTTTTGATTTAATTTGTTCATCGTGGAATTTTATATTGATTACTTTTAGTATTACATTTAGATACATTCAAGTCTGAAAATACATGGTTTATTTACATATTTAAAATTAATGTATTATATTTCGGGAAATAATCATACAAAAAAATGTTGTTCCTAACTCATGGGGGTGATGGAGGCCAAGGGAATCACCCCTAACAATGATATTATATTCATTAGGTAAAGTCCCCAGACTGATATATAAAATAATTATCTTTCATAGACTCCCACTACAGGAAACATCATCATCTTTAAGGTTCCCTTCTCTCCACGTGTGACCGAAACTAATTCCCTAATTTAAAAAAAAAATCCAATTCTTAATAATGTAAGTTATATCTAATGGTGATTTATTATTACCTTGAAGGAGAAAAACAATTATACTATAATCAAATTCAACTTCCATAATCTGAATATTGTAAATCCTACATAGAAAAAGACATGTGACCATATCTCTTAACTCAAATCCAAAATAATTACTCAACACATAAAATGAACTGAAACCCAGAATCAATAAACCCATATTGTCACTCACCAAACTACCCCCTCTCATCTCCTGAAAGATAATTAGTCCAGTCACATTCAATTTCATCACCATTTTGGGAGGATTCCATTTGAATCATATACCCTAATTACCTTGGTCACCTTCCATATTAATTAAAATCCTTGGAATAAACCTTTTTAATTTATTAGAGAAAACACCACCATTGATTAGAAAACCCAATTACACCATAATATCCATTACCCTCACTAGAAATAAAATAATTAAATACCATATAGCTTATTTTTTCAGGTTCCTAACATCCCAACGTATCAGACACGTTTCCATAAAATAAATTGCATGAACCTTCACCCCTTACTAAATAGATCCATCGAACTGTGCCTCAATAACCACATTCATTTAATACACTCACCTGTGTAAATTAATACCCTCAACTATAACATTGAATATCTTTTTCACTTAATATAATTTAAAAAATACATTCCACATTTATTCCTATTATGGAATTGCAAAAAAATGACATTGTGAAGAAAGGGAAACACACTTCATCGATACATTATCATCCGTAGGAAGTGTTTAATTCATCATTCTCCATAAAAGAAATTTCATCTTACCTGGTAACTTATTAATCCAAATCATTCATTTCCATTCATCTATCATGATTCATTCTTGTACCATATGTCTAAAATCACGAACATATAAATTTATTAAATTCAATCCCAAAAAATACATTTGTCTGGTTCATCAAACAAGCAAATTATTCCGTAAATATTTTTATGCTCTTGATTAAGAATGGATTTGATAAATGTTAGAAAAATTATTCCCTCATTGTATGAGATATTCAAAATTGGTATCCCTAGATAATATGGTGTTTCTCCAGCCCATTTTTACTTCCAAATCATAATATACATGTGACCCACAACCAAATAAACATTGTCCTTCATCTCCTCTATTTGATCTAACATTCACCATATAAGTCATGATAATCTATTGGATTAACCTTTTTATTCATTCTATACTTACCCATACCTGTCTCTAATGACTTTAACCAATAATGATTCCCCATAAATGAAATATCACACCAATATCACCTGCATGGCACGCATGGTTTCCTACAAACAATGTAGACCGATACCACCTTCGTCAATCATCCTCTTCAGTCATTTCCATGAAACCCAGTGGAATAAAAAATCCAATTTCACATCTTATAATAATTTTTTCATTATATTCTGTAACTTTTTTATTTTCCCCTATTGAAGCTTGAAGATAGAATACACATGTATTAGAATATAAGTAAAAACACTATTAATCAAGAATTAAGTCATCCAAATCAGTGGATTCTATTCTTAGAGTGGTAAATCTTTTCCAAGATCTAGTTCATGATATTATCAAAAAAGACCATTTCAATCTATTTAATTTATATATGGGGTCCAAGGTAATCTATTTTGAGATTACACCTATGCATGACTAGTTTTTATTTAGTTATGATGATGTGATTTCATGAAAATTTATTAGAGTTGAACACATTTATCTTCCCTTGATTGAAACTTTGGATTCCCAGTTTTCCATAAGCCCTCATGAATATAATGAACATGTTAATTGAAAATTTCCTTCCATTAATAAAGAATAACATATTTTCAGAAAACATAATATGATAAAAAAATCCACTCCAAAACCTTTTTCAAATAGGAATAATCCTCTAATCCTCCAAGACTAATTTGATGTTCATTATAAGAGCCTCTTCATCCAGGATAAGGAGGATCAGGGAAAAAGGGACTCTTTGTCTTACACCATGTATGGTTTTCAGGAATCCAAAGAACCTTATCTTTAAAGAGATATTAATCGATGGGCATTCATAAAATCGGAAGAACATTTCCCAAAACGATTCATGTAAACAGAATTTCCTCACGGTTGATAAAGTTAATCTCAAATAAAACCTATCATAATACCTATCGATGTCTACTCTAATCATAAAATTGTGTCCAAGAATATTCTAATTAAAATCCTCTATCATTTATTTTTTAATACCAATTTCTACCTAAATATTTCTCCCATACACGAAACCAAGATGCTCCTATGATATTAATCTTTTAATAACAAAAATATTTCTTCTGTTGAAGAGATTGGTAAAGTTGTTTTATGAAAACATTTACAGAAAAAAAAATTAGTAATGATTAAGATAAGTAGGATCCTTCACCTATGGAATTAGAACCACCTTGGAAGAACACATAGACCTATTAAACACTCCACCTCTAATTATATATTGTATCTCTTCCCCCACTAGGACCTTAAAAATGTTCCATTATTCCATATCAAGGGCACTTAAAATCCATCACATCTATGGTAAATTTCTTACTTCATGTTGAACACAATCACTTTGATTTATTATTCCTATAGAATAGATTCTAACACACCATTTACCCTATCCTCAACATGTATTAGAAATAAAATCCCAAAAAAGACCTTCTCTATTAACCATACTTTCCCTTTCTTCATTGAATTTATTCATTCCTGCAAGAAGAACCTCAAAATAATCTAATTCCATATTCCATCCTACTTCAGAATCTGATGTTAATGGTCCATACTTGAGTTTTATGTTAATAAACTTTGTCAGCTTTTTCTCTAATACGAATGCTTGAATGTAAGAAGTATTCCAATCCCCCCAATTTGATTCAAAGAGAACTTTACTATTCCTTGTACACCCTCCCTATATCTATGAGTTTCTCTACTAATATATTTTATTTCTCTATCATACAAACATACATGTCATCATTCCATATATCCTAAAGACTCTCTTATAATCCTTCAACAACCAATATGATCCCCTCTATGCTGATGTCCCCATATTTTCTAATTGAAATATACTCTTTTACATCCCATTTAGGATGAAAAAGGGGATGCACAACTCCCAACACACAACACCACTCACTAGTTTCTCCCACAACATTTCAATAATCTAATAAATGACCATTAATACAGTTCCAGTTGAAAGGATAATAGATATTATTTTATCTCTGATCATCCTTCATTAAAAAAAACCAAAATTTGGGAGTTATATTAAATTGGTATGGTTATATGAGTGATTATAGACTATATAAAGGAATAAAGGCTTTGAAGATTGCAGAGTCACCTATCAAGCCTTCTCTAGACCCTCTTTTCTCATTTTGATAATTACACCATCTTTATTTATGTTTAGAGAATCCCATATCCATATGGAACTTAGAGTATATAAACTCTTTTAAATCATTCAATTATTCTATACAAGGATGATCCCCCTCATTTATTTTAAGACTTAATAATTGTGTTAAAACCACACTTGATGAACCATGGTATGATGATTGGATAGAACATAGATAAGTCATTATATAAATCTATTCCATCATATTCATCACATTGGGTATAGATGAAGGATAATAAAATATTGTTTCCCACTACATTTATTCTAGTCATAATATGATACTCTGAATGATCTAACTACTCCGCCAAAATATCTTTTTTCCAAAAAAATATCATAGTTACATGGGTTTTAATTGTTGTATTCCAAAAAACCAATACTCTGAGCGATAAAAGAAATATGATCGGCACCCTTTTCTGGTTTCAAAACAATGATGATGGAGGTGTGTTTTCAATAACGATTAGTGGTAATGAACTTAGTACTCACATGAACCCTCAGACCCCGAGCATTCTATATTACTAGAAAAAACACTAATTGATTGGAAAAAATGGCCTTGCGGCCTAAGGTTCCTCTCTTAGAAGAAAAAAAGGTCAATGATACCACTCTCTCCATAACTTGATTGAAACTCCTACTATCAACCATAAAAGGATCAATCATAAAACTTTTTCATCTCTAAAAACTATAGAAACCTATTAATACACTATATATTTAAATCCCCCAAACACTAAAAACATATTTGGAGAGTGAGCCAAATGCATCTGAGATGTCGGTGGAATCCCCTCAGGAAAAAGGGAAATAATCAGTATCCCCCCCCAGTGAATTTCGGGATGCACATATCTCCTCCATCACTATCTATAGAACTATTTTTTGGATAAGGAAAACCCACAATTATAAAAGGGGTTTGTGATTTAGAGGAATTGAAACTAATTTTCATGGATAGTGTAGGTAGAAGAACACGAGATGATGATATTTCATGATTTTTGTGGGAATGGTTTATAGAAATCATAGAAGTCATACAGTTAGGAACAAAAGAGGTGATAAGGGTTAAATATGTCTCAACAATCAGGATGTATGAGCACGTATTAGGTGTGTGAGTCACACCCTCCGCATTTGAATATATGAAACCTTTTTTTGACTTGCTACCAGTGAATGAGAAGGAGATAGGGGATACCAAAAAAATATCTGGAAATTTTAAAACTCCAAAATTGGAAACCCCAGAAGTAGTATCGTTAAAGAGGAGGATATTCCCCCAGGGATCAAGCCAACCATTGGATTATTCACATTTAATCTCATCCTTCAATTACTGGATATTTCTGATTAATTCACCTACGTATGATGATCTACACAAAGCCTTGGAAAATCCTAAAAACACATATTTTCACCAAAATAATACTTCAATATACTTTATCAGAACATGTGATGGAAGCCTTAATTCAAGATCATGTTCAATACCGATGTGGGGGATCGATAAATATTAAAGTCTTTGAGTTTCCTCATCTGAGCATAGAAATATTCCCAACTCATTACCCACTGATTGTATAATATAGGGGTTATTAATAAAAAGAGTGATGGTAGGTAACCTGACCCACACGTCCAGAAAATTGACTGCTTTTAGTGTGATTCCAAAAACCATTGAGAGAAAGAAGCTCTACAATACCAATCCACTTTGGGCCATGGATTCAAAAAACCATCCATGGAAAATAGATGAATATAGAAGTCAGATCAAGATAGAAAAAATAACTCTGAAGTATGGTTGAGGATCCATGAGCTCAAGAATGACATAAAAAATTAGGATAGGGATTTTTATGGCCAAATATAATCACCAGTGATGGATTATGAAATGATGAAGCTCTTTTAAGATCCACCTCTAATAGACCCACCAAGGGAAACCCATAAACCCTATCTGAACACATAGGTACAATCTAAATAGCTCTAATTTAAGGAAATTGAACCCTAGTGGAAGAAATTGATGGACTATCGAGCATAATTGTTTTGGGAAACACCCTAGAGGATCCTTGGGGAGAGGAAGCACCACCCCAGAGTGGAAGAGAATTTTTCTCAGCCATAGGGAACTCTGAGGAATCAATTTGAGAAGTTTGAGAGGAATATGTAATTTTCGTTGAATTCTACAAAAGATCCATACTCCCAACCTTTCTTGTTTTATTTATTATTATTTAGATTACATGGTTCATCCTTTATCTTCTATTTGTATTTTTACTATTTATTTTATTTCTATTACTATGGTATTTGTTTATTTCCACTATATTTTAACTATATACCAAGGGATATAATATCCTCGTTATGTTCACTACAACCCCACTTCTATTCAGCAGCCTCTTATGTATGTGAAGGCATGATAAAGGTCCAGTAACCTACCTATGTTATTCTTGTGAGATATTTTCAGATCGGTGGACACTTGGAGGTGGTATCAAAGCATTTGGTTGTTCTTTTATATTACTTTACTCTTTGGGAGTGTTAAAAGGGAGGCAGGGAAATATTGGGACAAGGTAATAAGTTTTCTTCAGGGGAGTAGCAAACCCATGTATGGGGGAAAACCTATGTACCTGGGGATGGGATTATTATTCATGATGTGAATTTATTATGGTTTATTTTATTTCACCTTGGATGATTCCCATGTTTGTGTTGTTATTATTTCTTGATATTTATACTCAAGTCTCAGTATAGAGTTATATGAGTATGCATGCATCATGATAGGCACATAGGGATATATCTTGACATTCATTGTTCATGATAAAGAGATATTTATTACATTTGATATATTTTCTAATATGAATTATTAAACGAGATGCATTTTATATCTGATAAATAAAAATGAATGAATTGTAATCTCATGTTAATTTGCATCTTATGATATGTTTATAGAGGCCCTGAGCTAGTGGTTCTATGTTGTTTTGAATTTTTAAGGTTTACATTGTTGTTAACTAGTGTTGTAAGGAGTTTTTTTGTCTTGTAGGGAAAATTTCTCTACATCATATTTGAATTGAGCAATAAGAGAGCGGAAATTAGAATGATCCAAATATAGATAAACTGCATATTCATGTAGAACCTAAGGATTATATAGATGTTAAAATTCATAATGGAATTATAAGGGTAATGTGATCCATGGAAATGGATACAATTCACATCATGCCTTTGATGTCTGAACTCACAATATAGTTTCAACTGTAGAGTATGCCTATGTTCACTAAAAAATCTTTAAGAACCTCAATAAACATGAATATAGGATGCTGAATGTTTCTACATAAATGATTCTTGGACTATCCATGTTTTTGTGGGACATTATACAAAAATATAGGTAGAAAGAAAAAAATTCCTATAAGAAATTCACAGAAAATTTACAAAGTTACTTCTATACTCAAATATTAATGTATGAGAAGGCTCGTGATTTCATTCACCTATCATATGATATAATTTTATAGATAGAATATGTTGGATGTTCCACTTTCAAGCAATAATTTTCACCAAATTTTCCATTTGATGCTATTTCTATATAGTATAGTTTACTTGATGGGATTTTCTATGAGATAATGTCACAATTGAATGTTTTTCATGTGAGTAGTTTCTTATATAGGATGAATCAATCTCTCATCACATAAATGTAATAAAATATAGGCCTTGATTAGTGTATATGATATTTTGTTAAGGAAAACCTGATGTTCTTCTTCTGGTTGCATTAGGAACTGTTATAATAGCTATCACCAATGAAAGAGTGGAAAGAGTAGTTAGGGAAGAGGGAATCCATCTTAGTGACATTTTAAATTACATATCAATCAGTGTGGAACATTTCATCACAAGTGGGATTAATTCTTATAGCCTTCACTGGAGTGTAATTATTTCAGTAGGTTTGGCTACATGTAGTTGTTTTGTAGGGGAATGCATTATAATAGTAGGGAAAGTTGATCAGGATAGGTATAATTTCAAGGAAGGATGAAGCTACCCTTCTATACATTGGTACTTTGAGTACCACTAGGCATCTAATTCGAGGTTGGGGGTGTGGTACTCCCTTGTATGATAGAAAGTACCATCATGAGGTATCACACCATGGGAGTCATACTAGATCCCAATGAAGACGGTAAATTCATTGACATGCTATGGAGTCTACTCTGACTAGTTTGGATGCAACACTTTATTTAGTCAGAGGGTATATTTTTGTATCATCTACCCTTGATTTCATTTTTTTGATATATTATAATCACATTCCTTTATATCATCTCCTCCTTCAAATGGTATAGGCTTGGTTGTGAAAATATTGGATGGTCTCATGACCATCGATACACCATTGGGAGTGTAGTCATAGAATATCAAATATTTCAAGGAGTGTTCTATTATAATTGGTGGTTATCATTTCTTTTTGGATCCATTTGTGCTACAAATTTCATGTTTTGACTTCATTATTAGTATTGATTAGATAGTTCTATACTATGTGCATATCAACTATTATTAGAGGTGAGTTTCCTTTATGTCGGTATAATGAAGAATCTATTTTTACCATGGTGAGTGGGATCTTCAAGATTGTTGTGTAGGGAAAATTCAGTGTAAGTTAGATTGTATCATGACTCAAATGGAAGGCCTTTCTCTAGATTTTTTTTAAATTAAGTTGATAACTCTTACTCTAGTGGTTCACCATTTTCAAAATGTATTTCCAAATGAGTTTTATGGATTACCACCCAAGCAGTAGATCAAGTTCATAATCGATTTTGTCATGGGAGTAGATACGGCTTAAATTCCACCTTATAGGATGGAACTAAAAGAGATTCATCATGTGGAATTTTAATTGTAATATCTAAAATCCAGGGGTTTAATATGTCCTAGTACATAATCATGGGGTTCCCTAGTTCTGTTCATCAAGAAGTCTAATGGGACTTTGTTCTTTTGTGTATACAATCATATATTGAACATAAAAATTATCAAGAACTGGTATCCCCTTTCATGCATAGATGATCTCTTCGATCTGCTGAGAGGTGCTAAGATCTTTTCCAAGATTGATTTTGGATCAGGGCACCACGATTTGAGGGTGATACCATTGAATATACATCAGACTTCTTTTTGTACTAGGTATGGCTTGTATGAGTTCCTAGTGATATTATTTGGTTTAATGAGTGCACCAGAGGTATTAATGGACATGATGAATTGGATATTCCATCCATATTTGGATCAGTTTTGGAGGTTTTTTTCAAATATATATTAGTTTACTCCCATTTAGGGGAAAATCATGCCCAATATCTTATCATCATCTTGAGTAAATTAGAAGACCATTGGCTTTACGATGATCTAACCAAATTTCATTTTTATACTGATAAATTACACTTTTTGGGTCATGTCATCTCATAGGTTGGAGTGTTAGTAGACCCAAAAGAGGTTCCATCCATGGGTTCATAAGAGCATCCCAGGAATTTCATTGAGATATAGATTTTTTGGGTTTAGTAGGTTATTATCACCTTGTTATCCCAATATTCTCCTATTTGGCAGCACAAATACCTAGGTTTACCAAGAAAGTTGTGGATTTTGTTTGGTCGAATGATTATGAGAGTTAATTTTTGGATCTGAAAGGTACGATGACCTCATCACTGATACCCACATTACATATGTTGGTTATGTCATATACTATGTGTTGTGATGCATATGAAATTAGACATAGACTAGTTCTGATGGAGAAGGACCAAGTAGTTACTTATGTCTCCAGAAAGTTAACACTGAATTAGTGGAATTATCCTAATCATGATTTGAATTTATCTACAATGTCACATGAACATATATTCTAGACAAATTATCTTATGGGAAATAATTTTGTGATGTGCATTGACAATATGATCCTCAGGTACATTTTTCTCATCATGATATAAACCTTCAATAGATAATGTGGGTCGACCATCTACAATATTTAAAATTTGAGTTGGCTTACACATTAGGAAAGGTTAATTTTCTTTCCGATTCCTTGGGTTAAAAGATGTCGATGGAGGTATTGTAGAATAATTTCAAGGAATAATGTATGATGGAACTCTTCACAGACATGAATCTAGATGTTTAAAAATCCCAAAGATGACTGGATCTAACTTCAAAATCTATTATACTCATACTTTATTACCATATCAAGATAAAGTTATTTGATATGTAGCAGTTATCTCTAATTCAATTCTTATATAGTGGGGATTCCCCAATATGATGGAATCTTGGAAGTGATAGTGTTCTTATAAGCCATGGAAAAGTATGGGTTCCTATGGGATTTCATGAGGAGATGATGAGAGAGTTTCATGATTCTAGATGGGTAGTACATCATGGTGTATAAAAAATGTATCATGATCTCTTTAGACAATATTGTTGTACATGAATGAAGAAGTTGGTTACAATATTTGTGGTGATATGTTTCACTTGTCAGCAGGTGATTTCCGAGCATGAGGGGTCTTCTGGTTTGTTGCAACCTCTTCCCATTCTATAGTATAAATAAGATTATGTGACTATAGAATTTTTGATAGGATTACCTAGTAACCCGTGTAAGAATGTTGGATTATGGATGATTATGGATTGACTAATGTAGGTGGCGTACTTATTAATTATTAGAGACACCTTCACTATTTATGATCTAGGTAGTCTTTACATGAAGGAGATAGTCTGAATGAATTGTGTTATGAGGAGTATCATTTCTAATAGAGATCCTTGTTTCATATCTCAATTCTAGTAGGTTATTCTAAAGGCTCTGGGATTACATGTTCATCTGATCACAACCTATCATCCACAGACTATTGGCTAATCTAAATAGACTATTTAAATTCATGAGGTTATGTTATGAGACAATTTTTTCAATTTTAGTGGTTCATAGGAGAGGAATTTATCACTTTCGAGTTTTCTTCTAATAATAACTTCCAAGAATCAATAAAAATGGAATCATTCAAGACTTTGTATGGATGGTCATTCCGTTCACCTCTTTTTTGGTTGCAGGTAGATGAGTTAGTGCTTTTTGTACCTAGTCAAATACAAGAGATGTCCAAGAAAGTTTATTTGATCAAGAGGTAATTGGTGACCATGAAGAGAAAAAATAAATATTATGTTGACCATCGAAGAATACCTTTGGAGTTTGAGGTTGATAATAATGGTTTCCATTGGGTGTCTCCAATGTTGAGATAATGTCTTATCAGGAAATAGGGAAATCTAGCACCCTAGATTTTCGATCCTTTAATGATAATGGAAAGGTTCATTCCAATGGAATACTGATTTACATTTCCACAGTGTTGATGTTCCATGCATGACATGCTTCATGTGTTGTGCCATCGGAGAAACCATCCCAACCCTTCTCATGTGGTAGACAATTATGATGTTAAGCATTGTGCAATTTTCCCTTTGAGGATAAACCAATATAAACTATGCAATGTATTGATAAGTATCTCTAGGGAAAGAATATACCTCTAGCATGAGTGTAGTGGATGCATTGAAATGCTCAAGAGGATACATGGGAGAGGGAATCTGATATGCGATCATAGTGGCCAAACATTTTCACTGATACCCTACAGTGATTCTAGGATCATCTTGGGTACACGCAGATATGTGGTAGGAGGTTTTATAATCCCATATTTATCTAGGTAGGTTCATCTTTGATTTTTTGGTTGAACCCCTTTTTGATGGGCTTTCCTTCTTCTTTAAACCATGGTGTCAATGTCCCTTTTTATGGATGGGGAGAACTTTTGAGGAAAATAACCTATTGTTTAAAGATGTATTCTTGATTTAATTATTAGAGAGTGGGTCTAAATATGTCAAGGGTTTATGTGATTTTTCTATGATTTATAAGGATTAATTTGTGGTTCAGTTTATTTATATAGGAGATGGCCTAAAATATATCTTCTAAACACTTTCCCTTACTGTACGGTTTTCATGATGTGAAACTATTATCTAGAAGAAACTATGAACTAGTCTGAATAATGCAATGTTATATTCCATGAATCTAGTTCACACTGTGAAATGGTATATTGATGTTATTTTTACCTGAGGTGAGGAGTTTTTTTGGTGTATCTCTTAAATTAAAAAATTCAATTCGATAATCTCTCAATATCGTTGGTGTTAAACCACATTGTGCATGTTATTTTATTTCATATGATCTGTAGTTCTCTCTCTCTCTCAACACCTATGAAAACACCAAGTTATTTTGAGGTGATTTATATCCTTATGGATGTCTCAATCTAGCAATCAATCTTCAGTGAGTTTATTTTCATTGATTTTATGCTCTCTTCTGATTGTTATCTATTATCACGGTGTATTCTCCTGACCATTGTTGAACAGTGTTTTGAACTTTTGTGATCTAGGTTTTGCATTGTAATATCAATCACCTTCATTCCTTTTTGTAATTACCTATTTTGAATCATTTCTTTAACATCCTTATTAAGTTAAGTGTTTTATAAAATACCCTATGATCTATTTCTATTTTATGAACTATGTGAAATATTATTTAATTCCGTCAACACAATATACATTTTAAAAAACAGAATAATGGGTAAGGATAATCATGTGTTTGAACTAATTTTTGGATCCCTTTAGATCCAAAATTATTGAGACCTAGATTGAGGATACCCATAAAGTGATCCTACCCTTGAATAATAAATAATTGGTTAATGGATTAAAGTGTGTTTTATCATGATATAAGAACTCATGTGATTTCTTGTAAAATGTTCTCCTTGGAGACCCAGTTAACTGATTATTGAAAAGACTAGTGATATTTTGTATGAATTGGGTGTGTATAGTCTCGTGATAAAATCTTAACATCTAACTTATTAAATTCATGGATAATATAAAGAAAAATGGTAATTTGATAAATTGAAAATTTTGAAATTTGTTATTATGGTGATTAATCCTAGCCATTATGACTTATGTTGTGATATATACTGAAATTATTATATAAAGGGTTATACCTGATGATGATAAAATGATTGTATAAAGAGATTTTCCCAGTGATTCTAAAATTCTTATATTAAGTGATTTTCCCAATTCTGCTAAATCTATTATATAAAGGCCTTTTTCTGGTTATGTTGGAATGATTATATAAAAGTCTTGTCCTAGTTAAGCTATAATTATTTGAGGGATTGACCTAGTTATGTGATTTTTCTACGGATTTGTGGTTATAGTTTTCATGGTTGTGGTACGTGCTCATAGATAATCCAAAATGGTGTTAAATAAGGTTGATTTTTGTATCATATTAATTGATTAATTAATAAACCCGGTTATAACTTTATTTCAAGAACTTATTATTATACTAGTTTTGATTAGAAATATTGTTGTGGATCTACAAGGTTTTACTAACACCCTATTTAGGGTGCCATTGGTTTCTTGAGAATATTACATGGATGAAGGTTTGGAAAATGGAAAAGGACCTTGTTGTTGATTATTTCTTACTAGATGGGTTAGATCATGGATACAGTACCGACATGTGGTTTGGGACATGGGTATTTTGAGTTTGTTTCTATAACCATGGTCTTTTATTTATTTTAATTTTAATTTTTCATTTACATAAATTCACGCCTAACATTAGAGAGGTTTATAATTATTTGGATTACTTGGTTTGACTATTATCTTCCAGTTCTATGTTGTATTATTTCTGAAATTTTTCATACCTTGATATTTGTTTATTTTTAATATATTGTAACTTTTTAATCAGGCTATGTTATCCCTGATATGTTCTCTACACCCCTCACTTCTAGTCAATAGAATTTTACATACAAGGAGGCATGATTCACATCTAGTAACCAACCTAATTTTTCCACATCAACGTGTGTCGGATCCAGGTTGTCACATAATTTATATATTTCTATTTCATAAGAAATATTTAATCCACTAGTTTTTCCTTGATCAATTTTCATCACATACTCCATGAAATGAATATCCACAAAAATTATGTCAGACACACTAAAATTCATATTTGACCAATCATTAGATCCCTAAAAGAGTGAAAAGTCGATCTGAATGCCTCATACTATTTTCCAAAACCAATATGGTTAACACAGGTTATCCAATATAATAGATTAATCTCTAAGCCTCAATAGATACACCAATGGTTCATCATTAATATTTATTCATCAAATCATTTAAGTAAAGATAATAACATATTAACTAGGACACCATGTATTCCACTATTAGGTATTAAACCCTTATCATTCTTCGGTTATGGGTTCAAGCCACACGACCTTACCAGATGTGACAAGTTGTCACCCATCATGCTAGTTGTACTATTTATAAAACCATATTAACATAAAACCTATACAATTCACAGTGTAATAACTAATAATTACTTCAACATCAATGATAAGAGAAACCCTAAAGGTTTCCAATACCATTACATTTATGACAAAAATTTTAGTGGAATTTTTCTTTAATTAACTTTTTCACTAAAACCTACACTTACCAAATGGGTTTTATTTCCATAAATGTCTCTCAAAATATATTTAATATTTGTAAACACCCATCACATGAAACATTAACATTGGGTGTTTAATCCTTTGACCTGATGATCAATCTTAAAATCATCAACACATGATGGTGTTCATAATTCTTTAGTTATTTAATACATATATGCTTCTAAAATTAAACACAATCCTTAAATGTTTCATAATTATTGTAACCAAAATAACATTAGTAAAAATAAATCTACAAAATATTTATTAAATCCCAATACATAAATACTTCAACCCTTTTAGTTCAAGATAATGCATGGCTTGTTTTATGGGTTAACCTTGAGTTGAGTTCATTGACTCAGATACTTCCTTGGTTCACCCACATTTAAGAAAAATAACAGTAAATGGGTCTCTATGATGAAATTTATTTCCTTCCATTATACTCTTCATTTTTTCCCTCATAAATTCATTACATTATTCCAGTCTCTTCTACCCTATTACTTTTAGGAACTTTACTATGTGTCTCTTTCCCCATTTATTACATGAAGTAAATCAATCATTAATTCCTCCATGGTCTCCATCACTCGATATCTTATCAAACTTCATCATTTTAATCTTTGGTGAGTATAATAGTAAGTTAATGTAAAAGTTTTTAACCATATTTCATGATAACAGATTAGGCATAATCATGATATATTTAACTTTATTCATCATCCCATTTGGTTTCTCATAGTCACCACATTTTCCATTCATGTTCAATGTTGGCATGATTTCTTTGGGTTCCAACCATTGACTAAAACCAAAAATCATAGTGTGAGAAACAATAATGATATTGAGAAAACCATATGATAATTTATAGGATATTTAAATCATGAATCCTTCATTTAAATCTAAAAAACATATATGCAACCTAGGGCCTTCATTCTCATCATATATTCAAATCATTTATAATGGTTTTAAATGTATGTCTAAATTATACAAAACATAACCCCCATGAGTGTCAAACCTGGTCGGTATTAAGTACTATTTTCATGTAACAAGTAATGCTCGAATCAAGATCAACATTCATTTTTTGGAGTTATTAACCCTAGGTACATATATGCTAGAACCACATCCACAGGTAGTATCAAGACATGGGTGCATTTCATGGAAAACCCACATAATATATAAATTTTTAAAACAATAGAATTTTCTTCTATATATATCCTAATATTATATAAAAGGGTTAGGTTCCATAATATATGATTCTATAAATCAATTCCCTACGGTTTTTTATAAAATTCCTCTGATACTAATTGTAGAGACCTTAACTCCAGTAACCCCAAGAGGGAGGATTCTTTTCTACATTGGCATAAGATACAAGGAGTCATTTCCCAATGGAAATAATATTTTTGTATTCTTAGTAAACTAGATACATACAAGATTACAATATTGTATTTGAATATAAAAAATACAACATAATTTTTTTCTTCAAAATTGTGTTTCTCTATAGAATATTTGTTCCTTTCATAGTAAACATCCTGGATTCCTAGGCGAAGAAAAAAAATAAAGGAAAGTTAAAATTAATGGTAATTATTATGTAATTAGGAAGTTATCATGAATCAATAAGAACTATCAATATGGATTGGTGAATAACTAAATACATGTTCCATTTAAATAATTTAACTATAATTATTAGATAATTATTAATCCACATGGAATGTTAAATATTTGAATACACATTCCATTTAATCAATAACTTAAATATCAGGATTATATAAGGAATAATCAATATGGAAATTTAAACAACTGAAAACACCATCAATTTAATCGATTAAGTGAAAATGTAATGAATCCATAGATAATATAATTGTGAAAATATCATGGATAATATTAAATGATTTAATAATTAATGAAATTATTAACTTTTGGATATTATAATTGTAGGAATCATTCTTCGTCTATTGTTAATACCATTCACGAGACAGTTTAAAAATATGGTTAAATACAATTTAATGCTAACTTTCTGATTCTCCACATGAGACTACTAATGAATCATAGGGAAATATAATTTTGGGCCCCACTAATCATTTTATTTTCAAAAAATTCCTCATATATAAAATAATCAATTTAATTCATGAACCATGTTCCTTATCATCTAATATATGTGATGACTAACGATTATAGATTTATCAATTTTTCCCCATTTAAAAAGTAACTACCAATGTTGAACACCATATGGGGAAATTATATATAGTTTAATAAAAAAATATCAATGATAAAAAAATATTTATATTTAGGGGAAACATAATGTCCAGTTATTATTGGATGTTCAATACTTCAAGGGAATGTTAATGACAACAAAAATGAGTCAAGAAAGTGAATGTCAAAACCTTTTTCTATCAAACTGATTATAAAACATCCTTATAAAGAACATTATGGTATCAATAAAACATATTCCAATTTTATTATTATTTAAATAAAGGGATTTTTCATTGATTAATTGAAATACAATAAAAATATTTTTGAAACCATTCTTGAGTAAAATATATTTTCATCTTGAATATTGCCTTTCAAATCTAAAGGTACATAAAAAAATTTTAGAACACTTTTATTTGAATTTTTTTTTTGAATATTATAAAATATTATTTAAAATATTGAGTGGTTATCATCACTAAAAATTATATTCATTCCATACACATTAAAACAAATATTCCTTTCACTTTTTTCGTAAAATTCAAACGTAACATTTTTATAAAATTACTTGAAGATTAATTTCATAAAAAATTGTCAATTTAAATATTGGTAAAAAAAATTTTAATTAATTATTTAGAAAAGTATAAAATAAATTGAAAATGTTTTAATAATACATTTATTTTTATGAAAAATGATTTTTGACCAAAGAGAAAAATTAAGACGGATTATAATAAAACAAATTTCTCATTATTTTTAAGTACCAAAGAGTGGACTAATTTTAATATTAATTCATAAATTTATTGAAAACTATATGATAATAAAACCTAAGGGTTTTATTATACAATGATATAATAATTTCCTTTGATGGAACATGTATAAATAATCTCGATTAAAATGAGATTTTAAAATAAACCCTTGAAAAGATCATAAAATTAAAGTGTTAATTAATCAATGAAAAAATTATGTGTATAAAATTGAAATACATAGAAATATGTCTAACTAAATAATTGTATAATAAAATTTATTTACACCCATAATAATTTAATGTCATGGATAATGAAGAATTAATATAACCCAATGAAAAGAAATTGAGTTATGAAACTCTTAACTAATTTATAATTTTCAATTCAATCCCCCTTGAATGAAATAATCTATATTGAAACATAAAATACCATAAATTATGAATTAATAAATATATTATATGTAAAAGGGGAATTTTATACACCATTTAAAATAAATTATGTGCATAACATTACAATGTGCCTCAATGAACGAAAACCGAGACAAAGCCCCTTACCTTACGCTGCCTTTTGGTTTATCATTATTTAACATCCTGTATAATGTTCTTAAGAAAGATATTAATTTATAAAAACCCCATTTCCATTTTTATAGTATAATATATTATCCCTTTAAAATATTTTACCACCCTTTTGTTAATAATATTTCAATATTTTCATTGTTTCGGGTGTCAATTGCTTTGTATCTCATGTTTGTTTTGTCATGAATGTTCTTGTTCGTTCCCACATTATATAGTTCCATAATATAAAAAATGATATTAAATTTATAATTTTTTTTTATTATATACATTTTTAAAATAATTATTGAATTTTGAACATGGAGAATGGTTCACATCGCATCGTAGAGAAGGTAGGTCGTACGTACGCACAAGCGAGGTTATCATTTATTTAATGGGTGAAAGGTTAAGGAATTGTGTGATATAATAATTTTAAAAAATAAATATAATTTTTTATATATAACATATATTCACTAAATATATCTTTATTACCTTTTATGTAAATCATAAATGAAAAATGAATCGCATCACTGCATGAGTCTGTAGTCTCTCTTACAAACGAGGGACATTATCATATTTTAACCAGAATGGAATATAAGAAGGTATAGTTGATATTAAAATAAAAAAATCATAAATATGTCATAAATATCATTAAAATGAATTAAATAGACCATTATACCCATCCTTTAATAGTGGTGGTGGTAAATTAATTACATCATATCATGAGGTAGTAGTCTTGCGTACACATGATTGACGATTTAGTTTCCCATTTGATAGAAAAAGAGATGGATATAGGTCATTAACAACACATAATAACATCTAATTATATTTAATATACTGCCGTTATTATATTATAATGTTTTACTAATATTTTAAGGATTTAGAATAAGAAGAAAAATAAAAATTCTCATTTATGAATGTTACCTCTTCTTCAGACAACTTCTTTAGGTTTGCACTGAAAACCTTCCTAGGTTTGATTTATGATCAAAAAAGGTAACGATAATTTTTTTAACAGATTAAATAATTTATTTTTTATTGATTTGTGCAAAAAAATGGATTTTCAAGTGTGAAAAGAGGAAGGGAGTGGGTGTCCTTTTATAAGTGGGGGAGGGGACACAAATGTAATATTTGAAAAGATTCAATTACACCCATGATTTTATCTGGAAAAAAGCCTAAAAAATGGGTCATTTTCGACAATTTGGGCTCATAATGTTGATATATTTCCATAAAATGGGTTTTGGACAAGTTTTTAGGTCATTATAACCCATTTCTTTTAGTTTAACCCCTTAGTAAATCAATTTTTACCTTAACCACAATAATTAATTTTTTCTTCTTTTACTTTTAATATTGGTAAAAAGTTATTTTGATCTTATTGGATAATATAAATTATTATAATTACAAATATTGAATCCATTTTTTCAATTTTAATTCACATAATTAGAAGAATCCATTTTAGAATTATACCCGTAGACACGATGCAAAAGTGGGTTTCCAAAGAGAAAATTCCCATAAGTACAAACAGTTTTAATATAAAAAATCAAATTTAAATTGGTTAAAATGATTAATTTTTGTTAAATATTAATATAATTGACATACTTTTACTTTAAAAATAATAAAAATATATTTCAACCCAGTAAATTATTTAAACGAAAAGGATGTTTTCAATAAAAATTAGTATTTTACACTATTCATCGAAAAATGAAATTTTTTAGAAAAAACATTAAAATTAGCCATATGATAATTTTTATATGATTATTCAAAAAAATAAGCTATTTTTTTATAATAAATATTGAAAATTGGAAAAAAATAATTTTAAAATATGTGTGCAAATGGTAACTAAATATAACACACCAATATTTTATGTTATGTTTATTCTTAAATAATTTCAATTAATTATATATCCTATAATTCTTGAAACACTATGTTTTTTTAAACAACACTTGGTTATAGTATATAGTTATAACCTAGCCATTAAACGTACATTTTCCATTATTTGTTTTGAATTTCAAAAAATGGACATACACGGGTGGGATCAATGTGATATTTGGAGTCTGATAGAATCAACTTATTTTTTGGATAATAGTAACTTACCCTTATGAATAGTAATTACCCTTATGAAAATTAACATCACAAATGAATTTATAAATAAAATTTAGGAACCTTATAAATGAATGTGAATATTAATAGTTAAGTATTGGTTTTTTTAAGAAATAAATATTTAATATCAATTTTATAATTAATAAATTTATTTAAGATAAATTTCATTTAAATAAAATGTGTTCCTAAAAAATATTTTTTCATACTATTATTTTAGAATGATTTTATGAGACATCATTTAATTTTTGAATGTATTATAAAACTAGTTTTAAATTTAAAATTTGTATTTTCTGATAAATAATGATTTTATTTAAAAATTAAATTTCTCATATCTAGAATATTATATTTAAAAAATGGGGTTCAATATTTTCTACAAATTGAAAAAAAATTAAGAGAATTTTTTTTTATTTTTCTGAAATATTCGAATATTTGGTGAATAGTAAAATTTGATAATTTACAAAATATACTAAATTAATAAATTTATGCATCATGATTGAGTCATGGCGGGTGTAAATTTTCATTGATCCTAAATCATGGGAACTTATTACTATTTTTGGTCAGAATAATCAATATTATTTCTTTTTCTTGAAAGAAATAATAAAATAATGAATAAAATATTGAGAAATTACTCCTCTACACCACTATAAACACCACCCCTCACCCCATATTCCTCTCAAAGCTCTTAATCTTGGATACTTCCCTAAGTTATTCCAAATACTCTTCCTAAGCCCTTATCCAAAGTCTAATACCTGATGATCTCACCAAAATACCAAACGCCAAAGGCCTTAAGGATGTTCTTGAGGAATTCAAGAGGTAAACATCCCCATTTTCTTTTCTTTTATTTTCAAGTTCCTTCTTTGTTAATTATTCTCTCCTCAAATCCTATGCCTAAATGATCATGCTAACTTCTGTATCTTATTTATACTATAAATATATCATTTTTATATAGTATAAACCATAGATATCTTTACTTTATCACTTTTATTTTAAAAATGAAATCATCATCTGGGAGGTGCCAATTTACATCCTTTGTAGAAAATGAAGTTTGGTTCTTCAATTTATCCTTCAATTATGGTCAAGAAACCATTTTTATGGATGAAATAGAATATAAAACATTTTTATCTATTATTTAAGGTTCTGGAACCATTTTATATACATTATATTAAATAATAGAACAAAACTAGTTCATTATGATCAAAACTCGCTAAAATCCAGCTAAACAATTATCATTAACATATTATCTAATGGTTCATCCTCAAACCATATTACTAAATAATATGTATAACCATATAAAATTATTTTTGTTAATTAATAACATGTAATACAAATTCTATATATTTATATCAATTCAACCTTAACTCTATTACTCGAGTCAAGTGTACCGATCATGAAAATCAAGAAAAAAACACTATAGAATGACAAAATTCAATATTATAAATTATCAAGAAGACCATAAATTAAATTAATAAGACTATAATGAATAAAATAAATGTTTATAAGGTTATTAATTAATTAATTAATGTATTTTATATGAATATCCAATATGTTAAGGTCAAAGGAAGAACACAATCGATCATAAGGTAAGGGGTTTCTCATCTCACTTTTATTTATGTGATATTTCCATTTTCACCACTTCTTTCTTGTCTGTGGTGTATGTTTACTTCCATTAGACAATTAATATCATTATTCAATTTATATTCATGGTATTCAGTGATTCACTTAATGATTATTAACTCTATTGATTACAATGTTGTACGGGACTTTGTTTTAATTTCCATTTCCTTGTGATTTACTTGGTATTGTGCACATAATCATTCTTATGTGGTGTAAATAATTCAATTTGAGATCATTTATCATTTTATATTTTAATTACAATATATATCCATATTATTTTTATATGGATATGGTCATTTTATTATTCTTATACCATTTTATATATGTTGTTTATGTGGAATGTTGCTTTAAATGTGGAAATTTTGATGAATCTTTATCCACTAATCAATTCATATATTGAAAAGGAATATTGTTTTTATATTCAATATTTGTAAAAATAATTATTCTAGACTATATGTGATTGGTAGATCCCACTATATCCCCTATATACATCGATAGGTCTCATGAGACAAATCAGTTCACGATAAACGCTTCGAGTTTGGTTCGAAAACAGAATCATACGGGTATCTACCCACAAAATTAAATTGTCTTGATGGTATTTTGGTTCATGTTCCAGATACATAGAATCCAAATAATAATAATTCTCTTTATTCTTTATTCAGTTATTAATATCTATGATGTTTTAAATATGATAAAATCTCTAGATACATTTTCATTCTCAATTTATAAATGTAATGTGTTTTCATTTATTCACAATGCTATATTGATTATGTAAAATAGATTACGATTCACTTATTATTGATTCATACTTCTTCTATATGTAATTTTTAATGAGAATTTGAGCTTGCCCCTTTTATTTCATTTCCTTCCACATGTTATCAAGAAGAGATAATTTTTTGAGTTTTCATGGATGTAGTTTATTAAATTTTGTTATGTATTATATTTTGTTTCTATTCCCAATGTAAAATGAGTTCCATGTACATATCTAGTTTCTTCAAGACTAAAAAATTGATCTATCCATTGGGATATTATTCCTTGTAATCAAGCAAATGTAATGTAATAATTCATTGGCTCGAAGATTCAGGGGTTGTGGCACAACAATTGGTACCAAAGTATGTTTAGTAGAAACCTTTAGATATGTATTTAGAAAACATAGATTAGGGAACATAACCTAAATATAGAATTTAAGGATAAGAGTAGAGTAAAATCCCCTAATTTTGGCAAGGTAGGGATTATGTGGGTCTTTCTAGAAAATGCATCCTTGTCAGGATACTACATGTGGATGTAGTTATGGAACATATGTTCCATGGAGTAACAACCCTGATAAGGAGTTTCGAGCTTGACTGAGGGTATCCGGGTACTTGAGAACATTCCTTACTATGCAACTATTTTGAAACTCTCTAGGGTTATGCTTAGGATAATTCTGATTTTTGTTACAAACCATTATAGAGGATATAAATGTAAATGAGGACCATTTATATGATTAATAGATTATCTATGATTAAATTATCAAAATACGTTAAGTTTTTACTTGTTAGAAATTATGCACTATGACCTAATTTAGTGTATTCCATTGTTTAGTGATTTCACCTAATGAAATAAATGGAATCAATACCCATATAAAATGTGGGGATTTCACCACTTATAAAGTAAACACAATCAGTGTTTGAGAGAATCAGATCACGGCCATACTAGTAAAACATACTCAGGATATGATGAATAACCATGAAACACCTACGTTTTATCATTTCATGTTATAGAAGGCCCCATCTTTTAGTGGGACTACTAATCCAGTGGTATCTGAGTAGTGGATCAAGTATCTTGAAAATATATTTACGGAATTAAGAGGAAATGAAAATGAAACAATATTACTAGAAATATATTTTCTCAAGCGTGATGTTGATCAATGGTGTTCATTGATTCAAAATACCACAGGGGGAGAAAAAATAGATGATATGGAATGGAGAACTTTTAAGGAAGTATTATTAGAAATATATTTCCCTTGTGAGCAATGGGCTGAAATGAATATAAAATTTCATATCTTGAAACAAATATAATAATATAGTGTTGTGGAGTATGAGGAAACTTTCACAAGACTAGTCGGGTAAGTTATAGATTTCATACGTAATTCAGAAGAAATGATTGAACACTTCTTTGAAAGCCTTATGAAATGTCTTCAAAGGGCACTGGCTTCACAAAAAATTTCATCGTATGATGAAGTATTATTATATTACATCAAAATTGAGAAGTAATTTTCTAGATATAATTTGTTCAAGGGAAATCAAGAGAAGAATAGTTCTTCTTATAAACATGGAAAAGGTGAATCTCCAAATAAGAATAAGGGAACAAATTAGTTCCCATTAGGAAATAGTTATGGAACGAACCGTCTTGGAAAATTATAGAAAGGCATGGGGTTTATTTATATGTGTGGAGAAAAGGGTCACCAATATAGTGAATGCAAGTGGAAGAGACAAATCAGTAATGTTAAATTATATAATTTTATTTATATGGGACACTATGCAAATTATTTTCCTAAATTTTAAGGAAACCTACCTTTGAATGGTCCATGGGGGCAAGGGAAGGCTTATGGGATCACAACTGTAGAGGATGAATATAAGGCCCTAGCCTTAAACCTTACTTAATCTTTAGTTATTACAAGATTACACATTGAGGATCTTTTCAGGTTTAGAGTTTTAGAGAATTAGATCATAAAACTTGCATTACATTCCACATTTAAACAAAGTGGTTACATAAAAGATAGTATTCATTTTTCCCATCAACGGAAACATATTTAAAATAAAACATGGATTCTTTCTTGACACTTCCTTGACATTATCATCACATCATGTACCTTTCCCTTGACCTGTGAAAAACATTTCAAAAACATGGGATGAGTATGAAAAGCTCAGTAAGGGATATAAAAATATGGAAAGGAAACATGAGTACATATATACATAATAATGAAATCATACTTTACCCATAAAACATAAGCACTTTAACATACCTCTTAAAATCATGAATAAATCATAGAAATCATAAGACATAAAGGAAATATGAGGAATTCATAACATTATTATATAGGGAGTAACCCTCTTGGTTACGTTTGGAATATCCATCACAGTATATTCCTTAAATCTTTTCGGAGAAACCATAACATTTAACTCCTTCGCGTTACCCAATGCATTGGAGAGCTATATCGAGCTCACCCTCCTTTAGTTTATCACGGAACCACCCATCTTCATAACAATGCCCAAGAACCATAACATAATCATAACACATAACTTAAGCATGAAGGAAAGATAACATTCCCACATTGCAATAATAATATAACATTTTAAGATATTGAAATAATGAATCCATTCTAAAAACCATTTTCAAAACCATTTAAGACATTTAATAAAGATATTTTTAAATCAAAGTGTCTCATACCACATTGAAGCTTTTAAAATTCTAAACCATTAATATCAATATAAATAAATCCTTAAAACCATTTTTAAGACATTGATATTAATGAGAAATATTTATAAGAATAAATCATTAAAACATTTAAAACGATATTTTAGTTAAAGGGTTTTTAACAAAATGAGAGACACTTGAATACAATAATTGAAGAATAACATTTAATAAAAACTTTATAATATCATGAGAATAAAGTTATTCATGATATAATATTCCAGAGGACAGTATATACACAATATAAGAGTGAACTGGTGTATAACAACAATGATGTCTCAATAGAAATGTAAAATGAGATGAAATCCATTATAAAGTAGGTATCCTTAAATTAAGGATAAATCAATCTCATAAATATGTGTGAAAAATATAAATACACCCAATATAAGTGGATATTAAGTGTAAAATAATCAAAGGTCATTCACACATATTCAAAGGATGACAAATTCAATAAATACATGTTGAACCCAAAGAAATCGAAATTGGGTTAAGAAGTTCCCTTGACAGCCTAACGACGTCACATCAAATTTTAGAAAAAGAGTTGATGAGAGAGATAAGGGGTATCTCATCACTTGGACATAATATTTATGGAAATAAGGATATATAAGAACATATCCCCACATAATAAGATGAAAATTAAAAGACATAACAAAAGAAGTCTTTTAAAAAGAGGAGGGTGAAAGGTTCCCTTACCGATTTGGTTAACTTTCAAAACGTAGACCCCATGGAAGAAGGGTCATACAATGAAGATGTAAATACCCATAAATGAAATTATACTAAAAAACGTGTATAATAAATCGCAGTACGTACACCACTCAAATGAAATAGTGGAAAACATAGCATAAATGTCAAAGGAATAAAAATGAGATGAAAAATCCCTTACGAAAACTCAGCAGCCTAATGGCGCCAATTAAAACTTCCAAAAATGGATTTATGAGATAAAATAGGGTCTCTCATAATATGAACATAAAAATTACAGTATGAGGAATATAAAATAACATCCCCAAACAAAAGAAATATGATCTTAAAAGAAATGACATAAAAGAGAGTACTTAAAATGAAAGAGAGAGGTTGGATCCCTTATGAAAATTCGGCAGCCTAACGGCGCCACTCAAAACATCCAAAATGGATTGATGAGAGAAAATAGGATATCTCATCATATGAACATAGAAATTACAGTAATATTAATATAAAAGAACATCCCAATCATAAGAAATATGATCTTAAAAGGAACGACATAAAAGAGTGTACTCAAAAAGAAAGAGAGGGGTAGGATCCCTTACCTCGTGTCCGACATGACTCGATCGTTCATTAATCTCCTGAATAATAAAATTTGGTCAATTTAAAATTTCTTAAGGACCTCATTTAAATATTATTATTCAGTTCATATCACATATTATAATGTTATAATAATTGGTTAATAAAGTGAGTTCATATCAGACATTTTTGTCGATGTTCAGTACATGAGTAAAAATTGAACTTGTTGGAAAAGAATTTTCCATGTAGTTATAGGTACGTCGTATCCAGAATAGTATTGATGTTTTAAATATCATATATATTCATTATATATTAATTTTATACTATTCCATATGAGTTGGAGATAAAAAAATTAAAAGCACCGTTCATGGAGATGGTAGGTCGTACGTACGCATGAACGTTACTTTCATTTTTTTGTCATATTAATGGAATTAAAACAAATTGAGAGAGATATATATTATAATTCCAGAATGAAATAAATGATTTAGATGTAATATATTACATATATATCCATTATATATATTTACTTATAATAGTACATAACATTTGGAGATATGAAATGAAATGTACCGTTCATGGAGACGGCAAGTCGTACGTACGCATGCATGCTACTTTCATTTTTTTCTTATTCAATGGAATGAAATAATAATTATATAAAGGTATATTATAATTATAGTAGGATATCATATGTAATACCATTAATTCCATCATTTATACGTCCCACATATGGCATTAACGAATCAAATCACTTTGAGGGGGCGGTAGTCCGCACTTCCTAAAATGGAGATATCACATTTACCCATAACGGAAACCATAAAGGTATGCCATAAATTAAAAATACAAAAGATTAAGGAAAACATAAACATATTATATATCATATATAAATATAGTGACATCTTAATGGCCACCTTTGAAGGTGTTAAAAGAATATTGAACAATCATCGTTTCGTGAGGCAGTAATTCACCATCCACAGAAATAGTATGTTCTTTAACCATTAGATGGAGGTGTGTGAAAGTTTAGCTCGAAATATTCTTATAACAACATCCTAGTATATTTAATATACTTTTTTTGTTACAAAAAATAGTAATAAAAAGATTTTAGGGGTTTGGAGAAGCAAAATAAAATAAAAGAACACAAGGGAAGACATTACCTTTAAATCGGGTAACTCTCTTTGATTTGAGCTCAAAGGCTTCCTTGGAAAGTATTCTGCCCAAAGTGAGGCTTCAATGATGAAGATGGGGATGTGGAGAGACAAAATGGGAAGGTTTTGGTAGAGCCAAAGGCTTTAGAGGTGTGGGTAAGGTGGTAGAGGTGGGAGCCTTTTATAAGAGGAGAGGAGGGGCACTTTAGGAAAGTTATAAAAGGTTACTTAATTATAAAATGATTCTTCGGATTTTAAAGGTCCCAAAATTATATATTTCAAGTATAAGGTGATATGAGTTCTAAATACACCCATCCAATAGGTTTTTGACATGTGTAGGTCTTATATTTTACATTATCTTTTCATTTTATTTAAATCGTTAAATAATCAGGTAATCACAGCTTCATCATGGTGTCATAAATAAATTAATTAATTTGATGTCTAAAAATTAAAAAACAAATTACATGATGTATGAAATCTTTTTATCTTTCTAATTAATATTTATAGTCAAACATATGACTAGTATAACCCCATTTAAAAATTGTTTTAGTAAAACTACTCATGTTTGTGACATTTTTATTTTAACTTTAAATAAAAGGTTATTTATGTCATTTTCCTACCAATGTGGCTCCATGGGGTCCCCAAGTTTACTGATGGATTTTATTGGTCTGCCATGACACATACAATGAGGTTAGTACATGTGTCTAGGTCATTTTATATTATTAAAATATTATTTTTACCTTAAATTACACTAATTACCTTTAATCGCGATTAATAAAACTTAAAAGTTACTATTCACAAAATATTATTTTAATCTCATTGAACCACATTTTACTTCTTAATGACAACCATGTATGTCGGATTTTTGAAAATAAAATCACAGAAGTGGAAAAGTTTCATTTAAACGAAAAATCAGTTTCTTTAACTACCACTTAGTGGTTTCACTATTCATCTAAAATTGAAGTTTTTCAGAAAAATACCAAAAATTCACCCTAAGCTATATTTGATATTCTGAATTCAAAAATTATGCCTATTTTACAAAATTCAAAACATATAAGTTTCATTAATTAATTTAATAATTAATTCTCGTTGTCAAAACAAATAGCGTGTTTTTAAGCAACAATGTCTATTAAAAGATTGACACTAGTTTAAGTCCAATTTCAAAGTGAAATTAATTCCAATGACCACTATTGGATTAAATGGTAAAAATATATTCTAATTTCACTTTAAAAACAATTCAAAAGATAATCTAATCATATAAATAAATTAGATTAAAAAGAGTTTTTGAATTAAAATACAACATTTTTCACTATTCGTTAAAAAATGAACTTTATCGGAAAAATACCAAAAAATCACACAAAGTAAATTTTGATTTCCCTATTCTAAAGAAGAATTTTATTTGGTCAAATATAACACATAAAATTTTCATAAATTGGATTTAAAAGAGGTTTGCCATCAAAAGGCAGTTAATTGACCTTTTAAAGAATATTATAATGTTTATGCTTAAAATTGGATTCATTCACTTTTTTTATCCTCTAACATTTATTGTAAAAAGTAAAAATATTTGACAAACATATATAATAATTTTGTAGTTAGTTATGTTCATTCCCGCCATTACAATGGCTAGGCGTTAACTACCATTTAAAATAATATTATTTTATTATTAGAGTGCAACGTAAGATTCCTAAGAAACTCGTTGTTGCGTATTGGGTACTCCATCGAGCATAGCATCCCCTTTAAAGTAATATTAATATTTTATTCAAAAATATGGATAAATGTGAAAATGTAATATTCATTATTTACCTGGGGTGTTACATCCTTCCCCCCTTTTGGGAATTGCGTCCTCGCAATTTTAAAATTGGGCTTGGAAACTTCATTGAAAATCCCACATCAGAACAAGAGTCAGTAAAACAATAACTTTAAAATAAAGAAAGATAAGTACAAAGGTCACCCGAGTTAACCCATACTAGGATTCCATGTAGGAAAACATGGATATGGAGGAAAAAAAGGGTCATGTTCTGAGGGAGAGTGATAGTAAAAACGTCTAAGAGAAAATTAACTATATGAAAATCACAAACTTGTGATGGGTTAAAGGGTATTCGATTCCCCAGT
This sequence comes from Viscum album, assembly GCA_963277665.1. Taxonomy (NCBI): domain Eukaryota; kingdom Viridiplantae; phylum Streptophyta; class Magnoliopsida; order Santalales; family Viscaceae; genus Viscum; species Viscum album. The sequence goes on from OY728122.1 coordinate 1,916,229,035, forward strand.
AGGAAAAGTTAACAGACAACATTTATGTTTTAAGTTACTCTTCATTGAAGAATTTATTTTTGATCTTAACTTAATCATAATGAAAAATACTTACTTGTCACGTAGACTTTCAACTTTTACTAGATTCCTTAATCAAACTCATATTTCCTCCAAAAAACGAGTATTTAGGAAGACTTGTTCGCATTAAGAGTACTATAATAAACTTCTTGAGAATCACCTAATCCACAAAAGAGAACTATATATTTCCCATGTCTTTAGACAAAAACCAAAACCAAAATTGTTTGTATGAGATCAGATAATCCACAAAAGTATAATCCTTTATAAAAATAAAATTTATTCTTAATCTCCAAAATTTGTCTAAAAAACCAAAGTTCAACGAAGACCATTCGATAAAAAATTGTCCATAAAATTCTTCAATGTATACCAAACTAAGATTGAAACCCAAATATTTGAAGGATTTAATCACATAGTCTTCCAAGGTACAAATTAACTTTTATCTCCAAATAACATCATTTGCTCTTAAATTCTCATATTGAAAAGTAATTAACCTAATCACATATCCTCCATGATAGGTTAATCATTTCCATAGATAACCCAAAATAAACTTACTCTTGATTCCTAAAATCATATAACTAAAAATAATTTGTCAAACTAACCAGGGACTTCACGTAGTCCAGTGGTAGGCAATAAATACTAGTCGAACTTTGGATGTGTGTTTGATTCCCACAGCTGTGTCCGACGCGACGGGTTGTCACCCGGTCTGCGTGTTGTACTTTTTCCAAACCTATATAATTCTTAAAACATTCCCCAAAACGAGATAAAATATTCAAAAATAATCATAACATATTTTAACCTCAAGTTTATCTCATGCCTTTCATTTTACATGATATCATAGAGTAACCCATAATTACCTAAAAAGTAAGGATCATATAAACCCTAATGGTTACCTTTATAATTATTACCTGAACTTCCACATCAATTGGTCATCTCGTACATGATGCATTACAGAACATACCAAGTTTCAAGTGGTTGATCATGACTCCATGATAGTTGGTTTAGAACAACCACGATTTTCCTCATTGAATCCCCCATTTCATCCAGTCTCTTAATTAGATAACCACCACAGTTACCTTAAAACCTATTGTCACTTTGGTACCTGCTAGATCCATCCATTCACTAAAAACAGAAATGTCATTGTGAGTATATCAACAAAACCATCATGTACTAATGAGGAAGATAAACACTAAGATATACTTAATCATTCACTTTATCTAAAACTAGGAATCTTTCTGAAATCCTAACCATTATGGTAATGTCACTTATGCTTAGAGAATACCCTAACCTCTAAAGTTATCTAAACTGACCTCTGATACCAACTATAAGGCCCTAGCCTTAAACCTTACTTAATCTTGAGTTATTACAAGATTACAAATTGAGGATATTTTTAGGTTTAGAGTTTTAGAGAATTAGATCATAAAACCTGCATTACATTCCACATTTAAACAAAGTGGTTACATAAAAGATAGTATTCATTTTTCCCATCAACGGAAACATATTTAAAATAAAATATGGATCCTTTCTTGACACTTCCTTGACACTATCATCACATCATGTACATTTCCCATGACCTATGAAAAACATTTCAAAAACTTGGGATGAGCATAAAAATCTTAATAAGGGATATAAAAATATGGAAAGGAAACATGAGTACATATATACATAATAATGAAATCATACTTTACCCATAAAACATAAGCACTTTAACATACCTCATCAAATCATTAATAAATCATAGAAATCATAATACATAAAGGAAACATGTGGCATTCATAACATTCTTACATAGGTAGTAACCCTCTTGGTTACGTTTGGAATACCCATAATTGTATATTCCCTAAATCTCCTCGGAGAAACCCTAATGTTTAACTCCTTCGTGTTACCCAATGCATTGGAGTTCTATATCGGGCTCACCCGCCCTTAGTTTATCACGGAACCACCCGTCTTCATAACAATTCCCAAGAGCCATAACATAATCATAGCACATAACTTAAGTATAAAGGAAAGATAACATTCCCGCATTTCAATAACAATATAACATTTTAAGATATTGAAATAATGAATCCATTCTAAAAACCATTTTCAAAACCATTTAAAACATTTAATAAAGAGACTTTTAAATCAAAGTGTCCCATACCTCATTGAAGATTTTAACATTTTAAACCATTAATATCCATATAAATAAATCCTTAAACCCATTTTGAAAACATGGATATTAATGAGAAATATTTATAAGAATAAATCATTAAAACATTTAAAACGATATTTTAGTTAAAGGGTTTTTAAGAAAATGAGAGACGCTTGAATACAATAATTGAGGAATAACATTTAATCAAAAATTTATAATATCATTAGAATAAAGGGATTCATGATATAATATTCCAAAGGACAGTATATACACCATATAAGAGTGAACTGGTTCATAACAACAATGAAGTCTCAATAAGAAATGTAAAATTAGATGAAATCCATTATAAAGAAGGTATCCTTAAATTAAGGATAAATAATTCTCATAACTATGTGTAACAAATATAAATACACCCAATATAAGTGGATATTAAGTTTAAAATAATAAAAGGTCATTCACACATATTCAAAGGATGACATATTCAATAACTACATGTTGAACCCAAAGAAATCGAAATTGGGTTAAGAAGTTCCATTGACAGCCTAACGACGTCACATCAAATTTTAGAAAAAGAGTTGATGATAGAGATAAAGGGTATCTCATCACCTGGACATAAAATTTACAGAAATAAGGATATATAAGAACATATGCCTACATAATAAGATGAAAATTAAAAGACATAACAAAATAAGTCTTTTAAAAAGAGGAGGGTGAAAGGTTCCCTTACCGATTTGGGTAACTTTTGAAACATACACCCCATGGAAGAAGGGTCATACAATGAAGATGTAAATACCCATAAATGAAATTATACTAAAAAAATTGTATAATAATGGACAGTACATACACCACTCAAATGAAATAGTGGCAAACATAGCATAAATGTCACAGGAATAAAAGTGAGATGAAAAATACCTTACGAAAACTCGGCAGCCTAACGACGCCACTTAAAACTTACAAAAATGGATTTATGAGATCAAATAGGGTCTCTCATAATATGAACATAAAAAGTAAAGAATTAGGAATATAAAATAACATCCCCAAACATAATAAATATGAGCTTAAAATAAATGACATAAAAGAGAGTACTTAAAATGAAAGGGAGAGGTTGGATCCCTTACGAAAATTCGTCAGCCAAACAGCGCCACTCAAAACATCCAAAATGGATTGATGAGAGAAAATAGGGTATCTAATCATATGAGCATAAAAATTAAAGTTAGATTATTATAAAAGAACATCCCAATCATAAGAAATATGAGCTTAAAAGTAACGACATAAAAGAGTGTACTCAAAAAGAAAGAGAGGGGTAGGATCCCTTACATCGTGTCCGACATGAATCGATTGTTCTTTAATCTCCTGAATAATAAAATTTGGTCAATTTATAATTTCTTAAGGACCTCCTTTAAATATTATTATTCATTTCATATCACATATTATAATGTTATAATAATTGGTTAATAAAGTGAGTTCATATCAGACGTTTTTGTCGATGTTCGGTACATGAGTAAAAATTGAACTTGTTGCAAAATAATTTTCCATGTAGTTATAGGTACATCTTATCCAGAATAGTATTTATGTTTTACATATCATATATATGCATTATATATTCATTTTATACTATTCCATAGCATTTGGAGATAAAAAAATTAAAAGCACCGTTCATGGAGATGGTAGGCCGTACGTACGCATGAACACGACTTTCATTTTTTTGTCACATTAATGGAATTAAAACAAAATGACAGATATATATATTATAATTACAGAATTATCTCCATAATTTAGATATAATATATTACATATATATCCATTATATATATGTACTTATAATAGTACATAACATTTGGAGATAAGAAATGAAATGTACCGTTCATGGAGACAGTAAGTCGTACGTACGGATGAATGCTACTTTCATTTCTTTTTTTTGTATTAAATGGAATGAAATAATAATTATATGAAGTTATATTATAATTCCAGTAGGATATAGTATGTAATAACATTAATTACATCCTTTATACGTCCCACATATGGCATTAACGAATCAAATCACTTTGAGGGGGCAGTAGTCCGCACTTCCTAAAATGAAGATATCGCGTCTACCCATAATTGAAACCATAAAGTTATTCCATAAATGAAAAATACAGAAGATTAAGGAAAACATAAACATATTATATATCATATATAAATATATTTACATCTTAATGGCCACCTTTTAAGGTGTTAAAAGAATATTGAACAATCATTGTTTCATGAGGCAGTAAATCGCCATCCACAGAAACAGTATGTTCTTTAACCATTAGACGGAGGTGTGTTAAAGTGTAGCTCGAAACCATATTATAAAAACATCCTAGTATATTTAATATACTGTTTTTGTTACAAAAAAATTAATAAAAAGAGTTTAGGGGTTTGGATAATCAAAATAAAACAAAAGAACACAAGGGAAGACATTACCTTTAAATTGGGTAACTCTCTTTGATTTGAGCTCAAAGGCTTCCTTGGAAAGGATTATGCCCAAATTGAGGCTTCAATGATGAATAGAGGGATGTGGAGAGACAAAATGGGCAGGGTTTTGCTTAGCCAAAGGCTTGAGAGGTGTGGGTAAGGTGGTAGAGGTGGGGGCCTTTTATAAGAGGAGAGGAGGGGCACTCTGGGAATGTTATAAAAGGTTACTTTATTATAAAATGATTTTTCAGATTTTAAAGGTCCCAAAATTATATATTTCAAGGATTCGGTGATAAGAGTTCGAAATACACCCATCCAATAGGTTTTTGACATGTTTTGGTCTTATATTCTACATTATCTATTCATTTTATTTAAATCATTAAATAATGAGGTAATCACTGCATCATCATGGTGTCATAAATAAATTAATTTATTTAATGTCTAAAAATTATAAAACAAATATCATAATGTAGAAAATATTTTAATCTTTCTAATTAATATTTATAGTCAAAAATATGACTTGTATAACCCCATTTAAAAATTGTTTTAGTAAAACAACTCATGTTTGTGACATTTTTATTTTAACTTTAAATAAAAAGTTATTTATGTCATTTTCCTACCAAAGTGGCTCCATGGGGTCCCCAAGTTGACCCATGGATTGTCTTGGTCGTCCATGACACATCCAATGAGTGTAGGACATGTGTCTAGGTCATTTCGTATTATTAAAACATTATTTTTACCTTAAATTACACTAATTACCTTTAATCGCGATTAATAAAACTTAAAAGTTACTATTCACCAAAAATTATTTTAATCTCATTGAACCACATTTTACCTCTTAATGACAACCATGTATGTCGGATTTTTGAAAATAAAATCACAGAAGTGGGAAAGTTTCATTTAAACGAAAAATCAGTTTCTTTAACTACCACTTAGTGGTTTCACTATTCATCTAAAATTGAAGTTTTTCAGAAAAATACCAAAAATTCCCCCTAAGATATATTTGATATTCCAAATTCAAAAATGATTTCTATTTTACAAAATTCAAAACATATAAGTTTAATTAATTATTTAATAATTAATTCCTGTTGTCAAAACAAATAGCATGTTTTTAAGAAACAATATCTATTAAAAGATTGACACTAGTTTAAGTCCAATTTCAAAGTGAAATTAATTCCAATGAACACTATTGGATTAAATGGTAAAAATATATTCTAATTTCACTTTAAAACAATTCAAAAGATAATCTAATCATATAAATAAATAATATTAAAAAGAGGCTTTGAATTAAAATACAACATTTTTCACTATTCATTAAAAAAATGAACTTTGTCGGAAAAATACCAAAACTTCACACAAAGTAAATTTTGATGTGCCGATTCTAAAGAATAATTTTTTTTGTCAAATATAACCCATATAATTGTCAAAAGGTGGATTTAAAAGAGGTTCACCATCAAAAGGCGGTTAATCGACCATTTAAAGAATATTAGAATGTTTACACTTAAAATTGGATTCATTCGCATTTTTAATCCTCTAAAGTTTATTTTAAAAAGTAAAAATATTTGACAAACATATATAATAATTTTGTAGTTAGTTCTGTTCATTCCTGCCATTAAAACGGTTAGGCGTTAACTACCATTTAAAATAATATTATTTTATTATTATAGTGCAACGTAAGATTCTCAAGAAAATCGGTGTTGCGTATTGGGTACGCCATCGAGCATAGAGTCCCCTTTAAAGTAATATTAATATTTTATTCACAAATATGGATAAATGCGAAAATGTCATATTCTTTATTTACCTTGGGTGTTACAATGAAGTTCCTAATGATATGGTGTCATGTACATTAATCGTTTCCTCAAATTTAATCAATGCTTTATTGTATTCGGTATCAACACATTCATTTATATCTTCCCAGGTTTCCAAGAAAATTAGACATTTCCAATTTTCATTAATAAAGGAGTTTTCAGTCAAAACTCTTAAGGGTAGTATAGTTGCAATAAAGATGTGTTGTTCAATCCCCTTGTGACATATAAACAAACATTATTTTCTAACCTTACATTCATACCTAGGACTAAATTTGACATAATTCTCAGTATTGATTGGCTTTCTAATTACGATGCGAAAAAATATTACAAGAAGAAAGAAGATACAATTTTTGAGAAAGATGTAAAATCCCTTATATTTTGAGTAGAAACATTATCATCTAGATCTTATCAAGATCCACATTCAAAATATATTCTAAATGAAATTATTGGGTAAGAAGAGAAAACATCATCTCTGTATTCAAAAAATGAAGATGTACCTATTATGAAAAAATACATTAATGTATTTCTAGAGGATTTAACTGGACTTCCTCTAAAGTGGGAAGTTGGGTTCTCTATTGATTTAACACCCATGACAAGACCTATATCAAAGACTCCCTATAGGATGGATAGTGTGGAATTAATGGAGCTATAGAAAAAACTATAGTAATTGAGTGACAATAGATCTATTCACACTAGTTTTTCCCACGGGGAGGCCATGTTCTCTTGGTCAAGAAGAATGATGGATCAAATTCGGTTGTGCATTGACTATAGAGATATCAATTATATTATCATAAAGATCAAGTATCATCTGCCATGAATTGATGATTTATTTGATCAACTTGATGGGGCCCAATATTTTTCATAGATTGACCTTTGATCTAGATATCATCAGCTACGTGTGAGGAAGGTAGATATTCAAAAGGAAGTATTTCGAACAATGTATGGTCATTAAAAGTTTATAGTAATGAATTTTTGATTGACTAATGTACCCTCTATTTTCATAGATATAATAAAAAGAGTTTTCAAGGAATATCTTGATGACTTTGTTGTGGTATATATTAATGATATCCTGAAATACTTCAAAATATATGAATACCATTAGAATCACTTGCGGATCATTCTAAAAACTCATAAAATAAATGAATTATATGTTAGGTTTAGAAATTGTGAATTTTTGATTCTATCAGTTTCTTTTATTTTCCATATTGTCTCTAAATATGGAATCTTAGTTTATCCTACAAAGTCCAAGGGAATCAAAGAATATCTTGTGCCAATGAACAAAACTAAGGTATGTAGTTTTATTTGCCTAGTAGGTTACTATCGGCATTTAATTCAGAATTTTTCCGGGTTGGCTAACCCATGAACCAATCTCACACATAAATGGGTTAAGATCATATATACAAAATAATGTACAATATTCTTTGAAGAATAGAAAAGAATATTGTTCAATGCACCAATTTTGACTCTTCCATCTAGAAATGAGGGGTTTGTGATATACAGTGATGCATCAAAAAATAGATTGGGTTGTATCCTTATGAAAAATGATAATTTTATTGCTTATGCATCAATTTATTTGAAGACTCGTGAGAAAAATTATCCAAATCTTGGTCAGTAGTTATCAGCCGTAATCTTTTCTCTAAAAATATGGAGGTGTTATCTCTATGGTGAAATATGTGATATATATACAGATCACAAGAGTTTGAAATACTTTTTTACACAGAAATAACTCAATTAGAGGAAAGTTAGATGGCTTGAGTTACTCCATGATTATGATTTTTCAATACACTACCACCCAAGAAAGGAAAATAAAGTGGCAGATGCATTAAATAAAAAATATTACGGACATTAGACCCAAATGAAGATTGAGAGAGATCATATATTCTTGGATCTAGTAAATATGGATTTTAGAATTATTAAGGATGAGGAAACAATATTACATTTTCAAATGATTTCTAAAATCAACTTTACTGTAGAATATAAAAATCATTCAATCCGATGATGTGAACCTTCAAAAGATAATTAAAGTTGTTAAGGATGGAAGATTTTAAGAATTCGTGTTTGAGGATGGAGTAATGAAATTTGGAATGAGGTCATGTGTTCCATTAGTAGCTGAACTAAAAAGGGAACTATTAGATGATGCTCCTAGATCAAATTTCTCTATACACCCTTGTAGCACCGATATGTATATATATATAAAAGAATATTTTTCGATGGGATAACATATAGTGAGAAATTGTTGACTATGAACCATGGTGTCTAGATTCTCAATAAGTGAAGGATGAGAGACAACATCCTATAAGAGTTATGCAACCTATACCTTTTCATATATGGAGTTGGGATGGTGTTATGATGGACTTTTTAATAGTACTGTCAAGCACACCTAGAAAGAATGATACAATATGGGTAATTGTTGATCATCTTAAAAATCGGCACATTTACTTCCTATAAGAGAATATTTACCACTTGAGTGCCTAAAAAGACTCTATATTAATGAAGTTATAAGACTTCATGGTGCACCTATATCAATTATATCGGATTGAAGTCCTTGATTTACATGAATATCCTAAACACTCTTCAGAAGGCTTGGGATACTTAGCTTTATATGAGTACTCATTATCACCCCTTAACTAACAGAATGTATAAAATGACTATTAAAACAATGGAAGACATGTTGATATCATGATCTCTTGAATTTCAAGGTATGTAGGATTAGTACATATGTTGGGTGGAGTTTTACTATAATAATATATTCCATTATAGTATTCAAATGGTTCCATATGAAGCATTATATGGAAAGAGATGTCGAACTCCAACTTATTGAGATGAAGTTTGAGAGAGGAATCTTAAAGGCCTAGAACTTATTGAAGAGATAATAAAAAATATAAATACAATTCAGTCCCATATTAAAGTAGCACAATGTAGGAAAAATATCTATGTTGATAACCAGAGAAAGGACTTGGAATTTCATGTGGGAGATCATGTCTTTCTAAAAGGATCTCCTTGGATGGGTGTCTTAAGGTTCTGTAAGAAAGAGAAACCAATCCCCATGTACATTGGACCATTTGAAATTCTGGAAACAATTAGAGTTGTAGATTACCATTTAGCAATGCCCCCAGGTCTATCCAATGTTCATGACGTGTTCCACGTTATCATTGTTAAAAAAATTACAAGCCAGACCCAATGCATGTACTCACCTATGAGGAAATATAATTGGATCCTAGATTTTTTTTACTATGAAGATCCTATCAAGATTCTCAACAAAAGGGATAAAGTATTGATAAATCAGAAAACTCAACTGATAATGGTTCTTTAGAGAAACCATAAAATGGAGGAAGAAATATGGGAACCTAAGGATGTTATTAAGAAGAACCACCCACATCTTTTTAGAGGGCTTTATACATGATAAATTTCATGGTTGAAATTTCTGAAGGAGGGAAGAATATAACACCCAATATTTTATGGTATGTGTTGACACTCCATTTCTTCAAAGAATCAAAAAAATGACAAATGGAAATAAATTAGAAAAAAGAGGGAAAACATGAAGAAAAATAAAAATTTCCAGAGTCATGAGCTTTGGGTCGCCCTAGTCAGGACAAAAGGGTGTCAGCGAGCAGACTACTTGTGTTCCCCCAAACTGTCGAGCAACCTACTTGTGCGCCCAATTTGAATTCCCCCCAAGGTCCTATTTTTTCCTAGAAATAGACCCTTGGGGCCTTAATTTGTATGGATGTATTTCCCTAAATTCCAATTAATCATCTGGTCACCCTAGTGCTTCTCCAAAGTACTCTGAAACTTTTAAGGTAGTACTTTAACACCTAAATTGGATGAATTGAAGGAGGATCAAGGGATTAAGTCCATTTAGTGTTTGAAATCACTAACACTAGCATGCCTAAAGCTCCCAACCTACCAAAATTAGAAACACTTGTGCACCACCTATTCCTTTCACAGGAACTTGAGCGCCCCACTTATGGGATCACCTGTGAATGCTCTTGAAGGCTTGAGTCGGGTCTCACCCAAGTATTAACATACAGGTTGTTTATCACTTAATTAGATATCAGGTCTCCCAAGCCTACTTGGGTGTCCTTATCTACTTATGAACCCCTCTTTGATTCACTTACTCTCCTCAGTCTAAAATCCATCAGGCCCTCTTCAAATCCATTCATGGAAAGGATTATTCTTTATTGGCTACCTTGTTTGAAATGGATTATGTTGAGACCACCAGAAAATCATCCTAACTTATCAAACCTTTGGTAATGAAACATCAATGTGTCTCCAATTTTGGGTTTGTATATCCACAGTCAGAGGATTCCCACATTTGTTTCACAATGGGTTTAGGATTCATGATGTGTCTCTGGGTTTGTATATCTGTAGTCACATGGACCTTTCTCCTAGGAACAGTGTTGGAATGATCCTAGTTTGAAGGAGGGTTTGGGTCCTGACGTCTCCATTCTCAAAGAGACCCAGAACCTCAGGTCTTTTGGTTGGGAAGGTAAGGTTCACAGTTTCATTTCCATTAAAGCAAATGAAAAGTCACCCTCCCCTATAAGGATCAATTTTATGGTAGCCATCCTTATATATTCCCCTAACCTTCATCAATTCTTCCTTTCATTGGACCCCTTTCCAATTAAATGTGAATAGAGGGAAGGCCCGTCACCTAGCCCTCATCTACCCTCATCGTCGTAGGTGCACCATCATCTATCAGTGGAGGAGGAAAAGTGTATCTGTCATTGTTGAATATTTCACATCCTTCTGTTTCTCACACCGAGCATGACTCATGTGGGAGTAGAGATTAGTGATGATTACAACATGTGCACAAACACTCATGGGGAATGAACTGTAAGAACTCTAATTCCCACCATAATTAGGATACATAGGAATCCTTATTTGATCCCGAGCTCACTAGATATACTATTCATGAATTCAACCCTAATTCCATTAATTTGGGTATCCTCCTTAGTAATAAGCCCCAAATTAAACCCCCAAAATATTCAAGGCATCCTTTTCAAGAAGTAATCCCAAACTCATTTTTCTCAAAGGAATATACTTTTCTAAGAGAATCATTGAACTACGTGGGATTTGATTCCCATCCAAATGGGATATGTAGGAAGCCTCCTTGAGGTTCAAACCCAACACTTTAAATCAACCCTATTCTCCTTGGTCCATATTCCCAACAAGGTCTAATCTAACATGGAAACCCATATTGATTCCATGTTCATTGGGCCGCTTAGGTATAAGTCCCACATTAAACTTAGACTAAGCACCTTCCACTTAGATGTCCTTACTACACAACATTAAACAGTATGATTGGGTCATTATCACATGAAATTAAATAGGTATGATGTGTCCCATAAAGTGGAACCAAACTATGAGGGTTCTTATTCCTTTCACAAGGATACGCAGGTAGACCATTTTATGTGTATGATAACTATATAAAAACAATCTTTCATCTCCCTAGATGACAATAAATTCCAGAGTGCCCCAGAGAGTGGCTTAAAACAATATCATCATAATAATGATTAAAATAATATTTAAATAGTATATTAGAGGATTAGATTGATGGAATACCTCAAATACATATGGATATCTCCATTAATGAAGAACCTTGAATACATATTGATGATTATAATGTTTAAAAATGTTAATAAATGATTGAAAATTACAAGGGAAACTTATGCTATACTTGGTGAATTAATAAGAATTCAAGAAAATACCTTAAATTTATAAAAGAGAGTCTTGGAGTAAACAATATTTCCACCCAAAAAAGTGTGTGATGAGTCTGACCTCCCATCCTATCAACCAATGAATGATCCTATGTATCGTAAAGTTAAAACATAATGAAAGTATACCTTTGGAAAGGAATTACATTTTGGATAATGAACTATTGGAAGTTTCTGGTTACATAAATAAATCCATTGGAAACCTCCTCAAATCAGTGATTCTTAAACATAGAACATAGGTTTCAAGGAATTGTGAAACAAAAATAGTAACCCCGACATGAATCCTTAACCAATTTAATAATGTTACCCACCTGTCAGGCCCCTGTCAATTGATAAAGGAACGTAGTCAAATAAATCAATCACCTATGTATCCATATAAATAGCTGTCATTTTAATGGAGTTTATTGTTTTTTTCATGTTTTTTCTCAAAACTCCCTTCAGTCCAAAATGGCTTTCTTCTATATGACATATGTGAACTTCCCGACCGCTGCTCAAGCTAGATCCTCATCCCTGGAAAGGATGTCATCTCCCACTCCGAATCTCTAATGCTGGGTATCCAACGTGATAATAAAGGAGTATAGTCAGCATGGTACTATCCCAACATTGGAGGCTTCCCAATAGGCTCTCCATGTTAATAAAAATCCTCAATTGTCTGGCCAACAATGATCGATGATCAATTAGCAGATGGTTCCAACCACTGTTTTCAACTGTTTCAAGTCCTTATCCTCAGAACACAACAACCAGTCTCTATTGTACTATAGGTAAGTGAATTAAGTGGTCACTTTGGGCCTCAATTCAAAGATAAAGGGATCCTTCCTGAGGATTCCCACCAATAATCACCACCAAAAGAATTGCGCAGTAGTGAACCCCCAACATAATAGGGGTGTTGCCTATATATGTTAGGCCCAGGTCTCTCAGACCTGAGCATGAAAGATGAACCACTGGGGAAAACGTATGATCAATAGAGAGATGGTTCTAACCTCTGCCCCCTCCAGAGAATTCCATCAACCAAACTCGGTGGCGAACAATGAGCGGGCACATACACCTGTCCGTCCTAATTTTGTTGTTCAGTGGACTTGTCTAGAAGAAACCCACCAATACCACTAGATAAATATAATGGAGTACCATTAATAGGCACATACACCTGGATACAAGTTATCAACTAGTCAGCAGGATCGTTTGACTATATTTAAATAATCCCACCAATCGAAAGTGATGGAAACTAGTAAACAGGAACATACACCTTCTTACAATCACAAATTATACATGCAGTCTCATCTACCAGTATTGAAGGAATTTTGTTAACCATACTTGATGAGAAATATCCAACAAGAACATATAGCTTCTAATGTTCATCAATCCTACCAACAGTCTCATTTTTCAGCACCAGGAGAAGTCTGTAGAATGCTCTGATGACAAATATGGGGCAGACACAACTCTCTACCCCCATGCGTGAGTACTGTCAATACCCACTGGCAAGAAAAACAGGATATGAGTAGGAACATACACATGTTCCTGATATGGAATGGGCGTATATTCATGTTCTAGCCACTGAAGTCACCAAACACATCTTATCAATGGTGAAAGGTTAGACACAAATTCTTGTCCATATTCTAGAATCATTCCAGGATATTATAACAACTACTTCAGAAATACTAGCGGAACAGACACATATATTTCTCCCCACACAAGGTATGACACATCAGCATGCCATCCTGTAGAAGATACACACCTTTATTCCATTCCAAGAGGGACATGGAGCATACTACCCCATATCATATGGAAAACATGATCAGGAACATACACCCTTTCAAATTGGAGGTAATCGGTCTTTTCTGGTGACCGCTCCAAGGCAGGCACATATACCTACCCATGATAACAACTTATCCTATAATGTGGCCCCTACTAAGTGTAAAGGAACATTTAATAAGAAGTTTCACCAATCATGATTATAAAATGAAGAGTCAAGCTGCAATTTGGCTCCTCTTAATGATAGATTTCCTGAATCCCTCAGACATGTATTTATTGCAGCTCAAGATCCTACCCTCTCATTACCAAATTTTGAGAGTAGTGTCAGTATCTCTGAAGTTCCCCATTAGAAACTTCATCATGAAGGCTTGATTAATGAAAATTTGGTCAATCCAGAGTGCCTTTCTCTGAATGAGATCCATGACAACCCTCTATGTTTCCAAAAGACCATGGAGTAAGAGGATTTTCCTTTTTCTATAATCCACCATTTTGGTCCTCCCCATGATGGAGTTCACTGAAAAAGGCTTCTCCTCTATAGTATTACGCATTGTCAAGATAGTTCTATAATTAACAATGTAGTGATGAGAAATCCCTCATATCTCGAGGAACTTGAAAACACAAGGGAAGTCATGTATAACGCCTAGTCATTGACGAGTGAAACACTTTATCAACTAGAAGACATCTTAGTGAAACAGTCATTCTCTGAACCTGCCTTGGAAAATTTATCTTCTATTACTGAGCGTCCACATTGGTCAGACCAAGTGAAGAAACCTCTAGTGAAATATGATGAAGATATGTTAAGCTTGAGAAAAAAATTGGCTAATGGAGAAATACCAGTCATGTTCTGGACATAGAAAATTATTAGTATAACATTCCAGAATTGATGGAAGAAGATTGCATTCATGATATCCACCTCAATTTATGGAATACTCTTCATCATTTGAAAACCAATGTATTACAATATGATGAATATCAAAATCATGTAAAGGTAATAGAAGGGTTCCAAGACAAATTGACTTGGCATCTCTCTCAGTTTCCCAGGATCAAAAAGATGAAAATTAGTAGAGATCCCTTCAGCGTGCATGTCTCAATGCTCTAAAGTTTCTATTCTCGTTAATTTATGATTCTCCATCTAGTGCTCATATCAGAGTATGGGGTGCACATGGAGCATTACATTTCACAGCACTCCAGAATCATAAAATCCCTCCAAAAGTGGTATCACTCAATGTTATTTCCCATGGCCTGTTAAAATCAAATTATATTATATATAATCAAATGTATGCTCAAGAACAAGCCTCAACTAGCTCTCATCAGAGTCAGACTTAAATAAATAAAGCAGTTGAGTTACTTTTACATCAAGCGTCTGAGAATCTTAAGCAAGCTTCCCACTTTAAGGATTTTTTCCTTCAGATGACACAAATGTCTGAAATAGCATAGAAATTTTCCGGAACAGGTAATTTGAGCAGTTGTCGAATAATTCACCCAGCTAATATCCAAAAAATTCATAAAATCAGAATAGAAGTTGCGTGAATCTCAGTCACAACAGTTCAAGAGCCACCCCATCTTGTAAGAATGAGGGATAATTTAATTAAACCTCCATATTCATTAAACAAAGTTCAATGTTTGAAGAAGAAGAATGGGAATATCCCCAACATACTGTAAGAGTTGGTGTCCTAGAACCAACTGGTTTTACTTTGATTACATGGATACTTAATGTATTATTACATATTGTTCATTGTTCTTCATGACTATGATGTTTCAATGTATATGAGTATTTGTTGCATTTATAAGGTAATGGTAGTTCCCCTTTATGATGAGAAGCTTGAAATGATAAAACAATATTATTAAATATAGTTTTGTGGTTGGATGACGTGCTATGATGGGACACATAGTATGTGGACCTTCAAGTGCGAGTACTTGTAAGAAGATGAGACTTCCTCTCATGAAGTCCTCACTTGGTAATCTCCAAGATATAATATTATGAGAACAGACCCTCTAGTAGAAATTCCACATGTTTTGGTGTCATCAAATATTTCTATCTACGAGCATGTGTAAGGATCCTTAGACTTTAATATTATCATTAATATGTGTCACGACTTACGCACTTAGATTTATTGACAACAACCATCACACATACAGTTGGTGGGAAGTAGGTTATGTTTGGTGTGTCAGGAGTGGCATGTTATTAGTGGATAAGTCAAGGAAGGATTTGTCCCTTCCATTTATAGAAGTTCATATCTCAGCCCTTTGATTGAAATAGATCCGTCACATGAAATTCTATGGCCATGGTGTAACGAATAGTCTATTTCAGGAAGACAAAGAACGACATATCAAGCATAAAAGTTGATGATACAATCAAGAAACCTGCTTGATGAGATATTGTGACAAAAGGATTATATTACAAAGTAAGAGTTAATAGGTGGATGTCATTGTAGTGACTTTACATTCTTTCTCTTCGGTGCCTTGACCGGTTGCTAGACAGTACTCTTGGACTTTAGGCAAGCCTGCCTAATGCCAATGAGAAAGAATCCTAGAGGGCCATACACTAAGTGTTTTTAGTTTTCTCCGTTAAATTTTATTTGATTTTAATTAATGAAATAAACATTATTCTCAAGACCGTGGAATAATTTTATTCAAGTTACATTGATCGCATACATTAAATTAAATTAAATTATTTATTTTATTGTACATTTAATTAATTTTTATTTACTAGTTTGTAAATAAAATATGTATTTAAAAGAATAAAGTATTTATTTGGGTGTTCAATAAATGGAAGTAGAGTTCTAGCAGACCAAGGTTGTTCGGGTATTAAAATAATTATTTGCAAGACGGTAAATAAATATTTAACCTGTTTTCCCAAATTAAAATAATGCTGCTATTATTTTATGATACGTAATTTTATTTATAATTTCGTTTTGCACAAGTTGGGGCACCATAAATAATGACGTGGTATTATTATTAAATGTGTGGTTTTTCACAATGTTCATGAATGGATTTAATTGTTACTATGAAATTAAATATTTTAACTAAAATTCCTTGTATATAAACAGGAAAGTACGTCTATCGTGACAGAAACCACACCACACGCCTAGTGAATTTAGAATTGTTGGGAAAAAAAATTTCTCTCTTGAATCCTATTATATCCCCTCTCAAAAATGAGGTGCATTCTTCAAGGCCGAATAACAAGAGATCAAGAACAATCGACACAAGACACTCTCTTCACCGCGCTAGCACCCGGAGAACAAGCAGTGTCGATCAGAAGCCATTAGAGCACGTGTGGATCACCGCTAGAGGGGTTCCAGTTTGAATCCTTACATCTGCAATGAGATAATCTAGAAGGGTCAGTCCAGATGATCAACACTATTAACCAAGAAAAATACCAAAAGACACAGGTATTATTTTTCTTTATGAAACTAATTAAATTAATTATAAACATGATGTGCAAGATCATCTCTAAAGGTTTCGGGCCTCTTTTTTTCATCAAAATATTTTATTATATTCCATGGAGACTGGTGCTCATCATCATATTGATCCCGTAATAATCATTGATCATGGTAAAAATAAAAAATGATTGTCCTCCCAACCATGCTTCCACTGCGCCCGGAACCTTCTTGTGGAATCAGAGCAGTTATATCATAGTTTATAATTATTTAAATATTTCATTGATGAATTACAAATTTAATAATTTAGTTGTTTCATTTCAAGTTAATCGTTCTACAAATCTGAATCGCGAGATCTATTCATCTTCTTTTGTTTCTCATTCACCTTACTAAAACGATATTTTCTTTTAATTTTGATTAAAATAAAATAGAGGATCTCATCTGGAAGTGCCAAATATTCTTGGCCATACAACACCAGAAGGCACACCGTGTATTCAGAAGTACATGCCATGTACTCAAGATTCAATACATCAGATCGGTCCTCTAAACCAAGACATGTTTTGGAGCCTTTATAAGTCTTAAATGACTTTTTCTGTAGACTAGGAATATGTGGCATGTTGTTTCCAGATTACATGCCGTGTGCCCCAATGGACATGGCGTGTAGTCCCTTCGGGTTATGGTTAGACTGTGTACCCCATACATGGATATCCTGGCTGGAGACCATGTAATGAGGAACTATACAGTGTGTGGCCCACTGGACACGCCTTGTACTCCGAATATTTCATAAGTACACTCACACGCCATTTCCCTGGGCGTGTACTTCAAATGGATGTTGAAAAATACTACACGCCATGTAGTTAGAACTACACATCATGTACTCATCCAAATTATGCAAATTTATTAAAATTTATTAATATATTATACAAACCCTTTAGACTTATACCATCATGTGGGCGTAATGCTGAGGCACAACATGTGATAGGTGTTTTATATATATGAGTTTAATTTTACATCTGTGTAATGTTAATTTCTACTCATTGAGAAGTTATAAATAGGAATTCACTGAGGTGCCTCCAAAGTACAAGTTACGTACAATGATAATTTTAAATGAATTTATTTTATTTAAATTACTATAGATGAGAATCTCAAGGAAATTCAGAAAATGATTTAAGATAAAAATATTGATTAATTAAAGATGATATTTAATTTATTCTAGCATGATTTATCTTAAATGATAATGATTAAAGAATTTAATTATCGTTTTATTTTTGTGAAAACATCGTTGCATGTTTGGATATCATGAGCTAGACCAAGACCTTTGTATGTGGATGGTTTCTTTTAATTTATTTATTTAAATTAAATTTGCTGGCTTGTGAGCTTTCTCCTCATTAATATGTACGGAATGCATGCCCAAGGTTTATCTTATGTAAAACCCCTTTTACCCCTCACCTACATGTGAGTTAAAAAATACATATGTAATGGATGGAACTCCCAAGCTAGTGGAGATGGTTCAAGCTGGAGCTGAGATGAAAGCAATCCCAGGAAATACATAGGTGGATAGGTGGATAGATGGAAGCTATAAACATGAACCCAAAAGGTTCATGTTGTTTCTCCCTTAGGTCAGGATTAGTTTATCAACCGCTACATAAACTAACCATTATAAAATCTCATGATCATTCCATCTATTTTATATTATTTCTATCAGTTTCATGGTTTATCATTATGGATGTGTTGTCACGATCACATAATTAATGAATTAAACAAGCATGCAATATGGAATTAAAATAAAAGAGACTTATGCATAAACATTATCAAGACATGGTTAATTACTTATGTAAGTTCAAATTAATATTAACAAGAATGTGATAATGATAATAATCAATTCATGCATTAGAGATAAAAATCCCTAAAATAATATATTAAATCAGAACAGGACTTCTGTTACATGATTAATGGGTAAAACTAAATATAACTATATGTTTGACCAACCCTTGTTGGGACACTTAATTTTATAAAGGAATCGCTTATGAAAGGTTTCAGGTTAACTTAACCATATTACATCAAGAGGACTAGCCTTTGATAGACTTGGGGTAATATTGGAGGCATGAGTTGAGGAAATACAAAGTCATGATTTTAGGATTAGGGAGTCCACTCAACATATCAAGGAACTGCAAGCCCATAGTTGGAAAAGACCTACCAACCAAAATACCTTCTAATAGCTTGACCAATCCTTGTTGGGGTTATGAGAAGGGAAATATGGATCCTTTCCACTAGAATGTCATGGAAACTAGACATTCCAAGTTCAATGGTGAGGGCCATTGGGACTTGATAAAATATTGGGAGACTAAATAAAATTTATTATTTCTCATAAAATGTAATCAAGAAAGTAATAAGGATCTTTTCTTTTAATTGTAGAATAAAAATGATAATCTCATCAACCACACAAACCCTACAATCAATTTTGGACAAATACAAAATCCTCACTGGCAGTAACTTCCAAGAATAGTTTAGATTCCTTCAGGTTATCCTATTCCATGAACAAAAGTCTTACGTGCTGGAGTCAGTATTACCTGATCCGCCTTCCAAGGAGGTGAGTGATGAGGATTTCCTGGTCTATGGGAAACATATGAATGATGTGGTCGATGTTCGATGTTTGATGTCATCATCAATGTCTAGCGAGCTCATGAAGTCTCATGAAAACATGGATGTTTATAGCATGTTGGAGCACCTATGTGGTTTTTACCAGGAGAGATCAAGACAGGAACGGTTTGAGATCTCTAAGGCACTCTTTCAGAGTAATCTTAGAGAAGGTTCCCCAGTTGGGCCTCATGTAGTTATGCTCATTGGCTACATTGAGCTCCTGGATGTTCTAGGGTTTAAACTTCCCGAAGAACTGGGCATTGATCTAATTCTCACATCACTCCCTCAGATCTTCTCTAAATTTGTATTCAATTTCCATATAAACAACATTGATAATTCTTTATCTGATCTATTAATCCACATTCTCAAAGTGGACAAAGATATGAAGCGTGAAAATCCTTTCTATCTTTATGGTGAATAAGAGGAAAGGGAAGGCGAAGAGCTTTAAGCCCAAAGCATCTTCACAGCCTTCCATGAAAAGGAAGATAAAAGGGGAGGCAAGGGAACAGGAGGCTATTTTTTTCTCTTGTGGCAAGAAGGGCCACTGGAAGAGGAACTACACCCAGTCTAAGAAGCAAGGGGAAGCTTTAGGTGCATTTGTTATCGAATGAAATCTATCTATTTCTAAAAATTGTGTATTAAATACAGCTTCTGGTGATCACATATATATCCAAATACAGGAACCAAGTAGATTCAGTAAGATTGATCGAGGGCAGTTAGATCTATGAGTAGCCAATGGAGCCAGACTTGTTTTTGTAGCTATCGGGGACTACCACCTCACGTTGCCAACTGGGATGATCTTTGTGTTAAAGGGTTGTTTTTATGTGCCTTCTTTAACAAAAAACATAATTTGTGTATCCAGACTAGATATATATGGATTTTTTTAAATGTTTGGATAGAATGTTGCTTCTTTTATAAAGATATCATTTGTTTTTAAGGGAACATTAATACAAAGGTCTTTATGTGTTGGATTAAACAAACCAACTAATGGCAATCGATGACAAAGATACTCACATGACTCATACCACACCCAACTTTGGCATCATCAGCTAGGTCGTGTAAATGAGAAATTCTTGACCAAGTTACATCGAGATAGATATTTAGATTATTTTGAACTAAAACCACTTGGCGTATGTCCTGCATGTTTATAAGGCAAAATGACCAAAGCTTAATTTGGTGGGAAATCTGAAAGGGCTAAATCACTTCTTGAATTTTTTTCATATCGATGTGTGTGGACCATTTCTAGTTGAACAAAGGGGTGGGTACTCATACTTCATAAATTTTAATGATGGATTTAGTAGATATGGATATTTCTACTTAATGAGGTATAAGATGTATTTCTTTGAGAAGACCAAGGAATACAAGAATGAAGTTGAAAACTAGCTTGGTAATAAGATTAAGAAACTCCACCCAGACTGAGGTGGGGAATATCTTAATTAGTACTTCATTGATTACATACGAGAGTTTGGGATCCTATCCTAACTCACTCCTCCTTACACACCTAAATGGAATGGTGTAAGTGAAAGGAGGAACCTCACCTTGTTAGACATGGTGAGATCAAGGATGAGTCATGGAAGTCTTCCATTATCCTTTTTAGGATATATGTTACAAACAGAGGCACACATACTAAACCAAGTACCAACTAAATAGATAAATGGAATTCCATGTGAGTTATGGAGTGGAAGAAAATCCATGTTATTGAATTTACATGTGTGGGGTTACGAAGCGTTGGTTAGGGCCTCTTCAGGTAATAAACTCGCACCCCAAGGCACAAAGTGTGCCTTTATAGGATACCCCAAAGAAACAAGGGGATATTACCTATACAACCCCTTAGACAAAATGGTTATAGTGAAAAGACATGCCATATTCCTTGATAGGGAGCACATTTCGAAAAGAGATAGTGGGGGTGAGATAGACTTTGACAAAGTTAAGGCTCAAGGTGAACAAGAGTTGGAATAGGAACAGATTACACAAAGCCCCATTGAATAAGAATATATTCAAGAGACACAAGTACATCGTAGGAGTACAAGAGATGTTAGAGAACTAGAATTGTATGGTTTTCTAGTTATTGAGGATTGTGACTCCCTATTAGTTGATAATAATTATCCTCTAACATACAAGGAAGCATTAAGTGGCACGGACATTGCCAAGTGGCAAGAAGCCATGAATTTTGAAATGGATTCCATGTACCAAAACCAAGTCTAGACTTTGGTATATCCTCCAGTTGATATAAATCCTGTTGCAAATGGGTATTCAAGAATAAACTGGACATGGAAGGACAAGTCAGTACCTAGAAGGCACGACTAGTCGCAAAAGGTTTTAAACAGCGTCAATGAATTGACAACAATGAAACCATCTCACCAGTTGAAATGCTGAAATACATTAGAATTATACTTTCTATTGCGGCTTACAATGACTATGATATTTGAAAATGGATGTCAAACCAGCATTATTTAATGGGAACCTTCAGGAATTTGTCTACATGACACAACAAAAAGGGTTTGTGACTCCAAAGGATGCCAATGAGGTATAAAGTTTCAGAATTCAATTTATGGATTAAAGAAAGCATCCAAATCATGGAACATTCATTTTGATGTATCCATAAAATAATTTGGTTTTATCACAAATGAATTTGATCCTTGTGTCTACAAACAGTTTAGTGGGAGTGCAGTCATTTTCCAAATATTATATGTTGATGACATATTACTCATTGGAAATGAGATACCAGTCTTGCAGTCTGTAAAGAAATGGTTGAATCAAGGATTCTCCATGAAAGACTTGGGCGAGGTAGCATATATTATAGGGATCAAGATACATCGTGATAGATCCAAGATATTGTTGGGCCAAAGTCAAAGCACATACATTGATAAGATACTGAAGAGATTATGTATGGAACAATCCAAGAGGGGTTTGTTTCCAACATCACATGGAATTCATATTTCCAAGAAAATGTGTCCTCAACCACATGAGGAAAGAAATATAATATAAATTACTCTATATGAATCAATGATTGGGTCAGTCATGTATGTCATTCTATGTACTAGGATGGATGTCGCCTATGCATTGAGTGCGGTAGGCAGATATCAAGCTCACTTAGGTTACTGCCGTTGGATGGAGGTCAAGACTATCCTAAACTATCTGAGGCATACTAAGGATATGTTCCTAGTTTATGGAGGAGATGAGTAACTTGTCATCAGAAGATATGCATATTCTAGTTTCTAGACTAATCATGATGACATGAAATCGCAAATGGGATACATCTTCACATTGAATAGAGGTGCAGTGAGCTGGAAGAGCTCAAATCAGAGTGTGGTCGTAGATTCTAAAGGAGATTGCGAGTATATCGTGGTTTTTGGGGCAGCTAAAGAAGCAGTTTTGATTTTAAGCTTTGTCTAAGAGCTAGATGTGATACCTAGTAGTAAAGATCCCATCACACTGTACTATGATAATACTACAGCAGTGTCTTTCGCAAAATATCCAAGGTCACATCAGCGGATGAAGCACAAACTTCAGAAGTATCATCTCTTGAGGGATTTTTCTCAGAGAGGTGAAGTTGTAGAGAGCATTATTTCAACAGAAGACAATGTGGCGGATCCCTTGACTAAAGCATTGAATCTGCAGAAACATGATCATCATTTGAGGTCAAGCGGACTGAAATTTGTATGTAGTTGGATCTAGTTCAAGTGGGAGTTCGTAAGAATTGTTGTCCTAGAACCAACTGGTTTACTTTCATTACATGGATATTTAATGTATTATTACATATTGTTCATTGTTCTTCATGAATGTGATGTAATAATCTCCTAGAGTATTTGTTTCATTGATAAGGTCATGGTAGTTCCCTGATATGATGAGAACCTTGAAATTATATAACAATATTCTTAAATATAGTTTTGTGGTTGGATCACATGCTATGATGGGACACATATCATGCAGAACATCTGGTGTGAGTACTCATAAGCAGATGAAACTTCCTCTCATTAAGTTCGCACATGGTAATCTCCAAGATAGAAGATTATGAGAATAGGCCCCCTAGTATAAATTCTGCATGTTTTGGTGTCATCAGATATTTCTATCTGTGGGCGTGTGTAATGGTACTTAGACTTTAATATTTTCATTAATACGTGTCTGGACTTACACACTTTGATTTACTAATGAAAACCATCACGCAAATAGTTGGTGGGAAGTAGGGTATGTTGGGTGTGTCACGAGTTGCAAGTTATTACTAGATATGTCAAGGAAGGATTTTTCCCTTCCATTTATAGAAGTTTATATCTTAGCCCGTTGATTTAAATAGAACCGTCGCAGTAAATTCCATGGCCATGGTGTAACGATGAGTTTATTTTAGGTAGTCAAAGAACAAAGTATCAAGCATAAAATTTCATGACACAATCATGAAACCTGCTTGATAAGATATTGCGACAAAGGGATTATATTAAAAAGTAAGCATTCGTATGTGGATTTTGTTTTTTAGACTTTACATTCTTTCTCTTAGGTTCCTTGACCTGTTGCTAGACAGTACTCTTGGACTTTATTCAAGCCCTCCCAATGCCCATGGGAAAGAATCCTAGAGGGTCACACAGTAAGTGTTTTTGGAGGTCTAGGTTATATTCCATTTTAATTTAATTAATGAAATAAATATTATTCTCAAGAGTGTGGAATGATTTTATTCAAGTTATAATGATCGCATAAATTAAATAAAAAATATTTATTTATTTTATTGAAAATTTAATAAATATTTATTTACTAGTTTGTAAATAAAATATTTATTTAAGAGAATAAATTATTTATTTTGGTGTTCAATAAATGGAAGTGGAGTTTGAGTGAATAAAGTTTGGTTCGGTAGTAGATTTATTATTTGCAATAGGGTAAATAATTATTTAACGAGTTGGTACAAATTAAAATAACGCTTCTATTATTTTATGACATAGAATTTTATTTATAATTTGGTTTTTCACAAGTTGGCGCACCATAAATAATGAAGCGGTATTATTATTAAATGTTTGGTTTTTCTATAATTTCATGAATGTATTTAATTTTTGCTATGCAATTAAATATTCTAACTGAAAATTAATGTATATAAATAGGAAAGTTTTCCTATTGTGCCAGACACCACCCCACACGCCCGGTGAATTGAGAATTGTTGGGCCAAAAAATTTCTCTCTTGAATCCTCTTCTCTCCCCTCTAATTAATGAGATACGTTCTTCAAGGCCGAAGAAAAAGTGATCAAGAAATACCGACACAAGACACTCACTTCGCCGCACTAGCACCCAGAGAACAAGCGGTGTCGTTCAGAGGCCATCGGAGCATATGTGGATCACTGCTAGTGGGATTATAGTTTGGATCCTTACAACAGCAACAAGATAATTAGGAAGGGTCAATCCGGATGATCAAAATCATCAATTAAGAAATATACCAAAGGCACATGTATTATTTTTCTTTATGAAATTAATTAAATTAGTTATAAACATGATGGGAAAGATCCTCTCTAAAGTTTTCAAGACTCTTTTTTTATTTATCTAAATCTTTTATTATATTCCGTGGAAAATGGAATTCATCATCATATTGATCCCGGAATAATCATTGATTATGGTAAATATCAAAATTGGGTGTCGTCCCAACCATACTTCCACTACACTCGGAACCTTCACCAATAGGGATATGGGCTTTTTCCCATCTACAATACCTTCCTCAACGAAAGTCAGTTTTCTCCCAATTTGGGAAGAAGCCACAAAGAAAGCACACAACTGAACTATATGAGGATTACCTTCAGGTTACAATCCTTCAAATAGCTCATGATAATCCATCATATAGGAGAGCAGAGTCTCATGGATGATACAGAGGAATAAAATCTTTCGAATATACTAACAGAATGCCATCAATGCATTATGCATCAGTAAATATCATTAACACCATCACAAAAGACCCTCCAGAAAATGATTATACATCAAGGGAATCTGAAGATGATGCTCTTATCCATAATACAGTACACCCTAAAGTAAATGAAGAATGTGTACGTACCTGAAATCATAGGCTTACCCAAAATCTTGGTATGCCTTCAAATAAAAAACTCCCACCCCTCTAAAATAATTCTAATAAGGGGAAAGGTAAAATTCAGATTGAACCTCACTTTTCCACTAAAGAAGGTTAGTCTCATTCACATTAAGAGATATTTACATGATAAGAAGTGTAGATGAAAGAGTTGATAAGACTCAATATAGAGTCACTTCGAATAAATATTTATGCTAGAAATACTGTCCAAGGAGATCCTCAACTTTCACATCCTATAGGATATTCTCAGCAAAGAGGATTTGTGGTAACTACAGGTATAGGTAATGAATTCCATACATTGGGTACACAGCAAGGATAGGATTAGAAACTTGCTTATAGGCATGTTCCTGTGGTTTATCCAAGGAAAATACCAGCACCACCACCAGTGGTTTTTCCAGTAATTATGCCAGTTCATACTCAAGGTATTGTACCTGTACAGGTCACAGCTCATTCAGATATTCCCCAAGTTCTTATGAACACAATTGAGTCATTAACAACTCGATTAGAATACATGGATGAACGACGTGCACCAGTTCATCCAGAAAAGAAATCTTACCCCGAATGAGTGGATATGATTCCTCCCACACCAAATTTTTTGAATACCACATTCCCAGTCATTAATGATTCAGGAGATCTGAAACAACACTTAAAACATTTTGTTTCTTTTTTTGATCACATGATGGGAACTCCTCAACAATAAATAATTGGTAAAGCTTAGGTGTTTTTTGAAATCATTAGAAGGACCAGCTTTTGTATGGTATACAAGTTTTCAATCTCGATCAATTATTAGATGGGAAGATTTCCGTCAAAAATTCCTTCTTCAATTCAACTCATCATTACCAAAGACAACAATGTTTTATCCTAAAATTTGCAAAAAAAAATGGAGAATGAAAGAGTTGCATATTTAATTTATCAATGGAAAGGATTAACGTATTCCTTATGTTTGGAACTCCCTCAAGAAGAGTTACTTCCACTTTGTGTGAAAATCTGTGTGATGAGTTACGCACAGCCCTGATCTGTGTGAAATACAAAGGAGTGTTTTGAGACATTACTTCCATTTCTCAACAGATAGAAGATTATATTATAGAAACTACAGCTAAAACACATGTCATTCTATCATCTCTAGGAAAGAGAATAGGGAAAGGAGAGGTCATTACCATTACACTCAAGAAAACACTTGTACCTACTTCCACTTCAAAACCTTCATCATATCGAAGGGCTCTACCTATAGAGTTTCTACATCAAAAATAACCTGATCAAAATGCTCAAAGAGATCAAAGACAGAAAAAGTTTGTGGAATTAAAGAGAAAATTCAATTCCTTCATAAATGAAAATGTACCTGGTTACTTCATCTCAGCTATGGAAAATAATTTTGTTCAGTTTCCGAGGTTGAAGAAACCAATAAAAGAAGTAGATGAAGATCTTATGAATTATATTCCATTTCTCTAGATGTTTGGGCATCCCATTCATGATTGTTTTGTTTTCATGGACCTCATGAAAAAAATGGTAGACTCTGGAAAAGTGACATAGAGATGTTTGTTAGCTCAAGTACCATGTGTTACTGATACTAATACGGAGTAAGAATGGGAATGGAAGGAATTCAAAAGTAAAAATGTGCATAAATATGATGATTGAATGATCAAGAAATCGATCAACCGAACTCAGGTCATTCTATGAACACATTTGAGATGACTGATTTTGTCTTCCACCACTCCTGACATAGCAAAAACACCTTTATCAAAAGGTCAATCCTAAAATAAAAAATGTGATCAGAATGATAAATAGTAGTCATAAGAAGATGAATTCATGTCAAGGACAAAGTTTCATTTGACTCTAGCAGATTTCGTGCCATCGAAATCAAAATAATGGGCACCACCCCACCAAATGGCACATCCAGAACTAAACTGTCTAGTAGAATCTTCATCAAATGAAGAATTTATCTTTGGTTCCATCAATGTCATCCACTTGACGGATCCCTATGCCATTGGTGATTCTGATTATAATCAGACTGAGTTCCTTAAACAAAACTGGGGAACCATATGAAGAGTCCATGGTTGAGGATATAAGGGAAGACATGGGTATTCTAGAATCCATTATTTTAACTCTACCCCTACCTGATCGTATATGTGGCAGAAACTCATGGAAGAGCCCTTCAGTGGGCTCAATAATAACAAGAAGATTCTTCCATGTAAGATAGTTTTGGTCTTAATATTATTATTTGGGAGGATATATTTGAAGTCACACCATCTTCCTCTTAGCAAGTAAATAGACATAGTCAGTATAATCTACAAATTCTAGGAGTATTTCTAGCTTCTACTCTCACACAGGGTACATCCACATCAAAAGCATCAACATTCAAAGCACCTAAAAAACTAAATCTCCATGCTGGGAAACACGGACCTTTAGAAAAAAATTATGATGTCTTGAACAAATTGGCCCAAATATTATCCATTTTTTCAACTTTGGATGCCTTAAATTTTTCAAAAGATCTTCGAGAAAAACTTATTAAAGCATTCGTAAGACCTCAAAAGTTTGAAACCAATGTTGTTGATACTGAAGTTTACAGTATAAAGAATGATCTGGTAGAATGTCATGTATTCATATATTTTACAGATAATGATTAATATGATGTTTTACATGGTCATATTGGACCCTTCTATCTATCTAGAAAGGTTAATGACATTGACATCTGACGAGCCTTCATTGATAATGGTTCTAGAGTCAACCTCATTTATGTTTGTACCCTTCATTGACTAGGCCTTACTGAATCTAACTAATATCCTTCTACTTTAATGGTGCATGGATATGAAATGAAGTAGAATGAAATTTGGGTGAGATTACACTCAAAAAATAGTTTGGAGATCTTGTATCTAATTCAGATTTCATGGATGTTCATCTAGACACAGCCTTCAACATTCTTCTTGGAAGGCCTTGGCTGCACCAACATACAGCCTTACCTTCATCATACCACCAATGTCTTAAGTACTATTTAAATTGTAAAATTGGGAAATTGTATGGTGACAGGGCTCCATTCAAAACACGTGAATCTCAATACATTGAGGCAATGTTTTATCACACAAAGGGAATGAGGTCAATGATAAAGTAGGTTAATAGAATTAATGCTATGAATCATTTAGAAAATATCCCATCAAACCCATTCATAAATTTGAGTATAGATTATGTGTTACCAATAAACCAAACTGAAAAGGTAAACCCAAATTCAAGCATTCATCCAGTAACTTCCATACTGTCAATTGCGGCAATCGAGTATAATAGAATGGGAGAAATTGTTGATTTACCAAGCAGTGATGGAAGCTTAAATGGAGATATCTTCATTTTATCTAATGATCTTTAGTAAGCCTATAATTCATCAACCAGAATAGAAGAATTTGTAGCAATTCTAGAGGAATTAAAAGATGTTGATTACCAATCCCTCATCTCCTATTAATTATCCCAAGAATACCCATCATCATCCGTCGGGTTAGAAATAGTGTCCTCTTCTTCAGGATGTTCAAATACTGACTACTCCACTAACTCTACAATTTTTTCTTTTTCATCTACTATACAAGTAGAAACAATATAAGTAGCACTTAATGAAGAAGAAGAAGAGTAACATCTCAGGGATACTCCTCTATCATTTGAATAAGGTGTCTCTACCACTGTGGATAAGCTTAGAGAAATAAATCTTGGTATAGAATAATATCCACGCCCAACTAAAATTAGTGAAGCCATGAATTTTGAAGGGAAAGAGTTTTATACATTATTTCTAAAGAAACATCGAGATATATTTTCTTGGAATTTTATAGAAATTTCATGACATAATCTTGATGTAGCCACCCATCATTTGGGTTTTCCAGAAGAGGATCGTGGATTTTAGCAGGTGGCAAGAAGAACACACCCAACTCATGCTTCTAAAATTGAATCTGAAGTTGATAAGATTATAAAAGATAAATTTTACAATGCTATTAAATATCCCAAATGGATGGCCAACATTGTCCCAGTGAAAAATAAGAATTTATAAATTATAGATTGCATTAATTTTAGATATCTAAACCGAAATTGTCCTAAAGATAACTTTGAAGTTCCGATCATAGATCTTTTAATTGATGAAACAACTATCCATGAAGCTCTCTCCTTCACGGATGGATACTCTGGGTATAATAAAATCCATATAGACCCAGAGGATAAATAATATAAAGCCTTCATATCCCCTTAAGGTGTGTTTTTCTATTGGGTAATTCCTTTTAGATTAATGAATTTCAGTGCAACATATCAACGTGTCTTGCACCATATCTTCAAACTCTTCTAAGAGAAATATTTTTAATGTTATGTGGATGATTTGGTGGTCAAATATAGACAACATTCCTATCAATTGGATGATCTGGAGACAATATTAAATAAACTTCAGCAACATAGTTTGAAGATAGACCCCTTAAAATGTGTTTTCATCGTAACCTCAGGAAAGTTCCTTGGCTTTGGTGTACACCATCTTGGTATTGAAGTTGATCCCAAGAAAACTGAATCAATCTTTGGCATGTCATCTTTTTGAAATTTAAAATAATTAAAAGGACTCCAAGGACACTTGGCCTATATTCGGTGCTTTATCATAAATTTTGCAGGAAAGTGTTTTCCCTTCACTAGATTAATGAAGAAGGGAGTTACCAATCAATGGACTAAAGACTTCCAATGATACCCTCAAGAAATATCTTTTGAGTCCATTGGTATTAGTTCCACCTATTCAAGGAAGACCAATTATTCTTTATGTAATAGAATTATAGCGATCACTGGGTTCCTTCCTTTCCCAAAAGAATTATGTTGGGAATGAAAAAATCCTTTACTATCTTAGTCGAATTTTTCTTGATGTAGAAACTTGGTATTCAAGTATTGAAAAATGTTTCATGACATTATTCTTCACATTTCATAAATTAGGGCACTACCTGGAACATCATGAGCTATAATTGGTATCTCGTAATAACCTCCTCAAATATATCCTCAGTTATCCTATTCTTACAGGGCATCTAAAATGGTGGGAAGTTATTTTGAAATAGTTTGATATCCATTTTGTGCCACATAAGGATATAAAATTCCAAGCTCTGGCTGAATTCCATACTGAACATCTATCTATGGAAGAAATATCATTTAATACTGATCATCCTGATTAAGATGTCTTATCTATTCAAGATAATCCCAAAACATGGGAGATGTACTTTGATGGTGCCTCTAGATGTCCAACAAGAAAGGGAACGGAAAACCCTAAACTCAACAAAGTTGGGTTAGGAATTGTACTTATCTCCCTAGAAATGGAACTATTAAATTATTCCATCTTATTATCGGAAGGCAGTACCCACAATGTTGCATAATATCAAGATCTGATCACAGGATTGGAATTAGAACGTCAGGTGAAAGTGAATCACTTGAAAGAGAAATGTGATTCAGAATTTGTAATCAAATAGATCAATGGGGAATATTCTATTAGAAATGAAAAGTTAATCATGTTGTGTGATTGTGTTAGAGGTTTAATGGCTGAATTTTTCTCATATATGATATTTTATTGGGTCTCAGGATTTAAAAATGGCCATGATGATGCACTAGCTAATGAAGCTACAGCCTTGGAAGAACCAAATCGGGATGAGACAGTCTTCAGCATAGCCCATCGTCATATGGTGTCACCTTTTGTTCAAACTAGAATGAAGTAAATAAATGAAATTAGCCCTATTTCGGAGCCACAGGGTCATACCATGGGATGGAGAATACCCATCATGGAATTCCTTCAAAATGGAGTTCTTCCACTAGATAGGTATGAAAAGAAACAAATCTGATGACGAGCGGCTAATTTTACTCTTTATGATAGTCCAGATCACCAAACAATACTCTAAAAATGAGGATTTTATGGAATCCACTTCAGATGAATTGATGATGAAGAAACTCCATTGGTTATGAAAGAAGTACATTTAGAAGCTTGCGGTTCTTACCAATCAAGGCATATGATTTCTAATCAAATCCAAAGGCTTAGATATTTTTGGCCTTCAATGACACAGGATTGCACAGATTTCAATAAAAAATGTATTCCCTTCCAAGTTCATCCCAACTCCATTCAACCACCCCCAAAGTTGCTATATACAGTTAAATACTCCGAGTCATTTTTGACATAGGGAATTGATGTAGTAGGACCTTACCCTCCAGCTACGAATAAGCAGTCGAAGTATAACCTTACTGTTACCGACTTCTTCTCCAAATGGGCTGAGGCAATACCTCTCAACAAAGTCGGAACCAAAATCATTGTTAGTTTGGTCAAAACTAACATCATCACTATATTTAGTGTCCGTTGTACTATATTGATGGACAATATCACCAATTTTTGGTCTACTGAGTTAAAAAAGTTATATCAAGAGCACAATATCAAATCCAACCATTCATCTTGTTATCATGAGGCGGCCAATGGATATATAGATGCTTTCAATAATACCCTATCAAATATACTCCAAAAGATGGTGGATAAAGATAATAAATATTGGCCTGATAAAAATTTTCATGCTTAATGGGATTGTCGTACTACTACTCGTACGGCCACTTAAGAAACTCATTATTTGTTGGTATATGGAATAAAAGTAGTTTTTCAAATTGAAATGCAATTTCCTTCACTTAGAGTTGAAATATGTGATCAGTTGTCTACAAATTATAGGTCTCAGAAATGGTTTAATGAGTTGGAATGATTAGATGAGAAAATATTGCATACTTTGTATCATTTTTAAGTCTATCAGAATAGAATAGTGTGATATTTTAACAAGAAATTTCACCTCTATTTATTTCTTTAAGGATAATTGGTATTGGTTCTTAGGACTCCAATGATACCAGGAAAGAAACCTCCAAAGTTTGAGCCAATGTGGGAAGGACCTTATTCCATACATAGGGTCTACTCAAATAGATCATATGTCTTAATCTCAATGGATGGAGAGATTATTAAAACTCCAATCAATAAGAGATTATTGAAGAAATACTTTGTGTAGTTGCATACATCGTCCTCGCTGCAAGACTGAAAAATAAACAGCTCACACATCCTTATTGTAAGAATTAAAACTGTGCAGTACAAAGTCCTAGTTTCAAGACCTTAAACTATGTAACAAACATAAGCGTCCATGCTGCATGACGTTAAAATGTATAGCATATTTTTCTTTGTCACACAAAATTAAACTGCATGACACCATTTTTCCACATTACACGACATTAAAATGTATGGTTAACGTATTCTCTACTTGACATTAGGAGATTCGATAAGAGAGAATCATGGACATCACTGCTACTCTTTAGTGGAACATGAGTCCCTCTCTTCCCTATGTCTGAGTTAGATATGCATAGGGACCTTGTTTCAAGAACTAGGTGTGGCTTGATTATCATCTATTCGAGATACTTAGAGATGCTCGAATCTCCAATCATGGGCCCAAATACGACCACAAAATTTTTATTTCCTTTTTTATTATTCTATATATGAACTAGATTTATAAATAGTGCTCTTTTAGGATACATGATTTTATTTTCATACCATCTTGGGTCTTAAATTTAATCATTCTTCTATCTATTAAATCCCTTGTCTCCCATGTCAAACTCAATTGGTGTGGGAAATGAATGTTTAAAGAACAACATACTGCTTGATTCTCTTCTCTACGAGATATATAGAGACACCTAGATCTCCAATCTTAGGCCCATTTAAGACATATATAAAATCCTTTATTTCTAATATAAGAATCATACCTACATAAGGAATGTTTAAAGAACTATATATGGATTGATTCTTACCCCTAAAAAGACACATATTGACACTTGGGTTTTATCCCTTAGTCCAGTTACAATATGTCTTTATTTTCACATCGGTTCATCTTCATCCTTACTGCATGACATTAAACTAGATGGAAATATAACACCCATATTCTTCACTTGTGTAACCTTTGTGTTATAGAAGAAACCCTTACATATGTTTATTTATCACACCGATCATAGCTCACATGGGATTTGGAATTGGGTAAAAGGATTCTTTATATAAATAAGGTGTCTCAATTTCTTATGGGTCTATCAATGTCCTCACTGCATGACTTAGAACCGCATAGAATAATTTCCTCAATGCATGACTTTAAACCGCATAATATAATTTCCTCGCTGCATGACTTTAGACTACACATCAAAATTTCAATTCAAAGGGAAACAAAAAAGTTTCCATTTTACATATAAGTCAGATCTATGTAAAATACGTCAAACTCAAGGCCAATATTGATTCAAATATTTATTTTGTGCATTGAGCATAACCCCCTTATATATTTCACACTCTTCATCTTGAATATTTTCATATCTTCATAATCTTTCTTACGGTTTCTGGTGACATAGTTTCTAATACCTGAGAACTATTTTTCCTAACTATGCAGTATGTGCCCTTAGGTGGCCTTGTATAATTTTCCTACATAACGAGCATGTTAGTCAAAAGATGCCACTATTTGGCTATGTAGTATATGACCCAATTAGACCTTCATAATACAGCCCCCATAACGGGTTTGTGAAATGATGGTAATTTCATTATTGGTTATAGTGTCTTTATCCCCTTCAATCTTTGATGACAATATACAAGAATCTTTATTTTAAAATAGTCATTCAGGTATGTTTGTCCCATTATCTTTCTCTCGATCTGAAAGTCTTCAATACCATGGTTTACACATTTCACACTCTATGTGTTCAAAGCAATATGAAATAACCTTGGAATCACTTGGCCATATATCAAATATTGCTTCCATTTCTGGTCCCATTTGTTTAACCTAAAACTACAGACACTATACCCCCGATGTTTGGGTCAGACCTTCATAGAAGTCATATTCCTCTGATTCATTGGAAATCTTGATGGTAAATACCCTCTCCATATTCAGGTACCTTTCTCCATAAAAAACTATTTTCTTCAGAAAATTTGAATCTTAATAAACATTCTTCAGCTTTTAGCAGTAGAATGTCAAACTTTTTAGAGCTCTTTTTTCTGACTATGCAGCATGTGCCCTTAGGTGGCCTTGCATAATATTCCTACATAATGGGCCTTTCATTCAAATGATTCTAGTATTTGGTTATATAGCATATTTCCTAGTTGGCCTTGCATAATACAATTCCCATAATGGATTTTTCAAATAATGGTAACTTCATTCTTGGAAAATACTTCCTCTAATGCCTTTATCCCTTTTTCAATATCATTATCATTCCTTAGATTTAAAATTTCCCAAATCACAGTTTACATTTTTCCCATCCATACCTGAATATGGTAGTATGTTTCCAAATAAATTGTCATGAAATTGGGAGAGTTTCATACCATTGGTCAGAGCTAAAGACCTTAAATTAAATCCACATAATGTCCTCACTACATGACATAAAACATCACATTACAATGTTCTCACTACATGACATAAAACTACACAGTATAGTATCAGAAATTCTCCTTTCTAAAAAATTTTAACCATTCCTCATACTCCAAATTTGTATATAAATGGTTTTTCTATTCATTATATATGTCAACATAAAACAACCCTTTTATTCTTAAGTTCCTTTCCTTGCAAAAACCCCCCACTTTTCTCTTGAGTTACCCAAATCTTATTTTCCACTATCTATCACCAGTAAAATGTTAAATTCCTAAGATCTCTTTTTCTTGACTATGTAGTATATACCCTTAGGTGGCCTTGCATAAGCTTCATACATAGTAGGTATGTTGGTCAAATGATGACATTATTTGTCTATATAGCATATGCCCTAGTTTTCCATTCACAACACAATTTCCATAACAGATTTGTCAAATAATGGTAACTTTATTCTTGGAATAGACATCCCTTTTGATGATATAAGTTTTAAATTTGGTGACCATAAGAATCATGTATCCATATTCCCATTAGAAATATTTAAAGAATATTAAAGAAATTCTTAGTCACTAGGTCTTTTTTGGGATTTAATTTCAAAATTTATGGTCAAAGATATTTGACCTTAAACATTAGAACTTTATAGTCTAACATGCATGAGTCTAAACTACCAAAAAAAAGATACATAGTAATAAATAGATTGAGAACCCGCAAAGGGCACTCTAAACAACAATCGAGTCCCAGCTCACTAAACAAACATTTTGTATGATTTATGTAATATTGAACAATAAAAAGTCAAAAGATACAAAGTTTGTGGGGGTGTCCATATAACCCTAGAAAAAACAAACTATGCTTCCTAGGCCCAATGGAATAGGTTAAAAAATCATCTAGTGAGAATGAAAACATAGACGATTAAAGACAAAATGATTTTCATTTATGAAAAACTTTTCATAGAGGAGCATCAACAAATTGGATTCTCTCTCTTATCAAAAATAAGAAAAAGGTTTTACACATAACTCCTTATTTGGTTAATGGCCTCTTGAAGCCCCATTAGCTTCCTATTGAATCTCATTTAGTTAACCAGATCTGCTCCCTTCAGCATGACAAAGTGACTCTCTAGTATCTGTAATGTCTTTTTCACCATCCTTCTAGACTTCTCGTAATGATATATGAAGCTGGTAAAGCTCCCCTATAATGAAATCTAATTCTTGTTGAAGACACAGCTGTTGAACTGTCTTTAATTTGATCTTCTACTTCAGTTCCTTCAACATAGAAGTATAATTAGCCTCATCTTGGGACAACGCTATTTGGAATTCAGTGGTGTTAATCAATAGTTTTACTTTTATCAAGTCTTGCCGAAGCTCTTTATCTTTCTCTCTCCTTAAAATAATCTCTTTCACCACTGTATGAATTTCATGATATTCAAAACGAAAAAATCCTAGTGTGATAAACATATATAAGAGTTGTGGTATTCTTGAAGGCAGTTCCTCAAGGGGAATCTCAGATAATATGTTACATATATTCTTCCATGCTTTGCGACGTGCAAGATGGAGATCCTTTTGCATTTTTGGGTCTAATTTGGAATCACTGTAATAAGAAGGGATGTATTCTATAATTAATGCACTGAAATAAGTTCCTTGTTATACTCCTTTCTGAACAATGGTTACTTCACCATCTAGTACTATATGGGCTGATGCAAAGGATGCACCTCCAGACCTAGCCATTAAAGTTGATATCCCTATATTGTAAATCAAAATAGTATGGTTATGGTTAGCTTCATGGGATAACAAAAGTGAGTACTATCAAAATATCGGTGTATTTACCTAATAGTTTATCAGTATCTTGAGAAGACTCCTCTCCAATATCCTCAGTTTCAATATTTCTGTTTGATGTTTCTTGGTGGGGATTTCTATCATTAATTGGATCAGGATATTTATAATGAATCTCAGAAAGATTTTCTATCTTGATATTCACCTGAGCCAATGTCTCCGCAAGGATGGGATTGACAGTAATATCAATACTTCATTCAAGTATCATTGTGGCAACAATATATTTTGTTGGAACTGCATATTTTGACAAACCATGGTTAGAAACATATTCATAAGAAGATTTATAGGAAAAATAATGTAAACTCACATCCAATTGTTTCTATACAAGGAACTATAAAATCTTCTAAATCATTTTTATATTAAAAAGTTCTAACACATCTTTAAAAGACATGCCAAGGTTCATCATTTTATCCAATGACATCCCAGATCCCATGTTAGTCTCACCCATGGGATCACTCTACGTGTTTTCTTCATAACCTTCCTCAGACAACTTTTGACCCTGAATAGCTTCCTCAACAATAGTTATGGGGTCAGCGTCAGTCATTTTCAGATGTTCTGGGCTTGTGATGAACCTAATGTACCATAGGATGGATGTCAATTATTGTTACATTTTCTTTCCAATAAATCATTTTTGATTTACCCGAAGCCCCCTCTCCTCTAATAGTAGGAATTTAAGTAGTGCTGGGAGAAAAAATAGGTTCCCTTGGCCTCAATGCCTCTTCAGGATCCAATAGATTTGTAGGAATTGGTGTTTGTTCAGTGGCACCTTCCATGGTTTCATAAAGATTATCTATATTTTCTTTCAAAGAAGAAATAGAAGAAGCCCTTGTAATCCTAAGAAGTTTAAATACATTTTCATGAATAAAGGCTAAAATAAATGATTATCAGGAAGACATGCCACTAGTGAGAAAAAATTTAACTATGGATTTCTTCCATCAATTCTTTTGTTTCTTAGCTTTCATAGGAGGACATGCATTATCATCTCTAAATATAGGTATTGTAGATGACAATACCCTTTCCATCTCATCCTCCATGTCTTGTTGGCCTAGAGATATTGCCTCCGATTCATGGGGTGATCTGGTAGCTCCAAAAGAATTGACTCTAGGGCTATACTGCAGTGAAGGAACTTCAGTTTATTTTCCTTTAAACCACTAAAAGTTGAAAATGATATTTTCCCTGAGTAAAAATGCTTTGACTAAAATTAAATTTCAAATAAAAAGAGAATGTGAAAAAAAAAACTCACATCTTCAGGATTCACAAAATCATGACATTCTTTATCTAATAGTGGACCAATCCCTTTAGTGGTGCCACTATCTATGATTTCTTTCACTTGCTTCATGGTGGGAATTGATTCATCATTTTCATATATGATCATTTCTAGTTCTTGAATGTAATTTCACACTTCATTGGGATTTTCCTTAAAGTTGTCAGAAGAGGCTCGTAGTTCCCCTACTCCTAGAATATGCAGCCCTTCACACGGATCCATCCACATGGATCTAGTATCACAGTATAAACTTTTCCATATTGTAATAGCTTCTGGTCGTAAATATTTAGAGGATATACTAGAGGGTTATGAAAATGATCTTTTAGCCAGGTATTTAAGTTTCATCCCAACTCCCGCAATCACATATGTGGGATGAGAAAATGGGACTTGTCTCTCTTTAGAATGATGACAAGTAGATCGCCTTGGTACAACCATAGTAGAGATTGATGGAGTGGATCTATGAACTCTGGAAGGTGGATTATATCTAGCATAAGGTATTTTGGTTAATTTAGTGCCTTGTCACCTCCACCCTTTGATTCTAACGAGTCATCCTCTAGTGATGAAGAGTTACCTTACAACTGATAAGGTTCCTTCCTACTACGCTATTTACACCCACTCAAGGGACAACATTGTTTAATTCACCTTCAGGGTAAGATCTGACCCAGTTTTTGACATACCAGATAGTCATTCTGCTTACTACATTTCAAAAAGGTAAATTAAATACTGCCGCAGTCTTCTCCATAGACGTTAGTAACCATAATTTTTGGGATCCATCGGATGTTTCTCAAATATGACATATACAGGAGGGTATACAGTTTTTTTTACAGACATTTGAATTGACACGCAAATCTATAAGGACTATATGCCTCGCATATGATTTATCCATCGATTTTCGCGGCCAATACACCATCTCTAAAAGCTAACATGTATTCCCTCAACTCTAAACTGGTCATCCCATCATCAATGAATTTACCCATAGGTGGATTCCCATAAAAAATTAAATGAAATTCCTTAAACATACTCAAATTACCCTAGATATCGTAGTCATTCAGTGATAAGGGTGAGATACTAGAGAAATACTAAACATATGGTTGGAAATAACATCCAAAGACATGTACCCCGCTTTGTATGGAATATGTTCTGATGTGAGTAGTGATTCACCCCCATAACACCTAGAATGGTCCCGCTGTTATAGAAGGATACTTCCATCTATAAATATGTAGTAAACTCCTATGAATATTTTCCAAAATAGGAGTGGCCTACCCTACCATCCTTTTCTCAGCCAGCTTGGCCACAATAACAAAATTTCCTAGCCTTACACCTCCTTTGGAGTCTCAGACTGGTAATAAGTACACACTGATCCACATGTCCATAAAACCTGCCCAACGTATTTTCATAACAATTTTGGGATTAACTTCATATCCCCACTTTTCAAACTCCCCTTTCTCTAATATTGGCCAAAAAGTATCAGGCGTACCTCTTTTCTCTTCCTTGGGATAGTTGGTTGGACGAGTATAGGTGGGCACCATCTCTTTCTTCTTTACCAAGAATATTTCCATCCATTCCTCTAGATGAATATCCCTTATTATATGGGACTTCATGGTGGTCATGTTCTTGAGTTGGTTAAATATTTCCATCAACTCACGGACCAAAACTGGTGTCTTCTCCAAGACATTACATGTTACATTGGGAGGAATAAATTCATCTTACATATCTTTAAGGATCAATGATCCAGAAATATTTTAGACATTCCACATGGTAATTCCTATTTCTCCATGTATTAAGTGAATGGAGTTAGTTTCTGGGCTCCATATGCTTAGTAACTCTGTCACAATATCAGCATTCTTTTAAACATATGTTTACCCAACATAGACGGCCTTGTAAATCCCAACTCCTTTTATGTCATCTATAAATTCTGAAATCATCTTCCGAACCCAATATACCCACATCCATGTAGGTTTTACACCTCCTTCTTGGAAGAAATCCAAAATTTTCTTCCAGCCATTGGATTGATCCGTCTAAGAATTCCGAAAGGCAGATGAATAATAATGTGGTTGCAGCTCAGGTGTGTGTGCTTTCAAATCTGATGCACACGGGCTGCGATGCATGATATAGGCTTTCTCTATTGTCCTAGAATTATAATATGAGCCCCCAACAAAAACATCAGTAGATGATAAGTTGGTATAATCTTGAATCCAAGAGAGTGTGACATAATTTTTTGGGTATGGGATATTGACTTCTGGTAGATGGACATAGCTATACAGATGAAAATAAGGTCCTCGAGGAAATTTGAAGTGATGTTTCATTAGATATTTTTTATGTTTGGAAGGGCGGTGTCACATACATCAAAATAGTCATGGCCGATGAAACTCATCATTTTATTAATCCTCTTACTGGCTAGTTCATCAGCAGTTCCAATTCTTTTAGGAGCCATTGAACCTATATAAAGA
Organism: Viscum album; assembly: GCA_963277665.1. Taxonomy (NCBI): domain Eukaryota; kingdom Viridiplantae; phylum Streptophyta; class Magnoliopsida; order Santalales; family Viscaceae; genus Viscum; species Viscum album. Next base: position 1,916,269,913 of record OY728122.1, read on the forward strand.
TAAAATATCATCTTTTAAGTAAATTAATTCCGGATGTTTGAAAAAATAATTGAAAAGAATTGGAAAAATAATTAAGGTGCGCAAGTATAACTCTTGGTGTGCAAATGTAAGTCATTGCAAAAGTATGGTAACCTAGTTGTAGCGTGAAACTAAAAACAAACATAAGAATAATGGAAAAAAATAAGTGTCTGATTGAAGAAGGTATTGCGCTCCAAGAGATAAAATTCTGGAAGTCATAGAATTTTCACTAAAGTGAAGTCTCTATGTATAAGCGATACAAGTCACCCTAAGTTCCATAATACTACACGCTACCAGCTTGCATAACCAGTTACTTTGCATTCTTAAAACTGGTGTGTCGCAATACCCTCTTTTTTCTCCTTCATCACATTACCTCAGTACAGGATCCTATTTTCCTTCCATATCCAATTATAAAGGGGGACTTTTGTTGAAACTTTGTTCCATCAAAGATTCAAAAAAAATTACTAAGGGAAATACTAAAAAAATAGGGGAAAACACATGAAAAAAAAAATCAAAATTTTCAAAGGAATGATCTTTGGGTTGCCCTAGTTAAGACAAAAGGGCATTGGCGCACAACCTACTTGTGCACCCCCATCTGTCGTGCAGCCTACTTTTTTCCCAATTTCATTTATTCCAAGGTCCAATTTCTACCTATAAATATACCCTTGGGGCCTTTATTTGTATAGGAGAATTTCCCTAAAGCCTAATTGATGCTCTGGTCACCCTAGTGCTTCACCCAATTCCTCCAAAACATTCAAGGTAGTTCTTTGACACATATATAAGAGGAATTTATGGAGGATTATATGATTTAAGTCCTTTTAGTGTTTTAAATCCATAGCACTTATGCTCCTAATGCTCCCAACCTCCGAAAATCAGAAACACTTGCGCACCACTTATTCCTTTCATAGGAACATGAGCGCCCCACTTCTAGGATAAATAATCCTGAAGGCTTGATCCAGGTCTCACCCAAGTATTACCATATATTTTTTCATCTCTTAAGTGAATATCAGGTTTCCCAAGCCTACTTGCACACCTATATTTGCAATAAATTATCTACTTAGGCTCTGCTTGTTGATTAACTTACTCTCCCTAGTCTAAAAGGCATCAATCCCTATTCAAATCCATTCATGGAAGAGATTATTCTTCATTCGATCCTTTGTTTGAATGGGATTCTATTGATACCTCCACCAAAACATCCTGACCTATCAAACCATTGGGAAAGGTACAACAACTTGTCTCCTATTTTGGGTCTGTATATCTGTAGTTAGAGGTTTTCCACATTTGTTTCATAATGGGGTTATGATTCATGATGTCTATTTGGGTTTGTATATGCACAGTCACATGGACCTTTCTCCCAGGAACAGTGTTAGGAAGTTTCCAGTTTGGAGGAGGGTTTGGTTCCTGACCTCTCTCTTCTCAAAGAGACCCAGAACCTCAGGCCTTTTTTGGGAAGGTAAGGTTTACATTTGTTTTCCATTCAAGATAATGAAAATTCCCCTACCCTATATGGATATATTTTAGGGAATCCATCCTGGAATAATCCACTAACATGCATCCCTTCTTCCTTTCATTGGACCCTAGTCAAATGTAAAGTGAATAGAGTGAAGGCTCGTCGCCTCTCCCTCGTCCACCCACACCACCGTAGGTGCACCCTCTTCCATCACTAGAGGATGAAAATTGTATGTGTCATTGTTGAATCTTTCATATCCTCTTGTTTATCACACCAAGCATGAATCACATGGGATTAGGGATTCGTGATGAATAAAACATGTGCACAAACACTCACGGTGAATGAACTATGAAAACTCTGATTCCCACCATAATTGGGATATGTTGGAATCCTTCTCAGGGCCTGAGCTCACTGAATATTCTCTTCAAGAATCTAACCCCAATTTCCTTAATCTATCCATCCTCCTTTGGAGTAATCCCCAAATTAAACCACCCAAATCGTTAACGCATCCTTTTTAGAAAGTAATCCCAAACTCATTTCCCTCAAAGGAATATTCTCTCCTATGAGATTAATTGAACAATGTGGGATTTGATTCCCATCCAAATGGGATACATAGGAAGCCACCTTGAGGTTCAAACACAACACTTCAAATCAACCCTCTTCTCCTTTTTCCATATTCTCAACAGGGTTTAATATTACATTAAAACCCATATTATTTCCATATTCCTTGGGATGGTTAGGTATAAGTCCCATATTAAACTTTTACTAAGAACCTTCTGCTTAGATGTCCTTACTACATGACAATAAACAATATGACCCGGTCCTTATCACATGACCTTAAAAAGTTATTATATGTCCCATCAAGAAGAACCGAACTATGAGGGTTCTGATTCATTTCACTAGGATACATAGGTATCTTATTTTATGGGTACGATCAGAATATCAAAACAAACTTTCATCTCTTTGGATGAAAAAAAATCAGACTGCCCCACTAAGTGGCTTAAGAACCAGTATCATCATAAAGATGATTAAAAGAATCTTTAAATAGTATAAATAAGGATATAATTGATGGAGAACCTCAAATATAGTTGGATATGTCCATTAATGTCGAACCTTGAATACATACTTATGATTCTAAATTTTACACATATTAATAAATGATTGAAAATTCCAAGGTAAACTTTTTTTCTACTTGGTGAATTCATAAGGAAGCATGGAAATATCTTAAATTTATATATAGAATCCCGAAGTAGACAATAATTCCCCCCAAAATGGGTATAATGAGTCTGACCTCCAATCCTCTCAAACAATGCACGTTCCTAAGTATTGTAATGTTCAAAATTAATGAACGCCTGCCTTTGGAAAGAAATTCCTTTTTGGATAATGAACATTGGGAAGTTTCTGGTTCCATTAATAGATCTAATGGAAACTTCCTGAAAGGTGTGAATCTTAAAACTAGAACACACATTTCAAAGAACTACGAAACAATATGTTTCGTCTTAAATAATTTAAATTCATTAGGTAGATTATAATGCATGAAACAATATTTCTTGATGAAAAAACACATGGTTATAGGAGATAGTTATAACTTATCCATTAAACTTAAATTTTCCACTTCTTTGTTTTGAATTTCGAATAACGGACATACATGGTTGTGATCAAAGTGAAATTTGGAGTCTGATAGAATCAACTTAATTTTTTGGTGAATAGTAACTTACCTTTATGAATTGCAATGACTCTTATTAATAGTAACTTTACCCATTAATTTATTAATAAAATTTAGGTACCTTATTAATTAATGTGAATATTAATAGTTAAGTGTTGGTTTTTGTAAGCAAGAAATATTTAATTACAATTTTATAATTAATTTATTTATTTAAAATAAATTATATTTTCATAAAATGTGTTCCTAATAAATGAATTTTCATCCTATGATTTTAGATAATTTTATGAGACCTCAGTTTGTTTTTGAAAGTATTATAAAACCAGTTTTAAATTTTAAATCGGTATTTTCAAGTAAATAATGATTTTTTAAAAATTAAATTTATCATATACTAAAAATTATTTTAATAAAATGGAGTTCAGTTTTTTCTAAAAATCAAAAAATTATTAAATTGAATTTTTTGGATTTTTCTTAAATACTTAATTTTTTGTGAATAGTGAAATTCAAAAACTGACAAAATATGCAAAATAAATGAATTTATGCATCATTCTTGAGTAATAGTTGATGTAAATAGCTATATATTTGAACTAAAATGAACATCATACTATTTTGGGTCAAAATAATCAATAATATTTCTTTTGTTTTTAGAAACATAATAAAATAATGAATAAAATATTGAAAAATCACTCATCTGCTCCATTATATAAAACCACCCCTCACACCCTCTTCCTCTCAAACCTCTCAAAATTTTATACTTTCTTATGTTATTTCAAATAATCTTCTCAATCCCCTATCCCACTTCCAATACCTTTTGGTCTCACCAAAATTCCAAATCCAAATTCCATAAGGAGGTTCTCATGGAGAGGAATTCAAGAGTTAAACATCCTCCTTTTCTTTTCTTTTCTTTTCAAGTTCCTTCTTTGTTTATTTTTCTCTCATCACATACTATGTCTAAATGATCATGATAACTCTATTATCATCTATATACAAGAAATATATCATTTTTATAGAGGATACACCATCAATATGCTTACTCTCTCTCTTTTATTTTAAAAATGAAATCATCATTTGGGAGGTGCTGATTTACAAACTTTGTGGATGACAATGTTTTTCACTAAACTTTCTCCTTCTCATCTGGTAATGAAACAATTTTTATGGTTGAACCATATTTTGAAATATGTATTATCTCTTATTTATTGTTCAGGAACCATTTTATATACATGATATTAAATAATGGAACAAAACTAGTTCATTATGATCAAAACCTGGTAAAAACAAGATAAGGGATTATCATTAACATGTTATCTAATGGTTCATCCTCAAAACATATAATAAAATGAGTTGTATAAACATTTACACTCCAATATGTTCATTAATATCATTTAAATCTAATTCTAGATAATTATATGAATTTCAAATGAACTCCATTACTCATATTCAAGCAAACCAATCATGAAAATAAAGTAAATGAACACTCTAGAACGACAGAATTCAATCTTATAACTTATCAATAAGACCATAAATGTACTTAATAAAACTATAATTAATAAAAAACATGTATATAATATTTTTAATTAATTAATTAAAGGATTTAATTTTACTAACTAGGATGTTAATATCAAATGACGAACACATTCAAGAATAAGGTAAGGGGTTTCTCATTTAACTTTTATTTCTTTGAGATTTCCATTTTTCGCCATTTATTTCTTGTATGTAGTGTATGTTTAATTAAATCTGATATATAATATCATGATTAAATTTATATTAATTTTATTCAATGATTCAATTAATTATTATTAACTCAATTGATTATAATATTGTAAGGGACTTTGTTTTAATTTCTATTTCATTTTGATTTACTTGGTATTGTGCACATAATCATTCTTATCTGGTGTAACTACATCCCCTTTCAGATATTTTTTTATTTTAAATTTTAAATAAATTATATATCCATATGATTTTTCTAGTTATATGATTATTTTATTATCCTTATACCATTTTACATATGTTGTTTATGTGGATTGTTTCTTTAACTGTGGAAATATTGATGAATTTGTATCCTCTACTCAATAAGAATATAGAAAAGGAATATTGTTCTTACATAAAATATTTGTATAAAGAATTAATTGGACTATAAGTGATGTACATGGACCACTATATCTCCTCAATCCATCGTTGGGTCTCATGAGACAAATCAGTTGGCGACAAACCCTTCGAGTTTGTTTCCAAAACAGAATCACTAACCACAGAATTAAAACATATCAACATTATTATGGTTCATGTTCCAGATACAAGATGTCCAAATAATAAAAAATATCTCTACTAATTATTCAATTATTACTATCCATGAGTTTTTCAATATGAAAAAATATATATATTCATTTTCATTATCAGTTTATTAATGTCTTGTGTTTTTCATTTATTCACCATCCCATATTGATTATGTAAAATTTATTATGTTTCACTTATTATAGATTCATAATTTATCAATATTTTACCTTTACAAGGGATTTTATATCACACCTTTCAATTTTTTCATTCCACAGTTCATGATGAAGAGATCATTTATTGAGTTCTCAAGGATGCAATTTATTAACTTTTGTTATGTATTATATTTTGTTTCCTTTCCCAAAGTAAAATGATTTCCATGTACGTATCTTGTTTCTTCTACACTAAAAAACTGATCATTACCCTAGGATTTCATACCTTGTAATCATTCCAATATAATCTAATAATTCACCATCTTTTGGCTTTAGGGTTCAGGGTGTTACATTTAACCATTTTTAGAAGAAGTTAGTTTTTTAGAAAAAAATCATTTTTATTTTAAAAATTATTATTTTATCTCTAATAAATTGATGATCATGATATTCATAATTTATTTTGTATTATTAAAACTATAAAATTTAAAGTCAATGTTTTAACATTATACTATATTATGGTTCATTGAGTCTCAGGTTTTTTTGTTTTAAAAGCGAACCAATAGATTAAATTTAATGAAATATATTTTTTGGGTTGTTTATTCTAAGTGTTACAGGTCATATATGTTATCAAATAAAAAATTATTATTTTTAAATACTAGGGTTTTATATATTTAGTAGATAATACCATTAGCATTATATATTTGGTGGAACACTATGGGATTTAGGGAGTTATTGGGGGTCGTGTGGTGGGACATGTTGTGAGTGTAGTGGTGGAGAGACATAACAGGGTTGGGAATGAATCGTCCTTATTACAAAATCATTGATATATTCCATGTGAAAAAAATACCATATTGACAATAAACATTTTGCTATTTATTTTTCGGGTTGGTGAAATATTATTTACTAAAATGGGATGCAAGGGCATGAAATCAATTCACACTTTTGTTGTGATAGCTAAAAGTAAGAAAGGATTTAACACGCTCATAAGAATTTTAACAAATATAAAGGAATGAAATCATTTCAATCTCTTAAAATTATGAATCTATGTTGAGCGTGAAATTATTTCATGTTTTTATTTATAATCTAAATATAATACCGTGAATCCATTTCACCATCATCACCAATATTCCTAAAAAAATGGTATACCCCCATGATTTTCTCACTCTTATCTATTTCTATTTATCTCTAAAACAATCTCAAATATTTCTAGTGGTCTCCATGGGTCTTCCAGGTCTTTCATTCTAAAATATTTAAGTCATTTCACTTTTTTAGTAGTTTTTTATAATAATATTTAGATTAGTTTTAAAATATTAGGTTTTTATATTTAATTGTTTTATTAGTTGAATTTGTTTGTTAATTAAATTAATATGGTTATTAGAAATACTATGTTGAATTTTTAATTATTCTACTTATGTTTAAACACTTTTATAATTTCTTAGATATTTTATAATTTTAAATTTATAAAAAATATTGACAATTAAATTATTTTAAAATAATGTAGTGATAATAGTAATATTAAAATTAAACATTATATCTGAATTATTATTTAAATAGGGATCATAATAAAAATATAATACATTATTTTTATCAATAGTTTCATTATATTTATTTAGTGTTAGAACATTGGGCAGTGGGGTATCACATTGGACATATTCCATAGTGATCTAGGGTATTTCCCCTTACTAAGGTTTATGGGATGTATAATTCTTACATCACCAGACTCACAGTGAGTCATAACTTTAGAGGTTCTTAATTAAGAATCATTGTTAAAATAAAATGATAAACAAAATTAAAATCATATCATGTTTTAGCGACAAATATTAATTCATTGATAAATTGAAATTAATTTCATTAATTTTATAAGATTATTAAATTACTTAAAATTTATTGACACTAATATTAAGTTTTATTTAAGGTAATATTTTTCTTTATTACGTTTAATTAAATTGCAAAAAAAATTGATATTGAGTAATGAGTTATTTATTGTAGAAAACTAGAATAAGTTGTAATTTTGAATTTTTTTACAACATTAAAAGTTGTTTTGACAAAATTATATCATTAGTCAAACCATGTGGTTAACTATGAAATAAAATCCATAAAAAATAGATATCTTAAATTTAAATATAAGTTTTGGAAATCAAACGATACAATTTTTTATGATTTGCACTGGAAAAAAATATTTCATTTGGTTAAGAATCAATTTAAATATCTAATTATACATTTTTATTCCACAATATCTATTTTCAAGGACACTCTTCTTGCAATGGATGTTAGTCCATCAAAAGCATAGAGTAAAATTTAGTATCATGAGACTAAAACCCCTAATAGAGAAAATGGATCTATTAAGTAATTTCTACTACAAAATATAGACTTCATGGTGGATAATTTCATATATTGCAAACATTAGTATGATTATATTAATGTTGATGATATGGGTAAAAAATAAGAAGAATATGTTTGAAAGATTTACGAGTTAACCCATATAAATCCACACCAAATTTTGAATAATCTTCATCAATATGAATCATTGAAAATTTAAGGTATGGAATGCTTTCCAAAATTTGATCAATCAATCACTAATCCTAAGAAAGAATCACTATGAATTATTTATGGCATGAATCGAGTGGCAGATTAGAGTGTTTTGTATATTGGGAGAGAATTTGATGGGAAATAAGGTATGAAGAATATAATAAAAAAGTTTAACATTGAGGGATAATAGAGTTATTTAATTAAATAACCAAATATATATCATTATAGAATTTAGTGTGATATGTTTGATTCATATTTTCATATGCATTTTTGAGTTATACATTAAAAAAAATTAATTATTGGTGAATCAATACATTTACTCAACACATATGTGTGAACCCAAGCCTACCATAGGTTAAAATAGAAAAATATGATTAATTAATTTCAAATTTTATTGTTAAAATGATAATAGCACTTCAATATGATCAAGTAGTTTTGGTGGCAGAGAGAATTAAAAACTTTTTTGTTATGATATTTCTTACAAGTTAGTATAAGAGAATGATATAAATCCATTGTGAATATTTATGATCACTGGTAAGAATCATATCATGTTTTACCATGAATTATGGAGTTTTTAGGTCAAAAAATAGTTTTTCTACCTATTATATACTATTGAATATTTTATCCAATAAAACCAAGTTGATTGGTCGATGGTGCTATTTGAGAGATTGGTTTGGACATTTTTACCTTTTATGGCTACTTTCAAAAATTATATGATGTTTATACATATTGATGCCACATTAGTTTAATAGAAGGTATAATATAATTTTTCTTATTTGTAAGTCACAAAATGGAATTCATGACCGAGTACCATTGGAATTTTCTATTATTGAGAAAGAGAAATTATCTTCATGGAGTTGGTTCATGGATTTCCTCTGAGAGTATATAATTAACATTAAATTAATTTGTTAAATCTTTGATCAACAATGAGTGATAATGGATGAAGTATATTGTAAGGGTATTATATAGACACCACCTGATTCCAATCATAATTACTATATTATACATACTGTATGACATTTTTGGAAAAAGTTAAAGGATTGATATTATTATATGTATGTTTTTTTTTGGAAAAATAAAATTAATTGTGAGAATTTAATTATATGTGTTCTTATAATTTCATGTCTCATTTATCATATAGGGTTTAATGATAGAGGATAGAAGATGGTTTCAAAGGAATTTATAGTTATACAAAGGATGTATATGACTATATGATGAAAATTCAAAAAAGATAAATGATCACTTACATATGATGATGGGGGAGATATGGACACATAACAACCAATATCAGAGATTTTTTTAATAGAGTATTTAATGGAGTTCAACCTCTACCCATAAAATATTTAGTATTGAAAACCTATTATCACATAATGAGTTATTTTCTTGAAGGAGTAAACCATACAGAAGAGGGAATTGATAGATGGATATGATAAGTGAACCATTTTAAAAAAAATGATAGGATTATATATGGGACACCACATTTCATATCAATTAATTTGACCATGTGGAGAGTATATTTGAGGTAATTGAGTACCCTAATCCTTTTACATATAAAATTAGTCAAGTTCTTGTTGTTTTACTATATTAGTGTTCAATGATTTTAGTAATGTCCAAGTATTACGATATCCTTTTACACAAGTTATCATACTATGTTCTTATGTATGATTATCTTGGGAGTAATTCATTGATCCATTGTATTGACTTTTTAATATTAATGATAGGTAAAATTCTATATATATTCCTATATGATAATATTAGAACATCAATCTATCTTTTCATACACCTACACTCATATTGAACTTGAATAGGTTATGACCAATAGAGATGATGAAATTAAACCATATTTAAAATGATATGAATTTACGTATGAATGAAAACCTACATGAAGATGTGGTTTATATATTCAAGAATTTTACAGATACATGTGTTTCCATTGACATATAGGGAATTCATTGAATAATCCATAGGATTATTATTTTACTCTAATTATTACTATCAAAATATTTTTAGGTAATTAGTTGAATTTTCTTATAAATGAAAACATAATGTATATTTATAATTGATTCTACAACCATTTATCTAGTGAATAACTTACTATTCTAGTCAAAATATAATATTATTTTAAATTATATGGTTTAAACTAATAATTTTTTTACAAAATATTATGAAAATATTATACATTTAGATATAGGGTGATCTCTTATCTTCCCAAAATTCTAAAATATCATGTGGATTCGTAATGGGGATACCTATATGATATATTTAAATCTATAGATCGTATAATTTCCACCATGTTTCCCCTAAAGTTCCCATTGCTTCATACCTTCAATGTGTCGGATTTTCTGGAGTCTCCCTATGTGACTTTTATACCATTGATCACTATCTTATTTCAGTATTAGTTAAGAGATAAAGATCACATAATCACAAATTAAATTTTTTTTATGTGATGTGATAGGGACTTTAGAAGACATATAATAAATTTTTTGTATGTTTATCCATTTTCAAGTCATTGTGGGTGTGCCTTTGGGAGATTCCATGCATTTTTGTTAATAAAAATTTATGGATTTAGATGACCGCAAGCTATTAAAGGTGGTTGGTTTTACATAAGGTGGATATATGATCACTTATCAATGATTCTTAATAGTGCATATGTGATTAAAATTATGAAACACAAATGTTCATATATTATGTGGCCACTCCGTTTCTTTTTGTGTATGGACTAATCTAATATCATAGTACACATGAGTTACTTACTGTTACTCGAGGATATGGAAAAGAAAACTATACATAGTGGTCGCTTGGTTTATTAGAATATTTATATATATTTATCTATATAGAATGCAGTCAAAGTAGTATCGAATTAAAGAATGCGGCATTCTACTATACATATGGGAATGGAAGCATTTTCCAAAAAAGTATCCTAGGGTTATCGCACCACTTCATCAGGATATTTTATAGGACATTCCTCAGAGATGCTGATAGTTTTTCTCCTTTAATTTAAATTTTTTAATTAGTTTATTAATAATATTTTTAAACTAACCATGTATTTCATTTTTTACCTAGTGTAGTCAATATCGGTGTCTTGTGCATATGTAGAGGCATCATCTGTATAGTATTTTGTATTATATTTGACTCTTTACAGTCACATGATTTAATTTAACAATTAATTTTTATCATATAAATTAATTTTATTATTATTATTATATAATAATATAATGATAATTTAGTTATTTTGTTCTATCAATTTATGAATAACATTATGTACTATCATTTTAGGGTACATGTATTCAATATAGTGTAGATTTCCTAGAATCACATCCACATCACTATACAGTTATAGTTGGATATCTCCATGCAGTTGTTCAACTCATCCTCTACCAGACCATTAAGTGGCACTAACTAGATTGAATCATGTGACATTTTGGTTTCTTTAAACACATCCTAGTAGTATTATGATAGGTTAATTCATTTCATAGTTTTAAGATAATGAATAGGTGGGAGGTTTATTGGATACACTATCAATATCGTTAAATATATTTTTAGGATTTGTGTGACCAGTATTGTATCTTCCACCATGCATATCCCACAATATGACTCCACCTATTTGATCAAGGTCTATACATGTATTGGTATAAACATCACATTATTTTTTACCTTATTCACCATGGGATAAGCCTCCACATGTTGTCTTTTTTACAACCTTTTATTAAATAATTTTATTTCACATATGGTTTTGACATGAATGTTATAATATTTACGATTGATGAGGTTCGAGTGACTTATACACATCTCCATCCTCAGGAAGATGAAGTTAATAGTCATGATGTATTTAACAGATATATAGTGGCCCATAGGGATCCTTTTAATTCTGTATATGATAGTGAATATGATGGGGATGCACATATATATCCTGATCCATATGCACCCTCAAAGTTAGTTGATGATGTTGATGTGCCTACTAATCCTAGTGAGTAGGATTCAGTACCACCAACACTAGAATGAGGATAGATGTTAGGAAAGTGATGAAGATAGGGATGAGGATAGAGATATTGATAGGGATTGGAATGCCTAAGAGAGTCTGTTGCACCTAAAATAAATAATCATACATAATAGAGATAGTATCTTCCTGATGATACTACTTTGTACTTGTGATACATTTGTTTTCAGTAAGTTAGTAAGTGATGAATTAATGGATGTCAATACGTATTGGGAAATAATAAAATCTTGGATGTTCATTGGTGTTCCAAATCATGTTTTTTTATGTTTTGAAGAAGATCCATTCATATGAACATTAAATATCATATCATATATTTTAGATGAATTTAATTAGATTTTATTATTTTTTAACTTTTCTTAATATCATAGACCTTATGAAATGGAATTTGAAGAAGTATAAAATGTATACAACATTATAAAAGGTGTATACCTTGAAAATAAATATTTTATGGAAGAAAATTCAGAAAATACATAAATATCATGGAAAAAATATTAATTCCATGAAGTGATTTGAAGGGCATGAATATATATATATATATATATATATTCATGATGAATCTTCTTGAAGAAGAGTCAGCTTTTAAATTTCATACATTGTAATTAATCAGTATATATGAGGGGTTTCACTAAAAAATGATCAACTAAGCTAACTAACTAGGAAATAACAACTCTGAACATATAGGAGCAAGATCAACCATATATGAGAGCCATCTAGGCATCCCATCATGGTGGAAGGTGTGTGAGTAGGTTTATATATCACCCATAAGGAGTGTATGTAGTGTTAGTCATGGTGCGGACGTAGTACCTATTGGGGTGTTCATAGGTGCAAAGGAAAATTCCCAAGGGAATGAATATGGGTGTGTCACAAACCGTGAGGTGTAAGTGTGTGTGGTTTTCAGGGTGCCAACACAGGTAGATGCTCATTAAGTGTAAGAAATAGAGTTGTTTACAAATCAATACATGGCCAAATTCATGTTTGATATGGGACATGCTCAACATAGGAAATTGTTCCCCCCTAATTAATGATACTTACATAATTAACATCATTTTATCTGATCAATAAATAATGTTTATTCTGCAGAACACATCATCTTTAACCTATAAATTTCCCTTACATATGGACTACCCTTTCGTAGCTAATATCAACCTTTACAAAAGATCATGGTGGCTGAATTCCATCCTCTATGCCATTATCTTATTAATTGTAATAATGGGGGTTATTTTCGAGGATTTATTTCGGTTTTATTAAACACCAATAGAGCTACGAAACCAAGAAACAAAATTCATTCATGCTTCTCATTTCATGAAAACATCAACCTGAAGAATTTTATTTTTTCTAAAGTAATTCAATGTTTCAAATGAGTGTTTTAGGGATACATGCCATGCACAAGGTCAATCATTAAAGTTTATTTCATATCTTTATAGAATCATGTGAACAAGATAATAACTTTCATCATGTAAAGAATACATCATGGAACTATTCCAACAAGTGAAGGCATTATAAATTGTTTATCTTCTATCCAAAAAGGTGTTGTATGATCAAGTGAACCTAATCACAAGATCACATATTCTCTCTAATGTCACATGAATAATTTGATACTTTTTCATTTGAAATATTTGTGATACACAAATATTTTTAGGAGTTTAATGGGCTTTGAATGACCACGAAATCTGGATGATAGGGGGTGTAAAATCACCTATAAATAAAAACGATCTATGTTGAGAGATATTGATTAAAAAATAAATATTTCTCAAAATAGAGACTTTGTATTTATTCTAAATAAACCAATTCATGTGAAATATTATTTTTAATGTGGTCTTCAATTAAAAGAATATGGGCCATGGACTAACTTATTCATGCTATTTAGAAGGTCTCTTGTGACTATTATACATGTGAGTAAGAATAATATATCATGAACCTTCTTTGTCATAAAAAAAATAGTTGTGAGTGTCATGTGTAACAACCCCTGCCCTAATATCCTAGATTTAGTGGTCATTTTATTTTAATGTCATAGATACAAGAGATCACATCACCAAGGATTGACCAGTTTAGTAGTCTTCAAAAACTTGATACATACATGGTTCCCTTATTACATTGGTAATTAAACATCGTATATAAAAATGGAAAATAAACTACTTCTTTGAAACTTATTATAAAATCTCATATTCCTGACTTGGAGAAATAAAAAAGTAAAAGGGTGAGCTCAAATGCTCCGTAAGGGTTATATGAATCATTAAAAATTAAATTAATTTCAATATGTCATAAGCATTTTGGAAAGGTAAAAAACTAAAAAACACATTCCATCAATAAAATGATAATGAAAATGCATCCATAGATTTTATTACTAGTTAAAATATGACAAAAATTATTAAATGAATACTGAATAAGGAAAATAATTATTTATTTGTTTCCATTTATATGGAATATTAACCATTATATTGTCAAGGTGGTTTATTTCTGTGTGCAGAACCCCATCTGATTCTACTGGAAAACAAACACGAAGGGTTTTTCACTCACTAATTTGTCTCATAAGATCAGTTGATGCATTGAAGGACTATATATATCTTGGACCCACCTATCACTACAATTAAAATACATTATTCATACATATATTTAATTCATGAACAAAATGACTTATCAAAATATCTGTATTGTGTAGAAAATATGGATTGATCAATATTTCTACAGTTAAAAAACATTCAAAGAAAACATTTTATATAAAAAATTTATATGGATAAGATAATAATAAAATCCATGATACAATAAATATGGATATTTGATGAAATATTCAATGAATGGTGATCATAAACAAAAGTTATGTATACATACTCCACACCTAAGGATTTAGTGGGGAATACGCCATAACCCAAGGAAATATCATAATGGTGTCCAAAAAATAATGGATTTATATTATACTTGGGCATTAATAAGGGAATATATAAATATATCATGATAAAATATTTCCAAATGATATTTAATCTTGTAAACATGTGTTTATGAAACTTTAGAATGGAGCCACTTTAGTGTGGTTTAAGGGAAAAGATTTAAGAGTCTTTTAAAATGGTCAATAGCAAAATTGTTTGCATAAAACCAGATATAAAAGTAAATATATTTCATGATAATAATAGTGTTCTTAGAAAAAAATCAGTGTCTTAAAACATATTATATAGTTTAATTGAAAATGGGTGAGAAATTAAGAATTTCTCTTAAATTGGTATTGCTTATCGAGAGGAATTGAAAAGAATCCCTTATAAAACATATATTTATTCATTAAGGAAAGATTAATTAAGATACATATATTGTATCACAAAAAAATGTAATTGGATTAAATAAGAATAATTATTAATTACATGAGGGTAAAAAGAGAGAAATCGTAACGCAAAATAAAAATGGGGGTTCGGAGAGAAAATCCCTTACCTTATGTCTGAAAGTGTTATGCACTTTCACATAATTTAATGGATAATTAAATTATGTTCTTTAATAATTTAGTTAAAAAACATATTAACATGTATATTATATATTATAATTTTATTAAGATCATTTATGGCCTTTTTGATGAGTTCTACATATTCAATTTCATCATTTGGGAGTGTTGGTTTCCTTGGTATCCATTATTAGTTCACTTGTATATATGTATGAAAGATCATTTAAAATGGTAATAGGAATCAATAATTGAAATTATATGTCATAAATGGACTTATAGAATATTAAATTGTCTTATATATCTTTTTTAGATATGAGAATGATTTATTAGATAATACATTGATGATAACCATTTAGATTATTTTGGTGTTTCTTTATCATCACAAATTATTTTTGTTTTATTAATTAATATTATGTATGTTTATAGGTTCTAGAATAGTAAATAAGTTTCCAAATAAATTTATAAATTTTTCTAACCATTATAATGTTTTTATAACCTACCTTGAAGTAAGAATTTTAAAATTAAAAATCATCATCCATGAAAGTGGTGAATCAACACCTTTTGGATGATGTTTTCATTTTTTGAACAAAAAGGGGAAGATAAGAGAATTGATGATGAATATATAATTAACATAATAAAATTAAAGTATACATATATGATAATGGAGTGATTATGTTACTTTGGGACATCATAGGTGAGGTAATTATTATAATGGAATAGAAAATAAAATAAAATAATTTAAAATGAAAGAGGAATTTACTTCTTGATCTTCTTCTCCTTGAGAACCTCCTTAGGAAAATTGGTTTTGGTATTTTGTTGAGAAAAAATGATACTAGAAGTGGGGGAGATACTTGAGAATAGGATTGGATAGAAATTGGATAGGCTTTAATAATTCGATTGTGTGAGGAGAAGGGGTGGTGAGGGGTGGTATTTATAGTGGAGGAGGGGTATTTTTTTATTAATGTATTCGTTAATTTATTATTTTGGCTCAAGTCTATGAATAATGGTGATTGAATTGAATAAATATATTAAAGGGATAATTATATTTCGATATAATGATTACTAGATCATCTATACATCACCAATAACTCAATAATTCTTTTATTTAGCTGATACTGTAAATTACGGTATTTCACTGTTCACCAAAAATTCAATTATTTTAGAAAAATATGAAAAATTAACACCACCCATTTATTAAAATGTGGAATTATAAAATGGTCTCCATTTTATATAAATAAATTTATAAATATGATATATTTATTTTTTAATTTAAATCATAATTTATTCGAAAATTGACATTTTTAAAATTATAATTGATTTTATGGCACTTTGAAAAATTAATTAAGGTCACATAAAATTATAATAAAATCATATGATAAAAATAATATTAATTTATGAATATATTTTATGAAAAAACATTATTTCTAATTATAATATTTTTTATAAAATTGTAAATAAATAATTTCATTTCCTAAAAATATCAATACTTAATTTATCATTTTTAATACGTTTAATTCCTTTCTCCATCATATAAACAAATAATATTTCCATTCATAATATACCTAAATTTTATTTATAATTTCATATGTGATTTTATTATTCTAATGGTAAAATTACTATTCATAAGTGTCACATTACTATTCCTAATGGTAACATTACTATTTCAATGGTCAAGTTAATATTTAATTACTATTCATTTAATCTTTGTGTTATGTGAAAAATAAGTGATTAAATGATTTAAATTTATTCAAGAAGATACATACCATAATAAATTTCATCCTCAAAATTCATCATGAATATTTCCATCTAAATATATGGTGGTGGTTCTTCTTCATAACAACCTTAGGTTCCCACAATTCTTCTTCCATTTTATCATTTCTCAAAAGAACCTATAGAAATTGAGTTTTCATATTTCTATATACCATCCATGTTGGGTGAAGAATCTTGATAATCTCTTCTTAGTAAGACAAGTCGAGTTCTATTTCTATTTCTTCATAGGTATGTACATTTTTTGGGTTTGGCATATACTTATTTAACAATTATATATGGAACACATCATGAAAATTGGAGAGACTTTGAGGCATTTTTAATCTATATGTTACAACTTCAATTCATTCCATAAATTAAAATGGTCCAATGTATGTTGGGATTTATTTCCCTCTCATTCTAACCCTTATGACACCCTTCCATGGAGATACTTTCAGAAAGGCATCATCCCTATTTCAAATTCCAAATACATTCTACAGTTTTCAACATAAATCTTTTTTATAATTTAATATGATTTAATTTGAGCATGAATGGTCATTGAATTTATCTTTGTCTCTTTAATATGTTCTAGTCCTATAAGTTTCCTCTCACCAACATAATCCCAACAAGTTGGTGTCTCACATGTTTTTCCATATAATTCATTATATGGTTCCATTTGAATAATAGAATGGAAACTATTATTGTAGAATAAATTCTACAAAGGTAAATACTAATCCCAAATACCATGAAAGTCAAGTGAACATGATCTCAACATGTCTTCTAATGTTTGAATATTCCTTTTAGATTTTCCTTCGATTTGAGGGTGGTAAGAAGTACTCCTATGAAGCACAGTATCAAAAGCCTTCTGAAAACTCTTTCATAATTTTAATATAACATGGGGATCTCGATTAGGCTCCATCGATAGAGGTGCACCATGAAGCCACACTAAGTTATTAATATAGAGTCTTTTTAGGTGATAAATAGGGAAATATTCTCTTATTGCATGAAAATGTGTCAATTTAGTCAAACGATCTACAATAACCTATATCACATCATTCCTTCTTGGTGTCCATGGTATTATTGTGACAAATTCCATTGTAATGACATCCCACTTCCCCATAAAATAGCTATAAGTTTCATGACACCTCTAGGATGTTTTCTCTCAGCCTTCACTTGATGAAAAATTAGACATCTTGACACATAGTTAGAAATTTCCCACTTCATGTTATCCCGCCAAAAATATTCATTTGAATATTTATACATCTTGGGTAAACCATGGTGTATAGAAAAAATGGAGATATAAGAATCATATAATAGTTCCCTTTTAAGATTATGTATTTTTTTAATGAATAAACTCTTTCAAAATATCAAAATTCCATCCTCACATATGAAGTCTTCTAATCTACCCTCTTTAATAGCTTTAATTTTATTTTAAACATACCCATCATCATATTCAGAGCTTTTTGTCTTCTCTATTAAATATGGTTTAGAACTAATTTGACAAAGGAGTGATGTTTCCTCGTCCCAAACAATTCCCATATCTATATTTACTAAATCAATGAATATATGATCTTCATAAATCCACATTTGGGTCAGAACTCCATGATCTTTATGACTTTATGCATCTTATACCTTATTTTCTTTTCCTTGGTTGTAGTGTATTAGAAATCATATTCTTTTATTGACTCCAACCATCATATTTTCTTCATATGGGGTTCTTTCTATGTAAATATGAATTTAAAAATCTTATCATACCTTTATATCTCACATATTTTACCATAATGATAGTGTCTCTATATCTTAATGGAAATTATTAGATTGGCTAACTTGAGATCATTACTTGGATAATTTTGTTCATTAGTGTTCAAATACTTTGAGGAATATGAAATAACAATATCATTATTCATAAGGATAAAACCTATTACTTTATTTAATTCATCACTATATAAAAAAACCCATCATTTCCTAATGGTGAGTCAAAATCAGATAATTGAATAATATTATCTTCAATTATTCAAAATAATTTTCACATTTTTTGTCCATATGAAATTAGCCCCTTTATGTGTGAGATTGGTTAATGGGTTAGACAATCGTGAAAAATTATGAATGAAACATCGATAGTAACCAAATAAAACAATTAAACTGTGTACCTCAATTATGTTAATTGGTGTATTCCATTAATTGATTGCATTTTTCTTTGCATTATCACCTCAGATTCCATCATTAGATACAATATGTCCAAGAAAATAAGTTTCCTAAATTCTAAAATTCACACTTGAAAAATTTATCATATAACTATTTCCTTTTGAGAGTCTCAAGAATAATCTGAAATTGATTCTCATGGTATCTATAGTTTTTATAATACACAATAATATCATCAATGAATACTACAAAAAAATCCTCAATATATTCCTTGAATATTATGTTCATTAGATATATAAAAATAGAGGGGGAATTAGTCTATCCAAATGGAATTAATATAAACTTATAATGTCTATACAATTTTTGAAATGATATCTTAGGAACATCTTTTTTCCTTACTCACAAATAATGATATCCATAAAAAAATTCAATCTTTGAAAAATATCGAGATCCAAGAATATGATCAAATAAATTATAAATGCGAGGAAAATGTAACTTTTTATTTATTATAATAGAATTTATTTCCCTATATTCAATACACTACATCTAGGATCAATATTTTTTCTTAATAATGTGAACAGTGGATCCCCATATATAAACACTAGGGTTAATAAGTCCTTTTTACTCAACTCATCAAGGTTTTTCTTTAGCTCCACTAATTGTACAGTGGAAAATATATATGGATTCTTTGATACTGGTCGTGAATCAAGGATTAAATCAATCGTAATCTCAACTTCATGCCTTTGGGGGTGTCCAGGTATTTCCTCATAAAATACATCATTGTATTCCTATACAATGGTTACATACACAATTTGAAGATGAATTTCCTCATCCCAATATATTGTTTTATATTCCTCCATAATAATTTCATTCATTAGAGCTATTGGGGGTGGATATATATAAGAAGTAGATGAACAAGTTTCTTCTCTAATGATAAGGGATTCTACATCTTCCTAAAAATCATAATTTCATTCTTCTTTTAATAAAATATCGAATCATATTTTAAAATTAATTACATGTGGTGGATTATATAAAATTATAACATCGTTATTATGATCATGTCATCAAATAAACCATGTTTATATTCCATAATGGGAACATAACAACACATTTTTGTTGTAATGATACTTCCCTTTGGGGTTTTGACTTACAACTCCATTATTAAACCAAACAGTAAATATCTAATTTCATGGTAAATTGGGTAGATATAAAAGAGTGTGATGGTCTAGAATAAAATAAAACAATGTATAAATTTGAAAATAGGTTTAATGTACCTTAAACCACATCATTGGGTACTTCTGCTTTAGTTGTAGTGATCGCATAAGCTTTTTCATCTTCCTTTGTCCTCTTATATGGTATATTCTTTTGAAACTTGTGACAATAATTTGAATAATTATCCATTTCATTATATATGAATCATTTAACATCATTGATTTTTTATCCACATGCATTCATTTTCTAGATGAAAATTTTCTCTATAATTATAATAATCTCCAAAACCTTTCGACTATTTATCATGATGATTCTTTCCAAAATTTTCTTATAAAGGAAATTTCCTCATTCCCTCTTCTTATTTGATGCTTCACCTTTTCTATAGTTATCATAAGTCCTATTATTCTATTTATTTCCCTTTAAAATATAATATATATACGATTACTTCTCTGTTTTGATGGAACTTATTACTATTTCATAATATGATGAAAATTATTGAAAATCCAGTTCCCTTTAGAGACATGGATTAAGTCCTTAAATGAAACGATCAATCCTATATTTTGAATCATGTATGTAATCTATATCATAATTTGAGAGTCTTTTGAAGGCTTACTTATGATTTAAAACACTCTCTTCTTCACTTTTCATTAAGATAAGGAATTTTCTCTTTATTTCAGTTTTCTTCTCACAAGATAACTATTTGGAAAAGAATTCTTATTTAAATTTTCTCCATTACATTTCTTCTATTTCATCATCCTCATTAGTATTCTGGATCATTGACCACCACTAATCAACATATCCCTTTTGAAAATATATTTCCATTATTACCTTTTAATTTTCATTACATCCCAATTCTAGAAATATATTTTCAAGGGACATTATCAACTACTCAGATACCACAATACTAGTATTCCAACTAAAATATGAGGGCATATTCCACATGAAATGATCCAACATATGTGTAGTATGGTTATTCATCATAACTTGAGCAATCTTTCCTAATATTTTCATGATCTTCTCATCTCTAATAAAAAATTTGTTAACTCTCTGAGTATGCAAATATCGACAATATCTGTAGGTATTTATTCCCTTCCATCCATTATGTTCCATAAATAAACAATGGAACACAATAATTTATCTCATAACAATTTTGATTGTTGACAAAAAATTTAACTATATCGGGTTATTATAATTCTCTTTTTTATTTAATAACTACTTCCCAATGTTTCTATAAAACCTTCATTGATACCAACTATAATAACTTTTCCCTAGTATCCCAGATTCGATGGTCATTTTATTATAAAGGCATAAATACAACATATCACATCCCCAAGGATCGATTATTTTTTTTGTTCTTTAAGAACTAGATACATACATTGTTCCCATATTACATTGGTAATTAAACATAGTACATAAAAAAAGAAAACAAACTGCTTTTATAAAACTTATTCTAAGATTTCATCTTCATTACCTGGGAAGGAAAAAAATAAAATGGTGAGCTAAAATTCATAGTATGGGTTATATGAATCAATAATGAGTGTATAAAAGTCAATAAGGCCTAAGAATTATGGTAAGGTAAATAACATAAAAACACATGTGATCAATAAACAGAGAATGAAAACACATTTGTAGATTTAATAATAGTTAAAATATCATGGTAATTAATAATTGAATACTTAATGAAGAAAATTATTATTTATTTTATGACATGTATTTGGAACATGAAATACTATACCATCAAGAATTTTTATGTTTGCAGGTAGAAACCCATCACATTCTTCTCAGAAATAAACACGAAGGGTTTGTCGCCAACTATTTTCTCTCATATGAACTACCAATGCATCGAGGGGTTATATATAATAGGGACGCACCCATAACAATAAGTCCAAATCATTCTTCATACATAGATTTAATTCATGAATAATATGACTTATCAAAATACCTATACTGAGTAGAAAATGTGGATTTATCAATATTTCCCCAGTTAAAACAATATTCAAAGAAAACATGTAATGTAAAAATTTTATACAGATAAGGAAATAATAATATCCACAATAAATGAAATGTTAATATTCAATTAAATCTTAAATGAATTTTGATCATAAACAAAATGGAAGTATACTTACTCCAAGCACAAAAATAAGTGGTGTATATGGCATAACCAAATGGAATATCTTAATGGTGTCTATGAAATAATGTATTAAAATAAAACTTTGACATTAATAAGAAAAAATATATATATATATATATAATGAAAAATTATATCTAATAATAATTTAAACATGTAAAATAATTTTCTAAGAAATTTTAAAAATGAGCCACTTTAGTGTGGTTTAAGTAAATAAATTTAAGAGTATTTTAAAAAGTGAAAATGAATAAATATTTTCATAAAACTAGAAATGAAATTATATAGTTTTCAGGATAAAATTTTTTTTTTAGAAAAATATTTCTGTATTAAAATATACTATTGTGTGTACTTGAAAATGGGTAAGAAATAGGGAAGTTGCCATAAATTAGGAATGCTTGTCAGGAGAAACTGAAAATAAACCCTTATAAAACATTTATTTCCCCATCAAAAAAATAAAAATTTAGCTATGTAGATATATTTTTATAATTCACATATAATTTAAGAGTATTACATAATAATGATTAATAATTACAATGTAGTAAAGAGAGACAATGTGTAACCCGAAGGAAAGAATGGGGATTCTAAGAGAAAATCACATACCATATGTCTGAAAGTGTTCTACATTTTCACTTAATTTCTCATATAATGAAAGTATATTCATTAATAATTTAATTTAGAACCTCTTAAACATTTTCTTGATTCATTATAATTTTATTAGTATCATTTATGGACTTTTTATGAGTTATATGATTAAATTTTTTTATTATGGGGTGTTTGTTTCATTCGTTTTCATGATTGGTTCACTTGTATACATGTATGAAATAACATTTAATATGGCCTTATATATCATTTTTCTCTATATATGAAGATGATTCGTTAGATAAAACGTTAATGATAACCATCTAGATTATTTTGGGGGTTTTTTATCATCATGAACTAGTTTTTTATTAATTAATATTATTTATATATATTAGTTCCAGAAATCTAAATAAGTTGAAATATAAATTTAAAATATTTTTTAACTATTTATTTATAACCATCATTTAATGAGGTATTATAAAATGAAAAATTATCATCCACCAAGGTGGGGAGTCGACACCTCTTGGTCATTGTTTTCATTTTTAAAATAAATATGGGAAGAGAAGATAATTGATAGTGGATATATTGTTAACATAATAAAATTTATCTATATATATATATATGATACTTGAGGTTTCATGTTGGTTTGGTATAGGTATGGTGAGGTAAGGATAAGAATATAAAATAAACTATGATAAAATAATAGAAAATGAACGAGTATTTCACCTCTTAAATTTCTTCTCCTTGGGAAACTCATTATGGAAATGGGATTTGGTATTTTTTTGAGATAAAAGGCTTCTAGAAATGGGGTGAGACTTGGGAAGATTATTTGGTATAAATTGGACAATATTCATGTCTTAGAAGGTGTTAGTTGAAAGGGGTGGTGAGGGGTATTATTTATAGTGGAGGAGGTGTGTTTTTTCATTATTTTATTCGTTACATTATTATGTTGGCTCAACACTGTGAATAGTGATGATTCCGATGAATAAATATAGTAAAGTGAGAATAATATTTTGAGATAATGGTTCTGAAATAATCTATACATCATCAATGAGTCAATAATTCGTGTATTTAGCTAATACTATAAATTATTATATTTAACTATTCACCAAAAATTCAATTATTTTTGAAAAATCCGAAAAAGTCACCATAAACATTTTTCAATGTTTATAATTTAAAAAAAAACTTTTTAGGAAAATATTTTTCTAAATATTAAAGAATTAATTTTTTTATTAAAATAATCTTTTTTCGAAAAATAACAATTTTAAAATTATAATTGAATTTCTGAAACATTGAAAAAATAATTAAGGTCTAGTAAAATTATCTTATAATGATATGATAACAAAATATTAATTTATGAATCCATTTTATGAAAATAAACTTTCTTTTAAATTATTATTTTACTTATAAAATTGTAAATTATCTTTTACATTTCACAAATATACCAACACTTAATTTTTCATTTTTAATACATTTATTTATTTATTCCACTATATAATTATATCATATTTTCAATAATAAGATACATAAATTTTATTTATAATTTTATAGTTGTGTTTATTATTTTAAGGGTCACATTACAATTCCTAAGGGTCACATTACTATTTCAACAGACATGTTAATATTTTACCATTGTTCATTTAAGCTCAATTTTGTGTGAAACATAGTCTATAGAATGAATTCGATTTATTCAAGAAGACACATACAGTAATAAATTATGGTGTAATACTATATTTATGATGAAGATAAAAAAATAAAGACCCCATGAAGCACATACAACTTTCCCAAATTGAGGGAACTCATGGACTCACCTAGTCATGTGAAGGAGAAGGAGAAGGCAATCTTGTGCTCTATTCACAGGAAGAATAAGAATATTTCATGAGATTTACATGTCATTCACTATAGATCTTAAGATATGTGAATTTATCTCTTGTTTGTTCCTTTTTCATGAAGGAAATAAGATATTATAGATACATATATTCTTTGGTATAAGGCTATGTGCTTTGAGATATAGAGTTCACATAAAACTGTATAAGTTTCAAGAACTTATTGTGAACACAGTGAATATAAATACATGCATAAAGTACAAACATGTGTAAGTATTGAGAAACCTGTGAAAAGTGTCCTACTTGCATAAATAAAACCTATGTTTATTTTGAAACCAACACTATAATTTTGTATCTCATATTTTATTTTGAATAATTCAAGAAAAAGAGAGTGGCCAATCAATGTTCAGTTTATTGTTATTTGTATTTGCAAATTATTCTGACTAACAATCCATTTTATATTTCAATTATCCTGACCAAATAATAATAATAAAAATAATAATATGTAGGCTACTTAACAACTACATATATGATACAACCCATTGATTGTTTTATTTTAGGTATACATTTGATTGTTTCATATAATGTAATTTGATCCGAGTAAATTGTGTTTATCATAGAATAATTTTTATACATTTTTTATTACATCAGGAGGAGAATGTGGACATCATAAAAATGTTCTACAATAAATATCTAATATTATACCTAGTTAGTTCTAGGAAATTTCATGTTCATCCCTTTATAATTACTTTAATAATAATATAAGTGAATTTTTGTGCACATGGGATAATAACCACCATACACTGAGGATGTATTAACCCACAATGTTGGTAAACCTTATTAAAAATCATATTGTTCTTTTTTCATTATTATTTTGTGTGCATGATTACTAAATTTAGGTAATAAAAATGATAAAAATTCAAAAAATAAGTTAAAAATGTATAAAACTATATAAAAGTTTTTAATGTGATATAAATTCATCCCACATAGACTCCCCCCCATTTTGGTTATCCCAAATTTATCCAAAAAATAGGTATTATAGAGGCAGTTCACACCACTATTTCGATTCTTCGATTTGAATTTCACTAAATATTTATAATATCTC
This sequence comes from Viscum album, assembly GCA_963277665.1. Taxonomy (NCBI): domain Eukaryota; kingdom Viridiplantae; phylum Streptophyta; class Magnoliopsida; order Santalales; family Viscaceae; genus Viscum; species Viscum album. The sequence goes on from OY728122.1 coordinate 1,916,296,152, forward strand.
TTCTCAATACATAATAGATTGAATACTTGGATGAGTTGAATATATTGAATATTATAATTATATATCATCCAATTTCTAGAAGAAAAAAATAATATATGACTGAGAAAGATAAAGAATCCATCATTATTATTCATAGAGGATGATGAATTAGTTTTCCAATGAACTATTTCTAATCAAGACAATTCAGGCATGGGATACAAAAATCTATTAGTTTATTCTAATAGTAAAGAGAATGGAAATAGTTCTACCTCATTTAGTTTATTATCCCTATATGAATAGGATATAACAAAAGGATATTTCCAAAAGTTTCCGAAATAAGATCCAAGAATTGATGGGAGTGATCACATGTCAGAATAATTCAATATTGAATCTTTTTATACTCTGAATGATATGATGCATAATAGTACCAATATATTAATCACTTTTATATGTGGCTCATTCAATGAAATTAAGGGATATATCAATGAGATAAAATAAATTTTTTAAAACATAGATAAGTCTTTTGAAGAATTAATTTAAAACAATATTATGATCTCGAATAAAATTATATCCAAATAAGAAGATAAGATTGAACTTGAAGAAAGTTGATCTAGTTTTTAAGATTAGTGGACTAATAAAATTCAAGATAAATTGGATGAAACTATGTAATTATAAGAAAAGTTTCATGATTTAGAAGAGAATAATATTTCTATCATAGATGGTAATAATTCTTATCTTAATATCATAGAACCCATCATCAAGGATCTTGACACCTTTCTATAGGTGAAATAAAAAATTCATGATGATGATACTGAAAAGATAAATAAAAAATGTAAATAAATATTTAAATTATTGTAGGATTTGAAATTCATCCTAAACATGAAATTTCTTGAATGTGGAGCTAAATTGGAAAAAATTGAAAATTTTTGAGCTGAGCCTTCACAACAAGTTGAAATAATATTTTTTATTACAAGAGTTTTTTTTTGAGACAAGATTATAAGGAGTATTATTATCCAAAAATACAACCATATAGTTTCATGAAAATACTTAAATCATGTAATGATCAAAATCAATAATATTATAATAAAAATATATCATCCATATCTAATAATAAATCATGTAAAAATTAGAAAACTGTTCATAATTAAGGCTCAAAATGAAATCTTTTTTAAACGTGGATGAAGAAAGGTGATGAATTTATTACCACTATATATATAGTTAATAAATATTATGTTATAAATAAATAATCCCAAAAAATATCTTCTAAAAATGATAAGAAATATAAATAATAATCTTATTGATCTATTTAGACTATTAATTCATTGAAAAATTCAATATTTATTGGCTATTGCAAGTGCTATGAAATATTATAGCATAGTGCATCTGATTGTTGGTATAACATGAATGTATATAAAAATTAAAGGATTCAAACATCAAGGGTGAGAACATAATAAATGAAGAAAATTCCATGTAATGAAAGGAAGAATATAACTGTAATAAATAGATTTCATATTTTGAATAATCTATGTAGGATTTTCCTTGGAAATGTTTATAGTGAATAAGTATGAAAGTATATTTCATCCAAGAATTAAACAAAAAAATAAAACATAAAACAGCATGGGATATGAATAATTGAAAAAAAAATTACCATGGCATAATTATAAGAAAATGATGATGAATTAAAAACTCCCAAGAAGGTGAAAAAGAATAAATGAAATAATACCATGGGTGATAATTAGAAGAATAGTGATGTTCAAATAAACCCTAATATGATAATGAAGTGTGTTACACCAAATAGAAGAGTTTAATTATTATTTTTAGAATATTTCACACTATAGATCAATGTAATTAAGACATTGGAATTACAATGAAAGGATGAAAGCTTAAGAAACAAAAGGATAAACCAGTCCAAGAGAAAAATAAAACAACTAAAGTGGTAAACATCTCAGCTATGAAGCTATATAGATATACCAAGCATGTTGGTAAAATTAAAAAATGATATAATATTAACTTGAAAATACATTTTGTGAATAAAAATAAAATTAGAATAAACACAAATAAAAACAAATTCCAAAAGGAAAACATATTATTACATAAGAATTTGTAGTGCCTCAACCCCAGAAGCTTGGAGCCAATGAATTATCTTAATACAATGTCGTGATTACATGAAATAAAATCCTTAAGGACCTATTAGTTTAGTGGTATTGGAAAATATATGACATACATAAAAATTACACTAAAATTTATTACATAAATCACAGCATGTATAGTCCTTTGATAAAACCATTATTCCTCTAGCTTAAGCCTACATTTAAATCATAAAACACTTCTTGTCATCCTTGTAAAAAATATAAGATATGGGTAAGATCAAATGCTCGATAAGGATAAACAATATAGCTGAAGCTATCAAAAATAAGCATAAACTATTAATGCATGATACAAAACTAAAACATGAGCCTTTTAAAAAAAATTAGAATAATATGGATGAGAATAAATCAAATAATACCATTTAAGCATTAACATGGTTATTCTAGTAGTCTAATAATCACATGTAAAATCAATAACTAATCTCATAAAAAGGGAATGAATAATACCAGACATTTAAACACTACATCAAGGAATAGTTATAAGACCATACAAAAAATTTTCGTTCAAGGTCTTATCCCAAAAAACTAGTTTGTCTCATGAGATGAACTGATGCATCGAGGGGCTATAGTGGGCCCCACCCATTACTTAATAATTCCAATTCAATCCTCATATGAAAAGGATGAAACATAACATAAACATTCATTTTTAAAACTAGCATAAGAAATGTTAATACGTTAACCTTAAAAAATGAATCACATTAAAATATCACATCCATACTGAAACATATCACAAAACCTTTAATACAATATGGAAGATTTTATCACAATAAATCAACCTCAAACAAGTATAAAATCCAATAAATGATGTTGACATAAAGAAAAATAATATATTTAAACTCTTTGAGGGAAATATCACCTTTTTACTTTAATTTTATTAAAATCTGTGAAGTTTTAAAATAAAACATTAATTTGGAAAATAACCTTGTAAGATTGTAAAGAAAATATTAAAAATGGTACGTCTACATAACATTGGAAAACAACATTCATTCCTTAATTTGTTGAAAAGGTAATAAAGTAACTCGTTTGGAAAAAGACTAAAATATTCTATTCAAAACATTTAATAAAAAGTAAAACAAGGGTAAAAATGACATTAAACATCCATAGGATAATATTAAAACATTTTATTAAAACATTTTTTGAAACATGGACTTGGATGATAATGATGTACCAATAGATAATAACACATCAATAACCTCGAATAATAATGAGATTATGAAATTAACCCATACCTTAGGTATGATATTCTTCATATGTGTCCAAAACTCTGGTATAATGTTTCTAAACATATTATTAAATTATATAAGACTCAAAATATATTTTTCTTATATCATATATGATTCTTTTATGTGTTTATATTACCCATTTATTAAAAATTTCAGCTTAATGAAACATTTTGGGTATTAATCGTTTTGTTTATCGTACGTGTTTTGACTTGTTATTCTTGATCAAATTACATAGATCATATTTACTTACTTCTAAAATTTATTATATTATGTATATATCATAAATATTCATAATATAAATATATATAATAGATAGATATATGAAATGTAATACACTGTTCGTGGAGATGGTAGGTCGTATGTACGCATGAACGTTGTTTCCGTTTTCTTATCGTATTAAATGGAAGTAAGTGAATAGAATATATGTACATATATATATTAAGTATCCATATTAATTCATATATTTCTTAATTATTCCTAATTTATATTTTTTAATAATCATTCATGGATGGTGAACGTGGAAGATGAGTCTCATTGCGTTGTGGAGACGGTAAGTCGTACTTACGCACAAGTGACGATATCATTTAATTAATGGTTAAATGGTATAAATTTAAATGGAATATTAATTTTAATTTATTAATATCTTGTTATATTTATTATTTAATTAATTTATATTCATCACTATACCCCCCAAAATAAATTATAGATGAAAAATTGTTTACACCACAGCGTGGAGATGGAAAGTCGTATGTACGCACACATGGTGATATTGTTTTTCATAGGATGTGTAAAAGGAGGAATAATTTTATACCATAATCATAACAACATATAAAAATATAATATATTCCTAAGTTATTATTTTTTTATGGTAACAACTTAAGAAGTGGAAGTAGATAAAGAAAATAACATTGAAAGAAGGGATAAAACGATTACCTTTTCTTCAGGCGTCTCCTTTTTATTTTGCATACAATGACTCCTTAAGTTGGTTTTCTACAAAACTGGTGTCCTATAGGATGAATTTATGGATGTTGGGATGATTTTTGGGCAGGTTTTGGCTGAGATAAAGGGATTTTTAGGTGTTAATACAAGATAAATAGAAGTTCCCTTTTATAGGAGATGTGGGGGACGCTTTTGGAAATTCCAGAAATATTAATTTATTATAAATTTAGTTTCTGTTTATAACGGATAAAAAGTGATTTATTTTTCATCTAATATGATTATGGGTCTCCATACTCTCAACCAATATGTTTTAGATAATTTTAGGTCCTGAATGTAACCTTTTGTTTTGGCCTTAAACCTTAGTTATATAATTTAACTCTTACCATGTTTTATTTTATTTGTGTACTATATAGTTAATATAGTTACTATAAAATGCCAATAGAACCTGAAGAGGATAATTAATGACATTTTTAACACTAGATATTTCATTTGGCAGAATACTAAATTTTTATTACAATTATATCATTTAATAAAATAGTATTTTTTTTTAATTCTCTTATGTTAATTTTGACACTATTTAGTAATTTATTTTTTTAAGTCATAAAAACAAGATTACATTGAAAAAAAGCATTAAATAATAACTAAAATATCAATTTTATACAAAAAAATTCTTTTATGGCAACAAAAATATCAAATTATATTTATTATAATAATTATAATGTAATTTATTTCAATTTTTAATTAATAAGGTAATCATTTCATCATCGTTGTGTCATAAATAAATTTATTTATTAAATTTCAAAAAATTATAAATAAAATACCATGATGTAGGAAATTTTTTAGCTTTCTAATGAATATTTTTATTCTAATATATTATTTATTTAAACCAATTTAAAAAAATTGTTAGAAGATACAAGTTTATGTTATATTTCTCTTTTCTTTAAATTGAACATTATAAAAGGTCATTGTCACATCCAAGTGGCTCCAAGGGGTCCTAAAATTGACCTAAGGATTATCATGGTCATATATATAACATCAATTAGGATTAGGACATGTTTTAGGGTAGTTATATATTATTATAATGTTATTTTTTACCCTTGTTAAAATTAATTCCTATTGTGAAAACCATAAAGCAGATTTTTAAGAAGTGAAAACTACAAAAAGATTGACATGTTTTTGTGTCTAAATTCAATGTGAAATTACATAAAATTACCAATATTTTATTAAATGATAAAATCATAATCCAATTAAACTTTAAAACCAATGAAAAGTACAATATAACTATATAGATAAATTAGAAGAAAAGGTAGTTTTTAATTAAAATGTAGTATTTCCAACTATTCATTAAAATATGGATTTTATCTGAAAAATTCCAAAAATTTATCAAAACGAAATTTTTGTGTCCCAATTAAAAATAACAATTTCATTTTATCAAATATAATATATAAAAGTGTAAAATATTTTATTTAAATAGTGCTCTCCATGAAATGGTAGAAAAACTACATTTTCTGAAAAATACATCTTTTATCTAAAAAATGAATTTTTATTTTTATTATGTCTAATAAACACATAAGAATAATGTTAAAATTATATAGGATATATTTATGAAACTCAAAATTTGGTTAATATTATTCATAAATACTTTTTAAACGACTATTTTGATAGGTCATGGTGTGCTTGAACTCGGTGTTGCGTGTAGCACAAGCTAAGACAGTATTGTGTGTAGTTCAAGCTTATCTTGGTGTATCATATAACACAAGCTATTGAATTTATTTAAAAAACATACTATGGATTCTTTGTGTGTTACATTATCCCCTCCTTTAAAATATTATGTCCTCACAATTTTCTAATTTTGGTTTGGAAACTAAGGTTTGATTATTTAAAATGCCTATATTGCAATCCCACATCAAAAACATTGTTTGATAAAAATTCCACTTTAAAATAGAGAAAGGAAAGTAATAAGTTTACCCGAGATAAAATATACTAGGACACTATATAGAAAAATATGGATATGGAAGAACAAACTAATGATCATGTTCTGATGGAGAGAGATAGAGATCATGATAAATAAATTGGCAAAAACTATAAAGGTATAAATCTATGATGATCCAAGGGGCCATCTAATTCATCACAAAATAATATACTAGGAAAAAAAATCAAGATCCTTTCCTTAAATTTGAATAACATGATAAGAAATACATACTTGATTTTAGTACAATCTCAGCATTGTTCATGCCTTGAACAATTTCCACTTCATCTCTTATTCAATTAAACGAAGTTAAATTTTTCATTCCTGAAGTGTTGGAAGATCATGCGATCCATAAATAAAATGATAGGTCATTCCATCTGTCTCAACAACAAAAATTTATCACAGGTTATTAGAGAGGCATAATTACACCTATAAAGATATAATACATGAATCTAAAAAACTTTAAACGAAGTATAACTTATATTATCTATAAATATATAACCTTTCAATGCTTCTAAAAAATAAAAATCTTTAACTATAGAAAGATTTCAAGCTAATCGACTTAGAATTTATCTCTCATATCTCACAGAGATGTTATTCATTCTCACATTCCAATCACGTGAACACCTTTATTATTTATTCTCTTGAGTCACGGTAACAACACAAATTATCATATGTACTTATTTAAAACATCCATGTTTACTTGTTCAAAAAAATAGTGTATTATTGCATATGTCCAAGAAAGTTGTATAATTTATCTATGATATCATAACCCTCTTGTTAACTAATCCATAATTAGTTCTCAAGAAACTAGCACCATCCAATTTACTTATTCAAATACAACCTATCTTTATCCCAAAATCATTATCCTAACATAAGTAACTTATTGATGGTTTTATTTAACTTAATCATATATTCTCCAAATATTTTCTCACCCATTAATCAATTTCCATGACTATTATTACTATTCAACAAATTTTTGAAAATCCTTAGCGAAAAACATAAACTGAATACTAGTTATATAATTCACTATTCATAATTCTTGGATCCAAATATATAAATACTTAAATATTTTCATCTTAATGGTTGTCATGGAATAGGTCCTTCCTTGGTTTATAATTATATTCTTATTTATGGGCATTGAGTTGGGTAATTCCCATGATTACCATAGCTGAGACATTGTACTCTATAATAATTGGTCACTCTATGAACAATTTTTTCATAGAGATAACATATTTTCCTCAATTTGAGGAATTATTTAAGGTTCTTATTCCCTTCCTCTTGACATTATGGAAGCCAAATCTTCTTTCCTCTATACTTCATAAAATTTGAACATTTACAAATGCGCATCTTCCTCTTACGCAATGTGTTAGTAAAGTCACCAAAGATCACATTATTAATCATATATCTTGATCACTGATTCGGCATAATCACAATATAATTCTCTCCAGTCATTATCTCATTTTTCTGCTCAATATCAAGATATTTTCCATCTAACTCAATGATAATACAATTCCTTCTAGTTTCCTCCATTAACATAGACCGGAAATTTTAGGGTCAGAAACACATATCATTGAAGAAAACCACATAATCATGGGAAGGTACTATCAATCTATACAATCTTATGTTTAATCCTAGGCTATCCATGATCGTTTCAAAAATTCTAGGGGGTTATTATATGCTTATCCTCAAAGTATATCTTAGGGGTATGATCCCTGATCCAAGTTTTCTAAATCTATTTTCATGGTTGGTGCTCAACTTCCATTGATAACAACTATAATTCTCTGACCCTAGAAGCTTGGAGCTAGTGCATTATTTTAATACATTTCTGTGATTATAGGGAATCAAATCCTGAAGGACTGATCAATTTAGCAGTCTTGGAAAATAGATTACCTACGAAAACATTACATTACAATTTCAAACATAAACCACAGTATAGAAAATCCTTTGATAATGAAATTATTTCCCTATATTAACCCTACATATCAATCATAAAATAATTCTTTGCATCCTGTGAAAATAAAACATAATAAAGGTGTGATGTTAGATGCTTGTTAAAGATAAACAATACAGTTGAAGCTATAAAAATAAGCATAAACTATTAAGGAAAGGTACAAAAATAAAACACAGGACTTTTAAAACATTATCTTTAGTATAATATGGAATGAATAAATAAAATAATTCTATTTAAATATTCACATATATATTCTAGTAGTCAAATAATCACATGTAAAATCAATAACTAATCTCATAACGAGGTAATGCAGAATTCCAAACATCTTAACGAATATGTCATGGCCTCGTGCCAAGACCATACACAAATATTTTGTCAAGACCTTGTGATAGTGCACTAGTTTCTCACATAAGACCTACTAATGCATTGAGAGGCTATTAGGGACCTACCATTAATTACTATTTATAATTCATTCCTCATAAGAAAAGGTTTAAACATAACATAATCATTCGTTTTTAAAACTATCATATGAAATTTTAATACTTTAACCATAAACCGTGATTGGTATTAAAATATAATATAAAAAGTGAAACATATCAAAAAAACATAAATAAAATAAGAAATATTTTATCATAATGAATCAACCTCAAAAAATAATAAAATTCAACATAGGATGTTGACACAGATGAAAATAATTTGCTAAAACACTTTGGGGGAAATATCATTTTTTATGTTAAATCATTTAAAACTGTGCAAATTTAAAATAAAACATTTCTTTTAAAAATAAACATGTAAGATTGTAAGGAATTTTTTTAAAATTATAATGTGACATAACAGTGGAAAATATCCTCTTGTTCCATATAAGTAAAAAAACATTCTTTCCTTAATTTGTCAAAAATGTCATAAAGTACCTCATTTGGAAAACAACTGAAATATTCCTTTAAAAACAATTTATAAAAAGTAAAACATGGGTAGAAATGAATTTAAACATCTGTAGGATAATATTAAAACATTTTATGAAAACATTTTTAGAAACATGGACTTTGATTATAAATATTCCCCAACAGATACTTACGCATCAACAACCTCTAATAATAATGAGATTGTGAAATTAACCATTACCTTAAGTCTGATATTCTCCGTACGTGTCTGAAAATACTATATATTGTTTTTTTTTAAAAATTAGTAGCTTATTTTATAATCAAAATAATATTTATGATATCATATATTATTCGTTTATGACCACATATCACTCGGTTATTAACAATTCCACGTTAATGAAATATTTCAGGTAATAATCGCTTGGTTTCTCGTACGTGTTTTGACTTGTTATTATTGATCATATTACATAGATCTTGATTTAAATACTTTAAGAATATATAATATGATTTACATATCATATATATTCATAATATAGATATATATAATAGATAGATATATGAAATGGAATTCACTGTTCACGGAGATGGTAGGTCTTACATACGCTTGAGCATTGTTTCCGTTTTCTTATCGTATTGAATGGAAGAAAGCGAATGAAATATATGTACATACATACATATATATTTATATATATATATATATAATTTCATAATCTTTATTATCTGATATATTTCATATTTATTAATAATATATACATTTTGATAATCCTTCATGGATGGTGAACATGGAAGATGGGTCTCATTGTGTCGTAGAGACTGTAAGTCGTACATATGCATGAGTGACAATATCATTTATTTAATGGTTAAATGTTATGTAATGGGATGGAATATAAATTTTAAATAACTAATATCATTTTATATTTATTATATAATTTTTTAATATTCATCATTATACCCTTCTAAATAAATTATAGATGAAAATAGTTTACACCACGGCGTGGAGACGATAAGTCGTACGTACACATGCTTGGTGATATTGTTTTTTATAGGATGGTTAAAAGTGGGAATATGGTTTTACCATAATCATAACAACATATCATCATATATTAGATAATTTATTTTTTATTTTATTATGGTAACAACTTAGGAATAGGAAGTAGAAGAAGAAAAGAACTTTGAAATAAGGGATAAAACGATTGCCTCTTCTTCGGGTGTCTCCTTTTGATTTGAAAAAAATGACTCCTTAGGTTGGTTTTGTGCCCAAAGGGTGGCCTATAGGATGAATTTAGGTAAGTTTTGAGGAGTTTTTGTAAGGTTTTGGCCGAGACAAATGGATTTGGAAGTGTGAATAAAAGATAATGACAATTGACCTTTTGAAGGAGAGGTGGGGGACACTTTAGGAATGTCTTGAAATATTAATTTATTATAAATTTATTTTCAGTATATAATGTCTAAAAAGTGATTTATTTTGAGGATAATATGAGTATGGGTATAAATCCTTTCAATAAATAGGTTTTAGAAAAGTGTAGGTCTTGAATTTAACCTTATATATTGGCTTTAACCCTTAGTCAAATAAGTTAACTCTTACCATTTATTCTTGTATTTGTTTATTATATGGTGAATGTAGTTACTATAAAATGACAATATAACCTCAAGTGAAAAATTAATGGAATTTATAATAATTTATAAGTCAGTTTCATGGATCATGTATTTTTATGACTATTATATCATTTAATAAAATAATGTTTTCTTTAAAAATTCATTTATGTCAATTTTGACACTATTTAGAAATTTATTTTTCTTATTCATAAAAACATGATTCCTTCGAAAAAAATTATTTAATCATCTATAAAATATAAATGTATCCAAAAACGTAGTTTATGACATCAAAAATATCAAATTACATCCATTTTAATAATTATAATATCCTTTATATCAATCTTTTATTAATTGGGTAATCTTTGCATCATCGTTGTGTCATAAATAAATTTATTTATTTAATGTATAAAAATTATCAATAAAATACCATTATGAAGGAAATATTTTTATCTATATAATGAAAATTTATATTCTAAGTGATCATTTATATAAAAAAATTAAAAAAAAATTAGTTAGAAGATACATGTTTATGTTATATTTCCCTTTTCTTTAAATTAAACATTATAAATGGTCATTATCACACACAAGTGTCTCCATGGGGTCCAAAAATAGATCTATGGATGCTAAGGGTTGTCCATATATCATCAAGTAGTATTAGAACACATGTTAGGGTAGTTTTATATTAGTATAATATTATTTTTTTACCCTTATTTTTCGGATTTACCCTTTAACCATGGTAAATAAAAATAATTTATGAAGTTAATATTCATAATGTCCAAAAATAATAGGTACCTATTTAAAAAATTGGGACCTTATGATACAAAATATGGAATCCATTTTTCAAAAATCAAAACACATAACTGGCATAAATTAATTTAAAATTAATTTCCATTCTGAAAACCAGAAAACAGGTTTTTAAGAAGTAAAAAACTATCAAAAGATTGACATGTGTTTATATCTAATTTAAATGTGAAATTAGTTCCAATGAAATAAAATTGAATTAAATTATAAAAAAAATAATACAAATAAACTTTAAAAACAATTTAAAATTACAATCTAACTATATAGATAAATTATATGAAAAGGTTGTTTTGAATTAAAATGTAGTATTTCCAACTATTCATTAAAAAATAGATTTTATCAGAAAAAAACACCCAAAATTTAACCATAATTTTTTTATGTCCCTATTCAAATTAATAATTTCATTTTTTTCAAATTTAATATATCAAAGTGTAAAATATATGAATTAAAAAAGGGTTCTCCATGAAATGGTGGAAAAAGGAATTTTTTAGAAAATATTTGTTTTATCTGAAAAATCGAATTTTTCCTTATATTATATCTAATAAACTGGATGAGCCCGTAAGGGGCACAGCGGCGCTCTCTAGGGTTTCTCTCACGCCGCCGTCCCCTCCCCGGAGCTCTCTTCCTCTTCTCTCAGTCTCGGCGGTTCGAGGTGGTGGTTCTCTGCTGTTGCGGCATTGATGGCTCGTCTGCGTGCACTGGTGTCTATTCCATGACGCAGTGTTGAATCTACGCTTGAGCTCCCGACCTGGCGGCTTGAGTTCGATCCTTCATCCTTAGGACTGGGTGCTTGGAGGTTGAGCGGTCTCTGGTGGTTGCGGATGGTGGCGTCGGGTTCTTTCTTTGATTTGTGATGTTAGCTTCGCATAAGATTTGGGAGGCGAGGCTCTGTTAATGGTGGTTCTTCGGTGCAGTATGGTTTGATTTCGATTTTTCCTTCTTGAATTTGGGTCTCTCTCTTGACTTGTCCCGGCTTGGTTTCTCTCATCTCATACTGGAGAGGTGAGGTTTGATTATGCCGTTGTTCTGAGTTTTTTGTGAGTTTTTGTTTCTTTGCTGTGGAAATGGTTTTGGTGGCGAAGTTGCCTTGGAAGGTTTGGATGGAGCTCCGTCTCCTCTTTGGGGGCGTTTTGGTGTTGTGTGGCCTGTTGAAGATCGTTGCGGATGCTGCTGATTCTGGGAGTGGTCCTGCGTTGATGTTTCTGGTGACCTTGTCGTCAAGCTTTCCGGTGGATGGTGTCGTCGGTGAAGTGATGATGGAGGCGCGTGATGATGGGTTCTCGTCTCGTGGCTGTGCGTCCCGAGGGGCCGCGTGACGTGCGGCGTTGCATGGCCCGAGGAGCGGATATGACTTTTCTTGTTTTGTGTGTTAGATATTTTTGTATTTTGGATTGTAATTCTCGGATTCACGTGAAACGCTTCTCGAGGTTTCGCGCGGCTCGAGGAAGGCTCAGGGTTCGTGGTTTTTGATTTTTGAATTTCGGATGTCGTTTGTGCTTGGGGGATCTGTTGTTTGGTTGTAAGGTTTCCGGTTCTCCTAAACCTGCTTTTACTGTACTTTTTCCTTTTCTTTAATAAATGGTCAGGGACTTTGTCCCTGGCTGAGCTTTCCTGGTATATCTAATAAACACATGAGATGAATGTTAAAATTATATGGGATATATATAAAATTCAAAATTTGGTCAATACTATTAATAACCTCTTTTTAAACGTCTAGTTTGATTGGTCAGGGTGCACTCGAACTCGGTGTTTCATGTAGCACAAGATAAGATGGTGTTGTGTTTAGCACAAGCATATCTTGGTGTAGCGTAAAACACAAGATATTTAATTTATTTAAAAATTAAAATATATTGAAATCTTGGGGTGTTTCATAATTAATCAAACATCATGAGAGATTTTCAACAAATGAAAACAAGGAAATCTAGTGTGGAAGGTGAAAGAAAGCTGGACACATATTAATAACTATTTTTTCATAACAACATCTTAAGAATGGATGTGAAATAAGACATAGACAGAACAAAGTGGTGAATGTTCCTTGATGGATCGTGTTGTCAAGAAAATTTCACACAAATTTAAAACTTATGAAAGTAAATATATAATAATTCCCAAAGAATTAAATAAATTAATAAAAATGATCATAAAGATTTCAACCACATAAGGATTATATAATATAGGAGTTCCTTGGTTGATAAATATTTCTCAACCATGTTTATCCCACATAAAAACAATGGATATCTATATTATTCTCATTTAAATTGTGTTTTCTCATTAATTTCAAGTAATTGAAGGTGATTATTATACTCATGGGGGAACTAATGATGTAATTATATTACAGAATCTACAGGATAGAATATTAATTCAATGATTTTTAGAAGTTACCATTCTGTTTTGATCTATCTGCACTTATCTTGAAAATTATTTTTAATAAAATATTATATATCAACATTTAGGTATATGATCATTATATCATAGATGAGTAATAAATTTTAAGTCACCATTGTAGATGAGATCACAAAAATTAAGATCAAACCTATTAGAATTCAAAATAACATCTAAGGATAAAATCCATAATGATAAATTGAAAATGGAGACCATTCCCGGAGGGGGAGTATCCAAACTAGTTTACATAGACTTATATTTCATCCAACTATGATATCTCTCGAAGGTACTCAATCATAAATTCATTGATAAGGTATGTGTTCTTACTCTCTAATCCCTATTAATATAATTATTAGAAGATATGAACTTACGGAGGAGAATTTTAATAAATAAATGACATTTAAAATGGAGAATTGTTGAAAATGTTCCATGACATAATTCAAGAATATAACCTTCCAATTATAATTGAATGTTTTAAATATATGTTTCGAGATGAGTGAATGAATTTATAGATTAATACATATTTATAATTTTTATTAAAAAGTGGTATCTAAAAATTTCAATGTGTATTGTATCAATTAGTATCAACCAATTACTATCAACATTAAAAATAGTTGAATAGAGTCTGATTAAGGGAAATGTTGGGGTATATTCATTGTTTTCATATTATGAATTGATAATGGATAGATTTTTTTGTAAATTATAACCTATTATTTTATACATTGGTTTATCCTAGATGGGATTGAAGTGGATTAATTTATGGATTATTTATTAATAAATAAATGATATCATTATCTCTTGGGTACTTTTCAGTTGTTATCAATATCACAGTAGGGGTGTACATAGGTGCACAAAAGTATATCTAGTGCACCACATAAGGGTGTGGTGTATCCCATAAGGGGTGTGTGTGTGTGGCATATCAGGTTCCAACCATATTTCATTCATTAGAAGTGGATTAAATGATTTATTTTATAAAGTGGTGCTCAACCAAACACAAGATTGATGTTGGACATTCTTGATGTAGGATGATATTTCATCATCCTAAATGATACAAAAATAATTTATTTATTTTATTTGATTAACCTATATCATCTTATATTCATAGTGAATCATCTTTAACCAACATATTACCCTTATGCATGACCAAGCCTTATGAAGTTAGGATTCACCTTTACATGATCTCGTGATAGCTGAAATCCAACCTCTGCACCATCATCTTTCTCCCAGAGTTAACGAGTGTTGCTGCTTACAATTTATTTTGGTGGAATTGAAAATCGATCAAGATATGAGACTACAAACTAACAAACATTCAATATTTTCTTTTTATTACAACATCAAACTAAATAATTTTCTATTTTTTGAGCCTATTTGATGTGGTATAGGGTATTTTCAGCAAGAAATCATATAAACTGGGTCAATCATGATATTTTATTACATATCTCACAACGTCAAGTTAATAAGATCATAACATTCATTACATAAATATTTCATCATATATATCTTCCATCGAATGATGACATCAGTAACTCTCTATCATCTGTACACTAAGCTATCATGAGATCAAGTGAGGTTGATCAAAAAATTATTTATTCTCTCTAACATTGTATGAAGAATCTGAGACTTTCTACATTTAAAGTACTAGATATATTCTGAGATTTTGGGAATTCAATGGTCATTGACTCTCCATGACATTTGGAATAGGTTTAGTGTAAACTTTCCTACAAATATAGAGGCTCAATGTTGAAATTAATTAATAAAATATTTGAGAGTCCTCTTAATAGAGACACTGCATTTGTTCTTTGTGGACCATTTCACATGAAGTAATAGTTATAACATGATCCCTAACATTAAGGAAGATGACATGTGTACTACCTTTGTCACACTATGTTTAAGGCCTCTTATATAGATTTTTCATGAAATAAATAAAAATATCGTGTGAACCTTTTTGTTATGAGAATAAGAACCATGAATCCCATTTCTATTATAAAGATAAAAAAGGGGGATCCCACAATGAACCTACTACTCTTATGAAGTGAAGGAACTTACAAATAAACCTCTTCACGTAAAGGATATAGAGAATACAACCACATTAAATATTCAGGTAATGGAGAAGAATAATTCATGATTCATACATGGATTTGATGAAGAAAATGAGGAAAAAAAGTGTTGTATCACATGTATTCTCCTTCAGGAAGTAAAAAAATACATGTATATATTCATTACATGAAGGTATTATAATTTGAGATATAGAGTATAGAGACCCTAATTTTTTTACATTACTTTTAAATCATTTTAATTATAAACAACATAATAGTATTACTAAAACCAGGATCCTAATGTTTATTATCATCTAAAAATTTGGACTATACATCACTTATTCATTATAAACATAAACATTAATTTAATTCCTTCTTCTCTAGATTCTTATGGCCTTAATATTAATCTTTGAACAAATAATCACCTAAGTATATGTATCAAAGAAAGGGGTGAGCGAAAAACCTTCTAAGAGGATAGATAAAAACCCAAATCAACATAACATGGGTGAGAATAATAGTAATCATAATAACATAATAATAGGATCATCAAAATAATAATGATAGGTAGAATTATATAAATTAATAGAATGTGGGAATGCATAAAAATGAAAAATCATGTCTTAGAGTCCAAATATCATACATAGTTATGAACAAAGCTTGCATCATGTTCATGAATAACATATGTGCATAATCATAACATCATCATTGTAAACATATATTTCATCATGATCATGCATATTTCACATTATCTCACAAGACACATCACATTACCCAGTGCATTAGAGCACTATATAATTCTAGATGTACCTATCACATCACAAAATTTACAAAATCATGAATGCCGCATTGAATTTTTATCAATCATAGTCATAAAGTAACCCATGAAAAATAATTGGTTTTATAAGTATCTCATAAATCATGAATAAACTTGGGGTTCTAGAATGAGAAGTTAAAAATACATTTGGTATAAGATTCAACATTCAAGGCAGAAGAATAAAAAACTCCAGAGGAGTCAAAATGTGTTTTGGAAAGAAGAGTTATCTTGGAAAATATTGGTATTATTAAAAAAATAAGATTTTAAACATGTATATCATATAACATAATATTTTAATACAATGAAATTATAACGGGGTAATATTAAAATAATACTAACACTGAAATTTGGCATGAAATAGGAATAAACCAAAGAAAAAGAGTTGGGTTTGAGAATCCCCTAACCATATATCTGAATGCTTTATTCACTTTAATATCATGCATAATAAAATTAGATTAATTAATTAATAAATACATAGCCTATGATACTTGTATTTTATTTATTATAATTATATTAACATCATTTCTTGCCATTATGATTTGTTATATAGTTCAAATTCGTCATTTTAGGAGTGTTCATTTTCTTGGTTTTCATGATTAGCTTGCTTATATACAAGTATGGAAGTAAATGTAAAATATGAACAATTATATATAATTTGAATTATATTTTATTAATGAATTTATATAATTTTAAATTAACTTATATATAATTTTTTATATGGTATGAGGATGAATCATTAGATAAAATTTTAATGAAAATGAATTAATTTATTTTGGTGGTTTCTATGACCATCCAAAACTTATATAATTTAATTGAATTTAATGTTTATATTAGGGTTATAGAATATTATATAACTTATAATATGTTTAATTTAATCTTATTTAACCATAATAAATTTTTTATTACCATGCTTCAAGGAGCAAATGGAAAATGAATATGCATCATCCACGATGGTTGTAAATTGACACATCACTAAAGATGTTTTCATTTTCATAATAAAAGGAAGTGGGAAGAAATTTGATGATGTATTATTAAATTAACATAAAAAAAATTACAAATTTAAAATATACTTGAGTTATTATTCCACTTTAGGGTAGTTAGGTGAGGAGAAAATAATAAAAGAAAATAAAATAAAAATAAATTAAAAGAAAAGAAAAGAGGATTTTACCTCTTAAATTTATTCTCCTTGAGAACCTCCATGTGGAAATCGGGATTGGTATTTTGAAAATACCTAACACTTATATACATGGGGGGGTGGGAATATTATTGGGAAACATTTGTCCAGGCATCAAGGCTTAGAAGGTATTAGGAGAAGGGGTGGTGAGGTGTGATATTTATAGGGGAGGAGAGTGGTGTTTTTGATTATTTTATTTGTTAGTTTATAATTTTGGATCAAGACTATGAATTTTATTTTTTACCATGAATAAATACGATAAAAATATAAGGATTGTTCTAGATAATTATTTTTACATCATATATACCTCATAAATGACTCAAAAATTTGGGTATTTATCATATATCGTAAATTATCATATTTCTCCATTCAAAAAATCGCCAATTTTAGAAATCCCCCAAAAACCATTCTAACCATTTTTCGATGTATATAATTCAAAAATGTTGTCAATTTTAAGAAAATATTTTTATAAATATGTTATTTTTAATTTTTTTGTAAAATTATCATTTACTCAAAAAATACTAATTTTAAGATTCTAATTTAATATTTGAGACTTTGAAATTTTAAAATATATCTCATAAAATTATATTATAATTAAAACACATCAGAATATTAATTTATTAATATATTTTAGGAGAAAAGAATTAAATAATTATATTAAATATAAAATTTTAAATAAATATTTACTTTTCACAAAAAAATATCCGCACTTGGTTTATCATTTTTAAAACATTTAATTAATTTTATTTATAAGATTCCTAAATTTTAAATATACTTTCATAGGTGATGTTACTATACTATTGGATGCATTTATATACCTTTTTATCATGTTATTATTCCAATTTTCAAGTTACTATTACATAAATATAGGTTCCTTAATTTCAATAAACACAACTTATTTCATTATTAATTTTCTAAAATAATGTTTTTATTTAGTTCTATATGTGATGTATGTGTTTTATACCATATGAAATAATTATAAGAAGGGATAAAATCAATTGAATAATGTTTGGGTCTTTACATTACTCCCCCGTTTTTGAAATTTATCCCTTGAAATTTCATTTTACGTACTAGCATGAAAACATGGTAGAGTAATTCTCCATAATTTCTTCCTTTGATTCCCATGTCTCCTCTTCATACTTATGATTCCTCCAGAAACACTCGAACTAGGTGATTGTTATTATTACATAGGACTTTTCCTCTTCAGTCCAATATCTTCACTGGCTATCATCATATGATAGTTCGTTCTCCAATTTTACCACCTCGGAATTCAGTACATGTGAGGGGTTGTTTATGTATTTCCTTTGGAGATATACATGGGAAAATTTGTAACATGGGCCATATTTTGTGGAATTTCAAGTCGATAGGTTGCTACTTTTATGCTCTCAAGAATCTCAAAGGGGCCAATATACCTTGGGATAAGATTTCTTTTCTTTCTAAATGGAATGACTCTCTTCCAAGGTGATATTCAAAATAGTACTTTATCTCCAATTTTGACCTCTAATTTCCTTTTAAGTTTGTCAGAATAGCTTCTTTTCTGACTTAGAGTATCTTTGATATGTTTTTAGATGGATTCACTACTAGAAAAATACCTTATACCAACGGTTTGGAGAACCATTACCAAGTAAGTCGTGGGGATAGTTCTATACGAACGGTTTTGAAAAAACCGTTGTTATAAACCGATACCAATGGTTTTCAAAACCGTTGGTATAATTAATATGAAAAATCTATAACAACGGTTCCATAAAACCATTGGTATGTGCATTTTAAAAAAGAAGCATTCAGTTGGTTTTGATCCTAGTACCTCCATTTTATGATTGAATAGCCTAACCACTAACCTAACATGACTATTTTAAACATAATTTCTTAAATATATATATTTATTATCATAAATATTTTAAGTTTTGATTTATTTAATGTTCTCTAAAATAAGATTCCATAAAAAATACATGTAACTATACCAACTGTTCTCAAAACCGTTGGTATAGACCTATACCAACGGTTTTGGGAACCTTTGGTATAGATTATTTGATTTTGGGACCTATACCAATGGTTTTGGACAAACCGTGGGTATAGGGGTGACCTATACCAATGGTTTGGGAAAAATCATTGTTATAGGGTCTCTATTATGGACCTATACCAATGGTTTGGCCAAAACCTTTCACATAGGTCCATATAAGTGACCTATAGCAACGGTTTTCTACAAACCATTAGTATAGGTCCCCCCTATACCAACAGTTTGTCCAAAAACATTGGTATATGTCCAAATTAGTGACCTATACCAACGGTTTTGGACAAACCGTTGGTATAGGTCAATATATGTGAACTATACCAACGGTTTTCCCAAAACTGTTGGTAAAGATCTTATTTCTAGTAGTGACTGAAACATCACTATCATTTCGTTTATAAGAAAATTCCCAAGAATCATTCATTTTCTAACTTCATCAAAATAGGTTATAGTTCTACATCACATTCCATACAAATCTTCATATGGATCCATCTGAATAATCGGGTGGAATCTGTAATTGTATGATAACTCAAGCAATTGGATATTCTAATCCCACCTACCTTATAATTCCATTAATAAGTCTATTATCATGTCCTAGAAAATATAAATAGTCATTTTATATTATTCATCAATTTCGGGTGATAGGATACACTAAAATTCAATTCAGTGCTCAAGGAATGTTGGATAATTCTATAGAATTTAGATGTTAACATTGGATCATGATAAAAAATGGTCAAAAGTGGAAACCCATGAAACCTCTCCACTTCATTCACATATATCATGACATGTTTTTTAAGTAAAAAATATTCAAAAATAACAATAAAGTGGATAGTCTAGCTGACTTGATCCACCATACCCCACATTTCATTACTTCCTTTGGATGTCTTCGAGAGATGGTGATGAAGCCCATGGGGAAATTCTCTAATTTTCACATGGGTATTCCAATGGTTTCATAATCCCTTTGTAATTTTATATCTCTTAGTTAACTTTATGACATACCAAACATTTTGTGATATACTCTACAATCTCTTTCTTCATATTGTCCAACCAAAAGTGTTCTTATATATCACTGTACATCTTGGAACTTCCAAGATAGATGGAAAACGATAAGCTACATGATTTATCCAGTAGCACCTTCATTATATTGGGTTATTAAGGAAAACAAATTCTAGTTCCAAATTAGATGAAACCATCATCATTGATATGGAACTCTTGTAGCTTCCCTTTACTTCTTTTACCAACATTTGAATATCTAAATCATCCCTTTGTGCCTCTTTGATATTCTCTTAGAAACATGTTTCAGAAATGATTTTTGAATGGTATGGTGTATTCCATACCATTAGGATTTCCAAATCCATCATTTTAATATCCTTTAAGATAGGTTCTTTCACAATCAATGTCATGGACATAGTAGTTGGTCCTTTTTTTCTAAGAACACCATCTACCTAGTTTTCCCTACTTAAATGATAGTGAATAAAGAAATCGTAGTCCTTGATTAACTCTAATTGTATCCTTTGACACATGTTTTACTCTATTTTAGTGGATATATATTTTATGATATTTTTTTAGTATATATTTCACACTTATCACCATATAGGTAGTGCTGCTATATTTTCAATGAAAAAATCATAGTTGTTATCACCAGATCATTTGTTGAGTTATTCTGTTCACGGATCCTCAACTTTCATGAGGTTTAGGCTATCACTTTATCGTTTTTCAAGATTAAATAACACAATACTTTATTTTAATCATCTCTATATTTCACAAAACGTTATCCAATTTTTGGTAATGTGAGTAAAGTTGTAGGGATCATCCTCTTGTTTAGCTCCTTGAAGCATTCCTTTCATTCTTCCATCCATATATAATTTTCCCCTTTCTATATTTATGTAGTTATAGGGATAGAAAATCATGATAAATTTCTAACAAAATTTTGGTAGAACCTTATTAATAAAAGAATACTACATATTTCCATTACACTAGTGGGTCTGAGCCATTATGTAATTGCCATTTTTGAGGGACTATAAAGATTCCCTCACATGTGATCATGTGTCCCAATAATGTCACTTGTCATATACAAATGTCACACTTTCTATGCTTGGAATATAATTTCCCCTTCCTTAATGTATTTAGAAAAATCCTTATATGTTCCTCACAGTCCCCATTTATATTTTATTAGATGTGAATATCATCGATAAATACTACCACTAATTTTTCAAGGTGGTATCTGAAGACTCAATTCGTCAAATTCATGATGATCATAGGGGAATTATTAAGTCCAAAAAGAATTGCTTGAAACTCATTGTTCCCATGCCTTATATGAAAAGAACACTTATGAATATATTATTACCTCTTCTTTAGTTTATGATATCTAGAACAGATATTCACCTTTGAGAAGTATTTATATCCTCATTGTTTATTGAAGAATTCTCCAATCCTTTCAAGAGGATACATGTTCATAAAGGTTATCTTTTGGGGTTCCTAACAATCAATACACATCCGTATTGATCCATACTTTTTATATCCAATTATTAATATCATAACCCAATGATATGCACATGGAAGTATTAACTATTTGTCTTAATTATCTTGCAACTTATTATTTAACTCCACTTGTTCGATTAGGGCCATCCTATAGGGGAATTTTGAGATAGGATTATATCTCAGTATGATTTCTTTTGAGAACTCTACCACACAATCTGTGGGACTTTTGAGAAAATCTTCAAGAAATGTATCTCTATAATCCCTTACAATGTGTATTTCCTCTAGGTTGATATCTTCTTTTTACTCTATCATTTTAGTGAGGTAGTATTCTTCACATGGCATCAACTCCCACATCATTGATGGATTTTGGAATGTAAATTCATGATATTCCTTGAATTTGTAGTGGGGCATGGGATGGTTCAAAATTTGAAAATATATTTCATTTTCCTGATATTTTATGTGTTCTAAATATAATGAGAGAAAATTTATTCTTAGTATAGCATCGAATTCCACCAAGAGAAGTATTACAAGAGTCACTCGAAGAATCTTCCAAAATAGGAAATAGGAGAAGATCCAAACACTTTGTTTGAAATAATAACACAACTAGATGTTTTTATTTATATCTCTACTTCAAGGTCTCAAGAATTCAATTCAATATTTTTAGAAAACATTAAATACATAATGGTATGTATAGAACTATAATCAAATAATACTTTTACATTATTGAGTGAATAAGAAGTGTACCTTTTATGACTTCATTTTTTTTCATTTCTATAGTATTGATGGAATAAGATTTATCTTTTTCCTCTGGCTAGGTTTCTATTTACACTGATTACCCTCAAGGAATTAAGGTCTAGTGCATTATCTTGCATAGTTCCCTTTCTCCCTATATTTGAATCATTGAACCAAGGGTGGTTATACCATTTCCTCCATCATATTGGATAGATTACTTATGTATCATTAACATTCATGATCATTGTTACCTTTTCTCCCACACCTGAATCATTTCACTGTCCCTTTGAGGAAATTACCATGAGGTTTCTTTCCACTTTTTTGACATGTGGCTGGTTGGATCCTCTTTCGTCGTTTTTTCATTTGGTCCACCAACATGAAAATAAATTATTTTATTCTTGTCCCCATAACCATGGGACCATTATCCAAACTCCATCTCTACATTGAGAGAACATTATACCACTTCTTCATAAATCCCAATGTCTTAAACAGCTAGAGACTTTTGAAGGTGTGGTTTTAAACAACAAAATGATCAATCAATTTTTCAATAATTTTTTATAAGAAAACACATGGAATACCTTGAAATAATTGTGGAATTCCCTTTGTAATCCAGAATGGATTCACCTTCCTTTTTCTTCGTCTCTATTAATTCTATATCCACTTTTGTGTGAATAGTTTTAGGGAAATACTTAAGAAATATTTTCTTAAATTCTTCCCACTCCTTATATTTCCTTTCTTACTTTGTCTTGTTGTTATTAATAAAAACCCAACATTAATAATCCTCTCCATCTAAATGATAAACATCCAAATTCACCTTCTCCAGCTCAAAATTGTGAAGTATAGAAACATTTTCTCTATTGTGTTGACCCACTCTTCTGTGACTATTGGATTAGAAGATCCCTTAAATGTCGTTGGTTGTTTCCCCATAAAATAATTGATATCCATTTTATCCCTCTTAGGTTAAGATAAAAATTCTATATTATTCATGTTATTAATTATAGCTTGTGATAGCTGGGTAAGCATCACTCTGAAAATTTTAACTCCACCTCCCAAGGCATCTTGTATGTCATTTGGTCATTCATTGCATTGTTCTTCACTTTTTTTTAGCCAGATTTCTCTTGTTTCACAATATTTTCTAAAATAGAAAAGGGTTGAACAAAAAATAATCCAAAACTTCATGAATAAATAATTTATTTTGTTGTGCAATTAACTCTGATGGAAAATATTTTAGGAACCCTACATAAAAAAATTTCTAAAATAGATATTCTTTGGATCTTACATATAATTAATATTTCAATAATGATCTTTAATGGTAATTACCAATTAACTAAACCATGCTCTGATACCAACTATAAGGACCCTATTTTTTACATAAATATTAAATCATTTTAAAGAAAAAACAAAATAGTGTTAAAAAACCCAAATCAAAAGTTTTAGTGTCTTTAGAAAATTAAGACTGTAGATCAATTAACTTTAATAAAACATAAACATTATTTTAATTCCTACTTCTATATATTTTTAGAGCACCTCAAGTTATCCTTTTTAAAAATAGTCACCTCAGGATATACATTAAAGAAAGAAATGAGCTAAAACCCGAGTAACATGATAGATAAAAACATCAATCAACATAACATAGGTGATCATAATATTCATCTTCATAAAATTAGACTAGGATCATCATAAAAATCATGGGAGGAGTCATTTAATAAAGTAATTCAATGTTTCAATACATAAAAATTAAAAATCATGTCTTAGTTGTCAAATACTTCACACAATTGTGAAAAAATATAGAATCATGTACACGCATAACATATGTGAATAATATGAAAATAATTATTGTGAAAAATAAATAATCATGTTCATGTATATTTAAAATTATCTCATAAGATACATCACATTACCTGATTCAATGGAGTTCTATATAATTTCAGGCATTCCC
Source organism: Viscum album (assembly GCA_963277665.1). Classification (NCBI taxonomy): domain Eukaryota; kingdom Viridiplantae; phylum Streptophyta; class Magnoliopsida; order Santalales; family Viscaceae; genus Viscum; species Viscum album. Next base: position 1,916,321,204 of record OY728122.1, read on the forward strand.
AACACATCCTAAAATTTACATAATCATGCATGCCGCATAGAACATATTTCAATCAAATTCATGAAGTAAAACATGTAAAATAATGGATTTTATAAGGATATCATAAATCATGAATAAATTTGGAATTCCAAAATTAATATTTAGGAAACATATTTAGTATAAGATTCTTCATTTATGAGCGATGATGAAACAACTTAAGAGGAGTCAAAATGTGTTTTGGAAATAAGGGTTCATTTGTAAAATATTTGTATTTTTCATAAAATCTGATTGGAAACATGTATATACAAGAAAAAAAGTGAAATACAATGAAATTTTATTTTTAGAATATTAAAATAATATTTGCAGTGAAATTTGGCATAAAAGATGAATAACCCAAAGAAAAGGTGTTGAGTTCGAGAATCCCTTCACCTTATGTTCGAATTCTTTCTTCACTTTAATATACTAGATAATAAAATTATATTAGTTAATTACTAAATATAGAACCTATTATACATGTATTTTATTTTTTATAACATCATTAAGTTCATTTATGTCCATTGTGATGTGTTATAGAGTTCAATTCCTCTAATTTGTGAGTGTATGTTTTCTTGGTTTCCATTATTTGTCCGCTTGTATACAAGTATGGAACTTCATTTAAAATTAGAATAATTCTCAAGAATTGAAATTATATTTTATTAATGAAATTACATAATTTTAAATGATCTTATTATCATTTTTTATATGTTATGAGGATGATTCATTAGATAAAATATTCATGAATAAGATTTAATTTATTTTGGCAGTTTTTACAACCATCTTGAATTCATGTTATTTTCTTTAAGATCATGTTTATATATTGGTTCCAGAATAGTATATAACTTATAATATGTATTATATAATATTATTTAACCATAATAATATTTGTATGACCATCCTTGAAGGTGGTAATGGAAAACTAAAACACATCATCCACGATGGCAGTAAATCAACACATCACAGACGATGTTTTCATTTTAAGAATAAAAGGACGATGGAAGTGGTTTGATGATGTATTATTCCATTGACATAATAAAATTTTAGTATGTAAAATATAATAGAGTTATCATTACACTTTTTTATAGTTACGTTAGGATAGAAAAAAATAGAAATAAGTTTAAAATAAATTAAAAGAAAACTAAAGAGGATTTTACATCTTTAATTTCTTCTCCATGAGAACCTCCTTAGGGAAATTGGATTCAATATTTTGTTGACATAAACATCTCAAGGAAATAGGGGATAATATTTTTATGATTATTTGGTATAATTTTGACATTTTTTAAGGCATATATGGTTTGAGGAGAAGGGGTGATGATGGGTTTTATTTATAGAGAAAGAGAGGGGTGTTTTTTATTATTTTATTCGTCAATTTATTATTTCGGATAAAGAATATTAATAGTTTTGATTCCTAGGAATAAATATAGTAAATAGAGATTTTAGTTCATGATAATGATTCTTAAATCATCCATACCTCAACAATGACTCTAAAATTCATGTATTTAGCTTATATCGTAAATTATCATATTTCACTATTCGCCAAAAATTAATCTATTTTAAAAATCTAAAAAATTAACCCAAACCATTTTTTCACATGTAGAATTTAAAAATGGACTCCATTTTTGGGGAAAACTTTAAAAATATGATAAATTTAATTTTAAAATAAAATCATAATTTATTCAAAAAACACGATTTTAAGATTATAATTGATTTTTTAACACTTTGAAAATAACTAATATATCATAAAATGATATTATAACTAAAAAATAAAATATTAATTTATGAATATATTTTATAAAAATATATTTATTTTAAATAATTATATTAATTATAATATAGTAAATAAACATTAACATTTCACAGAAATACCAACAATTAGTTTATCATTTTTAAAACATTTAATTACATTTATTTATAAGATTCCTAAATTTTAATTATAATTTCATAGGTGAGGTTACTATTATATTGGATATATTACTATTCCTAATGCTCATATTACTATTCTAAGGGTCAAGATACTATTCCATCAGTATAGGTTCCTTAATTTCAATTAACAACACTGATTTTATTATTCATTAATTTGAATAATTGTTTTTTAATTTCTCTATGTGATGTATGTGTTTTATACCATATAACATAACTATAAGAATAAAATAATTACATTGAAAAAAGTTTGGGTTGTTAAATAGTGTTTTTTTTACTGTTTGAGTTTGAGAAACCTATAGTGAAGACAGTGCATGAACATGTATGAATGAAGTATGTGTATGAATAAGTATTGATAATCCCATGCCAAGTATCATACTTCCATGAATAATAGTTGAGTTTATTGAGAATATAACACTACAATTTAATATTCTATATTTTCTATCAAATATCACAAGAATATGAACAGAGTTGAAAATAATTATTTAGTTGATTATTATTTGTGTCTGAAAATTATTGAGGATATTAGTCCATTTCATAAAGAAATTATTTTAACTTAAGAAGAAGAAGAAGACGTACCCTACATGATATCTATATATTTGAGACATCCCCTTCATTAATGTACTCAATTAATCCATTTTATTGATTTATACAGAGGTAGTTTATAAGAGTGATTGGTCTCTATCAATGAATGATTTCTCTACATTGATGATCACTTCAAGAGCATCGGGATGATATCTTATTTCTGTTGTACAAATAATATCTTGCTTTGTACCTAGTTCTTTATATGAAAATTATATCAAGGTTATCCCCTTATTCAATAATTTTTTGATAATAATAGATAAGTTTTGTGGATATGGGATAATAACCAACATACACTTATGATGTAGTCATCCACACTGGAGGTCAACCTCCTTAAAATTAATGGCATTCTTTCTACTTTATTGATTTTCGTATAGGATTACTAATTATTAGCAAAGAAAAAAATAATCATTCACTGAATAATTGATGGAGGTATAAAAAGTAAAAAAAATGTTTTAAAGTGGTGTATATACATCCACAACTAATTCACCCCCACTCAATGTGGTCATCCTAAAGTAATCCCAATACATGTATAATAGATATAGGATCTTATACAATAGATATTGGATCCTTCCCCACATGTATTTACACATCCATCTGATATATCATCATCATCACAGAAAAATATTATGACCAATGTTCCTAAATCTCAGGACGGGTGGGACTGGGTTATTCTCTCATAGATTCCGTAGTAACAAAGTGAAATTTATTTTGAGGATATGTTTGATATGTTTATTCCAGTTCCATCATTTTTATGGGGATCTATTTGGAGTACATACATAGGTAAATATAGATCCACTTATTATACTAAGTATTCCTATTTGAAATATATTGGGAAATCATCAAATTAGTTCTATATTTAGGAGGAAAAAACAAATCATCTCGAGTAACCAGTAGTAGCATACCATTATAAGTCACCACCAACAATATGGTTATATATAAGGAAAGAAACACTATAGTTTTATATTCCACCTATTTAGGAAGAGGTATCATGAGATGTGGAACCCATGCCTATAGTTATCATACTAGAGCAGGCTAAAGAGAAAATCAAAAGTTGACAAGAGTTTCATACACTGACATGTGGAACAGAGTGGTAGTGATGATTATATTTTCCATTGTAAAATATTTCACATATAAAAAAATATAACTTATGGAGTTATAATATTTATTTTATATTTTATGTTTCTAAATAAATTTTCAAAATATCTTAACAATTTTAGTTTTATTTAGTTGATAAATTTAATCCAAAAAATTATCTACTTTTATAAAAATTCAGATACACTTCAATGGTTAATTTTTAAATATAAATTAAAATAGTATTGAAGAATAAAATTTAATATTATTGTGGAAGTTAAAATAATAATTAAATGTATAAATTCTTATTTTACTTAACACAATTCATGTATAAATTAAAATTTTCATTCCTAATATAAATTATCAAATATGTTTAAAAATTATAATATTTTTATAACCTTATTTATTGCAATATATTATTAATTTTAACATTTATAATTAATAAAAATATAAAATTACAGATATAAGTTAACATATATATTTCTATTTGGATTTATAGTTTTATAATATTTTCTTATGAAATGTGTCAAATATTTTATCATTAATTTCATTCATAGGGGGACAAATAAAAAAATAAAAAGAATGAAATCATTTATTGGCTACGGTGTTAAATTTATTTTTAAAATACAAAATGGTTTCATGATTTTTCTATCCTCCAAAGTTTTGAAACCATTTCACACTTTTGGGACTCCATTTTATAAATAATATTGATCAAGTCCCAAAAAAATAATAATAAAATACATATCAATATTTTTTTTCTCCACAAAAAAGATGTTGTTGTTAAACACATAGAAAGTTTAACACAAGTGATGTTTGTATTTATATAAAAGTTAGTCAATGAAAAACAATAGGGATGAAGTGTAATTGTTGAATTAAATTAGAAGAGAGTGAGAATATTAAGTTTTGGTGACATTGATTCGACTCACATTAATAGCTGACATGGAGTAAGGGGTTTGGAACATTCCTCAAAAATTTGGGCACAATTATAGGTAAATAATTATTTTAACTAGAAAGGTATCCCCAAATAAAATTTATTATTATACTTTTAAAATACCTAAATCAATCTGTTTGACCATATCTATGTGAGTTTACCTACACATGTAGTTTAATTATTGTGGTTGTCCACACAAGAATTTTTTAAATAAAATATTTTTAACCTACCTCACCCCAAGCCTTCTTAAACAATGGGAATGTGATTACATTACTAATTTTGGTATAGTCTGATTTGGTTAAATGGGCTCAAATTATATATTTTTTTATTTATAAAAACCTTATTATGCTCCATCCATATTGATACATGGGTTTTTAGGGAGGAATATAATTATTATTGAGTCATACTCACCCCCACTATTATTATTTCTATATTTTCAGGATTAAGGTGGAGGTTTTTTTGGGTAATATTCCCTTAGATAATGTGGTGGTTATTAGAGTCAAAGGATGATAATTGTATTTTATTCATTGATTATATTTTGGATATCCTTTTGGTTATACTTGTTATTGAGATTATCTTTTTATATTTTGGAATGTATTTCATTCCATGAATTTTTTGTATCACTTATTCATACTGTGAGGTTTATTATTAAACTTGACAGTTGTGTGTGGTTACTTTTAAATATAATGATTAATTAATCCTATAAAATGAATTTATTACTCTTATTCCAAGTCATCACCACCAAATCCTAGTAGTGGTAGTTTTAAAGGATCTCTATCAATCACTTTTCTAACTCAGGACCCATCTTGGGGGGTTGAGTTAAGATTCTCATTTCCCCCCTACTCCCTCTATAATCCTCCACCTTTTACCAACTCCTCTATTTATCCTCCTTCCTATTGATCATTATAAAAATCCCTTATATCATTAAATTTATTCCCTTAAACCTAGTCTGATTGTTATTTCAAATCTCCCCCAACATTTTCATCATAAATACCTCTAATTCCCCCTACCTAGTGGTTTCTCCTTGAATATAATACATTCGGGTTACCCTATTTTTCTCCAATTTCGGGATTGTTTTTATCAACCCCCCTTTTCCTACATTCCAACGACCTTTCTCCTCCCTCTATCTATCCACCTCAAGGGATTTATTTTTAATTACTATATTTTAATTTTATTTAATTTCATTGTATAACATATATCCTACATCAGTTACTTGTATTTAGTTTTTGTAGAAAAATTGTTATATATATTTAATATATTGGTTATTTTTGGAGTGATTTGGGTTCATAAGAACACAAAATGTGGATTTTTTAGATCATAAAATTTAAAATTTCCAAAGTAAAATTGGTATTCAATAATTGGGTTACTATTAGATATAATTCATATAATAACATTAATAGATTTTTGAATGATAATGAAAAATATTGTTAGAAATGGTATAAAAAATAATACTGATGGACATGATGAGTTTTATTGAAATTTTTTTTGAAGATTATTAATTCATAAATAATGTGACATATTCATTTCATGTTAATAATTAATGATACATCAAATGAGTAGTTTTTTAATATGTATCCTTATTTTATTAATAGGTTGGTTGGCCTACCTAATTGTTATTAAAATATTCTTTTATATATTGTATGATTATGAAAAATTATTGATTTGTAGAATTAGTTTCAAATTTTCATTTGATACATCAAATATCTCATGAATTTATGACCATGGGCATCAATGGTTAAATGAGAATGTGCAAATAAACATTTTGGTGAAAATAATGTCACACTTATTATCATTGCGGTTAATGTTTTTCAACATGAAATATTTTATCGGGATGGATGTTGGGGCACACAATATATGTGTTGATGATTTTATATTCTATGTTATTTATCATTTTTTACATCCAAAACATTCTTATTATTTATTTTTAATTAGTTTTTTAATGTGTTGTGATAGATTATAATTAATTTATAATTATAATGGTAGTTTTTATTATAATGAAAATGTTATTTTTAATGAAAAAATATATATGAATAGAAAAAATTTAAATGGTTGATGGATTTCAGATATATAGAACCCATCTGAAAAATATAAATATAATGAATAAAATGATAGATGGGGAAATATTTTCCAAAAATGTTGAAAGTATTTCTGTGTTCCTAAATTTTTATTTTTATTTTGAAATTTGTGACTTATAATTGACAACATCTTAATCTTAACTATGGTAGAATTTATTTCATGTGAATATCACATTAATAAATTCTAATTTTATTTATTGAAATAATTATTAGTATTTATTAATTACAAATAAAAATTATATTATTATATTATTAATTGCATTCTAAATTATATTTTATAAAAATATTGTATTTATAATGGGAATATTATAATTTTATATTATATTCATATTTATTATTGTAATTTTTTAAATAATTTCAAAAAAAATCATTAATAATAGTTCAAATATTATTATTAATAATTAATCAAATTAAATAAATAAAATTTGTTAAAATTATTCATTAATAATTATTATAATAATGTTTAATGAATAATATAAAATCATGATGATGATGATGATGATTTAATTATTATAATTAAATAATTGAATTATTTTATTATATGTTAAAATAATATTTTTTATGATTTAATGGTTTTTTTAAAAATAAGGATATTATAAAAAATGTGAAATTTAAATTTTCAATAAATAGTATGACCAACAAAATATTGTTCATTATTTCCCCTTTCTAATATATCTCTGAGGGTTTTATGATTATTTTAATTTTTATAAACTGTTTATAAATATTTTTAATCTATTTTCTTTGTGTTTTTTTATGATTATTTACTTAGGGAATCAGAACCATCAGGGATAAAACCCTTCCAACTCCAATTTAATATCCCCTACAAGGAGAATTTCACATGGGTTCTCACATATGATTTTGAGGGTGATAGATCCATGAAATCTTTCACTCTCATGCCATATTGCCAATAAATCCCAGAAATATAGTAAATCTTCCCATGTGCATCTAGAGAACATAATGTGGATGACAGAAGAATTTTAAAGACATTTTGTAGGCCATTCAATCCTCACATTTTTCTATGATGGATCAATATTGGTTGAGTGTGGTAGTGAGTTGGAACATGTTTGTTTTGTTATATTTATTTTACATAGTTTTTTTTAATTTATATGTATTATAATTCAATACATTTTATGCAAGTTTTGGTAGATCATTCTTCATATAACCACTCATAGAATGACCAAGGTTATATATTTTGGACTCATCATGTATCAAATATCGAACATGATTTGTGCTTATGTGTTTATCTTGTTGTCGAAGATCCATCAATATATATTTGGTGAGTTGAGATAAATTGATGATTCTTGGAGAATTGTTATGGATACATTTAATGGCATCGGATTTCATTCTTGAGAAATCCTCTTGGTATTTTTTATAACTTTTTAACTAGTATTAAGTTCAAGGAGATTTTTAAAATTTTTAGAGGATGCAAAATTGTTTGCAACATGTTAAGAAGAGGAGTTGAATACTATGAAAAAAAATTTACTTTCATGAGAAATTTACTGAATTATTGGAAAATTATAATCTATTTTCATTTTCATTAAAAATATTTGATAATTTATTAGTGCTTATACATTTTTTTTACTGACTAGATAATATTGGCCTTTGTTAAAAATACAATCCATCCCCAAGTTAGAAAAGACGCCAGATCAACTGCACTTATGGAAGATTATCTCACCATACAGGAGACTTCTCACAGGGATAGGCATGAATTGGTAGTGAGGTTTCATAACTCCTAGGGGAGTGTGGTTTAAAGAGGGAGTATGGTGGGAACAAAGTTCTTGAATGGTTCTTATATTAGTGCATGTGTGGGGAAAAGTGGTGCAGCCCACCCCGTGTGGTGTGTGATTTTGTACTCGGGTGCTAGAATTAGTTTCAAATTAACAAGTTTTGGGAATGTGGTGATTTATAAAGGATAACTCAACCAAATCACGGTTTAATGTGGGATGAAATTCACAATACTATTGTTCATGTGTTAAAAAATTATATATATAATGTTGTCTTCCTAATAAACTTAATTTTTGTCATTTAATTTACATGAGACACTGCATTTAACCTCTTGACTCGTGAGGGTTTATGTTCACCAGAGTTCTGTATTCCAAGATCATATGTCACCTGAGCCAAGTTCTATATATTTTTTTTCTCATGATATTGAGAAGAATAAACACTGGGTATTCATACACAAAATAAATGATGTGCATTAGCAACTTTATTCAAATTAGGATCCACGGTCAAATGAAAATATTGACATGAATATTTTTCTAGTCACTATTGGTGCATAAGTTGATGAATTATATCATCATCATATTCACATTAGGATTTCATCATGAAGATTCCACTATATTCATTGACAATGGGAGCCGACGAAAAATAAGGAAACCCGCATTTGACAAATATTTGAACGTTCGTATATTCAAGGATATTAATATCAACCTTAATGCGAATTTTTTTATTATAAGGTATTGAACAAATATAGGAGAAGCAGTTGAAATATTCTATAAAAGGAGAATTACCAAGGATAGAGATAAGTGATACATCTTGAGAGAGAACTCAGTTTCAAGGGTATAATTGATCACAAGTGAATCCTTTGTTTTGTGAGGAGGATTTTCGAAAATATTTTTTCTTATCTAATGAATAAGAGAACTCAACTTCCTAAATTTTGAATCTCACAATCAACAGTTCTAGGAAGAACTATATTTTTTAAAGGTCATTGGATAACATGAAGATGATAGTCACTTCCTCCATGTATACCCTGAGTTTCTCAAATATTATTATTATTAAGATTCTAAGTATACACTTTAAGAAAATAAGGAACTAAAACTTTCATGATATACTTTCCCAGAGATGAACAATGAAATCCACACCCTTTATGTTTTCTGTGATAGAGATTAAAATAATTATGTATAATAGAATTCAGAAATACATGAATATGTGAATTCATAAACACTTAATAAAAATGAAAACATAATAAATAAATTGAGACAAATAAAATAATAATAAAGATAGAAATATTATGTGTGCCAGGTTTTCTATTGGTGAAGATCATGTATTATTTCATGAATTCATGGAGAGTGATAACTACATGATATATACACTACATGATTAATTTGATGTCTAGTGAGGTCGATAAATCAACATTATAAGGAATAATTGATTGATCATTGTCTATCTGAGGAATATAATCATATACAAGTGACTATAATTACTTGATAATGTCCAGTAACTCTGGTTCTTTTTGTATAAATGATCATTAAGTGTGTATGAGATGGTAATATCTAGAAATATTGTAGATAAAGACTATAATCCAAAGGTTGGATGATATAATTAGTTATGGATCAAGAATAAAGAATGAAGGAAGTCTTCCATTTGGTTCTCTAAGTAGATTATATCTTTCAATTAGTGATGAAAGTGGAGATAAGTATTTTAGTTAGTTCTAAAAGTAGTGAATAATCCTTTTAGTTTATGATCCAATTATTTTAATCACTTGTTTGATTGTAAATAATCTATAATTGGTTGGAAATACTTATTTCAGTAAGGAGTGGGTATTTTTCCAAACCTTAAAAATATTGTGTGCTACTCTCTCCATTATTACAAGTATACATGAGGTGATATTGAGAGATAATATTGAGTGGATCATGAAACTTAATAGGTTTTAGAGGTTGAATTAGAAATAAAATGAATATGTAAAAATATACCACTTATTTACCCCCTCCCCCTCTAAGTGGTCAATTATTCTTAGGGAACTACATGTGGTATTATAGAAAATGGTGTCAACAAAATTTCTATGAAGTATTCTAATGGATTTAAAATCATAATTCTATCAATATATTAGGTGTTCCCATGTTTTATGGGAATAATTATCACTATTGTAGGAATATGATATTACATTACCAGGTATCTCCTATCTTGGGAGTGAGAGATACTACACAAATGGGGTTTCCACCCATTACTAATGATGTAGTTATGATATAAAATAATAATAATAATATATAGTTATATATAAAAGCACATAATTCCATATTTATTTCTCTATCAAAGATGGTGTACACAAAGTTCATGGGTATCTAGACTACTGGGGTGATCTAGGAAAAACAGTTAAGGAGTTATAAAGGTTATATCATAGTGAAGGGAACTAAACTAAAATTTTGGAGGAGTTAGTTTGAGGACATCAAAATGAATGATAAAGAAAATATTATTCACAATTTCACTAAATGTAATGAGACAGTTGGTAACATTTGTGTATTTTTTTGAGAGGTTGGAGGACTCAATCATTTTAAAAAAATTGACAAGTAATTTTTTGGATCATTTTAATTCAACCTATGGAAGATAAATATTAATTTTCACTTGATGATGTACACAACATTATCATATATTATGAGTTAATAAAATTTCCATCTTTAAATAAGAAAGAAAATTTTGAAATGTACTTTGAAGTAATAATAAAATATAATGTTTATGAAGAAGAGAATTTTAAATCAGGTGGTTTAGATAGTTATAGGGATGATGGAGACTTAAATAAAATTATTTCCCCTATGTAAAAAGGATTAAAAAAGGTCAAGTGGAAGGTAAATAGTATGAAACCAATATAATGCTTCAATAATGGTGAAGATAGTCATTTTTTAAATAAATTTCTAATAAATAATCTTGAATAATAGAATCTGAATTTGAATTATATTATGAGAGACTTTAGAAACATAAATGGGGTAAGAAGAAAGAAAATAATCTCAACAATAAGAAGATAAATCTTGTGATTGAGAATAAACAATAATCATCATCAATTTATTCATGTAATAATTATTTTAGATACCTAGATCATGTAAATAAAGTAATTGATTTGTAAAGTAGTAGTGATGATGCAGAACAAAAGAAATAACGTGACTGGGAGATAAAAGAAATTTTTTAATTCAATATGGGAAATAGAAAATTTTTTAATAATGAAAAAATAATCTTGATAAAGAAAATAAAATAGAAGATGTTGAGAAGTAATAGATAATTAAAATTAATGTACTATGTGTTTATGGGATCAATAACAACATGCTTATATTAGATGAACAAGAAATGATTATCATAGATCTTATGAATAAACTAGCCACAAAAGATGAAGAACTAGCTAAGACACAATCCATATGTTTCATATTACATTATGAGTTGATAATGGTCATAAAATTCGTAACTAAGGTAGTTACGGAAATTGGATAATCTTATTTAAAAATGAAAAGAAAATATCATGTGAATAAGGTAAATATGCACTTAATCAATTTCAAAATTGATCTGTCATATTTAATAGTGTGGAAATTAAAACTAAAATTAAATATATATGGAACAATAAAATCAAGATGAAATATTTTTAATCAATTTAAGGGAATAATTATTTTGTGGAGTTCATAACATCCTAAGAAAATTGAATCTTGGTTTGTAATGAGACAATAACAACAAAAATCTAGATAGATCTGGAGCTTGTATAGAAGACTAAAGTTATAATATTTTTGTTAGGGATATGGTATGAATGGATACAAAACCTATTATTTAATATTTAATATGTATTTATCAAGAAATAATAAAGAATAAATGTATATTTTATATGAGAATATGTGGAAAAAATATTAGAGAAAACAATATGTAAACTAATTTTTACCACTGATATATACACAAAAAACATTTCCTATTCTAGAAGAAGTTTATAGCAGATGAAATTTGTAAGGTCCCAAGGATGAGGTATGTATGAAATTGTTTAGGAGGATAACTTCCCTATGATATTAAATGGAAATTATTTCAAAATAAAACCAGTTCCAAGTCATTTAAAGATTCTATATAGACTGATAAGGTCATAAAAGAGTAACTAATTATTGGTCCAAAACAATTAAAAGTTGATTAAAAATTATAGGAACATAAAAAACATTCCACAGATAAATGAAACTAAATAGGTTTAAAAATTAAGTTTAATTTTTATGATAATGTTTCTACAACTAGAAACATGGAAGATCCAAAATATTGATGTAAAAACAATTATTCCAAAAAAATATGAAATTAAATGGAATAAAGAAGAAATAAAGTATATGACACTCAAAATAACAATAAGAGTATAATGAAATATTCCCATGATTATATTGGTAGAAAATAATGTCCTAGATTGAGAGTAATCTATCAGTATTAATTTTATTTATGAGAAACCAAAATTTACCTCCTTATTCCCTAATATTTTATGTTTTCATTCAAAAATATAGATAATTGAAGGAGAATATTGAATATTATTATTGAATAGTGTGTAGAGATTTTCCTTCATGGAGTCTATTGACATCCATGAAATAAAATAATAAGATTTAATACCTTAGGAGCTAGAAACCCTGATAAGAATATTTCATTTTACAAAATTCTAGTGAATTTGGAAATTTTGGATTATTTTCAAACCTGATGGTTAACGTATTTCAATCACACTTTCATCCATCATTCTTAATTATGTGAATCATATAATGAAATGGATGAGTTATTGGTTTATGACAATATGGGACAAAGGGGGGTTATTTTTTCTTTCACCAAAACTCTATAATGTGTTTGGTAATGTGTCTGTAGGATCATGTATTTCTTGTCTTAACAACCCAGATTTTGGGAAATAAGAAAACTTGAGCATGATATCATTTGAATGGTAGTTTAGGGATAATATAGAAAAACTTGGTTATATTTCTATTTTAAATACATTGTTTTATCCCATGTAGACTTAAATTACACCAACTAAATATTCTTTTCATAGAGAAGAATGTGGTGTCATCCTTCTATTAAAATGGGGGGAGAGAATTAGATGTCCCTTAATGTCAAAATAGGAGATGTGACCCCCCCCAAACATAGTCCTTAAATTTTATTGTCAATAAATAGGATGAATTATTGAGAGAACATATTTCTTTTTAAAAAACAATTTGAAGATATATTGAAAAAAATACAGTGGGCGATATTCTTGAGCCCATGTGTTTTATTTTTTTCAATGACGTGTCAATATGTGTTTAAGGAGTTTTTATTATGTGGTGATGGTTATATAAATGTTAGAGATTAATTTAATTTCACTGTATTTCATGGTTGACAAATAATCCTTTTAATTGGTATTCTTGTTGAACTGGACTTATATTCAAATAGATTTGTCATTTTTTTGAGTATGACACATTTTTTACAACATGTTTAAATAAAGAGTTTAAGACCTTTAAAAAACAAAAAAACAACAAAATGAATTTAAAAATTACCATCTAAAATAAAATATATTTATATTTTTCATGAATTTTGATTGAGAATTGAATTATTGTTATACTTATTTTTTACTAAGTCTTTAATGTGGGCCTTCAATAGGCTAGCCCCAAGATATCCATCACACCATATCAACAATACTTATGGGAGCATAGCTCTGTATAATGGATATAGAATGCATGGATAGTCATGAGGTGGTAGTGAGAGTTCATAGAACCCATATGGTTCATGATTTCTAGAGGGATCAGGGTGGACACATAGCTCCCACAACATTTTCACGGTGGTGTTTTCATGGGATAAAAGTGGCATGGTCCACTCTATTTAGTGTGTTCATGTGTATCTAGATGCCGACCTTATTATTAGTTTTATTATTTTGTGGCATATAATGATTTATAAATGACATGTCAAAAGAATTATGGGTCGATGTGGGATGGGATTAACATGACTATTGATCATGCATTAAAAATGTTACTTGTATAATGTTGGCTGCTCAATCAAATTAATCTGTGTTATCTGGTCAACACAGTACATCATCTTCATCCTCTTGACACCAGATGGATTTTATTTACTATATTTCTACATTTTGAGAGATTTCATTAATATATCCAAGATTTATATTTTTTTAGCCTATATATCTTTAGAAAAATAAACACTAGATCTTCATTCACAAAATAAATTATGTGCATGAAGGATTTCATTAAAAAATGGAGCTGCTATTGACAAAAAATATCGACATAATGATTTTTTGAGGTAGTATGTGTGAATTATTTAATGATTGTGATCGTCAATATATGAATGTGAAGATTTCAACAACAATATTATATTATTTTATGTGATGAAAGGTTCCAAACAAAAAAATGATATAAGAGTTCGAAGAATATTTCAATGTCGATATCTTTAGGGATATTAATATCTTCATTCATGTTGCTTATTTTATGGAGGATTCGGCGATGAAGGAATGAAGGTTAATTGGTCGAAATAACCAAAAAAAGAATAATAAATGATTCATGAGTTAATTTATGTCTCTTGATAGTGATCTCTTTTTCCAAAGTACAATATAGTGTCTGTAAAACCATTATTTCATAAGGAAAATTTTCAAGAAGATTTCTACTTTTGAAATGAAGAAGAGATCCCAATTAATCTTGACTTGTGAATTTCAAATTCAAGTGTTTCATAAATAATTTTCCCCAAATATCATCAGATAAAATCAATATTAGAGAAACTACCTCCTCATATACCCTAAGCTTCATGAATCTTGATGTTTCATAGATTTTGAGCATACACTTTAGATGAAAATTATAATAGAAATTTCATGATATATTTTCACATATAATAACATTACCATCTTAAACTATTATAGTTTTTCAAAGGAGTGTGTAATAATTAGGGACAATAGAGTCCATGTGTAATTACATACATGAATGAATGATTATTTAAGAAATAACGAAATATAATATATATTTTGATATATCACATTTAATAATAAAGAGATAAATAGTATGTGTTCTTGGGTTTCTATTTGATAAGACTGTGCATTGTTTGATACAAGCATTAATAGTGTAAAATACATTGAGGTTAGTACTTCAACATTATAAGAAAAAATTGTCCATGAATTGTTTCACTAAATAAACTAAGCATACATGGGTGATAAGATTTAATTGATTAAGGCCAGCATTTATTATTCTTCCAGTGAAAAGGATCTTGAAGTAAACACTAGCAATTCATATCCATAAAGATTATAGAGGAAGACTTTATTCTATAAAATTGATGATATTTCTAGTTATGGATCAAACCTTAAGAAATAAAAATGTATTCTAGTTGGTGATGGAATTGAAGTGTATATTTTAGATGGTGTGAAAAGTGGAGATAAGTCTTTTTGTTTATTCTAGAAGCCATGAATAAGTATTTCAATTGGTTCTTTAAGTATTTTAACAACTTATTTTATAGTTTATGATTTGTAATTGGGGAGAATAACTTATTTTAGTAAGGAGTAGTATTTTTCTCAAACCTTATAAATATTGTGTACTACTCTCTCCTTTATTGTAACTGCGCATGGGGAGATAATGAGAGATAATATTGAGTGTATATAGAACCTTAACAAGTTTTAAATATTGAATTGGAAAGAAAAAGAATTCATAAAAAGAATCCACTTATTTAACCCCCCCCCCCCAGTGTCCATTTTGACCAATGGAACTAAAACATGATATTTGTTTCAAAGTAATTTTCAATATATTATATAATATATATTTTCATTATATACATATTCTTATCTCATTGGTTTCATTCTTATAAGGTTAAAGGAGATAGATTCAACTTCTGATTTAATAACATCATGGATAATGACTCACTAACTTGAGGATCTTAACATTACAACTCTTGTACTGAGTAATCTTATTTAAAAATATTCTATACCCATTAATTATATTTAAAATTCATAATTTATTGTTAAATTAATTCAATATATGCCACAGTCTTAGTTTGATGTTGTGTTAGTACATTTTCTAGAGAAAGAGTGGTGAATCATCACATGAAGGGATGAAAATTTTCACCAATTTATCTATCATGATTTATAATGGATATAAATTAATGAATTTAAACAGAAATAAACATTCTTAAATTTAATGATAATAGGTAGTTTGTGGAGTTTTATTTTCACACATGTGTACACAAAATGAGGTGGATGAGATTGTTCAATCAATGCACAAAGCGATGGGTGATCATGTGATATGAATAAATGTGATGGTATAGATGTAACTATATTCACAATGATATGTGTTATAATAGTGTTTCGATCATTTTTCTTCCATAATTACTTATATATAGAACCTTATAATTTAATTTCAAAACTAAAACATTTATATTTAAAATATATTTAATTATTATTATAACACATATGATATTTTTTATAGGCACGCTACTATATATGGGACATTTATTACCTCTCAATATCTTTTTTAGAAGTAATTTTTATAACCTAGAAATTTCATCACTCCTAAATTACAATTATATTGATTATCAATGAATTTTATCTTCGATAAAGACCTATTTCATAAGTAGCATTTTCATAAAGTATATACATGAAATTGTAAGAGATGGTACCAAAAAAATATAATTTAGATAGGATAAATTTAATATTTTCATATAATATATAATATATTTACATAACATGATTTTATTTATGAATAGATTTAAATTATATCATTTCAATACAATTATTAAAACAATTACTTCAATATACATTGCTTCAAAAAAAATTATTTTTGGGTTTCCAAGGATCCAAGAACATGTCTTTAGTAAGGTGAAAGTATCTAGAAACCCAAAATATCAATAATAAAATTAATTGAAACTAAAAACAAGAACAATATGACTGAAAAAATATGTCTATACTAAATCCATTGATAAACACCCTTGGAGAATATTCCTTATAGGCAACTAAAGGACTCCCTCTTCCATGGTGTATCCATGAGTTGAAAATAATTCACCCATTGTATGGGTGGGATCCTCTAATCATCCAAAATAAACTAGTATCTCATTATATAAAGGAGTAAAAAGATGATTAATTCAGGAGTGTTATAATTAGAAGAATTTTTTTTTGTACCACTATCTTGATGATGCTCAACCTCCTTATATGGTTATCGATACATTATTGATTATTTTATACATTAACTCAAACGTTATGAAATTTAAAAGTTCTGCATGTAGTAATTTCATTCATTCATCACATGATTTCATAATTTAATCCTCACATGTGTTTTATAATATCAAATTTATTAATTAATTATTACTTAACTTACATATAATATTTGAATGTTAATTCTTTGACTTTCCACTCTCATGCCCAGGAAGGTCCCATACTTATGATATCCCTATATCATATACAATGATATACCCAAGAAACATGTTATATAAAAACATATCATAATATATGATATATAATATCATCACATATGATATCTCATATCATCACATACAATATGGTCAACATGCATCATATGTATAAGGGTTTATGGAATATCTCCTTCAATCACCCACTTGAACTAATGCCTCAAAACTATTGTGTCATTTAACCTTATGTTATATCTTATACAATAACTTATGAAACAATATCTAAAACTAATTTTGTATATATTTAAAAACACTATTATAAATTTTTCTTCAACTTCATCATGTATTAAATCATATGTTACACCATGTCAATTCTCATCCCAAACACACTTTGGATAAAATCTAAAACATTTTTACAGCATCTCTCTATGTAAAATTTAATCCCCATTTTTTAAACTATAATGTTCTCTCCCACAATAATTTTTATAATTTACATAAATCTATATTCTAAAATTTATAAATGTATGAAAATAGAGGTCTCTATAAAAGAATCAATGATACAAAAACTATGAAGGGATCTAGAATGATCTCCATAAAACACATTTATCTCTATAACTTTTCCACTATTTGTATCATATGAATGAATTCATTTTTATAAGTAAACTTTTTCTATGAAATTGAGTCACTATTCACAAATAAGTATGTGAATCACATATATATAACTCAAACATTCTCGATTCTTTGAGTATAGATTGACTAGGTCGATAATACAATTCATGTCATTCATCTTTATCTATGATCACAACTCATGACCCTTAATAGAGAGATAATACCATCATATATACTATCTATAAATGGTTTTACACTTCCTCGGTTTATCTTAGTAGAGGTCCCATATTTCATACTCGTTATATGATGGGAAAAATATAATATTGGTTATACTCTAACTAAATACATGAACAACAACATACTTAACCACCTATTGAGTGACTATGCCCCAAGGATTGTTTATGAATGGTATCAATGTATGATAGTTCTCATGATTGGTATATCACTAGCCTCAGGTATGGTAAAATAAAAATATGAAAAACAAGCCCCAAGTATACTAAATACATAGTGCATAATACTCCATTTGGTATACTTCGTGGGTCATCCAGTACACAAAACAGAATTTGTGCCTGATGAGAATATTTTTTATCCAGATATAAGAATCCTAGTCATAATTACACAAAACTTTCATCACAACCTATAAAAACGATTACTAAAATCGATTAATGATAATTAAAAATATTACATTGAGTGGTTAATTTTAATTTCACTTCATGAAATATCTATATATATACATCGAACATGAATGAATGATAAGGTATAGATTTTATTTTAGTATATGTAATACATTTATATTCTTTAACTCTTTTAATAAATTTAACAAAACCACATATAAAAATATACCTAATCACATAACATATGATATACTACAAGATAAACCTTACGTCTACTATAATTTTAGGGTACTTTTAAACCCATTGCATCTCGGTATAATTACTAGAAATTATCTATGTGTCCATTGAATAAAAATCTCCCACTGAACCCTTTTTTGAGTAAAATATATGATGAAATATAGTTTGAACAATGTTGAGACTTAGGAATCATATTCCTAATTTTTAAAATCCTTGAAAAAGTATTCAAAATCCTCAAATTTATAATATCAAATGTTAAAATGTTACTAAATTCTATTTTCTATATATAACTCATTTTAAATATATCATAATTATTATTGAGACCAATTACATTTAAATTTTTCCTTGAAAACATTATTAAACTAATATAATACTTTTTATTATATATTTTCCAACACATCTTAAACTCATTTAGGATATTAAGTGACACTCACTTTTATTTTTGACTGCTATAATTTTTTATTTATTAGATTTTAACTCTTTGAAGTATAAACAGTTTTTAATATTTTTTCATTACAGTATTAAATTATGAATATCTTTCTAAGGTACAGAAAATTCTTTTTTTAGGAAATAACTCTTACACCCATTATTAGGAATATTTAATAAACAAACTGTTATTTCCAAATCATATAAAGTATTCTATGTGTTCGGATCATTTTCCAAAAATATATATATTATTATTTGAAATATTTCATTAAATTACGTGGGATCAAATAACTCATATTTTATAAAACATCTAGATAAACACTTTTATCTAGTATAATAAATTTTATCCTTATTTCCTTCTAAAAACATGTAATAAAATCTAATGAATCATAAACTATCTATATTGAATTCATCTTCTAAAATATTTCACAGTATATATTAGTTTTAAAAAACTCTTACTATCATGCAGAATAAATAAGATGAAGATACATATCCTTTACATAGATCTATCTGATCTTAATATATTCTTTTACATTAAAATATTTGATGTACAAAATCATTTATTCATCACATGAATTAAAACCATAATATTTATTAATTCTTGTCTTGATTTTGTACTCCTATATATTAAAAAAATAAACTATATAATAGCTATATATAGACTTTAAAATCAATGAATTTTTTCTATAAAACAGGTACCTCACATAGAAATTCCATTGATTTTTTGAAAACCCTTTCATCATTTCAAAAAATTTTATCCTAATACTCATTTCTGATAACAACATTAGGTTTTAATGAACCTTCCAAGATACTAAAATAAGAATTTTGGGAATTTCTAACTGCTTTTTTTTCATTGTGTTCAATATTTTACCCACTTATACTATTAACACAACATAAGGTTCTAGAAATAAAATTTTATGAATTTCATTTTAATGTTTGGCCCTTTTATATTTATATAAATTTATATGGGGTTTTATTTATATTTTTCAATCTGTTGTGGGTGTCGTAGGACCCTAGAATTGATATATTAAATTTTATGAAATATATTAAACCATATGCATGAAACATTTTATAATATATGGTTTTAAACATTGATTTTAACCTCTGATGGAAAATCTAAGACTATATTTGTATCTAAAAATCATGTTTAACCCTTGGTGCAATATTAGTTTTGTACGCATTGACTTTTGGGTCGATGTGCTGTCTTTTGAAGATGTGTTAATTAAATTAAATAATTATTTTAATTAATGATAAACTTAGGTTGAATGTCTATTTAAACCTCATTATGTCCAATATCTAGGGTTATCCATATAACCCTAGTATATTGAGAGATATATGAGATTTCTCTTTAGGGAAGGACCTTCAACCAATTAATGAACAAGGATTGATGATTTATGATTGTATTTATGTGGATTTTTTCATTGTTTCTATAGTTATTAGTTCATTCCAATAATTATGAAATGGAATCATTTTTCATTATATATAAATCCAATCACCATGTAATAATTTTTTATTGGTGGATCTTCATCCTATTATTTATTATATCAATCATGGTTTAATTTATCCTCTATGAATCCATGTTATCTCCAAATATTTTCATATACCTATCAATTTACTTTTTCTTTATCAGGTTAATTACATTAATGATGATAAAATCTTCTTTGTTCTTTGAAATATACTATGATGATCATTGGATTGATAGATATCACCCAATGGTGATATTCACTTTTATGTTTGTTTGGTTTTCTCTAGTCATTCTTTTATCCTTTATCATCATCCTCATTCAATGTGGTGGGTCATCAAGGTCTGTTCTGGTTCAAATCAAGATTGAAACCCTAGATTTTTATTGATTTATGTATGGATGAATATGATGATCAAATAGCATGAATACTTAAGAAAAATTAATGTAAATGAAATATTTGTATTTATTGAGATTATTTTCCCTGGTATTATGCGTACAAGAATAATTGTCTTTAAAATTTAATTTTTTTTCTAGGAGGGAGAAGGCTAATAATCAACATTATTTGGTAGTAGAACCATTATTGATGCATCTATAGATTATTTGGATTATATTGGAGGTGAAAAATGGAAGATATGATGAGATTTCGGGGGAAAGAAGCATCTATTTTAAATTACCAAAAAAATACATAGTTCTAACAATATAAACCATGTATTTAGGTTTTCATGGTAGCTATAATAGTCATATAAAGTTAATAATTATGTTGTAAAACCATGACCCAAATTCCACTCAACTAGTGCCCAAGGTCGATAGACAACATGACCTTAGGTGTGCCTCCCCGTAAGCTAGACCCTTCTAACTAGTGGTGAGGGAATGTGAGGTTGCCATAGGGATATTATGACCCTATTATCATAGTTCATAGTATATAAGTAAATAAAATAAATAAAACATCAATATAGATAAACATCACATCTAGGGAAAGTGATTATGAAACAAAATAATGTCGCATGTAATAATAAATGATTTTTCCATATGTATCATTAAAAATACTTTGTGGGTGGATCAAACACAAGCAGTAACAAGATAATAAAATAAAACTAAACCTAAAAGATCAACTCTAACTAGTTCTGAGTCTAGCTTGATTCCATCATCAATGTCCCAACCTTGGAATCCAAATCAGCAATAATTGGGACTTACTCAAATCTAGTCTTGTAACCAAGTAACATCTTCTCAAGTACCCAAGGGAAATGGTTTTATGAGGATTTTGTGAGTAAAACATAACTACCCACCACCAATAATGAGGATAAAAAATATTTTATAATAAATTTCATGTAAGAAACACTAATAATTAATTTAAAAATTAGACTGTTTTAAATAGTTTAGAAAAATTTATTAATCAAGAAATAGTGTTCATGATATATAAAGACAAATGAGATCGGTCTATAGAGTGATGATCCTTAATCCTGCGACCCCGATCGACTATACATGTGTCAACCAGCGTTGGGGTTTCTATAAGAAAGTCATGATGACTAGGCCTCCATAAGTAAACACATGGAATCCAAGTCTCATACTAGTATTTCAAGTATCATGAAGCATCAAATAAAATATGAGCAATCGTCCCAACATTCCTAGGGAATCTGAGCTCTCATCCCTTCATTCCCTCATAATTAATCACCACATGGAATCCATGAACTATTCCTAGAATTATAATAGAATATATGTTTTCATCTCATCATTCCATATCATCAATCAATACATAGAGTCCAAGAAATCATCTTGGAATACCCATAGAATCTGAGTGCCCATCCAAACATTCCAAAACACAATGTATCATACGTGGTCATGGTACTCATCCAGGATTTATTGAGTCATTATTAATTTCCTAGAATCTAGGCTCTTGCCTCTGAATTACTACCAACCAAGTATCATATGGAATCTAAGATCTCATACCAACATTCCCATGTATCATTTTAAATATAGAATCTAAGCGATCATCAAAGAATTCCCTGCTCTCATTAAGAAATTTAATCTTTTAAAAAAATAACCATATACTTTATTTAGATATAAATAGTCCCATGTCTATTTAATGTAATTTTCAATTCTATTATGGTCCATAATCATTCATTTAAATTTAATAAAATTTTGTATCTCAAGAATCCAATTCATTTCATAAACCATGGTTTACCATTTTGTCATATCAATATTAATACATATTTTAATCCCTTTTTATTTTACAAGAATATTTACCCAAAACACATAATCCCAAAATTTATAAAATCCACTTTTCATTTCATAAATAGAAATATAATTTAACATGGTTCTTATCCAATATCAACTCATAATTTTAATTCTTTTTTTGAATCAAATTGATAATTTGTAAAATTAATTCATGATCGTCAATGATTGTGAAATTCGATTTCACAATCATTGTTTCAATGTCATGTTGGAGTTGGTTCCCAAGAACGAACTTCTTTTTTACTTTATGAGAAACATGTACTCATTGGATTTATATTAATAAACTCCTTATCACATCATGATTTTTCTTCTACATAAAATTTCATGTGATAATGTCCCAAGAGTAGTTTTCGCACTAAAAGGTCAAAGAAGTTCTCTGCTATGATGAGAACTCTGAATTTCTATGAAAATATTCTTAGATATATGTTATATAGATATATGATGTCATTTGAGGGATGAAAATGATACAGGATATCATGGGTGGTGACTCATAGGACTTTTAGGAACCTTCTCATGGTGTACGACCTTAGTGATATCCAGTAAGATATTATGAGAACGAGACCCGATGGTAGAAAATCCACATTTATATGTGTCATTAGATGTTCCCCTCTACAGATGTGTGTATTAATCCTTAGACTTTAATACTATTATTAATAGGTATTATGATCCATGCACTTAGATGTATTAGTGGAAACCGTGATGACATATGTTCTTGGTGAGGTAGAATATGTTGTGTGCATCACGAGTAATACTGAATTAAGGAATAATGCGAAAAAGGATTTGTCCCTTATGTTGAATAATGGAAGTTGATATCTCATTCCCTTTTATGTAAATTGTAAATCCAAAATAAGTCAATTTCCATGGTGTTCTATAGGTAAGTTAAATTTCTACGAATTCAAAGGATGAGAAATTGAGCCATGGTTTGATGGAAATTCCATGAAACCTGCTTAATTAGATATATTGATACAAAGGGATTATATTACACGATAAATGTTCATATGAGGTGACATGTTATTGTGGAAACAACTTCTTTATCTATTGTTACCATTCCATTTTCCTAGACGCAAATCTTGGACTTTATGTTGATCCACCTAATGTCGCTTAGATAGAGGCCTAGAGGGTCACACCCAAAGTGTATCTAGTATCTCAGTTAAATAATATATTATTTATTTTTTAACAAGTTGAATAAATATTTTATCCCAATTGTGGTTTAATAATTATTCATGAATGTGTTATCACATTTATTAAGACACTAGTTATTCATTAGAATATAATGTGGGTAGAATAATTAATAAATACTTATTTTAAATTTAGTGAATATAATATTTATATATATATTAGAAAATAATGTAGTTATATTTATTTAATAAATAAATAGTCATTATTAAAAGTTTAATAAATATGATGTAGGATTGGCAGATAAAGTTAAGGGTCCAATGAGAAATAATAATATTTAATTAAACAATATTTAATTATAACTCACGAGTTAAGCACATGTCATGAAATAATAATTTTTTTGTTAATATATGACATGGGGGTTTCACTAGGATTAATAAAATAATTATGGAATTTGTGAAAATTATTTATTATTACCATAATGAATTAAATGCCCAATTATATTATTCTCTTATTAACTAAGGGATAGCTGTGAGATAATGGTTATTGTTATTCACAATGAATTGGAGAAAATATCTCAAGCCTAGAGATTTCATCCTTATCCAAGAATGTTCTCAAGAATGAGATAGACTCTCATAAACTATATCATGTAGTACTCTTTGGAAGTGGTTCTCAAGGTGACTTAAGACAAAAAATTTAAGCATAAGTATCTTCTGTGATAGAACATGGAGACTCCTTTAGGAAAGTCTATAGCTATGTCGAACATGTGTGGATCACCACTAGAGGAGATCAATCATTGATCTCTATAATGAAATGAAGGCACACTGTAGATCTATGATTAAACAAATCAAAAAATAAATAATCACTTTGGTGTTAATTCTATAAGTTAATTAAATTAATTACAAACAAAATTTGTTGACCCTCTCTCTTAGTTCTGGGTTTCTATTAATTTTTCTAAATCATTGATTCAATTATATGGATATTGGAATTCATAATCATATTGATCCCTTATTGTTCATTGAATATGGAAAATATTAAAGTTCGGAATCATCCCTCCCTCCCTTCTGCTACACCTAAAACCTACAAGTGGTATCAGAGCGGGCATATTTTTTCTTATAATTATTTAAATAATTTGTTGATGATTTAATTTTTAATAATTTAGTTTGTAAATTCATGTTTAATCATTCATTTTTAATCTCAATTGTGATATATATTCGTACTTTATCATTTCTCACCCATATAATATAAATGATTAGTTTTATGATTAAAATAAAATCTAGGAATTCGTCAGAAGGTTCCAAGGATCTAGGTTGTACAACACCAGACTACACGCCGTATAATCGGAATTACACACTGTGTAGTATATTTTAACTCATAAATATTTGGTTTGGTAATCAATTTAAGATATTTCATTAATTATACATTAATGAAACCAATGATGACCTTTAATCCAAGTGGTGTTGACCAGGATTAACTGGCACATGGAAACCAGACTACATGTTGTGTGACCCACTAGACACAGCATGTAGTCCCTTCGGGTCAGGGTCGAGTTGTGTATCCCATACATGGCTTGCCCGGCTGGGGACCATGTAACGTGTAGTATATATGGTGTGTGGCCCACTAGACATGTCATGTACTCTAAAGATTTATGATGTACACTTAACATGTTGTTTCCCCAGGTGTGAACTTTGGATGGATCATGATGAGGGTAAACACCATGTAGACAGACCTACACACTTTGTACATTTTACAGATTACACATATTTAAAATTTATTATTATATTATGTAACCCGTCAGACATATTCCTTCATGTGGATGTAATTCTAGGATACAAAATGTGATAGGTGTTTAATATATATGTATATATAATATTTTCCTAATGTTCAAAGATCTGCACATCATGAATGAGTTATATTACAATTATAATTCTGTGTTCATGCTACATGTCACAAAGAATAAAGTATATACAAATATAATACATGTTGGGTAATTTTTTATGGGTCTTCCCAAGGTTTCCTCTGAGTTATATGTTATATAAAAGGTTAATTTTAAATGAATTATAATTTGTTTAAAATTATAACAGATAAAATATCATGGAAATTCAGAAAAGGATTAAGATAAAAGGATTTATTAAATAAAGATATTAATTAATCGATTAAAGCACAATTTATCTTAAATAAAAATAATTAATTAATTGAATGCCAATTTTTTTAATGAATAAATTAGTTTCATGCATGTGGATGATCATGAGCTTGAACAGACCTTTTATCTGTGATTGGGTTCCCTTTTAATTTATTAAATTAAATTTTTGGTATACATGCCTTCTCTCATCATTAATATGTAGGGAATGTGTTCCCATGGTTACTTTTATGTAAGAAACCTTTTGACCCCTCAACTACATGTGATTAAAATCATATGTAATGGATGGATCTCCCAATATAGTAGAGGAGGTTCAAGTTAGGGTCCAAGGTGAAAACAATCCAAGGAGATACAAAGGTGCACATGTGGAAAGCATTAAAAATGAACCTAATTGGTTCAATGTGTTTCTAACCTAGTTCAGTGGTTAGTTTATCAACCACTAGAAAAACTAAACATTAGAGTAATCTCATGATCATACCCTTTATTTTATTTCTATCAGTTTCATGGTTTATTCATTTTGGATGTGTTATCATGATCACATAATTAACATATTAAACAAACATGCAAGATCAAACTAAAATAAACTGACTTATGCATAAATATTATCTAATACATGGTTAATCACTTAATATTATCCCACAAAATATTAAAAAGCATGTTAAAAGATAATAAATTGAAATTTACACATAAAGGATAAAATCCCTCAATAAAATTTTAGGTCAATATAGCCTTCTATTACTTCAGTTAGAATCAACCCATAGTTCAAAGTCCTTGACCATCCAAAGTTGGGGTTCTTTCAATTACCAGTGAATTGTAATTTGATTTTTTGGGTTGACTTTACTTAGTTTACATCATGGGTTGACTACTAAAGTTGGACTTGGTGTAACTAAGAGGAAAAGGTTGAGGAAATAAGAAATTATAGATTTTGGGGTTGGGGAGTCCACTCAATAGATCAAGGAGCTACGAGTTAATACAGTTTGATTTTGGAATACCTAACTAAAATATTTCAGATTTCTTGACCAAACAAAGATGGGGTAATGTGATGGGAGATATGGATCCTTGCTGCTGTAATTTACAAGAAATAGGATATACTTTTGCCAATGGTGAGGGCTATTAGATTTAGATAAAATAGTGGGATACTAATGAATATTTATTTATTTATTTTTCTTAATTTTATTGGATATAGTACTAAAACTCTATTCATTTTATTTTTAGAAACAACATTAAAAATGAAATCAAATTTATCATTTTGATCCATACTTGAGAAGGAATACCTTCTCACCATCACAAATTTACAAGAGTGGAAAAGGTTCTTTCGGGTCACCTGTCACCATGAATAGAAACTATATGTGTTGGAAGAACCTTTACCTGTTTCACCTGGAAATGAGGTGAGTGATGAGGAGATATATATGTATGAGAAACATCTGAATGATTCTATATATGTTCAATACCTCATGCTATCATCCATGACCAATGATCTCTTGAAGTAGCATGATGAAATGGATGCTTATAGCATAATATCTCAACTTTGAGGTCTCTATCAACAGAAGGCGATATAAGAGTGGTATGAGATTTATAATGATTTTTTCACCACTAATCTTGGAGATTCTATTCCAGTTGGGCCACATGTAGTCATTCTTATTGGCTACATTGAGCATCTAGACATATTAGGAATTAAATTCCCATTTGTGTTGTGTACAGATCTCATACTATCATCATTTCCCAAGACCCTCTCTAGTTTTTTTGGGAATTACAAAATGAGAAAAAATGAGAAGAGTATATCAGAACTTCCTACTTTAATTTTCCAAGTGGATAAGGACATGGGGAAAGAAAAAACCATAGTCATTATGGTGAATATAAAGATTAAGAAAAAGGAAAAGGGGGATAATAATTATAAATAATCTAAATTCACCAAGAACCGTCTGAAAAAGAAGAAGAATATCTAAATATAGGGTAGGGAAAAGGAGGTAGTTTTCTTTGTATGTGGAAAGACAGGCCACTGGAAGAGTAACTACACCAAAAGTTAGTGGATTCCAAAGGTGCATTAGTTATCGAGTGAAATATTTCCATTTCTACACATTGGATATTAGATACATCTTGTGGTTCTCACATCTGTATTCAAATAAAGAAACCAAGTATATTCTGAAAAAATTGATAGATGAGAGGTGGATATGTGAGCTACCAATTGTTTAAGGCAAGCTACCCCTGCCTTTGGTTACTAACACCTCATATTACCGATGGAAATCATTTTTTATTTACATGGCTGTTATTATGTACCTAGTGTTACCAAAAAAAAAATTCTATATCATGTTTGGTTATATATGGGTTTAATTTCAAGTTTGGAAATAAAATTTGTTTCATTTATAAGGAAAACATATTTTATGTTATGGTTCATTTAAATAAAAGTGTGTATGTATTAAATTAAAAAACCAAATGTTTGAAATTGATAATGAATTAAGATCACATTACTCACTTAACACCGAGTTTTGGAATCACTGTCTCAGTCATGTAAAAGATAATCATTTGGAAAATCCCTATCAATATGTTTATTTAGACTCTTCTAAGCTAAAACTACTTGATATATGTCATTCTTATTTACAAGGTAAAATTACCAAACCCCCATTTAGTGGATATAGTGAAAGGGACACAAAGCTTCTAGGATTGGTACACATAGATATGTGTGGACCATTTCTAGTAGAAGTTAGAGTTGGATATTCTTACTTCATTAATTTTACTAATGAACTGAGTAGATATGGATATATTTACTTGACAAGGAATAAATACTATTCCTTTGAAAATTTCAAGTAATTATAGAATGAAGTAGAGAACCATATTGGTTAGAATATAAAGAAGTATTGATCAGATCGAGTTTGAGAATATATTCACCAAGAGTTCATCATCTTTCTACGAGAGTTTTGGATTCTATCTCAACTCAATCAACCATATACACCATAGTAGAATGGTGTTAATGAAATGATGAATCATACCTTGTTGGACATATTAAGGTCAATGATTAGTCATTTTGATCTTCCATTACCATTTTCGGGATATTCATTACAAATTTTGGAATTCCCATTAAACTGATAACCATCTAAGGAGGAAAATGGAATTCCCTTTGAGTTATGGAGTGGAAAGAAACCCATTTTATTGCATACATGTATGTGGGGATGCAAGGAATTTTTTAAGGCTTTATCAAGAAACAAACTAGCACCACATTGCATGATGTGTATCTTTATAGGGTATCCCAAAGAAACAAATGGATACTACCTATACAACCCCTCATACAAGAAAGTAACTATCACTAAAAAATACATATTTCTTGAGATGGAGAACATCCTCAAAGAGGATTGTGGGAGAAATATTGACTTTGATGAAGTGGGTGCTCAAAATTCACTAGACATGGAATAGGATCAAGTTCCAAAGGTCCATGTGGAAGAAGTAGTTCTTAAAACACAAGTAATGCGTTGGAGTATAAGATAGTTAAAGGAACCAGATAGATATGGTGTTATTTTCACTGAATATGGTGACTCGTTTTTTTGGACAATGTTGAACCTCTCTCTTACAAGGACATAGTAGAGAGTTTAAAATCTATATGATAGATAAAAGCTATTAAATATGAGATGGATTCCATGTATCTGGACAAAGTTTGGGTTCCAGTGGATGTGCTAGTTGATGTAAAGCTTTTTGAGTGTAAATGGGTATTCAAGAAGAAAATGTACATGGAAGGTAATGTAAGTATCTATACAGTAAGGATAGTGGATAAAGGTTTTAAACAGTATCAGAGAATTAACTATGACGAAACCTTTTCACTAGTTTTCATGTTTAAATCCATAAGAATCATACTTTCCATAGTAGATTACCATTACTATGAGATTTGTAATATAGATATCAAAACTAAATTCCTTAAAGAGAACCTTCATGAATATGTATATATAATACAACTAGAAGGGTTTGTGACACCAGCTAATGCAAAAAGGGTTTGTAAGTTGCATAGACCATTGAAGGATTGAAGGAAGCATCTTAGTCATCGAATATTTGATTTGATGAATCCATAAGTGAATTTGGTTTCATTAAGAATGAATGTGATCCATGTATTTACAAAAAATTTAATGGGAATGAATTCATTCTCTTAGTATTTTATTTTTATTACATATTACATGTTGGAAACAAGATACCAGTCGTAAAATATGTTAAGGACTTGTTAAAAAAGTGCTTATCCATGAAACACTTGGGCAAAGAAGTCTATATTATATGGATCAATATCATTAGTGATATATCTAAGAAGCTACTTAGACTAAGTCAAATTACATATATTGTCCATATACTAAAGGCATTTATTATGGAACAATACAATATGGGACTGGTTCAAATGTCACATGGATTACATCTTTCTAAGAAAATGTGTTCCCAGAAACAACAAGAGGAAGATAGAATGAGTAAGATCTCATACACTTTATGGATAGGATCTATCATGTATGCCACATTTTTTATTAGACTTGATGTTGCCTATACACTAAAAAATAAAATAATAATAAGATGTCAAGAATATATTAGAGAACATCATTGGACTATGGATGCATCCAAAGAAGCTGTTTGGATTCAAAACATTGTCTATAAGCTTTATGTGGTACCTTATCATAAAGACCCTATCACATTATATTGTGATAATACTATCGCAATGGATCTTATAAAAGAGCCAAGGTCACATCAATGGACAAAGCACATACTCCTCAAGTATCACTTCTTGAGGGTTTTTTATCAAAGGGGTGAAGTTTTAATGAGTAGTTTATCCATGGAAGAGAACATGGAAGACCCCTTGACTAAAGGCCTATCTCAGCAGAAGAATGAGTTTCATGTAAGAGCTAGCGGATTGAAGGTCGTTAATTTTTTGCTTAAGGGAAAGTGGGAGTCTGTTGGAGTTGGTTACCTAGAACCAAATTCTTTTTTACTTTATGATAAACATGTATTCATTATATGGATATTAATAAACTCCTTATAGCATCATGATTTTTCTTCTGCATAACATTTCATGGGATAATGTCCCAAGAGTAGTTTTCACACTAAATGGTCATAGTAGTTCCCTGCTATTATGAGAACCAAGAAGTTCTATGAAATTATTCTTAGATATATGTTATATAGATAAAAGATATCAATTGAGGGACACAAATGATATAGGATATCAGGGGTGGAGAATCATATGACTTTCAGACACCTTCTCATGGTGTATTCCCTTGGTGATATCTAGTATGATATTATGATAATGAGACCCGACAGTCGGAAATCCACATTTATAATTTTCTTTGGATGTTCCTATCTATGGACATGTGTATTGGTCCTTAGAAATTAAGATTATTATTAATGGGTATTATGACTCATACACTTATATGTATTGGTAAAAACTATAAAGACATATGTTTTTGGCTTGGTAGGATATGTTGGGTGCATCATGAATAATATGGCATTAATGAATAACGTGATAAAGGATTTTTCCCTCCTATTCCATAATGGAAGTTCATAACTAATGCCCTTTGGTGGAAATTATATCACCTAAAAAATCCATGGGCATTGTGTTCTATAGGAAAGTTCAATGTTTTAGTAGTCATAGAATGTGAAGTCCATCACATGGGTTGATGGAACTTCCATGCAACCTGCTTAATTGTAGAAATCCAGACAAAGGGATTATATTACATGATAATCATCTGAATGAGGTGACATGTCATTATAGCATTAACTTCTTTCCCGATGGGTGCCTTGGCGTGTTTCTAGATGCTAACTTGGACATTAGGATACTCCACCTAATGCCACTGAGAAAGTGGCATAGAGGTTCACACATTAAGTTTATCCAATATCTCTATTAAATAATATATTATTTATTATTTTAAAAGTTGAATAGAGATTATTCTCGGTTGTGGTTGAATAATTATTCATGGATTTCTGGTCGAATTTATTTCGACACTAGTTATTCAAGATAATATAATGTGGGAAGAATAATTAATAAATATTTATTATCTTTTTAGTGAATATAATATTTAAATATTTATTGGGGAATAATTATGGGATATTTATTTAATAAATAAATAGTCATTATTCAAGGTTCAATAAATATAGTGGATGATTGGCAGACTGAGTTAAGGGTCTAGTGAGAAATAATAATATTTAATATTATTTTATTAAATAATATATAATTATAACTCAAAAGTTAAGTGCATGTCAGGAAACAATAATGTTTCTATCAATATTTGATATGGGGGTTTCACAAGGATTAATAAAATAATTAAGGAACTTGTGAAAATTATTTATTATTACCCTAGTGAATTAAATTCATGGTTATATAATTTTTTTATTAACCAAGAATTATCCAAGAAAAGATGGTTATTATTGTGCACAATGAAATGGAGAAATGATCTCATGCCAAGAGAGTTCATCCCTATCCAAGAATTCTCTCAATAACGAGAGAGATCCTCCTCCATCAGATAAAGGATAATTATTTGGAAGGTGTTCCCAAGGAGATCGATGGAGGACATCGCAAGCACAAGGAACATCTATGTTATCACCTGAAGACTCCTTCGGTGATGTCCTGATATATATATAACACATGTGGATCACCACTGGAGGAGATCGACCCTTTATCTTTATAACTCAATGAAGCCACATTATAGATCTGTGGTTGAATGCAACAACGAATAATGAAACACTTTGGTGGTAATTCTTTAATTTAATTAAATTAATTATAAACAAAATATTTTGATCCTCTCTATTGGTTATAGTTTTCTATTAATTTGTCTAAATCCTTTATTCAATTCCATGTATATTGGTGTTCATCATCATATTGATCCCGTATTGTTCATTGAATATAAACAAATTAAATTTGGTCATTGTCCCTCTCATTCTTCCACAGTTCCCAGAACCTACATATTGAATTTCCCCTTTTAACTTAATAAGTAATTTTTTCCAATTAAAATAACCATATTGAACAATTTCATAATTTACCCATCCCTGTAAACAAAGATCCATAATAACGATTCCCTTCCAACATTCCATTTTGAGGTTAAAATTATATATAAAATAATCTCTCATGGACCTCCATTCATTGAGGGTGTTTAGCATACTTTAAGATGGACTTATAAATAAGAAAACCCATAATTTAAATATTTTTTTTTGAAACTAGTCAAGTGTGGTGAAGCCAGAAATACCACACAACATATGCACTTGAAAATTATGGTGATACTTTGGGTAAAATTTAGGGAACACTTACCTTATACTAATAAGAGTGTACACACCCAAATTCATCTTATGGTTTTTCAGAGAATTGTATAAATTTAAGAAACATAAAAAAATACCTAAAAATATGGTATAACACACATAATTGATGAAAGAAACAAGGAATGGGAGGAAGAGGACTCTTAGGCTCACCTCAAACCTTCCAATGCATCTGATGGAAATAAAAATACCCAATAATCCTAGTGGAACCATGAAGATGTAGGGAAAGAGTGGGGCATGAAAGAAAATATAACTTCCATTTGGGGATAAAAATACTAAGTGGACATTTAGAGGGGTGGACCTATAAAATTACAAGGTTGCCCCTATTTTGAAAAATTACCATAGAGGCCAAAGACTAGTTGGAACTAGGACACCAGTTAGATGCTGATCCAAACAAAGTATCATTGATTTTGAAAAGACTACCAGCTGGTTAGTGTCTTCTTCTATAGATCTTCCATCCTCATTCTCCCTCTAGTACTCTCAAAACCCCCCAGTCTAACACCCAACTCACATTCCATGTCAAAATTGGATCTATTGAAGGGTTTCAACCCTTAAAATTGGAATCTGAATGCAGGTTGGAAATATGACCCCTCCACTAATTTAAAATTTGAATTTTCCTCTAATTATATACACCCAAATGGGACTAAGGATTTAATATATCCTCACCATAATACTTTTCATCCAAAAGAAGTTTTAGTGGTTATATATCCCCATATCCTAACCTGCATCAGTTACCAAAACTAATCCAAACGTCATCATTCCTTCTCACAATTCCCAAAGTACATCTAAAGTACAACCTCCAATTTACGATGTTAAAACAACTAACATACAAGGAAACACCCATAATCATTACTAAATCCTTGATATGGTTCTTACCCAATCCCATCTATTCAAAAAAATTTATAGTGTCATTATCCAATTACCCTGTAGACCTATATTGGTCCCAACTATAATCTTTGTCTTATAACCATAAATTTTGTTGAATTGGTGCCTCATCCATAATAATTCCTTATAAAAACTCCATATATATGAAATCCATCATCATTACTAGTGAGGATACCAATCAGGGAATTCAAACATACATGAGAATGTTGTTTAAACATTAGTACGCGTCCCCAATATGGAATTCCAAACTGGGATGGATTCCAAACATTCATCCATGCATAAGAAAATAATATGATGTCTTTTATATGAAAAAGACTATTATAATTCCAAAACATTCATCCAAAAATTTAAAAAAAAATATTTGATGTGGTTTATAGCTTACTACATCCAATTATATATGGGAAAACAAGGTGAACCATCCTAGTCTGACTCTTCATGAAAATGATTTTGTCCAACTATCGACACAATGCCAATTTACTTTATCATGACTCCCTAATTACCAAATGAATATTCTAGTCACCCAAACACACTAATAAAATTCTATACCTGATATTTGGTGTGATTCCATGGTAAGATCTTCAATTTTCCCAAACCATCATCTGGTCCTTCCGTGCACAATGATGCCCCTCCAACCCAAGAACCCTAAATTCACTATAACTTTTCCTTCATCCTGAATCCAACCCTAGATCTCGATTTACCACTACATATTATTCCCTAATTTTGATTCACTATGAAATCGATACAATAATAAAATTCATTTTGTATCTGTTGACACCATGAAATGTGTTCCATGGACTTTTCTGTATAGTGAAGATATGATTCCCACATAGATGAAAACTGTCAAGTATGGGTAAAGATGTTTTCAACATTAAGAAAGACGATTCAAGATTGATTTCTGCATGCCAAAGTACAACTCCATAAAAATTGATATGTGGAATGATTTCCCCATTTAGGAGTATGAAGTTGATTTCCAAAATCGATAATGAAAAGGTGTTGATTGATTAGATTTCAATTTCCGAGATTCATCCGAGAAGGCTTAGTGTATTCACCATTTAAAAACGTTTATATCTCTTTGAGAGCTTCGATTTGACAGGTCACGGAGCCCAAACCGACTTACAATCAAAATTTATGGCACTCGGAAGACTGATAAATTTCAAAAAGGGACCTATCCGGTGGGCCTACGCGATAGACCTACACGTAGGACCTATGTGGAGGACCTAGGCGACAAGAGTTTTTCTATACCCCTATGTGGAAGACCTGCAGGAAGGACCTAGGCGAATGACCTGTGCGTACAACCTACCTTCGTCTAGGTCCCATCCTTTCCTATAAATAGGAACCTTGGGCTCCCCATTTCATAGACAAAAAAAGTTAGAAGAGATCCCAAAGCTCCCAATACATAGCTCTTTCTCCATGATCCCAGAAATTTTCTCAGGTAGCTCTCTAAAACATGGGAGAATAGATAATTCAATGGGGAAACATGGTTAAAAGTCCCATAATGATCTAGAACACATGGATCACTTGTGCGGAGTACTTGCACGATGCACCTTGGTAGAGAACCTGTGAGTTACACCAGCGCGGATCATCTGCGTGGAGAACCTGCGCACTGCACCTGTGCGGAGCACCTGTGGGCCACACCTATATGGAGTACTTAAGTGGGGGACCTCTATGGAGCACCTACACGAGGCACCTTGGTGGAGCACCTATGTGACCGCATTGGTCCATACCATGGGGGTTGTTCCCCCGTATCCCTACTTGGGCTCAGTGATGGGCTGCATTCACGGCCCTTCAGGTTTGTCCCATCGCTTCTGTCACTAACCCCCATGAAAAATGGAGAGCCACAGCATGAACTTTTTGGTTCCTCTCGATGACATTTTCCATTGCACCCTTTATGTGGCCCAACTTCCAACCATGGAATACCATGATTTGAGACTCTCCATAACACTCAATGAAGTTCCCTTAGATGACTTAGTCCTCTTTTTTCCTTTCACATATTGTGAGTTTGGACTCTCCTTATGGATTCCTCGAGTACCATGAGTTGATACACTCCTCAAGAAACTCCTCAAACTTCATCACTTGACTTTTATGCCAGGTTAAACCTCACTGGGCATTCATCCTACTGCAATCCCCTCACCTTCATCCTTTTCTCCTTACATTGGACCTGTGTCCAATGTAAATAGAATAGAGGTAAGGCTCATCGCCTCTCCCTCTTCCACGGTCGACGCACCCTCTTCCATTAGCAGAGGATGAAAAGAGTGAAGTGTCATTGTTGAATCTTTAAAATCCTTTTATTTCTCACACAGATCATGACTCACATGGGCTTAAATATATGTGATGGTTACAACATGTGCGCAAACACTAATTGTAAGGAAC
Organism: Viscum album; assembly: GCA_963277665.1. Lineage (NCBI taxonomy): Eukaryota > Viridiplantae > Streptophyta > Magnoliopsida > Santalales > Viscaceae > Viscum > Viscum album. Next base: position 1,916,358,204 of record OY728122.1, read on the forward strand.
TATGAGAACTCTGATTCCCACCATAACCGGGATACGTAGGAATCCGTCTCAAGGCCCGAGCTCATTAGACATCCTCATCAAGAATCCAATCCTAATTATTTTAATCTGGGCATCCTAATTATGAATAATCCCCAAATTAAACCCCAAATCATCAAGGCATCCTTTTGATGAAGTAATCCCAAACTCATATCTCTCAAATACCATACTCACCTATGATACTTATCAAACTATGTGGGATTTAATTCCCATTTTTATGGGATACATACGAAGCCTCTCTGAGGATCCAACCCAACACTACAAATCAACCATGTTCTCCTTGGGCCATATTCCCAATAGGGTCGGTACCTACATAAAAATCCATATCATTTCCAAGTTCCTCAGGCTGCTTCAGCATAAGTCCCACATTTCGTTTTGACCAAGTATTTTTCTCTTAGAGGACCTTATCACATGACTTTAAAAGGTATGATGTGTCATATTAAGTGGCACTGAACTACGAGGGTTCGAATTCCTTTCATAAGGATATATAGGTAGCTCATTTTATGGGCACGATCTCAAGATCAAAAAAAACCTTCGTCTCCTAATATGAAAATAAATTCTAGAGTTCCCCATTGAGTGTCTTAAAAACCAGTATCATCACAACAATGATTAAAATAATCTCTAATAGGTATATTAGAGAATACCATTGATGGAAAACCTTAAATGCATACAGATATTTCCATTAATGAAAAACCTTGAATGCATACTGATGATTCTAAATTTTATACATGTTAATAAGTGATTGTAAATTACAAGGGATACTTAAGATATACTTGGTTAATTAATAAGGATTCATGAAAATATCTTAAATTTACAAAGAGAGTCTCGGAGTAGACAATAACTCCCCCCAAAAGGGTGTGATGTGTCCAACCTCCCATCCTCTTGACCAATGCACATTCTTAAGTATCATAAAGTTCAATCTTAACAAACACCTGCCTTTGGAAAGCAGGACCCCTTTGGATAAAGAATTGTTGGATGTTTCTGGTTCCATAAATAAATCCAATTTAAACCACCTAGAAATAGTGTTTCTTAAAAATAGAACACATGTTTCAAGGAACTAAGAAACAGTGTTAGAATCCATTTCCCATTATAACAGCTCCATGGTAACTCCATATACCCATGACCCTTCCAACATAAGGTTTTTATGCCTGTGAATAATACATCACTCCCCACTATAGGATTTTCCTTATTTTCACTTCACTAAAGTAACTCCCAAAAAACATGGACCATGATCAAAATATTGTAGAACTCATAAATTTCATGTGTTAGTGTTTCTCTCAAATGAGTGTAAAAATGAAACAACATCTACCACCTATTATCAATTTTTGATAACGAAACCCATGGAATTTTCTAATATCTAGTTCATAATGAGGGTACCATCCTATAATGGAAGATGTGTCACTCCTACCATATAAATTACCTTATACTACTAATCATTCTTAATTAAACAAGATCTATCTTCATAATATGTGTCCATATCATCCCAAGACACACTCAATACATTCTAACAAAATATGGTACTCATGTAAGGTTCAACTTGGTTTAACATTATTATAGTTTTTTATCTATCCTTGATTTTAGACATGATATCCTCACCACCATGGAGAGACATTAGCCCTTCCCACTAAGGCTCTAGGACTAAATTCCCACAAACACCATCAACATCACTGTAACCTTTCTTCAAGTGGGACTCATTAACCAAAACCTACTTCCACCTTACAACTCCTTTCCAAGATTTCATGAATTAACATTAATATTAGAACAACCACCCCTGCATCACTCGATCTTCTCTAAGTACCAAATGATTCTCCAAAAAATTGCAAGGTCCATATTTCTAATACAAAAAAATAGGTATTGTACATATCCAGCATGTATCACCTTGATCTCACTTAAAAAATGGGAAATTTCTCCCAAGATACCCAGTCACATAACCCAAATAGAATCACGCATCTCTAGCATATTTTTTCACCTCGATCTAATCAAAACCATAGGGTAGAATTCTCCACTATCACCATTAAACAACTTGAATCATGAACCCATAAGTAATGAATTACTAATTCTAGAATCATTTTCCCACTCAAGAATATGATATTTCCCCCTAGAATGTGATTCTCATAGACTTAGAGGCATCCTTGGTGATTTTATCGAACAACCTTAACATTTATCATTAGTCACATCTAAACACATAAACACCAATTATCTTAGCATTTTTATGTGATTAGAAACAAATACCCATGATACATCAACACTATAGCCATATATCAAATGTCAAAATAAACCATCCTTTCAAATTACCCAAAAAAACATAGTGTCAAGTGTCTAAATAATCCTTCCCTTCAAAATTTTATTTAATACCAAAATAAAATCACTCTCGTGATTCCCTTATAAAATATTCACGGTAGATTCAAGCCTCTACTAAAACCATTATTTCACCTCCCATGGATTCATTCCACATTCCCCAGCACTTAAATGTGCCTCACATCTCAAAAACATATATAATATTAGGGTAACCACTCTCAGCAATAACCTTGATCACTAACTCACTAAATTAGATCCATTCTGAGCAGTACTCTAAATATCACTAGGCTCTCAAACCTATCCTCTTAGATCAAGTCTCTCATATTCCAATTATCATGGTAAAAGTCATACCCATGTTACAAAATACATGGCATATATCTTGATAATTAATATTCTATAGGGTCATACACATACCCATGACTAATCTAAACTACCATACCCACTCTCAGGTTTGTCATAAACTGAAAAGTGTCACAAGAAAACATGATATAGTGCATCATATCATAACCACATGGTCAGAACCCATATCCAAGGGTCAAAAAACTAAGGCTCTCTCAACATCCCAAACTACCCATACATAGGGTTAGGTGATGAACATAAAGGATACATATCCCCATATTCCCTAAAGGTTCAATCATTTCACATTTTCCTTTAATTAAGAGATCCAAATTTTAAGTGTAATTTCATATAATATCATCCAAAAGTTTTACAAATCAAGTACCCCACTGAGATCCATTCAATACACAAGTACATATATCATTATGTCTAGAGGATTCACATTTTAAGACCTTCCATTATTTATCATTTTAAAATTTTAGACCTCTATTAGGTCTAACATTCTAGGGTTTCGCTAGATAAAACATAATTCACATGTTATAAATGAAAATAAAATATAAGTTTATTACTGGAACTTTATTTGACCAAAACCATAACATTATTACTATTTTATGTCTGTCCAAAATTTTCAAGGGTTCAATCAAGGAGTTGTCTTAGTATAATTCAGCTATAAATTTCTATATGGAAAACATCATATAAAAATATATATACACTATAAATAAAAAACACCGATAAATTATTTTAATTAATAAGAATATATAAATCACTAGTTTATATAAACCCTATATAGTAAAGAAAACACCACCTTATGTGAATCCTAGGAAATTATCAATAACAAGAAACATACAGATGACCAATAAATCATATGTTCATAACATGATGCATAAATAAAAACACCCACTTGTCATACTAGCCAAGAGTAAAAAACCTAGGAATCTATAACATCACACCCAAGTACACCGCTCAAGGTGGGAATCAATCAGCTGTAAAATCATAAAGTAAAAAAACAACAATCCCCATCCTTGGAAACATGGATTTTCCACCATATATGGGGCTAAAGATCCAAAGAACAATCTCATTATCAAGCACCAACAACATTCAATTATCTTATCTAGCTCTCCATAATAGTAAGATGAATGGAACCTCTAATACCAATTTTTAAATCCCCAACAATGAGGAAACTCAACCGGTCCCCAAGCTAGTTCCCAACATTGTAACGACCCAAAAATTTATCAATGAAATTTCCCATAAGATTATATGATCTTTTCATATTTTATAACATTATCATATATAAAGTACAAGAACCACATGATAAAACCAAAAAAAATTATTATATTAATTTAAAAATACATTTAAAGAATAAATATATCCATAATAATTGAAAATATTATAATAGGATAGAAAAAGAAAATAAAAAAACTATAATAGGAAAATTTTCATCTTCTCAATCAACCAGAATAACTACACTCTTGAAAAGCACTCGAGAAAAGAAATAGGATATTAGTAATGAAATATTCATTTTAAAAATAAAAATACATGTAACTATGATATCAAATATAATAGAATAAATATTAAATGAAATATGAGTTATTTATTGAAAGTATGGAGCTTATATGGTTGTTAGAAATTTGATGATTTGAATAGTAATCTAACTATAAGAATAGTAATCTATCCAAATGAATAGTACCTTGAGTATTTAAATATTAACCTCACCTAAAAAATTGTAAAATTATATTTAGGTATCTTATAAAATGAAAATAAAACATATTTATCTAATGATACAAGTAAATAACTGTGTTAGAAAGGATTAAATTAATGTTTTTATTTTTGTAAAACATATATATTTTATTTTCATCTTTGTTACAAATATAAAAATTTGAAATAAAAATTATATTCATAAAATGGTTTTATAAAACAATATTATGTTTCATTATAATGATAATATAATTTTATGAGAGTAAAATTAATTTTTCAATGGTTCATAAAAGTGATCATAATATTAAAATTGGTACTTTTCAAATAAATAAGAATTTTATTGACATATTAAAATTTTCATAATTAGAAAAAAAAAATTAATAAGGTTTATAAATTTTTTAATCATAATTTTGAAAATTTATAAGGGTGTATTTTTGGTATTTTCCTAAAATTGAAAACTTTTTGTTGATTTGTGAAATATGATAAAATACAGTATTTAACATTATAAGATAAATATGTGATTTATTGCATATGTGATGATGTAAGAACACATTATTTCAAACTCACATGCACCATTTACTATATATATTCACCATATTAATCAATATTGGTAGTCCTGATCTATAATAATAAACTACTGAATATAATATTAAAAAACACCACTCTCCTTCCCTTATAAATATCACCCCTTTCCACCAATTCTCCTAACAGCCTAAAATCATTGGAGATTATCCAAAATATGACCAAATATCTCATCATATCTCCATTATATCCCTATAATCCTCAGTATCATAAAAATACTAATCCAAGTTTCCTTAAGTGGAATCCAAATGAGAGACATCCTAAGGAGAAGGTAATACCCTAAACTGAGTCGTTTTAATTTTTATTCCTCCTTATACACCAAAACGAATCCATAAAAAATGGAATAATGACTTAAGTATAATATATATACTGGAATTTTATTTTTCTAATGTAATATCAATCATTCATTCTCTTCACTTCTCCTCTTGTTCGAAAAACAAAATTGTTTTCCATATTATGTTGGTTCACCACCTCCTTGGATGAAGACTTTTTGTTTTCTATTACCGCCTTCATGGAAGGTTTAAATTAACTTATAATGATTTAAATGTCTTAAATACAAATTTTTAATATCATTTCACATTCTAAAATGAATATATATAAATAATATTAAATAAAATTAATCTAGTTTGTGATGTTCGATAAAAATTCTTAAATAAACTCATCGTATAACGAAAATGTTTATACTAAAGGAATTATCCTTATATCAAAAAACATATGGATATTTGGGACCATTTAATATTTTTAAGGAAATTAATATGAATTTATTTCACTTCTAGAGTTGTAGGTCTATTGGAAATTAACTTTAACAATTTTCCACAAGTGACCTGACAACGAAACCATGAAATGAACACCCTCAGATCTACGAAATTAAACATTATATCTCATTTAAATGGTTGTAAATGAACATAAAATAATTATAATAAAATAAAATATATATGTAAGAGGCTTTTAATTAAATAATTATTTAATATAATTCTATTATTTTATTTGTTATGTGAAAATGCAGAATGATTCTAGAAACTAAGGTAAGGGATCTCTCTAAACCACTCTATTTTTTTTAGGTTGTGATTTATTTATTGTAAAATAATTTAAATTTTTATACTTATAAAATCTTTATAAATGTATCATTCATTTATATATATATTAATTATCATCTACTTTATGGGGATATACATATTTTAGACGTTTTCTTCTCAATTTCTTCTACTTAGCAAAGCCGATTAAAAGGAATTTCTCTATTTTATTTACCTCATTTCAAGTATCACACAGTGAAATATTTTAACATTACATGGTTTTATAAAACACTAATTTTATTATGGAAAACCATTTTAGGTAAATTATGTTTTTATTGAAATAATTATTCTTGTACCATCTTTAATAATTCTTTATCGTTTTCGTAAAATCCTACTTAAAAAGAATATTTCCAAAATTATTTCCCCAATAATGTATTGTAATTAATTAACATTGACTTAATTTTAATTTTATATTATTGTTTAGTTATATAATAACGTCCATTAATGATTTAATCCTGTATTTCTTGGAATTCATTATGATATTATAGTTGCGATGTAATAAGACATGATTATTTGACCCATTTTTTTCTATGTGTTTTTCTAATGATTATGCCATATATATGATTTCCTTATGTGTCACACATATTCATTTACATGTTATGATGGGTTCACCTAGATATAAATCAATTTCATTGAGTAATTTTTATGTCTCGTGATATGATTTGTATGGGATTAGGCTGTACACATAACCGATGATGGGACTCTTCACACCTAGTGATATTGTCTTCGAAGTTTTTATTGACATATGATTATGTCATGTTTTATATTATTGTAACATTCTTATGTTTCCATGATATTTTGGTTCCATTATATTTATAAAATTCTTCAAAAATATTATTTATTATTTCTAATTTTTATGGTGTTATGTTATTTCATTTGACTCATATGTTATTATCTTTTATCAAACTTATTCCCTTAATAGACTATTTAGCTCACCCTTTTGGTTCGTATTTCCCCCAGATTATCCTTTGAATTTTTACAATCTCATAAGGATTTAGGATCTAATTACGTAAAATAAAATAAATATTTCTTATTTTAGTTTCATTTTGAGGTATTTTGAACCTATTATTACAAATACATTAGGCCTCTCGGTCCTTGGGTTTTGTTTATTGGATACTTATGTTAAAAATAAAGTAATGATATGTGTAAAAAATTGGTATTCTATAATTGGTATTATAGAAAGGTATAATTTTATTTGTGTATTATGATAGGAATATATTTGTAAAAACCATCAAGAAAATTCTAAATGTATTAAAATATCCAGAAATTGTGGTTATTTATAGAGAGAGTGGTTTTAGAGTAGTGAAATCCATGTCTAGATACTATAAGGGGATGTGGCTCTAGCCTAGATGTACCTAGAGGTAATAACTCTAAAATTTATTTTTGGTTATAACTCAAATGATTCCTATTGTATAACAAAGATTCCTTTTTGTACACTTGGTTTGGAACTTATGGTGTATTTACTTGGGAAAATTAACAAACTCATTACAAGCCATTATGAAGGACTTCAATATATTGTTAAGATAGAAAACCTAATAGAAAAATTACAATTGATAATTCATATTGATACTTAAAGACTCATAATTTCATATATGTGTTCATTTTATAATTAATTACATAAATGTTATAGTTTCCAAGTTTATATTATTATTATTTTAAGTATTATTACCCCAACTTTTTCTTTATTTTAGTTAATGGTGTGAAATAAGAAGAAATGTGATAAAACTAATGTGGTTATTTACCTAATTATATTACTAACTTAATGGGATCTAGTATGGATAAATTCATGTAATTATTGGCTAAACTAACTTAAGTTTTGAATAATAACTTGAATTGTGTGTAACTCCTTCTTTCTCCAAGGGAAGGGCAGGCAGTGTTTGAGTCATTCGTGCAATAAAGGCCTCCTAACCTTAGTGGATATTTTAACCCCCTCATCCTAGAATGATGTATTAACTCTATTAAGAAGATATTATTTATCCTCAAATTATTAGAATAAGTTAAGTCCATACAAACCATTTATTTCCTAGAGGGGGAAGCTAATCGGTGGTGGACACTAATCAAGAACCTAAATCCCATAAAATATATTACAATGAATGGGAAGGAATCAAGAAAATATTTTTCAATAATTATTTTCCCCAAAATCACCATCTTAAAATGGGTATGGGTGTCCTCATAATAAATTAAAAGGAATATGATTCTTTTAGGTTATATTAGGAAAACTTCCCAAGGCATTCAAGGTATACCACTGGATTTCTTATCAACACATAAAGTGTGTTATACCACTCCTTTAGTGGATTAAAGTAATGTTTATTAAAATAATTATTTATTAGAGACTTAAAAACCTATGAAGATATTCAATGCTAAAGGGGGGGTATAATTCCATTAATGTGAGGGAATAAAATAATTTTCCAATCAACACTGGGCCTTCAGCTAAGTGTTATATCTAAAATAAACATTAGCATTATGTAAGAAAATTCCTTAACACACGGGTTGTCAAAAATAATCGACAACAAGAACCACTATGTCCTAGAGAGTAAGGAAGGACTATTTTATCTCTATGGTTGAAGTGGATTCTAATAATTAGGTGGTGATAGATACCCTAGTTTTTCATTCAATAATAAATAATGTACTACTTTATTCTATTTCTATGCAATCTTTCATGTCATTCAATTTTAGAAGAAAAATTAAAACACAACATCAAAACATGGAGGTTGAAATATTTGTGTGAATAGATTATGGGATAATTATTGAATATCAAGTATATAGCTCCTAAAAAATCAATTTTTATATAATGAATGTCCTAGAAAATATTTTCATAATTATTTTAGTGTAATTTGATACTATATTGGGAATGTATTGGTTGTCCTTATATAAATCCAATATCAACTTTCAAGAGAAGTAAATAACAAACAAAATCCTGAGAAATCCTCTGATTATATACATTTTTAAAGAGGATAGTGTATCTCTTTTGGAATCCTATTTCCAATAATGGAAATTATTACCTTACAAGAAATAATATCTAGATCAAATTATTAAGAAAAAATGATAGAATCATGCTTTAATATGGTCCTATTGTGAGGGGAAATACTGATGTATTCCTTAAAGAGTTGAATGGTTTTCTTTCAGATCAAGTGGTTGAGTAATCAATTTAACTTATACCGAAATCTCTATACATATCTAAGACTCCATAAATAATGGACACCATTTATTTGGATTAATTTAAGAAACTATTATGATAGAATTTGGAAAAGTGTTTTATAGGCCCAAGAGTTTCATGATGGGGTGCGTTGGTCCTCTTCATCAAGAAAAATGTTGGGTTAATTTTCCTCTATATTGTTTTTTTTTTGAACTGAAAAAGATCGTGATAAAGAATAAGTATCCCCTGCCACAGATTTATGGCTTGTTTCATCAAATATGTGGTGTATAGTAATTATCTATGGTGGTCCTTCATTAATGATATTAACAACTAAAGTTAATAAAGTATTAAATCCTCAAGACAGCCTTTTGAACAAGGTGTAGATACTATGAATTCTTAGTTATACCCTTCATACTTTCTAATTCTCCATAAATCCTCATGGACTTAATGAATAGGGTCTTTAGATATTTCCTTGATAAATTTTTGGTTATCATTATAGATGATATTCTGATATACTCCAAAAGTGAGGAGGTGCATGAGGATCATTTAAATACTATGTCAAATACATTTTGAATGTAAAATCTATTTCAGAGTACATTAAATGTGGGTTATAGATGGAGGAAGTATGATTCTTTGTACATGTTATCACCAGTAAAGGGATATTTGTAATCCCTTATAAGATAATGGAAATTAAATAATGTACTAGACCAGTATCTGTAAAAAATATCTATAGTTTCCTTAAAGTAGTGGCGTATTTCTAATTATTTGTCAAGAACTTATCATGATTTTCAAACCCCTAACCAAGATAACTCATATGGTAGTGATGTGTTTCCTAACCAATTAATATGAAGAGAGTTCTATGGATTTTAAAAGGAGTCTTATCATTTCACCAATTCTAAAACTTAAATCAAGTGGGAGAACATTTAATGGTATACAATGTTTCATTAAATAAAGTCTTCATTTTTTTTAATGAAAAATGATGACGTGATAGCCCATGCCTCAAGGAAGTTGAATGTTCATGAACATTAATATTCACCTCATGATCTATAATTTGTTGTGGTAATATTCACATTGAAAATTTAGACAAATTATCTTTATTGGGATAAGATTGAAATATATATAGATCATAAGAGCCTTAATTATATATTCACACAGAAGTAGCATAGTATGCACCTGTCACGACCCGTCCTCGGGGCCCGTGTCGTGACTACCCCAATCCCGCCTTCCATAGGCCAGGGGCTGGAGACTAGCACCAAGGCGTAAATCCCGGTAAAAGGGAAGGCATTGCCTTTGTAAAGTAAACCACAAAAACCACAGAGAAAGCAGGAAGAAGTAAACACTAAGTAAAAACTGGTACAACAGTAAGTGCGGAAAAGTAAGTGGGCCAGTATACAAACCCAAACTAAAAGTAAAGTACAACTGGAAAGGGAAAAAAACAACTGAAAAGTAAAGCTGCAACGTCGATCTGTCCACTGGAAATCCCACCTGAAGGGTGGGTACAGATAGCCTCCACTGCTCCTCGGGTCCAGTCGACCGCTCCGAGTACGTCCTGCCCAGTAGTCCACCTCCAGGTATCGTCCTGCTCTGCAAGCCTCAACCACGATCAGTGTTCTCTGTCGTCTGCAACCAACACAACGTAGTGCGGGCATAGCCCATGCAGGGGTGAGTATAAGCTACTCAGTAGGGACCCCGAGACCCCCGAAGGTCTCCCAGAATCCACAAAGGATAATCCACAAAGGAAATATACAATCACGAAGTAACATCTGACATTTCTTAGGTATATTCCTATACATATACCTAAGTCATCAATTCTCATTCGGCTCCAACATCTGAGCCCAAGTACAACCCAGTCCACACAGGAAAGAAAAACGTAAATCCACATAGGATAGCACAACACAATCCACAAAGGAATGCAAAACGTAAATCCACATAGGATAGCACAACACAATCTACATAGGAAAGAAAAATGTAAATCCAAACAGGATATCACAACACAATCCACATAGGAAAGCAAAACAGGATTCAGCTCACACAAGAATACAACTTCGTAAGATGATAGAGATGATCAGATGTAGCCACTGATTCATCTAAGCCATCGGACCCACAAAGGATCCGTAGGTACTAACCCCCGCAATGACCCACATAGGATCGATCATGAAGTTGAACCCATATTTATTGGTAAATTCCTTCTCCATCAAGTACAGTGGTTATGCCACTACAACCAAGCGCTTCCCTCTTACCTTGGACTGCTGTAGTACTCCACCTACCGAGTATTGTGGGCCTGCTACTACAACCAAGCACTTCCCACTATGGGTAAGCCGCTACAACCAAGAGCTCCCCCTCATAGCCTCTAGAGGTACTCCTTCTGTTGATTACCACGGGCCAGCCGCTACAACCAAGCGCTCCTCAGTCGTGGGTCTGCTGCTACAACCAAGCGCTCCCCCATGCTGCTACAACCAAGCGTTCCTCCATCGTGGGTCTACCGCTACAACCAAGCGCTCCCCCTCATAGCCTCCAGAGGTACTCCTTCTGTTGAGTACCGCGGGTCTGCCGCTACAACCAAGCGCTCCTCCGCCGTGGGTCTTCTGCTACAACCAAGTGTTTCCCACTGGGTTATCCGTAACACACTGAGTCGTTCGATCAGCAGTCTTCAAGTCTCAACCGGCTCTAGGGTTTCCGCACACAGCATGCTCGTTCCGGGAGGGTCCACTCCATGATCCAAGAGGTCGATGCATCAACTGACACATAGTCCGGAGTTGATGTATCCCAAAAGTATTGTAGTGGTCACTACTGAACCCATGGAGCATTCCCGTACTGTCTTTATTGTCATCGCAGACGCAGCCAGCTCTAGGGTTCCCGCACACAGAAAGCTCGTTCGGGAGGGTCCGTGTAGAGACCCGAGGCTTGACGTACAAGGACATTACATTAATTTTCATAATATTTAGTACATAACAAAAACACACACACAAGGACCGTAATAGTTTAGTTTCTTTGGAAACTCGGAATATAATCTTCTAATCGTGGTGAAAGATCTTCAATATATCCCATAAAGATCTTCTTTTTTTACCTAAAACCTTTCTTTATATCCTGGGGAAAAGAAAACATAAAATGGTGAGCTCAAATTCTCAGTAATGGTAAACAAAAGAAATATCAATCACATCATATTCATAAGAACATAACATTTTGGAAATCTTAACCTGCAAAAGAGATCATAATATCATAACATGGGATAAATCATAGTAGTGAAATTTAGTCCCAATAATCATAAAATAAAACATGAAACTTTGTGGTATATACACATAATCATAGAGAATCATTTCTTAGTAGTCAAGACTCATTTCCAAGACTATCTTAGCGGACAAAGTCCATTTCTGAACCGACTTCACTCCTCGTTTCAGTCCTGTTTCACTGAACTGGTTTAACTCGTCGTTCCAGCCATGTCTATCTCATGAGATATAAAATCTTTACCCAATGAATTAGAGGGAGATATAGGTCCCACCCATCTCATAATAATACCATTATTATGTGTGCCACAAAATCATAAACCATACATCATACCATAACCCATGTAATAAATATGGGAATCTTAAACATCGTGACATCATAAAACAATTCATATAAGATAAAAGAATTCATAAAAATATTTTCATCACAACATAATCAAATTAATGTAATAATAGGGATAGAAACAGAACCCTATATTATCTTAGATGGAAAAATAATTTTGATAAAACACTTGAACTTCATTCTTGAGGAAAATATCCTTTCTACTTCAAAAACATTTTTCCTTTCTTAACATGTCATACAATTTTGAACTAAAATAAGTTGATTAAAAATAAACTTGAAAACTTGTAAAGGATGCTTCTTGGAAATAATGTTTTAAAAATCCATTAATGCCATATAAGTTAAAAAAACATTCTTCTCGTACTTTTTTCGGAAAAGTCAAAAAGTACCTCGTATGAAAAACGACAAAAGATTCCTTTCATATCTTTTACGAAAAACTCACCGAAGGGTAAAATTGGATTTAAAAAAATTGTAGGTGGATGGAAAAAATATTAAATATTGAGGTAACATGGATGTGGAAGATTAAATACACCCTATTAAATTCCAAAGTATAAACAATCTCGGATAAAAATGAGATTGTGATATTTCTCTTACCTTAGGTCCAATTTGCTTCGTAAAAGTCCGAACCTCCTGTATAATGATTTAAATAATGTCATTGACTTATTACAGAATCATATTAATTATTATGATATCATATATTGTTCACTTATGACTTTATATTACCCATTCTTATGTAAATTAATGTTAAAGTAGTGTTTTGGGTAAAATCATCTTATTTATCGTATGTGTTTGGACTTGTTGTTCTTGATGTTATTATTACTTATATCATGATTTACATACCTCCAAAATGTAAATCATGATTTATATATCATATAAATTCATTATATATCCATCATATACAATCATTTATAATAGTACATAACATATGGAGGTAAGAAATGAAATGCACCGTTCATGGAGACGGTAAGTCGTACATACGCATGAACGCTACTTTCATTTGTATTTATTATTTAAATGGAATTAAAACATAATGATACATAGGTATATTATAATTCCATTATAATATTATATATAATATCATTAACCACATTCTTTATACATCCCACATAAGGTATTAACGAATCACATCACTTTGAGGGGGCGGTAGTCCGCACTTCCTCAAATTAGATTATCGTATTTACCGACTATGGAAACCGTAAAGGATTGATAAAATTGGGAAGTAAAGAAGAATAAATAAATAATAAACATAATATATATTATATATAAATACAGTTCCATCATAATGGCCACCATGAGAGGCGGTAGGGGAAAATCGAACAATCATCGTTTTGTGAGGCGTTAGTTTGCCATCACAGAAACATTATGTTCTTCATCCATTAGATGGAAGTGTGTGTAAGTGTAGTTCTAATAATTCTCATAAAAACATCCTAGTATATTTAGGATATTTTTTTTGTTACAAAATAAAGGATTAAAAAGAGTTTAGGGGTTGGAGAAGTAGAATAAAAGAAAACTACTTAAGAGAAACTGTTACCTTTAATTTTGGTAACTTTCTTTGGTTTGAACCAAAAGGACTTCTTGGAGAGTCTTCTACCTAATGTAAGGTTTCAAGGGGGAGGAGAGGGATGTAGGGAGCTTAGTTGGCCAGAGTTTGGATGAGCCAAAAGTCTTGATAGGTGTGAGGAATTGCATAGAAGTGGTCTCCTTTTATACGGCAGAGGAGGGGCTCTTTAGGAAAGTGTGAAAACATAATTTTATTATAAACTTATCTTCGGTTTCAAGAGGTCCAAAACACATTACTGTCGAAGGTAAGATGACTCATATTCGAAATAAAATCATCCAATTGTAATTGGACAGGTTTTGGATGATATTTTTATCATTATAATCTTATTTATTTAAATCATTTATTAATGAGGTAAACACTACATCATTATTGTGTCATAAATAATTTAATTCATTTGATGTCTAAAAATTATGGAAAAAATACCATGATGTAGGGAATCATTTTATATTTCCAAAGAATATTTATAGTCTAAACTATAACTTATATTACCCCTTATAAAAATTAATTACTAAAAGAGTTTTGTTAAAGTCAATTTTGTCTTTACATTAAATTAATTAATACAAATTGTTATTTTCACTACCAAGTGGCTCATTGGGGTCCCAAAATCGGCCCAAGGATGTCCATGGTCATCCACTACTCATCCAATAAGGTTAGGACAAGTTTCAAGGTAATTGTGAATTATTATAATATTATTTTAACCTTGAATTACCCTATTTACCTTTAACCGCAGTAAATAAAAATTACGGTAGTTACTATTCATAATGCCCAAAAATAAAAAGTAGCTTATTAACATAATTTGGACCCACTTATTCCAAATATGGAATCCATTTTTCCAAATTCAATACACAAAAGTTGCAGAAATTAAATTAAAATTAATCTCATTGTTGAAAGAAAACGGGTTTTTGTTTAAAACATTGCAAAAGATTGAATTGATTTAACCTAAGAATTCAAGGTAAAATAAATGATAATGACATAAATTATATTAAATGGTAAAAATATATTCTATTTATACTTTAAAACCATTCAATATTATAATTTTACCATATAAATTATTAAGATGGAACAAGTTGTTTTTAATTAAAATATATCGTGTTTTTACTATTCATTAAAATATGAAAGTTATCAGAAAAATATCAAAACTTAATCCAATGTAAATTTTTATATCCTGATTCAAAATAAGAATTTTATTCTGTCAAATCGAACTTATAAACATGTCAAAAACTATATTTAATGTGGGTGCACCATCAAAAGGCGGCAAAACTTCATTTTTTAAAAAATACTTATTTTACCCGAAAAATTTATTTTGTTCTCATACCATGTTCTATAAAATATGTAAGATTAATAATAATGTTATAAAATTCAAAATTTAGTTAATACTATTCATAACGGCTAGTTCATAATAATATTATAATAATATATCATTGTTTAGTAAAACTCAGTATTGCGTACAACACACGCTATCGAGGAAGGTCGTGATTGCGTGAAATGCAAGCCAAGTCAGGGTTGCATGTTGTGCAAGAATCCTTCGTTGTTTCGTATAACAGAATCCAACCATATTTTATTTATACATTGAATATATATATATATATATATATATATATAAACACACTCAATGTTGCGTAGAATGACTATTATAAAACGAATGTGAAATTGTGTGTAACACGATCCAAGAATAGCGTTGCGTATACTGCAAGCTAATACGGTGTTGCGTATAGTACAAGGTAATCTTGGTGTAGCATACAACACAAGACATTAATGAAATTAAAAGAATATTTTTCATAAAATCTCAGGGTGTTACATTCTACCCCCCTTAAAATGAATTTTGCCCTCAAAATTCGTCAAGGTTATAAATGGTTTACTATTAGAAAATATAGCTTATATAACCCCTTATAAAAATTAATTACTAAAAGAGTTTTGTTAAAGTCAATTTTGTCTTTACATTAAATTAATTATTCCAAATTGTCATTTTCACTACCAAGTGGCTCATTGGGGTCCCAAAATCGGCCCAAGGATGCCCATGGTCGGCCACTACTCATCCAATAAGGTTAGGACAAGTTTCAAGGTAATTTTGAATTATTATAATATTATTTTAACCTTGAATTTCCCTATTTACCGTTAACCGCAGTAAATAAAAAATTACCGTAGTTACTGTTAATAATGCCCAAAAATAAAAAGTAACTTATTAACATAATTTGTACCCACTGATTCCAAATATGGAATCCATTTTTCCAAATTCAATACACAAAAGTTTCTGAAATTAAATTAAAATTAATCCCGTTGTCGAAAGAAAATGGGTTTTTGTTTAAAACATTGCAAAAGATTGAATTGATTTAACCTACGAATTCAAGGTAAAATAAATGATAATGATATACATTATATTAAATGGTAAAAATATATTCTATTTATACTTTAAAACCATTCAATATTATAATTTAACCACATAAATTATTATGGTGGAAAAAGTTGTTTTTAATTAAAATAAAGCGTGTTCTTACTATTCATTAAAATATGAAAGTTATCAGAAAAATATCAAAAATTAATCCAATGTAAATTTTTATATCCTGATTCAAAAGAAGAATTTTATTCTGTCAAATTGAACTTATAAACATGTCAAAAACTAGATTTAATGTGGGTGCGCCATCAAAAGGCGGCAAAACTGCATTTTTTTAAAAATACTTATTTTACCGAAAAAAATTATTTTGTTCTCATACCATGTTCTAGAAAATATGTAAGATTAATAATAATGTTATAAAATTCAAAATTTAGTTAATACTATTCATAACGGCTAGTTCATAATAATATTATAATAATATATCGTTGTTTAGTAAAACTCAGTATTGCGTACAAAACACGCTATCGAGGAAGGTCGTGATTGCGTGAAATGCAAGCCAAGTCAGGGTTGCGTGTTGTGCAAGAATCCTTCGTTGTTTCGTATAACAAGAATCCAACCATATTTTATTTATGCATTGAATATATATATATATATAAACACACTCAATGTTGCGTAGAATGACTATTATAAAACGAACTTGAAATTGTGTGTAACACGATCCAAGAATAGCGTTGCGTATACTGAAAGGTAAACCGGTGTTGCGTATAGTACAAGGTAATCTTGGGGTAGCATACAACACAAGACATTAATGAAATTAAAAGAATATTTTTCACAAAATCTCAGGGCGTTACAGTTTGCTCCATGAGCCAAGTGGATGATACATCAACTGATAGATAGTCTAGAGTTGATATATCCAAAAGTTCTGTATCGTCAACAGGAACTCAACGTCGCAGACGGCGCGTCAATCGAACGCCCGGTCTGAGAGTTATTGGCTTTTTCGTCCTAGGGGCCCGGTTGGTTTTTAAAGGCAAAATCAACCCGACCGTACTCCACCTGCATCCAAACGTCGGGCGTAGTAAGACAAAAGATCTGTCTCACTTATGGGAATCCATCAAAGTCGACAGCACGTCAATCGGACGTCTGGAGCTCAAGTTATGAGTGTTTCCGCTCCGAGGGCCCGGTTGGTTTCGTGTACGAACCAACCTGGACGAACCCAAAGTATTCTGAAACCTTGAGTGTAATATACCTAAAAGATCGTCTCAATCCATGGATCGCATCGCCGCTGATGGTACGTCGATCGGAGGCCCGTAGCATAAGATACGGGAAAAAGGCCTAAAAGGTTCGAAAACGAGGGGGTCTGGGCCCGGACCGACCCGACCCAACCCCCCGGGGTCGGCCCGAACCGGGTTGACCCGACCCGGGTCCGGTTCTGACCAGGCGGGGCGCGTCCCGGCCTGGCCGGCGTAGGCGCCACCCGGCCGTAAGGGGATGGCTCGGCCGGTTACGGCCGCGCAGCATGGGGGGCGTGCTGCCCCGCGTGAGAGAACCGCGGCCCTGCGTGGGGCCGCCCTTGCCAGCGGACGCGGCAGCCCGCCACGTCCCGTCTCTCGCCGTACCGGCGCGGTCGCGGGTCTTTCGGCCGCCGCCTCCGCGGCTAAAGCCGCGCCGGTCCTCCTCGGTGGCGCGCTGGCGGTTTGCTCCGCGGACCATCGGATGAGTTCCGGTGGTCGGAAATCCTTGTTATCTTCGCCAAAAGTCCTCCCGGGGTCTGTCCTTCACTGCAAGGACCCCGCATCGCTCGTGCGGCCTGCTTGGTCAACTTCCGTCGTTTCTCACACCAAGAATGAAAGGGGTGGTGGGTTCGGACTTGTTCATTAGTCTGCACCCACCATGTTTGCGGTTTAAAAGTCTCACAACAATTTTAATAATGAAATGTCGTGGGTATAAATCACAAAGATTCAATAAAAAAAACCCTACCTCGTCATTGTCGTCGGACGAGTTCTTCGCGGAATTGACTGTCGTGGAAGAAGAGTATCGTCGCGTCGCGGAAGGGGCGTCGTGTCGTCGCGGTACACGGCGTCGCATCGACGATCTCAAGCAGTTGATCGAAGATTTGTCACGGTAGGAGAATCGTCACAGAAGAACGTCGCGGGAGGAGAATCGTTGGCGTCGCGATACACGGCGTTGCCTCGTCGATCTCCGAAGGTTCGGCGTTCTTCGTCGCCTTTCATCGAAGGTCGGCGTTCTTCGAGTACGTCATGTTCTTCGCGTTCTTCGCGTTCTTCGTGAAGGAGGATGAAGATACAGTTTCTCCAAATCCTCTCAACAAGCAACCCGTCAACAAAAAGGGTGTTGGTCTTATTTTATTATTAAGCCAACAGTTTGAAAAACAGGTTAAGAAACGAACCATTAATTTGGTGAATTAATGGTAATGACTTAATTGTCCATTTAATAGGGGTGTTAAGGGTTTTAGAAAACGCACCAGTTGACTTTCATTAAAGAGGAGTTTTCGCAGGTGCGTTACTTAGAGGAAAAGAAACGGTGGGGCTTGTGCGGGACCCACCTCACAAATATCCTACCAAGAGGGTAGGATATTTTGGGTTCCACCCTATCCACTTAAACTCATCTTAATCATCTTTAAGTGTCTTTAACTGGCTTTAAGTGAAATAAAATAAAGTTGTCGCACCACTTTATTTTATTTTATTCACTTAACCCCAAAAATTAAAAACCACACCCGAGCAAACGCAACTCCGGAAGAGGCGTTTCTAAGAAAATACTGGCACTGTGATTCCATCAGTGCCCTCAGAATTAGATTCCGAGCACCAGTTCAAATGTTAGAAAAACCCGCTCATTCGTTCACTGAACGTACCCGAGCCAAACTTCGGAAAATGATTCTGGGCACACCGGGCCTCCGAATCACGTGCCGTCAGAAACTGCAGTCTTGTAAAATTCCAAAGAAAAGTAAGAAAAAAAATTTCCTTAAAATTTACGGGTCTTTACATCACTCCCACCACGGGGCTTTACGTCCCTGTAAAGATACATCATAAACTAGGGAAACAAAAGCGGGTATTAAGCATGCATCTGAGCCTCTCGCTCCCAAGTGCTCTCCCGGAGGTTCCCATGCTTCCATCTAAGGCGCACAAGAGGAATCGACCGTCCACATAGGAGCCGAGACTGTCAATCCTCGATCTCCACTAGGACCTCCGTAAAATTCTCCCCATCATCAACATCTATCTCCCCATGGTCAATGATGTGTGTCGGGTCGTGCACATATCTCCTTAGCTGAAATACGTGGAAGACGTCGTGCACCCGGTGCAACTGAGGTGGTAGAGCCAGGCGATAAGCTACCTCGCCAATCCTGCTGAGGACCTGGAATGGTCCGATGAAGCATGGAGACAACTTTCCGCCTCGGCCAAAACTCTGTAATCCACGTCGAGGTGAGACATGCAAGAAGACGTGGTCGCCATCCTCGAACTCTAGTGGTCTCTGCCTCCTGTCAGCATAAGACTTTTGCCATCTCTGAGCTGTCCTCATCCGCTCTTAGATGACTTGGACCTTTCTGTTCCTACTCAAGTTGCTGAGATTTCTTCTTTTCCAAGAAGAGAAATCTGGTCTCATCCCCTGGATGAGCCACGTTCTTCGCCTAATACAGTCAATCCTGTCATGGATGATACAATCCCATACCAAGGATGACGTCGTAAGGCCTCAATGCTACTACCAAGAGATCCAATCGTTACTCTCGCCTCCAAGGGTTGAGTCACACTGTCGGCATCTGTGTGTGGTCACTAGGTCTCCTCCAGTAGGTATCTCAAAGTGAGGGTCAAGTCAACAGTTTTTAAACTGGAACCTCTTAGTAACAACACAAAGAGAAGACAATAAGGTAAACGCCAAAAGAAAGGTGTCTTTTATTACTGCAGATCAAAGTACAAAGACACGAAACATATACAAACAAACATCAACAACGCTATAAGAAGTATAAAAAAAAGTCTCCAGGTATGGAGCTAGTCCCGCTCCTATCCATCTGCTCCCGGAGCTCCACGATCGTAGGCCTCAGCTGCCTGAAGCTAAGCTCTCCCATGCCCACCAGCTCCCTGCGGTTGGGGTGGACCTCCTAGTGGTGGTGGTGGCAACACCTCGAAGCGTCGTCCACCTCCAGCCGCACGACCAGCTCCTCTGCCTCGTACGACTACCCCCTACGGACCTCCACGGTCGACCCTCTACCTCTGCCTGGGTGGCCCCTCAACCGTCTGCTGCTCCTCGGCAAGGCGGGTCAGGCAGTCATGAGCCATGTGACCAACCCCACCGCATGAGTAACACTGTCCACTCATAGTAAGTCTTTGTACACCCCAGGTGCCTCTCACAAAGGATCATGTGTCATGCGGTCGACCACCGATAGGTCTAGTCCTCTTGGACCCCTGCGTCATCTGTCTACTTCCCACTGCAGAAGACTCTGCCGCATGCTGGCTAGTGGTGGGTCCTGCTACTGGAGATTGCTCGGCAAGGAAACTCTCCACTAAGAGGGATTGCTCCAACACCCTTGTCAGTGTCAGAATGCTGTGAGAAACAACTGAAGCTCTGATCTCTCGCCTGAGACCCTTCTCAAAGGTTCGTTCCCTGAAGAATTGGTCTCGTACCATGTCCGTGGAATAGCGCGAGAGATCGGTAAACCTCGCCGCGTACTGGGCTACTGTCATGTTGTCCTGCCGCAGCTGTAGTAGCTCCTGGATTCGAACAGCTCGGAGGGTGGATGGGACGAACTCTGAGCAAAAAAGGCTCTCACAGTCCGTCCAAAGGAGTGATGCCTCGTCATGCACCTAGAGCATCAAGCTCCACCATCTACCTACTGCCACATGCAGAAGGATCACTGCAAGGACCACCATAAGGTCTGTTGGTGTCCTCACTAACCGGAAAACTCGTACAACCGCCTCGAGCTAGTCCTTGGCTGCCTGGGGGTTCGTCTCCCCGCGGAACCTGGCCGGTCGCTGGAGATGGAACTCATGCAGTGCACTAAGGCGACGTGCATCGTCAGTGGCTGGGGCTGGAAGCATCGGTGGCTCGGCGGGTAGAGGTATCACCGGTGGCTCTGCTTTCAAAGGGTCATGCACCGAGGCCTCGTCGCTCGGTGGGCTGTCGTCACGCTCAACTCTCGGAACCCTAGTTGGCTACCATCGTGGGGCCATCCTGAAAGGGAAATAGGTGCGCCACGGTTAGAACAGTATACCTGGTGAGCTGACACAAAGCAATCACAAAGAAAACTTGAAACACACATGCAATCAATGTTTTCATGCATTAAGTTGGAAATCAGAAGTCAGGGTCCTGGTGTACAGATACATCAACCGCCACACCAACACTGGGCTCCGTGGACTGATAACCACACTCAATACGCTTAACACTATTGCTTCACATAGAAGAAATATCAGAGTCTGTGGTAGAACCAAACTCCTCTGATACCAATTTGTCACGACCCGTCCTCGGGGCCCGTGCCGTGACTACCCCAAGCCCGCCTTCCATAGGTCAGGGGCTGGCGACTAGCACCAAGGCGTAAATCCCGGTAAAAGGGAAGGAATTGCCTTTGTAAAGTAAACCACAAACACCACAGAGAAAGCAGGCAGAAGTAAACACTAAGTAAAAACTGGTACAACAGTAAGTGCGGAAAAGTAAGTGGGCCAGTATACAAACTGAAATTGAAAGTAAAGTATAACTGGAAAGGGAAAACAGCAACAGAAAAGTAAAGTCACAACGTCGAGCTGTCCACTGGAAATCCCACCTGAAGGGTGGGTACAGATAGCCTCCACTGCTCCTCGGGTCCAGCCGACCGCTCCGAGTACGTCCCGCCCAGTGGTCCACCTCCAGGTATCGTCCTGCTCCGCAAGCCTCAACCACGATCAGCGTTGTCCGTCGTCTGCAACCAACACAATGTAGTGTGGGCATAGCCCGTGCAGGGGTGAGTATAAGCTACTTTGTAGGGACCCCGAGACCCCCGAAGGTCTCCCAGAATCCACAAAGGATAATCCACAAAGAAAAGATAGAATCACAAAGTAACATCCGACACTGCTTAGGTATATGCCCATACATATACCTAAGTCATCAATTCTCATTCGGCTCCAATATCCAAGCCCAAGTACAACCCAGTCCACACCGGAAAGCAAAATGTAAATCCACACATGATAGCACAACACAATCCACAAAGGAAAAGCAAAACGTAAATCCACACAGGATAGCACAACACAATCCACATAGGAAAGAAAAACGTAAATCCACACAGTTTATCACAACACAATCCACATAGGAAAGCAAAACAGGATTCAGCTCACACAGGAATACTACTTCGTAAGACGATAGAGATGATCGGATGTAGCCACTGATTCATCTAAGCTGTCGGACCCACAAAGGATATGTAGGTACTAACCCCCGTAATGACCCACACAGGATCGATCATGAAGTTGAACCCATAGCTATTGGTAAATTCCATCTCCATCAAGTACAGTGGTTATGCCTCTACAACCAAGCGCTTCCCTCTTACCTTGGACTGCTGTAGTACTCCACCTACCGAGTATTGTGGGCCTGCTACTACAACCAAGCGCTTCCCACCATGGGTATGCCTCTACAACCAAGCGCTCCACGTCATAGCCTCTAGAGGTACTCCTTCTGTTGAGTACCATGGGTCAGCCGCTACAACCAAGCCCTCCTCCGTCGTGGGTCTGCTGCTACAACAAAGCGCTCCCCCATGCTGCTACAACCAAGCACTCCTCCATCGTGGGTCTACCGTTACAACCAAGCGCTCCCCCTCATAGCCTCCAGAGGTACTCCTTCTGTTCAGTACCGCGGGTCTGCCGCTACAACCAAGCACTCCTCCATCGTGGGTCTGCTACTACAACCAAGCGCCTCCCACTGGGCTATCCGTAACACACTGAGTCGTTCGATCAGCAGTCGTCAAGTCTCAACCGGCTCTAGGGTTTCCGCACACAGCATGCTCATTCCGGGAGGGTCCACTCCACGAGCCAAAAGGTCGATGCATCAACTGACACATAGTCCGGAGTTAATGTATCCCAAAAGTACTGTAGTGGTCACTACCGAACCCATGGAGGATTCTCCTACTATCTTCATTGTCGTCGCAGACGCAGCCAGCTCTAGGGTTCCCGCACGGAGCAAGCTCGTTCAGGAGGGTCCGCTCCACGAGCCAAGTGTCTGATACATCAACTGACACATAGTCCAGAGTTGATATATCCAAAGGTTCTGTATCGTCAACAGGAACTCAACGTCGCAGACGGCGCGTCAATCGGACGCCCGGTCTGAGAGTTATTGGTTTTTTTGTCCCAGGGGCCCGGTTGGTTTTTAAGACAAAACCAACCCGACCATACTCCACCTGCGTCCAAACCTCAGGCGGAGTAAGCCAAAAGATCCATCTCACTTAGAGGAATCCATCAAAGTCGACGGCACGTCAATCAGATGTCCGGAGCTCAAGTTATGAGTGTTTCCGCTCCGAGGGCCCGGTTGGTTTCGTGTACGAACCAACCCGGCCGAACCCAAAGTATTCCTAATCCTTGAGTGTCATATACCGAAATGACCGTCTTGATCCAGGGATCGTATCTCCACTGAAGGTATGTTGATCGGAGGCCTGTAGCTCAAGATACGGGCAAAAGGACAAAAAGGTCCGAAAACGGGGGGTCTTGGCCCGGACCGACCCGGCCCTACCCCCGCTGGGTCGGCCCAAACTGGGTCAACCCGACCCGGGTCCGGGTCTGACCCGACTGGGCGCCGCCCAGCCGTCAGGGGATAGCTCGGCCGATTACGGCCGAGCAGCGCGGGGGGCGTGCTGCCCCCGCGTGAGAGAACTGCGGCCCCGCGTGGTGCCGCCCTTGCCAGCGAACGCGGTAGCCGGCCGCGTCCCGTCTCTCGATGGACCCGCGCGGTCGCGGGTCTACCGGCCGCCATCACGGCTTCATCCACGGTGGTCCTCCTCGGCGGCGCGCCGGCGGTTTGCTCCGAAGACCACCGGATGAGTTCCGGTGGTCGGAAATCCTTGTCGTCTTCGCCAAAAGTCCTCCCGGGGTCCGTCCTTCACTGCGAGGACCCCACATCGCCCGTGCGGCCTTCTTGGTCGACTTTCTCCGTTTCGCACACCAAGAATGAAAGAGGCGGTGGGTTCGGACTTGTTTTTTAGTCCGCACCCACCGCGTTAGCGGTTTAAAAGTCTCACAACAATTTTAATAATGAAACGCCGTGGGTATAAATCACAATGATTCAATAAAACAAACCCCTGCCTCGTCGTTGTCGTCGGACGAGTTCTTTGTGGAATTGACCGTCGTGGAAGAAGAGGATCGTCGCGTCGTGGAAGGGGCATCGCGTCGTCGTGGTACACGGCGTCGTGTCGACGATCTCAAGCAGTTGATCGAAGATTTGTCGCGGGAGGAGAATCGTCGCAGAAGAACGTCGGGGGAGGAGAATAGTCGGCGTCGCGGTACACAGCGTCGCGTCATCGATCTCTGAAGGTTTGGCGTTCTTCGTCGCCTTTCGTCGAAGGTCGGCGTTCTTCGAGTTCATCTCATTCTTTGCGTTCTTCGCGTTCTTCGTGAAAGAGGATGAAGATATAGTTTCTCCAAATCCTCTCAACAATCAACCCATTAACAAAAAGCGTGTTTGTCTTATTTTATTATTATGCCAACAGTTTGAAAAACAGGTTAAGAAACTAACCATTAATTTGGTGAATTAATGGTAACGACTTAACTGTCCATTTAATAGGGGTGTTAAGGGTTTTAGAAAATGCACCATTTGACTTTCATTAAAGAGGAGTTTTCGCAGGTGCGTTACTTAGAGGAAAAGAAACGGTGGGGCTTGTACGGGCCACACCTCACAAATATCCTACCAAGAGGGTAGGATATTTTGGGTTCCACCCTATCCGCTTCAACTCAGCTTAAGCAGCTTTAAGTGGCTTTAAGTGGCTTTAAGTGAAATAAAATAAAGTTGTCACACCACTTTATTTTATTTTCATCACTTAACCCCAAAAATTTAAAACCACACCCGAGCAAACGCAACTCCGGAAGAGGCGTTTCTAAGCAAATATCGGCGCTGCGATTCCATCGGTGCCCTCGGAATTCGATTTCGAGCACCGGTTCAAAAGTTAGAAAAACCCGCTCGTTCGTTCACTGAACGTACCCGATCCAGACTTTGGAAAATGATTTCGGGCACACCAGGCCTCAGAATCACGTGCCGTCAGAAACTGCGTTATTGTAAAATTCCAAAGAAAATTAAGAATAAAAATTTTCATGAAATTTAAGGGTCTTTACAGCACCAGTGATGTTGGTTGGATCTGATCAAGGATAATGACCACTCAATCCATTGGCATCATGGGAAGGTAAATAAAGTGGAATTTTATCTAAGTATAAAGGAACATGTAAATTTATATGTATTGATGATTTATAGGGATATAATCATCTTAGACATTTAGAGGATGGAGATATGAATCATAAAGGAAATAAAATTATCATTCTAATATCAAATTATTTCTCAAGAATCCCTTCTGGAGATGATAATGGGTGATCAAATTGATGCTTAAAAAAATAGAATAAAATGGGATCTATAAGAAAATATAAATCCTTAGAGTTTATAATTGACGAAGAATAGGTAGTAAGATTTGGTTCATGGAAATGTATACTATCAAATACTAATATAAATAAGGATATGTTGAATGATTCATAGAGTATAACCATCTCCATAAACCCAAGGAACATAAAGATGATGTTGACATATTCGATGGAATAATTGGTGGGACAGTATGAAGAATAAAATCATAGAATATATATCTAATTTCCTTGTATGTTAGTAAGTGATGATAGGAAGTAAAAAAGTTTAAGGGGATGATTCAAAACTACCCACACCTATATATAAATGGTAAAACATCACCATAGAATTTATAACATATATTATAAATAAATCCATAGTAAATAATGCTATATGGGTTTTGGTGCATTTTCTTACAAATAATTCTCATTTAATTACTATTAGAGAGGAATTATAACTTGATAAACATCCAAGGATATTTATTATGGAAGTGTTGAAGATATATGTAACATAACTAATTTTTTTATCTCATAGATATCGAAGGATTTCCATTAAGTTATATAAAATTCTCCATCATGATGTAAAAATTGAATTTAAATTAATTATAGCATATCACTTCTAAAATAATAGAAAATATGATATGACTATCTAGACACTTGAGGTTATATTTAGAGTCTTCTCCATGGACTTCAAATGATAATGGAATCAGTATCTTCCTCTGGATTACATATCATATAGTAATAGCTTTCACTCAAGAATCAAAATGGGTCCATATGAATCCTTTTATGGGAAGAGATATACAACACCTTCATGTTTGGATCATGTTGGTGAACTTAATCTACTAGGACTTCAAATGGTTGAAGAAATGGTTGAATAGTTCAATACCCTTTAGTGTCACATTAGGGATGCTCAAATTATATAGAATAGATATGACGATAATCTTCGATGAGGCATAAACTTTGATGATGTAGATAAAGTGTTTCTATTAATATCACTATGAAATTGAGTCATGAGATTTGAGAAAAATTAAAAGATAATGATAATGTACATTGACCCCTATGAGGAGCTTAATCACATTTGAGTTGTGGCCTATCGACTAGCACATCCACCAAATCTTTATAAATTACATGATGAGTTCCATGAATCCCTCTTGAGTAAGTCAATAGATGATCCCTCACAATTACAAAATGTAGATGTGGTATAGCTAGAAAATGATCTATCTTATGAGGATAAATTGTTAAAGGTCTTGGATAATGGAGACAAAGTCCAAGTCAGCAAGACAACTCACATAGTCCAAGCATTATGGAGGAACCACAAGTATGTGGAGGTGAAATTGGAATTAGAGGAACCGATGAAGCAGAAGTAACCTCACAAGTTTTAGAATGATTATGTAAAATGATATTTCAAGCACGAAATTTCTTAAGGGGGTAGAATGTATCGACCTATATTTTAATCAATGGAATTTCCCTTCAGATTGTATAATTTTGTTTATTTAGTAATATAATATTACATATAGAACATTCACCACATGATAAAACCAACAACATTTAATTATATTATTTTGAAAATTAAATTTATAGAATAAATATATCTATAATAATTTAAAATTTTACAATGGTAAAAATATTAGAAAATAATAATATGAAAATTTAGATCAACATAATTTTCTAGAATAACTGCACTCATGAATAACGTTATAGAAATGAAATAGAATATTAGTAATTATATATAACTTTTGAAAATGAAAATATGTATGTAAACTTGTGATAAAATAGAATTTAAATACTATGAATTAAATATTATTTATAGAAATTATGAAACCCATATTCTTAATAAAAATCATACCATTGGAAAGGTAATATAACCATTAGGACTGTAATATAACCATTGAAGTAGTAATCTGATCCTATTAATAGTAACCTGACCCTTAGAATAGTTACCTCACATTTGTAAAAATAATAATAAGTTTCATTATAATGATAATAAAATTTTATGAGACCATAAGTAATTTTTCAAAGGTTTAGAAAAATGATCATAATGCTAAAATTATTATTTTTCAAATAAAAAAGGATTTTAGTTAAAAAATAAATTTCACATAATTATAATTTATTTTCCTAAAAATTTTACTTTTCTAAATCTATGAATTAAAAAACTATAAGGGTAAATATTTGGTATTTTTCTAAATTATTTGAATTTTTTTTGAGTAGTGAAATAAAGAAAAATGAAGTATTTAAAGTTATAAGTTAAATGCATGATTTTTTGAATATGGTCTAATATAATCACCCATTAGATCAAAATCACATGAAATTATTACTATATAAAGTCACAATATTCATCAATATTGGTACTCTTGAGCCAAAAATAATAAACAAATGAATATAATATTCAAAAACATCCCTTTTCGCCCCTTATAAATACAACCCTTTGCCAACCCTTCTCCCCACACCTTCTAATCCCTAGATATCATTAAAAATATATAAAAATATCTAATAATATCTCCCACATTTACTTATAATCCTTGGTCTCATCAAAATACTAATCCAAGGTTCCATTTGGGGAAGCATAAGAGGTGGCATACAAAAGAGAAAGTTGTACCCTCAACTAAGTATTTCAATTTTTTGTTCCTCCTCGTGCTCCAAACAAAATTTCATCCAATATGGAATAATGGCTCAAGTATCATATATATACATTAATTTTATTGTGTAAATGGAATATATGTAATTCATTCTCTTCTCTTCTCCTCTTTCTCAAAAAAAATAATATATCATCCATATTATGTTGGTTCACTTTTTCCTTGGATGAAGAATTTTTCATTTTTCACTACCACATTCATGGTACGTTTAAAGTCACTTATAATGGTTTAAATGACCTAAATATGTAAATTTTATATTTTTACACCTGGGAAAGAATCAATATATATCCATAATATTAAATTAAATGAATCTATTTCTTAATGGTCGGTAAAACTACTTAAATGAACTAACCTTATAACAAAAACATTTATACAAAATGAATAACCATCATGTTAGAACACATATGGATATTTGGGACTATTTAAATTTTTTAAAGGATATAAATATCGTTTCATTTCACTTCTGGAGTAATAATCCCATTTTAATATAACTAAAATAATTATCCACAAGTGATCCGACCTTGGAACCATGAAAAAAACTCCCCCATAACAACGAAGTTAAAATTGATATCTCATTAAAATGATTGCACATTAATGAATCAAATTACATTATTTTGGATGTGAAGTGAAACATTATAATGATTATGGAACCTAAGGTAAGGGATCTCTTCAAACAAACCTCTTTTTCTTTGGGTTATGATTTTTCTCTCTTACAACACTTTCACACTCTATTATTATTATTTAACTCTTTTATATTTTGTATATATGTACCATAGATATATACCTATATTAATTCACTTTTTTTATGGGGATATACAAGTTTTATAGGTTCTCTTCTCAATTTATTTCATCAATCAAACTGATTAAAGGTAATTTCTCTATTTAATTGACTCATTTAAAGTACCACCCTATGGAATGTTTTAAATTTTCATGGTTTCTAAAAATAATCATTTCATTATAGAAATCCATTTTATTTGAATTCTAGTTTAATGTAAATTATTATTCCATTTCCCTATTTATTTATTATTTACTCGTCTTCGTAAAATCTTACTTGAAAGGATTATTCCTAAAATTCTTTCTCTATGTCTCTTATGTCTTCGATTCACTTGGACTTAATTTTAATGTTCTATGATTATTTATTTATATATTAATGTAAAGGAATGATTTAATCCCATATTTGATGGAATTAATTATGATATGAAATTTAGTGATGTTATACGACAAGATTATATGACCCATTTCAATTCCATGGGTTTTTC
Source organism: Viscum album (assembly GCA_963277665.1). Classification (NCBI taxonomy): domain Eukaryota; kingdom Viridiplantae; phylum Streptophyta; class Magnoliopsida; order Santalales; family Viscaceae; genus Viscum; species Viscum album. Next base: position 1,916,388,269 of record OY728122.1, read on the forward strand.
TGATGTTATGACAAATGTATGATTTTCTTATGTGGAACACATAACATGTACATGTTATTATGGGTGCACCAAGATATGTCTGAAATTCATTAAGTAATTTTAATATATAATACGATTATATTTATTGTACTAGGGAGTAAAACTAATCCATGATGGGACTTTGTCTACCATGTGATATTGTTTTTGAAGATAGCCCTGACTTGTGCTTTTGTTATGTTTTATATTGTCACCATATATCTATATTTCCATGATCTTATGATTCTATTTTCTTCATTACCTGATTCTATTTGATTATTCCTGATTATTTTTTTATGATATCACTATATTTCATTTGACTCATTTTTATGATCCTTTATCATCCATATTCACTTATTGGGTTTTGTATGTCACCGTTTTTCTTGATGTATTACCGAGGTTGTCCTTTGTAGTTTTATGAAAAAAATGGGATTTAGGATCTCATTATGGAGAATAAAATAATTATTATATATTTTATTTTCATTTTTTATGTATTTTTTACCCACTCTTAAAAAGACACAAGGAATATCTTTCATTGTTTTTTTATATTTTATATTTTTGTTAAAAATCATGTAATGATATGTGTAAAAAGATTGGGTCACTATACACATGATCTCTAACATGACTCCCCATTCTCCAAAGGATACCAAATATTGGTGAGGGACTATGAAGTTAATGTGGGGAGACCATGCCTTCATTATCAGAGTGTGAAACACAAAATTAAATAAAATAAATCAGATAAATATCCTGAAAAAAAACAAAACCAAAGAAAATACCAATAAGATAAATAGAACATCACATGTGATAATAAATTTATATGTTATAAAAACCATAATAGATCCCATATGGGTGGATCTTACATAAGAAGTACCAACAAAAAAATATTGTGTCTAAAAGATCATCCCCAATTGGTCCAAATTCAGGCTCATCCCCATCATCCATGTTCCAATATAGGAATTCAAATACGTAAGAATTATACCTTTCCCAAATATAGTCTTATAACCAAGTAGAATCTTCTCAAGTACCAAAGTGCCTTAGAAGCTTGAGCATGGTGTCATTACAACACATTAGGCCCCAACTAACAAAGACCCTAAAACAACCATTTTGATAAAGAAGTGTATCGTAGGTACTCTAAAAAAGATAATTATACAATTTAATTTTTTTGATCAATTTGATATAAAAGATGTAAATAAAAATACAATGTTTTGAATCCACGATGACACTCAAGATTAGTCTATACTATGTAGATATTTATGTTTGTTACCCTAATCAACCATACCTACTTCATAAAATTATAATGGTGTCTCTGTTCAATTCACAATGACTAAACCACCACGTGTAAACACATGGAATCCTTGGATCATCCTAGAATTCCCAGTATCCAAAAGAATCACATGGAATATGAGAACTCATCCCATAATTATGATAGAATCTAAGAACTCATCCATGAATATCCATGGAATTTAAGCTCTCATATAAGAATTCCTGAATAAAAATTCATCTCACAAAATATAGGTGCTCATCTGATTATTCCAATTGAATCCAAGTTCTCATCCCAACATTCCCTGTTATCAATCATCATATGGAATCTAGGCACTTGTCCTGGTATTCCCATATAATCTAAGAATTTATCCAGGCATTCCCTAACATCAAGTATCATATGGGGTCTAACCACTCCTCCCAGCCATCCTGATTCATTATTATTTACATGGATTCTAGGCACTCATCTTGGAATTTCCACCCATTGAGTATCATATAGAATCTGAGATCACATACTAGTATTCCCAAGATTCATTCATCCTAAATAATCTGGGTACTCATCACGACATTCCCTAATATCATTATTCAAATTAATCATTTAATTAAATAACCATTTATTATATTTGAATATAATTACACTCAAGTACATTTCAATGAATTTTAAAATCTATTATGATAAACAATCACTCATTTAAATTTAAAATAAGAAGTGATCTCAAGTATACCATTGATTTTATAAACCACCATTTACCATTTTACCATATCAATATCAATAATTATTTTAATCAATTTTTTTACATAAATATTTAAGAAAAACATGTAATTACATAATTTAAAACTTACACTTTTCATTTAATAAATTGAAATCTAATTTACCAAGTTACTTATCCAATATCAACTCATAATTCCACATCATTTTTTGATGTCGCATCAAGCATTGAAATATAATTTTAGTATCATCAATGATTCCAAAATTCCATTGCCCAACCAGGAACTCAAACTTTAACTTCCCATTTTAACTTATTAATCATTTTTTATAATTAAAAACTCTATTTCAGCCAATTTAATAATTTCCACATACTTTTTCATAAAAAGATCCAGAAGAAGGTTTCTCAAACCAAAAATACACTTCCATATCATTGCAAGATGACCTCAAATGGAGTCTCATACCTAATGTATCCTGGTGAAACTATCCTTTTTCTTAATTCCATCAAGAGGTCCATCTAGGGTGTCTACATTATTTTTCATGAGTATGGAAAATGGAGTGGCCAGTGTGTTAATAGGGAGAAGATTAACCTATTTGTCTCTAGCCACTACCCTACAAGGTGTGTGGGGATTGGGGAAAACAACCTAGAAATTAGGATAATACATTCCTGATCAACTACCCTGGTTCCCCTATCTCCCCTTGTATCCTCAAAGTCCAACATTTTGAAAAAAAATCTAATATAATAGACTGGATCACAAACAGTAAAAATAGATACCTCTCCTTTCATGGCCGAATCACATTGGTGAATCATGTTTTGTATTTAATTCCCTTGTATGTACTCTCCACTATCAAGGTTACAAATGGAATCCTACACACTATTGAAATTTCCCTTAACTCGTTCATCTGGGATGATCATTTGGGAGGTCAATATCACTGGGTGTCTTGGTAGAGGATGGCTAGACCAACCCAGGAGGGGGAATCAATATGAATGACCTATCATGCACCATGAATTGCTTGAATGGGAATCATTTATGGGAGGAAATCATGGGGGATACACTCTAGGGTCCCTTCACCTAGGCCAAATATGGAAGAAATCTGGATTTTGAGAAGAACCACACCTCAGTGTTATGGCATGCTATTCAGCCCAATGTCACAGTCCTTCAGGAGCATAGTTGATGGATCATAGGTAGTGGTGACATAAATTTATGGAACCACAATTGGGCTAGCTCCAAACTAAATTTTCATGGCTACCTGATTCCAAACATATCCTTTAGAAAATCCAATACTTATCACTAATTTTTTAAGGCTATACTAGATGATAAGAAGTGGGACCTCTTCATGTCCATTAAATTGAATGATGACCCTGATTTTTTTTATCCCTTCTCAGAAAGTTTCTTCTCCACTAAATATTATCTCCCCTATTAATGAATGATTTGGGAATCAACACATGGGACGATCTACTATGGTGTAAGGAGGCTCCTATAAAGATCAATTTTCTCATTTGGGTCATAAGGAACAATGCAATATCTAATGATGATAATGTGAAGTATAAAGGTATTTTCCTACTCACCAGATGTGTCTTCTACTCTGATCGTTATGATGAATCCTTAGACCATCTTTTCTTCGAGGGTTCATGGGAGCATTCTATATGTGAAGACTTTAGAGTTTTCTCTAGTTTCTCTCTGTAGGAGAACACTAGTACTTCTTTCCACACATCTTAGTTTTAGGGGGCCAGTACCACAATTGAAAAGAAGGACAAGGTAATCCTTCTCCAAGAATCTTTTTGGTGTAATTTTAATTCTCTAAATAAGTCTCAACATGAAGGGAGTTACAGATCTTAGACGACACTCACATTTAGAAAAAGATCCCTCCTCTCTAGACTTTCCCAGCTCATCAAGAATGGGAATGAGGCCCCCTATTTCTAAGAGATCTCAGTGTCCTGAGACACCCCCCCTCCAAGAAGTTACTAGGGACATTGTGTTCACTGGTCCCATCCTAAGACAAGTTTCAAACATTATATGGATGGTGATAGTGGTATGGGTGTCATGCGCGTTGGTTGTATTGTTAGGCACCACACTGGATATACTTTTCTGGATTTCTCAACTTTATTTGGCCATGAAAATTCCTTGCCAGCGAAGGAGAATTCTATTCTCACAAGGCATCTACTTTGGTAAGAGAATAAAATCTCCCTCTTGGCCATTGAAACTGATTCCACTATTTTACATCTTGCTTTACAAGGTGGTAATATGACTCCCTAGTGAGTCTCCTATATCGTCCTTAAATTTCGCAAACTCAACTCCTCCAATATGAGGGTTCTTCACACCTGGAAGGAGGGAAATAGAGTTTCATATTCTCTTGGTTCCAATTTTGGCTATACTAAAAGGATCACTTGCTTCCCCAAGAATTGTAACCCTTCCTTATGAAATCATGGCTCTATTAATTGGTTACGCTCTTGGCCTCCACTACATTTGGCCCCCCCTAATTCTAGGTCTGTAACTTGAGTTTTTTTTTTGTGATTTGTTCTTTGTTCTTTTCTTTATCATGCACTTTGTTTCTGACTATCTTCGAAAATAAATAATATTTAATTTTAGTCTAATATTTAGTTTTAAACTAGTAAATTCATAGTGAATCCTTCATGAAAAAAAATACATGCACTTGAAAAATGTCATGAGATTATTTGTAAAGGTTTTGGAAAAACGAACAAATCCTTGCAAGATTCAACTTACACAATATTAGCACCTTGTTTATCCTATAATGTAATAATTCAAAGAAGTTAAAAAATCTCTAGAAATAGAAAATACCACACATAAATTGTGTGGGAACACTTTATAGTGAAAAAAACATTCAATAATAGGAAGATAACTCTAATACTTACATCAAGACTTATAATTCATATAGTTGAAATTTAAATTCCCAAGAATCCTTGGAGTTATATGAATAAAAGGATAGAAAGAGTGGGGAATGGAAGAGGATCTACCAGGAAATTAATTAAAAAACCCGTAGGGGATTAAAGGGGTGGTCTAGTAAAATTACAGTGTTGTCACTATTTTAAAAAATGACTTTGTAGGTCACCGGATAGTTGGTACTAATCCATAGTCTAACCTATGATCCTAGTAGGGATTACAAGATTTATTAAAGGCCACTAGAAAACATATAGAAACTCCAACAATATGGACAACCCTAGTCTCCCTCTGGTGCTCTCTTGAACCCCGAGTCTACCACCAAACCATCATTCCATGTCCAAAATGGGTCTTTTGAGCAGTTCCAACCCTATAAATTTTAATTAGAATTCCTATTGGAAATTTCAAAACTAAAAAAATAGAAAATTTGGATTTACTCTAATTATGAACGCCCAGGCATATGTGGGGTTCTATAAAAATATTGTGTGAATGAATCAAGAATAATTTTTGTTCTATCTATCCAAGTGGAAATTTATAATTAGTACATGCTTGGAGAATCATGTGACCTAACATAGGGAGTTGGAAACCCACACATCATATGTCAATCGTCCAATTGATTCAGTGTGAATAGTGAGTACACATCTCAGTACCCAATAAAGTAATACACATTGTGTTCCACTATACCACACATTGTGTACTCAATGAAGAAACTACTAGAGTGTCCAGGTATATGTTGAGTACCTGGACTGAACCAATACATCGTGTTCCCTAGTGTAACACATCATGTTATTTCCTAGTATATTTGACCTTCTATATATCCTTCTCCATGACTCAAATTTGTTTTTATGAGTAGTACATTTTGAAAAAAATATATATAAGACTCAATAGTGGTCGTTATTTTAATATATGAGATATTACATGATGTGATGTGAGTGAGATTATTCTTGTAGAAATTATTATGAAATGATAGTGATTATGCATGATTATTGGAGTGAGGATGTGTTTGGTAATCCCTTGATGGTTGGACTTCCCATGGAGCAGAAACCCCATATCATACATAAAAGTAACTTCAGTAATCACAAACATTACAAGGTAAGTATTCCTCTATCTTTATATTTGTTGATCCCCTATCACAAAGATTTGTTGAGGAGTGTGTCCTCCACTAGAGTTGGTAATAATTCGGATGTGGTACCCTTCAGATAGGATCAGGTCCTCTATTTTGATTCTTGTGGGGTTTTATGTGGTGCTTAGATTTGGATATGGGGTATATAGAGCTATAGGAAAACTCATAAGTATTATCTAACTATAATGATAAATATTATTATCTCTTTTATTTGGGATTCTTTATGACCATATTTGATGTTTTTTACCTTTCCTCTCCTTTTCTTATGAGTTTAGAAGAATATTTATTACAATTAATTCCCCTTTAATATTATGGGTATCTTATAGGATATATATTTTTATATATACACAACTTTTCATGGTATTTTCCTACACATGTTGTGTGTTACGAAGATGACATATAGATTGGTGGTGACATTGGAAGTCCTGGTATTGGAGGAGCATGTCATCACTTAGATGTAGTGACTATGTGCAGTGGTCAGAATTGAAGATTGTGAGTTAGACACTCGTATTCATTTCCTATTTTTCAATTATTTCTAGGTTATGACCTCTTTCATCCTGATTTGGACGGTATTTTTCCCTTTTGTATTACCTAAAAACTTGTTTTTTACACTCTAATGCATTTAATAAAGTTTATTACATGAATTTTTTATACTCTTTACATTGTAGGTTATTATTACTCTGAATTATTTCATAGATGAAGGTGGCGAGAATGTGTACAAGTATATTAGGATAAAGGCATATATTTTTCTCATATATTCCAACTCGATGCTAGTCACCATCCCTAGACCTATTAGTGGTAGGCTTGGGGTGTCACTATTTTCTTACCACCAGTCCAGTTGGGAACTCTAAGGGTGTAGTTATGAGAAAGTGGTATCATAGTAGGGAATATCATAATGACGGTGTTTGGAGTTAGAAGATTTATTAGGGTTGGTTTGGGAACATAAGAAATTATTTTTAAGGTTTATTGAGTTTTAATTTCATGTTACAGATTGTGGTGATGGTTTTACCGTCTATATACCCCTACATCATGACTCTAACCAGCTATTTTTTGACATATCATGCATAGAAACTGGTTGTATGGAAACCAAGGTCATATGAATCATATAGGAATATGATATTTACTTCCATGTCTTTCTCGAGTCATCTCTCAATATATAATCATCTAACTACAATATGACTTGTTAATTTTAAGGTTTATTCCATGAGAAGATTCATCTAGGATACTGAGACAGGGTCATGATCAGGAAAAATTAAGTGATGAGGCTTCAGTTAAGGGTCTTGTTCATGATGTGTTCACTCCAGAAAAGAAGAGATCATTTCCTTGACCAATTGAGTATTATGTGGACCCACATGTATTAGTTCAGGCTAATGCTTTTCATCTTGTTGAAAATATTAGTTTCCCATTAGGAAAATATGATGATTTTCAAAGGCTTAGTGCATTTTAATTGTTATAGTGATAAATATCACTCAAGTTTTAGGTTGATATAGACCCTCAAGATGCATAGGATTTTTTGAGATGGTGGTTCATGTTTTCTGGCCTGTTCGTACCCCAAATAATCAGATGGTTATGCTTGGGGATATTCTTCCTCATAGAGAAGCATAGAATTGTTGGAGCCTAGTCATATAGACCCATAATGATGCAATGCTCTCATGGGAGGAGTTTCAACACTTGTTCCACAATGAGTTCCATCCATCAACCTTTCACTATGTATTTATTTAGGAAATTATGGATTTTTATAAATGTGAGATTACTATTATAGAATTTACTTCAAGGTTCACCAACTTAAAGAATGACTCTCTAAATATAGTGTGAAATCGATACTTCTATTGGTGTAATTTTTATTAGGGCCTCTGTAGGGACCGATGAGCTAGTGTGGTCTCCATATGAATCTCTACCAATCTTGGGGAGTTAGAGCATGCCTTTATTATAGTGAGTTTCATAAAATATTGTTGTCGGTCATTTAGATCTAGTTGTGCTCATAATCAAGTATATTCTTCTACTACATCTAGAATATTCCAAACACTAGGTTTATAACACTAAATTCCTTCAAGAATGAATTATCACTATCAAGGATCTATGTCATATAGATAGTTTAAAGGATCCAATAAACAAAACTATTGATGGTTTTATTCTTGTAACAGGAAGAGTCACATGGTTTGGGATTTCCCAACCCAACACTCTATAAATAGTTGTCATAAAATGAATATACATCCATGAGAAAGGTAGTGTTGTGAATATGGATCATTCTAGGGTTTTATTAGTGGACCCCATAGATATGGTTCTAAAAAGGGGCTAGTTGAGCCACATTAGTTGGATATGTAGTTAGAGGAAGATTCTATCATCTACTTCTACCACCCCTATCTGGTGGGACACATTATGATCAGAGGGTAGTGGATATACATGTGTTCATTTACAAGATAAATATGAATATGATTAATCTACACATGATATGATAATAGGTATGATATCAATCTTATAGACACTGTAATGATTCATTTTTTCATCACATTATCCCTTATGTTAGAGCTTGAGTTTTTGATGGAGCCTTTAAACTATTGATTGTGGTTGAAGATTCCTATAGGGTGAAATCGAAAGCTTTTTTATATTAGAAAATAGATTGAGTAGATGATTGGTGGATATATATTCCTATTAAAACTCCAAGTTTTTTAATGAAACCACATAAATTCATCATAGGTGTTGACAAGTTATATATGGTACATGCCCAGATTTATTTCCACCACTGGAGAGTTATATGCCTTAGTAATGATGGGATAAGGCTAACCTTTAATGGAAAGAAGGACCTAATGGTGAAGTGAGTGGGGAACGTGAGAATTAATCTAAAACATATCCCCTATCAGTTTGTGAGTTTTACCCTTGATTGGCGGACTCTTGATGCATCTATATTCCAATGGTAGTGGATGAATATATATATATATTTTCACCAAATATTATTCAGGACTATCTATGTGGAAGGATATTGGATTTTTCATCAACCTCCACCCCTATAATGCTATTATATCTTCTTTGTAATATTAGATGACCCCTAATTAGCTCCAGGAACTAAGTTTATATCTATTGGACCATTACAATAGGGTTTCTTTAGACCTTGTGAGTTCCACCAAGGTGGCCCTGGTGTGATTTTATAAAAAGGTATATGTATTCTTAATCTTGTGTTTTTATTAACATCACCTGGATCAACTGAAGATTCAGAAAAATCACCCCATTCCAAGGATCCAAGGCCTCATTAACTAGTTAACGGGTGTGAGACAGTTCTAAAGGTTTTCTTTCAGGTCCATCTACCACCCATTAGGGTTTCATGGGGAGGATTTATAAAAGATGGAATTTTGATTTGGTTGTCCTAATTATGAGTTCCTATTGTCTCACTTTAGTGTTATTTTCCCACACTATCTTCATGTAACTAATAAACAAGATCTTTCATCCATTCTTGGAAATTTTCATGTTTTTATTTATCAATGAAATTCCCATTTACTAGGTGACTAAGGATGAGTTTGGGTAGATTTTGACTAGTGCTACTGTGTTGAGGATTCCATAGGGGGTTTAGAGTACATGGTGTTCAAGGATGCCTTATGATATAGTCTCGGGCACATGTTGGTGTAGATAAAATAAATTATTCCTTATGGGTTAAGGAAATTATGACCCCATGAGAAGAATTACATGACTCTCATTTTGGAGTTTTCATAAGTAGTCTTCTCCAGGAATTTGTGGAGCTATTATTTTTTTGGACAGATCTTTGTATTTTTTTTAAACCAAAAGAGACTCTGGTACATATTTTCATAGAGAGATATCAACATGAGGTAGAGGTATTTTTTAGATTTACTAAAATACTATATCTTTGAGATAGTATATATAACTCCATGTATCATAATCAGCCCATAATTACATTATTTATGACAAGGGTTCCACTTTATTACATTATAATAATATTTTAGGCTTATATTTTTTATAATTATGAAAATCATTATATTACATAGGGAAAAGTAACATAAAATAACCATTTTCCCACAAAAATAGTATTCTTAAGTTCACAGTCATGTTTCATTCATGAATCAATTACCTCATTCAAGAACAATTTCCTTTATTCGGATACAGACTTTATAATAGTTCTTAATCAGCCTTAGGCCTTGTGAAAAACACATGAAACTATGGGATGAGAAAAAAGATCTTCATAATTGATATAAAAAAATGGAAGCTACATTAGTTCAGTGGAAAACATCAAAACTCGTTAATAGGTTTACATTTTTTTACAATGAAATTTTTACACCTAAATAGAACATAATCATATAAAAAATAAAACTTTACTTAAATAAAATCTTTTAAACCAATAGAAAGAATAATAAAACCATTAACAAATGATGAGGAATATTGGAACTCATGAAATTATTTATTTCAAAAACAAATCTCTCACCATTAAAAGTTCATAAATATTCCTTACCTCGTGAAATAAAAAAATTTAAATAAAAACCATTATCAAGAATAGATTAGGTATCTCACAACATCATATTCAAAACCTGTAGTCACTTTTGTTTAAACCATGTTAAAATTTTGATCTGAGTTAATTTTATAGAGGTAACCTACCTGTTCATCTCCCTCATTTACACTTTCAAAGTTTGATTATTACCCAATACATTGGATAGGTATATCAGGCTCACCCTTAATGAAGAACTATATCAAGATCACCTTTAATATTACATAATTATCAAGAACTATATCATGAACAAACCATTTGTACTATTTAAATTTTTTATCATATATTCCTTGAAAAACTCATCTCAACCCATGAGTAATAAACTTTCCATTTTATGTAGAAATAAAAATAAGTGTCATTTTACTTTGAAAATTCTTTAAATGAAAGATTCACTAAAAATTGAGAATTGAATTTAATTTATTACAACCATAAAAACTTTAAGATTAATCATTATAATGAGAAAATATGTGATAGTGGTAACTTACTCTTAGTTTTTATATATTAAAAAACATTTGTTTTCACCTTCGTAAAAAAACACAAAAATAACTCATTTGGTAAATGTTAAAAATATCCCTTTTAAAATATTTTTTAAAAAAGTGAAAAGTTGTTGAAAATTAAACTTAAAATACTTTTAAGTATAATTAATTAAATTATTGAAAATTTTATAATAAAATAAATGTGGAGCATAAAGGTTTGAAATGAATATAATAATATTAGGTTTTAAACAAACATCCCTTATGACTTCAGTAACTTTTGAATCAGAATCACATTGAATAAGGTAACATAAAAAGAACTTGAAATACACTTTAATTTAAGTAAATTAATTATAAAATACATCCATATGGAAGTATATATGCCACACAAAATCAAACATGTGGTTAAAATGGTATGAGTCCTAGAATAATAAATTTTAGATAGGAAATCCATTACCTTAAATACCATCTAGCATCGTATGTTATTTAGATCCCAAAAAATAATATAATATTAGTTGTTTAATTTATTAATAACCTTTTTTACTTTAAAACCATTATCATTATCGATTTTAAGTCATTTATGACCATATTTTATTTGTTTATTTAATCAGTTAAGTTTATGTCGAACGTTTTGAGGACGTTTGGTTCATAATCCAAAAACATATTTGGTAGGTTGATTGTGGTTAAAGGGTTCATTGTTAAATAAACACCAAAATATTAATCAATATAAATTTATAATTTTTATACATTAAATACTATTTTATAACCAACCATTAATGTTAAACAAGAAAAATGAAATATATCATATCATAGAGGTAAGTGTCCACACATACATAGGAGCGACATTTCCATTTTTCAATTTGGTGGAAAAAGAATAAAGTAGATAATATTTTACTTATATAGAATATTAATAAATATATAAATGTCGTATTTATACATTAGATTCATCCTTATAACCATCAATGTAAGGCATTAACATAAAAAATCTCATTTCATCATAGAGGTGGTAGTCCACACATACACAAGAGTGACATTATAATTTCCTTATGGATGGAAGGGTATGAATGTAATATAGTATCATAACAGAAGAATAATTATGTCATAAATATCATATATATTCATTTTATACATCATTTTGAATATAAATATGTGGTATTCATGAAAAACAATACAAATCAATAAGTTGAGTTGATTGTTCGTACGTACTCACAAGTGATGATTTAATTTTCCATCATATAGAAAAGAATATAAAAAAGGGGGTTTTCCAACAACATAATAAAATTTAATTGTATCTAGGGTATTGATTTTATTATATCATCATGTTAAAATAATATTTAAAGGAGGTAGAATTCAAAATAAACCAAAAATAATCATTTTATAATTATACCACTTCTTTGAAAACCCACCCTTATCTTACACTATAACAACCCAAAGTTTCATTAATGGAAAAACCCTCTTGATCCAGTTAAATGTCTCTTTATGAAAAATGTTTTTATAAGATGTCAACTTATTTGGTTTTATGTTAAGAATGTTTACCGTTGTTAATATAGTCGTTGAACAGTGATCACATGATTAGTATAAATATAGGACCTTAACAAATCCAATCTACTCAGACAAAAGAAGTGGTGGCCTCATCCAGTAGAATTTCCCCATACGAAGCCCATTTGTCGGAGCTCAGAAAAGAGGTGGCATCCTTGGGCTTCGCCCTTGACCAAGCCCAAGCTGAGCTTCACCATGTCAAACTCGAACGGGACTGTCTACGGGAAAAGTGGAAGTTGATAGAGATTACCACTCGAGCGATGTTATCCGAGCCACCCCAACATTCGGTCACCATCACACACCTTACCCTTAGGTCTTATGCGGCTGTTTTAAGGGGTTATGTAACAAATAAGTAGTACTATGTTCATGTACATTATTTTTGTATATAATAATGAATATAATTTCTAGTCATTTTTTATACATTGTAAATAGTTTTTAAAGTACAAATGGTGTTTTTAGTTATTATTTAATTAAGAAATATATTTTATTAAATTAAGGTATTTTTTAATTAAATAATATTTTAATAAAATAATAATATTATTATTAAATTAATTTTTATTAAATACAAATGATATTATAATTTTATGAATGCAATTAAAATTTTATATTAATGTTTGAATGTCATTTCTGTCAAAACCCGTGAATTTTGGATAAATGTTGGTTTTAATTTTAAAAGTGAAAATTAACATATTTAGAAATTTTTTTAGATAAAATAAATGTCATTTTTGTAATCAGGACGTCGAAATTATCCAACGATTAATTTTTCATAATTTTCTGATATAGTCAAATTTTTGGGTAAAAATTAAATACCGTTTAAATATATAATGTGTTTTATGACATCATAATGACCCAATGGTGATGTAATAAAATACCATAATCCTTATGTTCAGCCAATATATGTTTTATCATTAAAATAATGTGATTTTGGGTTTGTTTGAATTACTTTTCAAAGCATTAATGGACCCCTCGAGACATATTCAACACTTTTCCTTTTTAAATTAATTTCCATGGGAGTGTGACTCACCTCCACATAAGCAACCTTATTATTTTAAGAATTTCGGACTTGGGCCTTATGAAATATTTTTTTCCTCTTACCTTTTCCAAAAACCATGGGCAAAAACCATGGGATGGTTTGTGGTTTGGATTAATTTAATGTAAGGGGACCCAAACCTAAATAATAAAGAATTCCCTCACCTTTCCTATATAAACCCACCCAAGCTCCCACTTCCTCCTCACTAAAATACCTTGAAGTTCGTCCAACCTCTGCCCTACCCTCTCTAGAATCCTCCCAAGGTGCCCCAATCTCCCAAGAAACCTCTCACAAGCCTCTCTCTAGCCTTTGGAAGCACACTTTCAAGTAAGGGTTTTTTCTTCTTTTCTCATTTTTGTTAATTTTCTTTAAGTTGTATTGCCCTTTTAATTTCAATTATGAATGTTGGGGTATGGTTTATAACCTCCTACATACTTCCATATTATTTTTTTAATGATGGTATACCCCTTTCTCTCTCATTAAATGCCTCCCATGTACACTTGTTACTATGCCGAAATTCCGAAAGGAACTTCTCTCTCTTCTTTTACATTCAAGCAAATAATTTTGTATCATGAATATAAATTCCATTACAATTGTTGGGACATGTATCTATATGGCCTCCTTACTTTCCATTACATTTAAATATTATGAGTAACCCCTTTCTCTCTCATCAACCTTTTTATGAATTCTTATGTCACGCCGTTACGCTGCCGAAATCGCACAGATTTGCTAAGCCAATGTCATTGTGTAGTGAATACCATGTCCATTTCTCCATCAAGGGTATTCACCTTTATGCACATTTACTTATTGATTATAAAGTTTCATGTATGAATTTCACATTCCTTTATCATGGAATAAATGATTATGTTTTATGAATCCATGTTTTATGATCCATGTGGCACACTTATGCATGAAATGAAATGTTTAAGAAGGGTGTGCCCTTATAGAATTCCAATGCATTGGGTAAAGTATGGTATCATGATACGTCATGTGTAATGAGTTTTTACTCAGGCTAATTTAAGTGCAACGAGGGTTTACTCGTGCTTTATGTGCAATGAGGATTTACTCATGCTCTATGTGCAATGAGCCTTGGCTCATGCTAATTCCATGTTAAGTGTGGTTGCCACATTTCCATGTTATGATTATCATGCTTTATCATGCCTTTATGTTCATGTTTCTTTTATGCTCTATTGATATGCCTACTTTCAAACATGTATTTTACTCCTCATGTTATTCCATGTGTACTCCCTTACTGGGCTTTATAGCTCACACTTTTCTTATGCATGTCCTCAGGTTATCCCATGCAATGCTAAGTACGAGGGAATGTAGTGGTCATGTAAAGGAAGTTTTCAATAAAGATGTTGTATTTCATGTTTTAAGTTTTTATGTAATAATCCTAGGCCCCAAAGACACTAAACCCCTCAATCTTCATTGTTGTATCAAGTGATGTTTTATGTAATAAATCATGTTTAAGTTGTAATAAAAAAGCAGGGTTGTCATATACACCTTAAACCTTCTTATGATATTATTTTTGTGAAATAATGACCTCAAAAATGCGGGGAGAGATGTTGGAAGGCATTTGGGTAGGTATTTATCAAGATAATGTATCAAAATGTGTGAATAACTTAGGATATGAGGTTTCCTTTTATAAGTGTGGAGATTGAAATGCATCTGATTTTTCAATGTTTTAAAAAATATATAGCATTAATCATATAAATGTAACAATAAAAATATCCAATTTAGAAGATAATGTCATGACGGTTAAAATCCCATCATCCAATAAAAATTAAGATATGTTTTTTGGCCTTATCACTTAGTTTCTGACTTAATTAAACTGTTTTTCCCTTTACTTTGGTAACTAATTTTTATATTAGTAACTATGAATAATGACTAAAAGTGAAATTGATCATTTTAACAAATTTTAAACTCTAGATTCCAAATATTAAATCTATTTTCAAGCTTAAATTTGAGTACCACTAGGAGATTTTAAAATAGGAACATCTTTTTTTATAGTTTGAATGACATGCAACACCAAGAATAAAAGATAATATAACATTTGAATATTTTATGATATATTTTTCTAAAATAAATTTAATTTCATCAATAACTTTTGATGCACACAACACTAGGTATAAATGAAGCACAATACTCTATTAAAATATTATTATTTCAAACATGAAAATTATGACCTAGCTATTATATTAGAGGGTGTGAATCTGAATAACTAATTTATGAAAATATAATTTTTGTATATTTTCATTGGTTATATTTTTTGTTAGAAATAAAATTGAGAATAATTTGAAAGTAAAAGAAATTTTTTTAGAGAAACATTATTTTTTAATGTTCGTCACTTCTTGCCCACTTATGTTAAAATTAATTTTTAGAACATTTAAAAAGTTTATTTGAAAAAATAAAATTAATATTTGAAATCAACATATAAAAATTATCTTAGGGTTAATTTATTGTATTTTTCTAAAATTTTTCATTTTAAGATGAATAATGAAAAATATTGATTTTTAATGAAAATTGCCTTTCGTTTAATTTATTTAAAGAGATAAATTATATTTAATTTTGTTTTATATTATAATTAGTAAATTATATATCAATTAATCATATTTTTTCCATTAGGATCAATTTCAAAGTTGTTTTTCATATAAAAACTTTGTAAACATTTAAACATTTTCTTTTTGAAAACCTGTTTTCTCATCGCATGTGTGGGATTAATTTTAAATTAGAATCTTCCACTTCTTTGAATTGAATATCAAATAATGGATTAAATATTTTTAATAATAAAAAATAACATTATATAATAATTTCATCTTAATATTTTACCATAATATATAGTAAAAACAATAATATTATTCATCATGGTTAAGGTAAAGATGTGTTTTCCTCAGAGGTTAAACTAAAAAGATAAGTGTTAAAATGTCCTAAAATAAGTCTAACACACAATTTATTGAAATATTTAAAAATTATATTATCTATTTTCTATAATTTACCATTTCTATCCACTTAGAATAATAAAAACGTTGGTATGCCTTTTTCTTATAGAACATTACAAGTCTGCCACTCACCTCACTTATAAAAGTCCACGCTCTCTCCTCTCATCTTCACACATCCAAAACTCATTGGTTCTGTAAATAACTACAAAAATAACATAATTAATACCCTAATAACGTCCTATAATCAATATTTGGGTAGTAAATACCACCAATTAAGGCTTTTTAGAAAACCAATTGAAGTTTTCTGAAGAAGACATAACATCCCTAACTAAGAATTTTATTTTACTTATTCCTCACATCCATAAATTATTATTAAACCATAGTTATAGAATAATAATATTATCTTAAATATAATTAATTTTTTTAATATTATTTTAATTACCTATATAAATCTTATCTTCCATCAAATAAGTTATGAAATAATCATTTGTGTTTATGGTGTACTATCGCCTCATGAACTGATACTTTTTGTTTTCTATCACCACCTCTTATGGATAGATATAATTATGGATTTAACATATTTATATTATATTAATTATATTAATACACATATTTAATTATCATATCACATATAAATTCTTAATTTCCATTCTATTATGGATACGATAATGTCGCTCGGGTGTACGGAAAACTACCGCCTTACGAAGAAATGTGATTCGTTTTTCATTTATGCTTTACATGAAAGGTAGTAGGGATAAAGGTTAATGAATATATGTTATTTTTAAGATATAACCATAATTATAGAAATATAATATCACAAATAACCTCTTAACTTTCCAATCCATTAGAAAAAAATAACATCACTCATGCATACATGTCGACTACCACCTCCACGTAGCAATGGGAAATATTTTTCATTTTATTTATACATGGATTGTAATAATGGTGTGTTTTATTAATATAAATGATATATATAACATATTTATTTTTCTTTAAATTTTAATTAATATTTATTTCCCATTTATTCCATCTATTAAGAAAAATTGGCACAATATTCATGTTTACGTACGACCTACCATCTCTATGAGTGGTGTAATTCATTTTCAATATCTAACTTTTATAGATTTATATAAATAAATATATAATTAATATATATATATATATATATTATTTATTTAATGGTTAAAATTATGTATATTGTGTAACCATGATCAATTTAAAATTACCAAAATTGCTGAACCAAAACATACAAGAAATATGAGGTAATTATCACCCGAAACAGTTATTTTAACAAAGAATTATTGATAAACCAGAGATAAGAGTATATAATTAAATAATATATAGTTGTTAATATATTATTATTTTTCCCTAATATATTTCTAATAAACCTATATTTATTATATATTAGGTTTAGACACATATGTTTGAATTTGAACAAGTGGTAAGGGTTTCTCATCTCACTTTGACATCTATGAGACATATTCCATATTCCCCCACATACTTATTTTCTGTTTAGTATATAATACCCCTTTTATATGTTATATCTCAAATCTATTTATCATTAGGTTATTTAAAGTTTCATTTTATTTCATTTCTTTTATCGGGCTTACGATTCAGAAGTTACTAAACTGTTAAGTGTTTATTTAAAAATCTCATAATTATTCAGAATTGTATTTTTTTAACTCCCCATTGGGGGATTATTTGATATTTATATATGATAATAAATATTTTTAATTATAATATATATATTAATAAAATTTTCTATGTAATAGTACCATTTTTTACTTTTTGTTATATAAAATTATTGAGAATTATTTTAATGAAATATGATTTTATTTCTCTTTTCAATAAAAAATTATTTTTTCATCAAAATTAATGATTTCTAAAAATATATTCAAAAAATTTTATCACCTTTAAAAATTATTTATTTGACACATTTTTATATATTTTTAATTATTCGATTTTCTTTTAAATGAATCTTCTTATCCTTTTCAAAACAAGTCCTGATTGTATTTAACTGAAAATATGAAAGGAATCAATATTTTAACATGTATAACATGAATTAAAATTTTGACCATCATTACCACTAAATTTTTTAAGGATTGTTTTTTATTTTTTTTAATGGTTATATTAAATGAAAAATATTTTAAAAATATTTTGTAAACATTTAGTTTTAAAATGATTTTCAAAATGTAAATTTTATTTTCCTGAAGAATGTTTCTATTGGATTTTGTTGGAATTAATATTCATCAAATATGTTGAAACTTATTTGTAATTATTATTAAATGGGGATATTTTGTGTTTATATAATCCTTATTCTTTATTGGGATCATTCGTTAGTAGTTTGACAGAAGATTTAAAATCTTATTAATATTCTCTATTTTACTCTAGATGGTTTATGATTATTTTTATTGATTGGTGTAAGTATTAAAATTTTATATGTTAGTTTTCCAATATGAATATATATGTTTGTTATGTTTCACCCCTCTCATATGAGTAATGAATTAGACTTATTATGTGACAATAAAGGCCTACTATAGCCCCTCCATACATCAATGAGTCTCATGAGACAAACTAGATTGGGTTTTTTATAGGCCTTACCCATTCATTTATAAGTCTTGGAACAAGGCCTTGATGGTGTGTTTTAGATGTCAAATATTATTCATTCCATCATTATTAGTTCAATTACTAATATTCTATGTGATAATTCTATTATTTAGATTACCCATGGTTATTTTTTCAAGGTCATGTGATTATTTTTATGGAATTATTTGATCATCATTTATTCCTTCCATATTGTTCTCTTGTAACAAATTAAATTGAATGTGTTTAATTTATTTACCATTATATATTGATTATTACTTATTTATTCATATCATATGTTGTAATTTTAACCATACTTATCATCTAAGATAACACCCTTTTATTTTTTATTTTCCCTAAGATATAGGGAAGTGATTTTATTGACATGCAATGATAATCTATAAGAAATAATGTATTACTGAAATAAAATATTTATTTATTTTATATTTTAAATTATAATCAAAATTTCTTGTATCTGTCTAGGTAAATGATATTACAAAAAAAATTCCTTTTAGGATGTGATTCCATGTACCTGACACTAATATAATAAGGTAGACACAAGCTCCAAGAAACTGGGGTCAGGGTCACCATAGATTGTATTAGAGAAATTTTAATAGAAACCCTGGGAACTAGATTTAGGAAAATATATATTAGGGAACATAACTCTATGATTGAGTTTGAGTATAAGTTTACAATAACATCCAAAAAAAATAAGGAATATATGATGTGGTTTCCCTATAAAATAATTCTCGTTCTCAATAATATAATTGAATGTGGTACAGGCATAGATGTACCTAGGGGTAATAACTCTAAAAACGCAACATTAGGCTTGACTTGATCATCACCAAGTGTACAAAAATGGGCCTTATTTCACACATTTATTGAAACTCCTAGTGGGTAGGCTAAGATAAAACTCATTTTCTTTTCCAAAAATTATGAAGGATTTCAAAATAATGATATCCCAAAATAATCCTTGTTTGTGATTATTTAATTAGCTATTCATAAATTATTCAATATATTTTAAGGATATTGTATCCTATTCTATCAAGATAGATAAAAAATTCACCACATCTTATGATGTCGAAGGTGTGTAAGAGAATAATAGGATGGTAGAGAAAAAGGCGAATAAAGGGAAGAGGGGAAAATAAGGACTTTCCAACATGAGATACTTATATATAGAAACACATTTCTAAATTATTAAAAGGAAATGGATTTAAAATTAAATATTGAGAAAAAGTCAATCACACTTGTGATTATAATGGAATGAAAGAATTTTTCAATGTGAAATTATTCCATTGTAAAGAGATAGAGCACTATGAAAATGAATGCCCTAATAGGCAAGGTAATATATCTTAGAATAATATATAAGATCAAGATCATTAATATGATATTACTACAGATAAATTTTAATGATTAATGTGATTATTTTTTTATTCAATAATTATATAATAGAAGTATTTTATCAATGATAACCTAGTTATAAGAATCATAAAATGTATAAGGATTTTACTACAGTACAATTTATTATTATATTTGAGTGCATATATTGAAAAGTACTGATAACCTATAAAAGTGATATAATGAAAAGATACACATATTGGGAAACACGTTATTAAGTGAGTATAAAAATTAATATGTTCTGAATATTGATATAATAATGTGATTTTTATGGTATAATGTTGTCAACCATGATATCGGTTAGAGGTTTGGTGGTTTATGTTATCTTTTCTTGATTTTACATTGTTTTTAGATCTATGAAATATATTTAACAAACTATTATTTTATTTTTGGAAGAATTAATGTTTTAATTAAATTTTTATGGTGATTAATTCATTCACATATTTGGAATGTGACATTAACATCCACATTATATTGTTCAGAGAATATAATTTTGATTTAGTGACATTGCTTATTAATTTGGTTAGACATATTTTTTATGAGATATAAGATCAACCATTTATTTAAATGATTAAATTTAACTCTGGGTGTTATTGTTTATCTTTTTCTTACCAATTTTGTTTTAGTAATGACATTAGGAATATTTTTTTCACTCTTTTATAGTCATATGATATATTAAAATTTTATTTCAGTTCTTTAGGAATAAAAATTTCACCTTGGATTTTCATTTCTTGTTTTATGAAATGAAGTGTAAAATTGTATAAGAACAAAAAATATGAAAATTTTCATGTTTAATAGAAATATATAAAGTATATTATCTTATATTTTCATTCTAGAAGGTAAAGTAATTCCTAAACTCAAGGAAAATAATATTGAAACAAAATTTTATCCTAATACCTTCATTTAAGTTGAACTGATGGTATTGGAAATCATCATAGATTTAGGGTTTTTAGGTTATTATCTTTCCATTGATCATTCACTTTATTTTGATCAATGACTTCTATCAATCTATATAATTATTTATGCTTTTATTATATGCTCATATCTTCACTTGTCACCAATGTTCTCCTACTTAGAAACCTAGTTATATTTTATTCCAAATGAACATTGTACTTACCTTTATCTATTATTAATATAATGATTTATTAAAAAAATTAATATGTGTGTATCTAAAAAAATTATTCCAAAATTTTAAATTATTGATTACATAAATCAATATTAAATTGTAGGGATTCAATTTATTTAAGGGGGTATAATGTCACACCCTGAGTTTTTAAAATAAGAACATATTCTTTGATAGAATGAATCACACACAACACAAATATTAGAAGAGAATATAACATCTATAGATTTTATGATATATTTCCTTTTAAATAAATTAAATATATTTGATATCTTATGATGCACACAACATCAGGTTTAAATGAAAAACAATACTCTATTAAAATATTATTATTTAAAATATTACTGTTATGACCATTCCTTTATGTTGGAAGGTGTGAATAGGACTAACTAATTAATGAAAATATAATTTTTCCACATTTTCATTGGTTATATATTGATTATAAATAAAAATTAGAATCATTTGAAGTAAAAGAAATGTTTTCTAAAATTTGTACATTTCAAAGAAACAGTTTTGTTGCTTCTTGCGTTCTAATTCTCAAATAAATTTTTTAAAATTTTATATAATTTATTTGAAAAAAAATAATTTATTAAATAATAATATCATAATTATCTTAGGGTGAATCGTTTTTATTATTATTCTGAAATGTTTCATTTTTTATGAATAGAGAAAAATAGTATTTTTTACTAAAAACTGCATTTTCTTTTAAATTATTTATAAAGATAAATTGTAGATTAATTTTTATTTAGATTAAAATTAGTCAAATTATATATCTATTAATATAATTTTGTTCATTTTAATCAATATTATTTTTTTTATCAAAACATTGTAACCTTTTTGACATTTTCTTTTTGAAAACTCATTTTCTCATCGCATCTTTGAGATTAATTTCATATTCAAATTTTCCAATTATTTGAATATAATTTGGAAAAAAAATTTCCATATATGTAATAATAATAATTTATATTATTTAATATTTTCAACTTAATTTTTTTCCATAATGAATAGTAAAAAACATAAAAAAAATTATTTTATTCGGTTAAATAAAAAGGGGTTTATCAGGGATTATATTAAAAATATAAGGGTTAAAAATGAAACAAAACATTTAAAACACTAATTTTATAGAAATATTTAAATTCTATATCATAAAGGTTATATAATTTCCCATTATGGATCCTTTTTTAAAGATAAAAAATGAGGATCTTCTTTTTTGTTGAAAGAATTACAAGTGTGTCACTCACCTCACTTATAAAAGGCCCCTCACTCTTCTATCCTCTTCACGCTTACAACACCTAATATTTTTGACAATAACTACAAAAATAACCTTCTTAATAACCTCTTCTCATACAATAATCCATATTTCATTTATAAATCTAAATTAATACGGCTTTTAGTGTAAGCCAAAAGAAGTTATCTAATGAAGAGGTAACATCCTGAACCAAAAGTTTTATTTTATTTATTCCTCCACATCCTATAATTATTATTAAAATATAATGATATAATAAAATCATTATCTTAAATATAGTTAGATATTTTTATTTTTATTTAATTAACTATATCCATATTTTATTTCATCAAATGGGTTATGAAATAATTATTCATGTGTACGATGAACTACTACCTCGCGAATTGGACTTATTCGTTTTCCCTCACCACCTCACAAGGGTATATTTAATGATAGATTTAAAATATTTATATTATATTTATAATATTATTATACATGATTAATTTTAATATCATACATAAATTATTTATTTCCAGTCTATGAGGGATATGATAACATTGACCGTGTGTACTGTGGATTATCGCCTTATGAAGAGATGTGATTTGTTCTTCACTTATACTTTACATGGAAGATAATAAGGATAAAAGTTAATTAATATATTTTATACTTATTATATAAAAATAATTCTTGACATAAAATATCACATCTTAATTATTACCTTAGTAACCATTTAAAAATAATAAGGACGCTCGTGTGTACATGAGGACTACAACATCCACGTAGCGATGTGAAATGTTTAACATTTTATTTTTATATGGATGATAATAATGGTGTATTTTATCAACATAAATAATATATATAACATAGTAATTATTATATAAAGGTTAATTAATATTTATTTTCCTTTCATTCCATCTATCAAGAAAAATGGATATAATTTTCATGCATACATATGGCCTACCGTCTCTATGAACGGTGTAATCCATTTTATTTATCTAAATTTTATCAACCAATATTAATAAATATATAATTAATATGTATAATATTTATATTATGGTTAAAATAATGGAAATTATTTAATCATGATAAAATTAAAAGGACCAAAATTACCAAACAAAAACATACAAGATAGACGAAGAAATTATCACCGTAAACAGTGATTTTAACAAAAAAAATCAATAAATGGGAGATAAAATGCTATAAGTAAATAATATTTTTTGTGATATATATTAGTATAGTTATATAATATATTTTAAATACACCGATATATATATTATACAGGATTTTTTGACACATTTAAATGAATTCAATCAAGTGGTAAGGGTTTCTCATCTCATTTTTACTTCTGTGAGACATATACCAAATTCATAACTTACTTCTTTTGTGTGGTGTATATAATGGCACATTTATATGTCATAAAATGTATGTATTAATTTTTATGGTATTTAAAATTTTAATTTATTTCATTTATTTTATGGGGATTATGATTCAGAAGTTACCAAATTGGTAAGTGTTTATTTCACAATCTCATATTTATTTGGGATTGTCATTGTTTAAGTCTCCCATGGGAGAATTTTATGTTATTTATATCTTAAAATAAATATATTTTATTCTAATATGTTTATTAATAAACATTATCAAGTAATAGTGCCATTTTAACTACCCTATGGTTCTTAAAATTATTGAGAAAATGTTTTCAATAAAATATGACTTTATTACTCTCTTCGATCGAAAATCCATTTTCATTAAAATCCTTGTTTTCAAAAATTGTTTTGAAACGTGTTTTAAAACTTTTAATAATACTTTATTAAACACATTTTTACCTATTTTTACTTTATATAAAAAAATAATGGATTATTTATTTCATTTTTAAAATAAGGATTATTTGTCTTTTACTGAAAATGTGAAAGGAATATTTATTCTAACATGTACGGGATGAGTGGAATTTTCCACCATCATGAACACAAAATATTTTAATGCTTATTAAATGTTTTAAAATGTTATTTGGAATGATAAATATTATCAAAATATTTTTTAAACTTAAAAAAAATTTCAAAATTAAAAGATTTTTTCCTCAAGAATGTTTTTAATGACATTTTTATAGATTTTTTTTCATCAATAGCATCAACCCTTGATTGTAATTATAATAAAATGGGGTTGTGTTTTATTGATACCATATTTATTCTTTATTTTTAGGGTTAATGATTATTTTTACTAAATATGTTCAATGTTATTACCATTCACCATTTTACTCTTCATGGTTAATGATTATGTTTATTGATTGGGGTAAGTATTAACATTTCATATGTTATCTTTTCAATATGAATGTTTATGTTAATTATGCTTCACCCATTTCATATCAAGAATGATTTGGACTTAGTAAGTGATGTTTGGGGATCTCTTAGCCCCTCAATGCATCGGTATGTCTCGTGAGACATACTATACATGGTTTTGGCTGAGGACTTACCCTTTTATTTATATGTCTTGGAATAAGGCCTCAGTGGTATGTTTTAGATGTTTGTAATTATGCATTCCATAATTATGGATTTAGTTTTTAATATTCCATGTGATTGTTCAATAAGATCTAATATCTATGGTAAAGTTTTCAAGATCATGTGTTTATTTATATGGAATTATTTGATCATCTTTTATTCCACCCAGATTATGCTCAAGTTATTTATTAAATAGAATGTGTTTAAATTATTTACCTTAAAATATTGATTATTCATTATTTATTCACATCTTATATTGTACGATTACCCTTACTAAGCATATAATATAACCCCTTTATTATATTTTATTTACCTTAGGATACTATAAAGTGTTTTTTTATTGATATAAAGAGAAAATATATGAGGAATAATGGCATTCTCATTGAAAATGTGTTGTGTATTTTTTGTTTTCAATTATAATAATAATTTCAATTTTAATCTAGCCTAAGAAGACTATGAAAATATTCGGTCCTTTGGGATGAGATTACTTCTAATTTATGCCAATTTAATAAAGTATAAACTAGCTTTAGGATACTGGTTTTAGTTTCACTACAATTTCTATAAGTGGAAGAAATTAATTATAATATAAATATGCAAACTGCAATGAAAACATTTTAAAAAAAATTGTCTTTTCGGCATAAAAATGATTTTATACCAAAATAAAGTATGGTACTGATTACTATGGAAATAGTTGGGTTATTTTTTAAAAAAATGGGACTAATTTAACTTTTAAACCAATCTAATACATAATGTTACTTTTAAAATACTAGAAAATAAATGAAAAGTTTATTAAAAAATTGATATTTTCACTATTCATCAACAAATCAATTTTTCATGAAACTATAAAAAATTCAATCTAAGCTATATTTGATATGATAATTTCAAAAAAAATATTTCTATTGTTTCAAATAGAATGTCAGAAAAATGTTCAAAAATTAATTATAATATTCATGCACAAAATGAATAAATAATATTTTGATGAAAATGTATTTTTGGGGCATAAAATGAATTTCTTCTCATTCCTTGACTAGTAAAAAAATTAAATCAATTTTAATTCATTAAATTGGATATATAATCTACTTATTGTATTAAAATAATTTACTAATAGTGATTAATTTAATCAATTGTAATAAAAATACATTGCACACATAAAAACACTTTTATGAAAAATATCTATTTTACCTTATATATAAACATTTTATAATATTATTACTCTTATTCATTCCCAAATAATAAATGGAAAATTTATAATGGTCATTTTTAAATAATATTATATCTCAGTTTGTTTAAGATTTATATTGTGTATACTGGGTTCTATAAAATATATTATTGAAATAAAATAAATTATAATGTTTTGGGTGTAACATTATACCCCACTTAAATAAATTACATTATCACAATTTTATCTCATTACTGATAAAAGGGTTTTAAACATTATTTAAACAATTAAAAGTAATAGAAGATAAAACATATGATCATGAAAGGGAAAACTTTATTTATCTTTAAAAATACCACTGTTCAAAACCCACATCATAAAATAGGACGATAAAATGTCTTTTTTAAAATAGGAAAATTGAAATATGAAGGTCACTAAGAATAACACATAATATGGTTACCAAATAAATATAATATTAGTAGGAACTAAAAATATGGACTTTGAAATAATATTCATTAGTATATAACATTATACTATTACAAAAATAGAAGAGATAATCAAATTTATTAGAAATATTTGTGAAAGGATAAAATTTTCATTTGAAATATTAATTCTTGGAGTTAAGGGATTCATTTACTATCAAGATAGAGATCCCAAGATAATATACTTACTTGGTTTATTTCCATTCCATAATCATAATTTCAACCCTTGGTTGTGCTTTTATAAATTTTTCCACTTAAATCTCATCACTTTCTCTAAGTAATGAATATTCAAGATGCATTTCTCATACCTGATGCACTAAAATCAACATCTAATGTTTAACAATATCCAAAAATGGATGAAAGGTTTTTCAATTGATTCAATACATTAATATAATAAAAAAATTGGTTAAAAAAGTTAATCAAATATCCAATATGATAAAACCATTAAATAAAAAAATAGTATATTAATCTCCAAATCCTCAAAAATAACACCTAAAGTTCAATGTAAATAATTCATTAAATAAATAACCTTAAAAATATTCAATATATTCTCTAAAAAAATTAAACTAATATATTATAATTATTTGATAACATATTCTTCAAAAATCAACTCAACATTTTAGGTAAAATAAAATCATTTTCTAATAAAGTGTCATTCAAAAAATATATAGGCCCTAATCATATAATCTATAAAATATACTAATACTTTCCATCAATAACAGGGATCATATATGCTTCTGAAAGGTGACTCAACCTTTTTACTTCAAATAAAATATCATATCATCCAAAAAAATCATTTATCTTAATCATATAATGTTAATAATATAGTGAAATTCATTAAAAATGACTTTAATAAATTAGTCACGAAACCACTTTTCACTCCCATGGTTATCTATAAAATAAAATATGTTTTTCTAAATTTAATAACCCTTTTATCCCAATTAATCATAATTACCTCATCATATAAGATTATAATCAGTGTAATGGGTATCATTATCTTTCAACTTATATGCACAAAATATAAAATCATACTTCCTCAAATAAATTTCTCCTTAAATTAAAATTTAATCTTAAGCATTACATATAACTCTAACATCTATTAAATCTCAATAATTTTCTCCAGGTTACTCCTATCACATAAATCATCGAAATAATACTAATTCCTTTAAACATATAATAATCCATAAATTTATCAACACTTAAATAAAATACAGCTAAATCATAACTATTTGAACTCTATATGTAGAACCTTTAATCATTCAATGTTCTCTATAATCCATTAACCAAGATTTTTTATCTTATTCCATAACACTTCCTTACTATAATCAATAATATGAATCATGTTATATGATTCACCAATATCAAAACATATTCCATAATATAATTCATACCATTAATATTTCGTTCACATTTTCATCAACATGAACTATAAGGGAATAATACGTTGATAAACATTTATCTATACGGTCTTTCTGATCCCCTTCTCATGAATTCCTCATAAGACATTAATTTTCATAATACTCATACATCATGCATTTAAAACATATCTATTTTCCATTGAGTAATTTTCTTAGGTACTTCATCCCACATTATTGACATATAATAAATTTAATCCATTTTCATTATGGACTTCACCACCTAAACTTCCTTAAAAAATCATTTTCTCTGATTTGATGTGTCAGGAAACTCACTCAGTTTCAGGTTTCAAATCATATTCCAATATATGTAGTTAGTGATGACTACAATATTTTTCAGTCCAAATCCTATCTCAATTGGTTGTTCATTTTTTTATAATCACAGTATTGTCCATCAAATCCATTATTAACTTGGTTCTTTCTAGTTTCAGAAATTAACATAATCCAAATATGGTTAATGTGAGTATATCAAATAAAATCCTAATAAACCATCATATGAGGTAGATTAAAACTATAGCATACTTAACCATTTCATATTATATTCATCTCTTTGGATTCATAAAAATATAAAAAAATCACCAAATTATATTAATATATAATGTTATAAAATAATTTAAACTTATTCTTAAATAATATCCTCTCAAATAAATTTATCTAAAACTTTTCTCTCGAACCAACTATATCACCCTATATCATAATAAACCTATAATTACATAGTCTATAAAGCATTTTTCACTTTATTATATTTTCATGATCTTTTGGGTTTATGGTTTTATATAATTTGAAAAATCATAACATTACTTAGGGAACACAAAAACATAGTGTCCATATTTTTTTAAAAAATGATTTTTCTGTATATAGTCATGATTAATTCTTGACACGCTTCCTTTTTTTCAAAGACATTTTCCTTTATTATGAGGAAAAAATTATAATTTTTCATACGTATCATTAATCCCTAAAAAATTAAAAATATATTATGGGAATAAAAATCTCAGTAAGTGATACAAAAGTACTAGAAACCACCATATTCTAGTGAAACACATTAAAACCCATAAAAATATTTACCTTTTTCACAATAAAACATTAATCAAACAAATAAAACAAATAAATATTATAAAATAAAAAATATTAAATAAAACTATAAAACAGTTATAAATTATAATAAAACATGAAAGCATCATGAGTAACATGATAACTCTTGAAACTATTTCTTTGAGAAACCAACCTTTCAACTTTAAAAGTTCGTAAACTTAAATTAACTTGTGAAATCAAATAATTTCAACAGAAAACTTTTGTATGAATATATTGGTAATCTTAGAGGATATCATTTATTACACTTTTTTATCATATTTAAACCATTTTAGAAATAACCGAAACATAGTTAATTATATAGGATTAACCTACCTGTTTATCTCTCTCATTTCTCTCCTTTAACTACTAATCATTACCTAAGGCATTAGAGAGCTATATCTGGCTCACTTAGTGTTAAGAGATATATCAGGATCACCTATCACAATATAAAATTCTAAATAACTAAAAAATAAATAAATAAATTCTAGTTTTTTAATTTTCATCGTAAAACCCTTAAAAATAATTTGAATAGATAAGTAAATTGCATTCCATTTTAACATAAAAATATGGATAAATAACCCTTTCTATTGAAAATTATTTAAAATGAATAATTATAAAAAGTAATGAGAAATTAATTCACTTTATAAAACCATAAAAACCAAAATATACCATAGGAAATTTCTCTCAAGTTGAAAATATTAAATGATATTGTTTTCACTTTGGTAAAAGAATTCCAAAATGACCCATGTGGTAAATGTTAAAAGAATTACTTTATAAAACATAGTAAATAAGTTTAAAATTAGTTGAAATTTAACATTAAATAAATTTTCAGTATAATTAATAAAATTCATGAAACATTTAAAATAAAAAAAACATTCATGAAAAATATTCAAATAGAATACTTTAAAATATGGTTTTAAAAAACTAGTATAAATTTAGTGAATTTTGAATAAAGTTAAAATTTAAAGAGGGAACTTGAAAAGGATTTGAAAACAAATTTAATTAAATTAAATTAATGGTATAACTCATCCTTATGGAAATATATACACCACACAAAATAAAATATGTTCTGAAAATGGAATGAGTCTTAAAATAAGTAATTTGACATGAAAAATCCCTTACCTTAAATCTTGTCTAGAATCACACATATTTCAGCTCATAAATAATAAAATTATATTACTCATTTAATAGATTAATAACCTATTTTATATTCATTCTATTATGCATCCTCAGGTCTTGTAAGGATTTCAGGCCACGCAAGGCCTTCAGGCTAGTTGATTCTCAAGGCCTTCGGGCCACCTTAAGGCCTTAGGGCAACCCCAAGGCCTTCGGGCCACATGAAAATGCAAATGTACTAGTCAGACTACAAGGGACAAGGCTTTAGAAGAGGATTCAGGGCAGGCGCATTCACTAGAGTAGAGCTAACCGAAATTGGAAGAATGAGAGGGTATGGCATTACCATCGGTACTAGGCATGTGCAGCTTTTCATAGGACAGCTAGTCGACCAGCCCTGCGAAGGTGGAGTGCTGATATCATGACATATGTCATGGAGGAACAGTTCCAAGTTAACTGGTCTGGGTTATTCCCTCTAAGGCCTACAGTTCATATAATTTTCCCTAAGCCTTCGGCCTTGTAAGAGTTCCACCTCACCACTTGAAAGGTGGATAATCAAAATAATAAAAAAATGAAGGTCTTCATTCCATTCTGACCTACTTAATAAGTTAATTTTACATTTGTCGTTTTGAGGACCTTTAGTTCATAAACCCAAAACAAATTTAGTAGGCTAACTACAGTCAAAGGGGTAATTTTTCCAATATAACAAAAATATAAATAATTAAATAATTATCATTTTTATGCAATGAATACAATTTTATAACCATCTATTAATGGTTTCTATGAAAAATGATATACGTATTTTCATGGAGGTGATAGTCTGCACGTACACATGAGCGACGTTTCCACATTTATATTGTATGGAAAAGAAATAAAGTATATAATATTTTACTATTTAATAATATTAATAATTTTATAAAAGTCATATTTATTCATTTATTTCATTCTTATAACCATCATTGTGTGGCAGAAATGTAAATGGAATCACATCGCTTTGTGGAGGTGGTAGTCTACACATACCCATGAGCGACATTATCATTTTAAAATTATTGGAAGGGTAAGATGTTAAGTAATATATTATATTTAGAGAATAATAATTATTACATAAATATCATATATATTCATTTGATACATCTTTTTTACTATCCATATGAGGCGGTGATGAAAAATGAAACACATCACTATTTGGTGATGGTAGTCTATATGTACGCATGACGGATGATTACATTTTTCATAGGATGGAAAAGAAGATGAAAATGTGTTGTGATATTAAAACAATAATATTTGAAGTATATATTTGGTAATTATTTTGTTATATCATTATGTTTTAATATGATTTGATGGAGGTAGTAGAATAAATAAACATAAAACACTTAGTTTAGAAGTATACCTCTTCTTTAGAAAACCTCCTTTAGTATGCACGTTAAGCCATGTCAGGTTGGTATATTGGTGAGAAAATTACCCCTAGAATATGATGAGGTATGTTGGGAAATTATTTTTGTAGGTATTGGTCTATCTAAAAGGATAAAAGTGTGTGAAGAAGTTATGATAGGAGGTTCCCTTTTATAAGTGAGGGGAGTGACACACATGAAATTTTTCACATTTTTTAAATAATATAAAATATTAATCAGGATATATGAATATATAACTATATAATTTTAAATATTTGGAGATAAGGGTTGAATTAAAATCATCCAATAATATATAAGTTAATACGTTTTGGCCTTATCGCTAATTTTTTACCTTAATTAACCAGTTTTATCCATTACCATGGTAACTAATTTTTACCATGTTAACTATTCATAATGAAAAAAATTGAAATTGAAAATATTAAAAAAATTAAACCTATTGACTAAAATTTGAAATCAATTTTTATATTTTTAGTTTTTATAAATATCAAGAATTAATTTTAATATAAATATGCAAAGCGCAAAGAAAACAATTTTAAAAAAATACCCAATTTAAGCATAAAATTTTTTTATACTAAAATAAATTGAAATGATGATTAAAATAGAATAAATTGGTTTATTATTGACAAAATGGGACTTATTTTAATTTAATATACATCCAATATATAATTATATGTTTAAAATACTTGAACATAAATGAAAATTTAATTAAAAATCAATATTTTTTATTATTCCCTCAAAAAATTATTTTCAAAAAAATCCCAAAAATTAACCCTAAGATATATTTGATATGATAATTTAAAAAATTATCAAAATTTTTAAAATAAAATTTATAAAATTAGTATAATTTAATTATAATATCTACACATAAAATGTAATAAAATCCATTTCTGGAAAAAAATGAATTTTAAAGGCACAAAAAGACTTTATTCTCTTTCTATTCCTAATATAAATTATTAAATGAATTTTAATCCATTAAATTATATATTTAATATATATATTTCATTTTAATAACATATCAATAGTGATTAATTTTTTATATTAATATAAAAATACATTCCACTCATTAAATAGTTTTATGAAAAATATCTCTTTTACGTTTAATAGATTTTATATTCATTTAAAAAATTTGATAAAAAATATATGATTCATTGTTCATTTATTAAAGAAAAAAATTACATATATTTCTTAATATGGTTATTCCTATTCATACCCTCTAAACCAATGGCTAGGTTATAGTGATCATATTTAAATAATAGAATATCCTGATTTATTTAAGCTTGAGGTTCTGC
Organism: Viscum album; assembly: GCA_963277665.1. NCBI lineage: Eukaryota > Viridiplantae > Streptophyta > Magnoliopsida > Santalales > Viscaceae > Viscum > Viscum album. The sequence goes on from OY728122.1 coordinate 1,916,421,505, forward strand.
GTACCGCATGATAGCATCTATATTATTTAAATAAAATGTATTTAAAAACATGGGGATTTACAATATATACTATATTAATGGTAATCATATTGGTAGATGAAATTAATATGAAATATTGTTCTCTCTTGGTATACGAGGTGTTAGATTAGTCATCCTCTTTGCAGCTGACCCTAATAGAGGTGATACGGGAAGCCTATATTTATTTGATTGGGTGAATCCGCTACATTTTGAACCTATGATAGGGGATTAGTTAAGATAAATCAATTGAAAATTTATTCCCAAATTTATTTCCTTAGGATATTACCCATATAGTTTTCTAAAGGATGGGATTATGTCATCCTTTTTTGAGGATGGATAGTAGTTCTGAATGCATTGTGTGAGGTGGTTTTGAGAGAGCTTCATACCTCCCACATAATAGTATATCCTGGAGTATTGAGAATGTACTAGAAATTTCAATAGTAGTTTTGGAGGTCTAGTATGTGGCTGATCAGTGAAGAGTATATTTATTGAGTCCTCACATGCTAGTAGTTGAAGGAAGAACATTAGGTTCAAATATGTTTAATTCAAGCTCTTGAGTTCCCATAATTGAAGTGGGATATCAAATCAATGGATTTTTGCATAGGGATTCTATGAAAATAAAGAGTCCAAGATGTTATCTGGGTGATTATCGATCATCATACCATGTTGTCTCACTTACTTACTATTAGGTAGAAGAGTTCAATTGAGAGTTTGGGGCACATGTACATGGAGAATATCACCTATCTTATGGGATATGCTCAATGATTTTCTATGATCATCAAACTCAGTCCACCTCATGGTTTTTGAGATATTTACAAGATTCATTTGGTGCCTAGTTAATCATGAAAATGGTATTTCACCCTCAAATAGATATCCAAACTAAGAGAACCATTCGAGATTTTTAGGAGATGTTGAGAGCCTATATTCTGAATTTTAGTAGTATTTGGGGGGGATCACTTATCATTGGTGTAGTTTGCTTATAATAACAGATACTACTCCACTATTGGCATGGAATCATTTAAGGATCTATATGGGAGAACATTTATTTCACCCTTGAATTGGATTAAGATTGGGGAGATATATGTTGTTGAACAAAAGATGGTGTGGATATGGTGATAGAGATGGTTTAGGTGATCCATGAGTGAATGAGAACAACATAGAGTCAATATAAATCTAACACAGACTGATATTATAGGCCCTTCATGTTTGAAAAAAGGGACTCTTATTTTTTAAAGACTCCCCTCAATGGGGTTTATTTATTTTTTTTATATAAATTTATCTCCAAGGTACATTGGGTTATTCCAGATAATATGTAGAAATGGAGGGGTTGCCTACCACTTGTCTTTACACTTGCATTTGGACTGAGAGCACCATGTCTTCTACGTGTCATGACTGAAAAGATATGTGCACATGTCGACTCATGTTACTAACTTGGGAAATTGTGACATCATTAATGGAGAAACAATTTTAGAGTACCTGGTTGTTATCGGGGATCATTAGGATAAGATCCTTTATTAGAGATTTATCTTGCAGGTGTGAGTTCTTTAGAACCATGGTAATCTCACCTTTTTGAGTTGGATTTTTAATTTTGGGATAAAAAACCTTAAAGTTAGAGAGAATATAATGACTCCAATTTTAATGTTTAGACCCTTTGGATATTTTTTTATGTATAACATGGTTTTTCATTAGATTGGTAATGGTGTTACTAGTTCCATAGGACTCCAGAATTTATAAATTAAAATATTGGATATATTGAACCACACACATTCATATTTTTTTAATATATTTTTTCCCCTATAGATTTGGTCATCATATGAAAAATATAGGACCTTTACTATATCCAAAACATAGGGTTCTCCCTTGTAGAAACACATGTTTTGTACACAACAGTTTTCAGTTCAATGTGAAGTCATTAGAGGATGCATTTTATAAATTAAAAAAAATAAATTTATCAAATTATTTGATGTTTAACTTAGGGTGAAACTATATTTAAACACAATTATATACCATCTCTAGGGTTATCCACATAACCTTATGATATCAAGTGATAGAGGATACCTCGCCATGGGGAAGGACCTTAAGTGATTAAATGAATGAGTATCAATGATAAATGATTTAAAATATATTTTATTCATTATTAACTATAGAGTAATTATATCTCACCAATAATGATGATATAGAATCATTCTTCACTAGAAATCAATCCAATCGCCAGGTATGGATTTGTTATTTGTGGATCTTCACCCTATTATTTTGAAATTATAACATGTTTTAATTTAAATTCTATGAATTCCCATTATCTTCTTATATTTTCATGTCCCTTTCAATTTATATTTTATTTCTCATATTTATTTTGATGGACTTTTCTGATGTTTTGGATAAAAATGTTTTTAATTTGTTGATAACTAAATTTTGATATGAATGTTTTTTTAACATGTGAGAATATTTTACGAAGTTTTTTAAGAAACGTGGTTAAGAACATTTGGTGAGAAATAAAATAAAATCTTATTAGGAATGTTTTATAATGTTAATAAAAAAGAATAAAGTAAAAAATATGGAATGTTTCTTTTGATTTATTAAAGAACTTTCAAACTGATTTAAGAGATTATTTTTTGTTTGATTAAATTGTTCAACATAATGAAGAAAAAATAATAAAAGATAAATATTTTAGAATATAATAAAAGTATGTATGAGTTCAAAAAAAAACCTTCTGATCATAAAAAATGAAAGTTATCGGATGGAGTTTTTGTAAGAACAAACTGGCAGAAAAAAAAATTACGATTTTTTCAAGGGGAAGAAGATCAACATTTCTAGAAAAACCCTTTGAGATTGAATTTTTCTAATGATTTCAAAGATAGGTAACAAATGATGAAATCAATAAAGGTGATAGTAATAAAAATATAAACAAACAAAAATTATACATGATTTTTTTGTAAGGAAATTTAAGTTTCAAAGTTTCTTATTGGAAGAACCATTTATGAGGTTCAATACAAGTGAAGTTACTATATTTTAATTCCTAAAATTCCTACAAATTTTTTCAAAATTTTCAAAGTGAAGGTTACCAATCAATCCTTTAATATATAGTTCATATAATGATTGTTTTTATGGTGAATATTTACTAAAGTCTTCAAAAAGGAGAAATTGGTGACATTGTTCATAATATGAATAAAGTATAAAGTTTTCAAGTAATGAAATAATGTTCAACCCTTTAGTAATAAGTATTTAAATTTTCATTGAACATAAAAAATACAAAACGTTAGATGTAAAAAATTATAATCAATAGACCAATATAATCAGTCATGTTTTTTTTTGCTAAGTTTATTTAGTTTTGAAAAATGAGAAAGAATTCTAAAGTGGTCGGGAAAGTAATATTTCAATATATATGAAAATAAAAAGGGGTAAATTTTAAATAAGTTTAATCCATAATTTTTAGTTATTATAATGTTAGTTATAACTGACGTATTTATAAGTTCAACAATATATTTAACCATCTTGAGTGAATAAAGAAGAAGAGACAAAGGAAATATAGTTATCTCTCAAAAGGTTAAGACCAATAGACATAGGCCAAATCAGTTTCTAAATAGATATTATATATAAAATATTAATTATAATGTTTTGTTACAGAATTAGTAATGTTAGACATTACAATGTTACAAAGTTTTTCGCTTCATTATATAGAAGAAACTTTGATGGAACATCAGAAAAAGATTCACTAAGTTACTGAGTTGAGGCATGATGATTGGAAAAAAAAATTGGGAGTAGACATTTTTATGAAGTTTTTAGACAAATAACTCATCTGAATGAATCAAAATCAATAACTTTAGTTTTTATAATCATATGAAATGCTATTCAAAATTTTTTGAACAAATATTTTTCAAATTGAGATTTTCAAGATACTTTTCATGACTTTTAAAAGTATCAAAGTTGAAAGATTATGGTAATGGTTTTTCAATTGTTTTCTTACAATGATGGAATAAGATATTTTTATAAAGTTCCTTAATATCAATAATTAAAAAAATAACTATAGAGTTTGAATTGATAGATAATTTATGAAACTTTAATAAAAGTATATAAGACTCTAGAATATATGAGAGTATTTCATCGAATTGGTTTGAGTGGGAAAATAAAAAGGTTTTCTATCCTTTTACATTTTAGGAGCACATATATAAAAGGGTGAAAGTTACATCATACTTAAAACTATTCACTAGTCAATTAAATATAAAACACAATATCTTTTGTGTTATTGAATGTATCATAAAAATATTTCTATTAGATCATTTGACAAACTTTTAGATTAGAAAACAAAATAGAGAAATCAAATAAATTTTTCATATAAAGATTTTAAGCATACAAGTTTTTTAATTAGATAAAATTTAGGTTAGAAAAGGAGAATATTTTTATGAGGCACAACAGATGGATTTTTAAAAGACAAACTATCACTGAATGGAGGAAGAGTTCACAAGATAGACCTTATTGGATAGATAATTCAAATGAAATTTCCATATTGAAATTTATAGATCATAATTTAAAAACATTAATATTTTCGTGTTGGTTTGATTTTATAAGAAAAAATTATAAATTGACAAGAGTTAGTATAATCAAACATTTTCAGAGATATAAGGATCCTAATTGGATTTGGATAAAAATATTTATTCACTCTTTTATTATAGTAAATTTTCATGGACTCATAGGAGTGGCCATAGAAAAGATGTAGGTTCTCACACTAAGTTTGAGTGTTGTAAATCTATCATTCCTTTTTTACTTTCTTATGATTTCATTATTGTGATATTTTTTATAAAATTTAGTAATGAAGTAACTCTTACAAATTTCATGGGTTATGATTCATAAATATTGAAATTTTGAAAAGTTAACCACTAATTCAACCCCCTTCCTAACTTCTCTTTAGTTAAATTATCTTTATGAACTTCAAGTGGTATGAAAGTGATATTTTCATATTGGATTATTATCATAGAAAATATTGATTTATTCAGTATAATATTTCTTCCTATATTTTATTAAAAAATTATCATGGTTATAAAAATATAATGGTACCATATATTTTATCACATGGGCTAGTTTTTTTAATGTGGCATCAATTGGGTTTCCACTCATTCAGAAAAATTTCCCTATAACTTTTTCTGACAAGAGAAATATTCAGGTCGATGGAAAGGCTTGAAGGTATATACTTAAGTATTTTTCAGAAAATATTTACATGAAGGTTATGGTTCTTAATAATTATAAATAAATCTGATAAAATATCAAAAGTATCTTTGATGTAAACACCAAAGTGAAGGAGGAAAAGTAATAAATATGGAAAAAATTCAAATATATCAGAATGAGAGATGAATAAACAATTGATGAGTACTTCACTGGATTCATTGAAGCCACATATAGTATCTGAGGTTTTAAAGATATCTTAGAAAAATATACTATTATTATGAAATTTATGAGTAACTTCATTGAAAATTTTTTCTCTAAAATCTAAACCAAATAATATAAAGATGATTTATCACTTTATTAATTACATATAATTCATTATTCCTATGAGATAAGGAAAGTTATACCATTTAAAAATAATATCATGGATGAAATTGATTTTGAAATTATAAGGAATATAAAAACACAAGATACTTATAATGTTAACCTCAGTTATTTGGAAGATAATGAAGATAGTGAAATGAATGAGAATATCATGTCTATTATCTCCAACAACTAGCGGAGAGGTAGAGTTATATTTGGAGAAAAACTCCCACCCAAATGTTTTTAGTTTGGAGGAATTATTATTTTTTCTATAAATTAGACCAAGAAGATATTTAGTTAATATGAAGATCATTATGAAGAAAACCCTTGGTGGAAGAAGTTTAACAAAAAATCTAATGAAGATAAGAAGTAGACTGGTGGTCAAAAAATTATCCCTATAAATTGAAGAAGTATGTTGAGTTAGAAAGTATAATATAACTCAATTGGAAACAATTCATTAGAATATTTATGTTCATAAAAATTTTGATACTTTTTTTCAAATGTTGAGAAAAATCAAGATTCATCAAATAGAGAATATGAAGGAGGGGCTGAAGAAACTTATACAAAATATCATCTTGTACCAAAAATTATATCAAGTATTAAGAAGAATACTAATCTCAATAAAGAAAAAATAATGATAAAGAAAGAGACTGGAAATAATGGTTAAGGAAGGAAATATTTCCTTAAATAGGAAGATGAGTATATCTAATAGATTTTAAACCTTTAGCTGAAAGCTGATGAATGAGGAAGATGGTGTAAAATCATAGTAAGAAACTGAAAGTTAACAAATATGATGTTTCACACCAAGTTAATTTTTATATGATGATTTAAAAAATTATATTTATTTTATCAATTACAATTTTGAAAACTTCTTTAATTTTATTATATTATTTAGTCTCAAAACATAATAAAAATATTTTTTAAAGGAAAATGTTTTTTGAGGAATAATGTGGATTGTCTAAAAATTGATGGATTATTTCAAGGAATTAATCAATATAATTTTATTTATAAGAAAATTTATATATATTTAATAATTTAGTTAATCATATTCCTTTCCTCTAGTTTAATAGTTATGTTATAATATTTATATTTAACTAATAATATTTTTTGGTTGGTTTAACCTTAGTGTTTTTTGTTACGTATTCTATCGAATATAGTTTTTATTTTAAAATTTTAGAATATGAAATTATTTCTCCCCCTAATAAATTGAATCATTTCAGTTTAAAATAAGTCTTGGTAACTAGTGGTTTGAAATTTCAAAATACCTTTGTTAAAATCCCATATCATATATAGGTTTAAAAAATCTTCCTCTTGAAAACAGGGAAAGGGAAATACGTAGTTCATCTGAAATAAAACATACTATGTTTCCAAAAAGTATAACATTAATGGGAACTTAAAATATAGAACTTTAAGAGAAAACTAAAACCCAAGGATTGATAGGTTGTGATATAAAACATTGTCAAGGGAAAGTTGATAGCCACAAATTCATAAATCTTTGATGGGTGAAGAGACCATCGATTCATCAGAAATGAAGTTAATATGATAAAGAACTTTTTAACTAAGTCATTGAAAATGTTTTGTTTAGTAAAAGTTTTCAACATTATGATTAAGTCGTGATTGAAGATAATGTTTTTGGAAGGGAATAGAATTGTTGTTGAGTTCCAGAAAAACCTTCTAGACATACAAAATGAAAGTTATTAGATATAGTTTTTGTAATAAGAAGCTTGAAGTAAATAAAATGTTGATTTTTTCAAGGGGATGAAGTTAAATATTTCTAGAAAAAACTTTCTAGACATAATTTTGTGAATATGTGAAATAAGGTGATCAAATGATGAAGTCACTAAAGTCAAGAGTGATATTAACTTCCACGAGACAAACCTTTATGATTAATTTTTTTAAGAAAACTAATGTAAAAATTTTAAAAATAAAACAAAACTTTATTATGATTTAGGAAAAATGAATTTTCTATGTTTTCATTCATAAGAAACATGCACAAATTGTTTCTTATGTACAAAGTTCTACTTACCATACAAACCTTCCAATTGGAGTTCTTATAGGAACATTTGATGATAGTATAGATTTCGTGAATTATGTACAATTGGGAAATTAGTGTAATTAATCATCATACAAGAAAATTGAAATATGTTTTTATAATATGAGTCATTAATCAAACCTTTTGTAATAAATTTCTACATTGTCACCAGATATAAAAAATGTATAACATCAGATGTTCCAAATTATGCTCTATGGTCCAACATAATCAATCTAAGTTTGTATTTATAATTTTTTTTTATAAAATGTGAATGAAAAAATGGTATACAGTGGTATATTTGAATATCAATGCAAATAAAAAGTGGTATAATTCAAATAAGTTGAAGACAAAGTTTTGAGTTGAAGAATATTTTATGTGACTGAAGTATTTAGAAGTTGCTACAATATTAAAAACCATATTATGTGAATCAAAAGGAATGAAAAAGTTAGTTTGGGTACTCTTTCAATAGTTCAAGTGAAGAGGAAAAGAAAAACTATGTTTCTGGATAGACATTATATATGAAATTTTAAGTACATAATTTTTTTTACATGCTAAGTGAAGATTGAGACTTATTAGTTACAAAGTGAGTTACTTCATCAAATGGAAGAACATAGGATAGAGCATGGGGCAAACATTCACTATATTACTAAGATGAGGTAGGATGATTGTAAAATGAGGAATTATATGGAGAATTATTTATTAGTTCATCATAAAAACAATTCATCGATATGCCGAAAAATCAAGAAGTGGAATTTTTGTAATTAGATTAAATGTTTATAAATGTTTTCTATAAAAACATTTTATGTATATAGATTTTCAATATACTTTTCATATCTTTGTGAAGTCTAAAAGTTATGTGATTATGATAATGGTGTTAAATTTTTTTTCTTATCAAGATTGAATTATAGAGTTTTATGAATCTCCTTAATAAATGAAATTAAGGAAGTTTGAGAATGTTTTAATTACTTGATAATTCATGAATAGTCAAGAAGATTGGAGAAGACTCCATAATACATAATAAGAGTTTCGTAAATTGGTTTGATTGGGAAAATGAAAAGGTATTAAAACCTTTTCCATTCTAGTATAATATATATATAGGGTTAAAATGTACATCATACTTTAATCTATTTACACATGAATTTAATTTTAAACACTATAAGTTTTGTGTCGGTGCATGTACTAGATATATATTTCAATATGGACATCAGATGATGGTTCAATTCAAAAAACTGGATGGAGAAACCGGACCAATTTTTTGTACTGATATTTGAAATGAAGTGGTTTTTTTAATAAGATAAAATGGAGGTTAAAAAAGTAATAGATTTATTTGAGGAATAACTGATGTAATTTCTTTTGATAGAGGAAGAGTGAACTAGAAAAACTTTACCAAAAATAGAAATCATATGGAATTTCTAGACTGACTTTTCTAAAGATTAATTCACAAATTTTTATATTTTTTATTGGCATGTTTTTGTATAAAAAATTGTAAACTGATGGAAGTTAGTATAACCCTGCCTATCGGTAGATATAATGAGTCTAATGGGAGTTGTCTCAAAATTTATATTCACTAATTTCCAATAGAGAATTTTCATAAACTCATTGGAGTGTCCATGGAAATGATATAGCTTATAACACTAAGCTCAAACCATGTAAATATTATGTTCCTTATTTACTTTCTTATCATTATAGACTTATTATTTTTTTATAAAATGTGGTAATTAAGTAACTCTAACAAGTTCTAGGGGTTAGGTTTCATAAATAAAAGTTCACCACTAATTCAACCCCCCCCCCCCCAGTGGTCCAATGATCCTTAGGAACTTATGATTTAATTTTCAACAATGAGTTATTCTCAATTATTAAATTTTTATTATGAATATATTGTTTTTCATATTTATTGGCCAATTTTGATGTTCAATTTAATGTTTCTTTGGTTTTCCCCCACCATTATTCACATCCTTCATCAGCAGCCGCATTCTAGGTTGTGATTTAACTATTTCTAGTCTGGTTTAACTTATGATAAAACCCATGGATTCATATTGATTTATGTGTAGATGAAATTAATGATCTTTGCGGTTAGAGATTCAAGAAATAGTGGTCAAAATTAGATTTACAAGTGTATCATCTTTGGGTTCCCTGATATTGTATATATAGGAATGATTTTCTTCGATGATGAATAATTTTTTAGTAATGAAAAGGCCATAAATAAGCTTATGGTGGTGGTAAAACTAGTATTTATGCATCTGAAGATGTCATGGGTATTATTAGAGTCAAAAAATGTAAAATATGGTTATATTACATGGAAAACCCATGCTTGGTTTGAATTACTAAACTTGACATTTTTTAGTACTAAGAACACACATTGTTTGTTTTATTTCTCACAGTGGATAGGATTTTCAAATGAAGTTAAGGATGATTCGTTATGTGGATGAATCACATTCCATTTACATTCTTTATATTTGGGTCTATGCGTTTCATCAATACATGCTCAGGACCCTGAGAGACCAAAAATATCCTATTGGAACCAACACGATGTTTGTAAACTGGCTAACTAAGTTGACATGTATAGGGAGTTCATTCCATGGTACCTAGGAAAATGCTACACACCATGTGCAACTAGACCACATGTCATATACTCCTACATGAAACAATTATATAATCCAGTTATATGTATAGTACCCCTACTAACAATATACATTGTTTTCCTGATTGAACACACCGTTTTATTTCACAGTATATTATGCCTTCTATATATCCTCCTTCAGAATATGAATTTGGGATCATCATTAGTCCATTTCGAGTAGAATTATATATAGGAAATGATAGTTTCCATTAATTTAATATCTTATATATGATTCAAGTTTATGTAAATAGTATTCTTCTTCAAGTGATTCTTATATAATGATGAGACTCATACATGTTCATCAAAGTGATGTTGGGGTCGGTATTCCCATTGAATTTTTTTTCTAGGGGGAAGGTCTCCCTTTTTGTATATAATAATTGATTTAATACTCCCCTAAATTATATGGTCAAATTTCTTCTATCTATGGATTATTTACTCCCCCATCACTAATCTCAAGTGGGAATAAGGTCCTCTAATGGATTTGGTACTCCCTCAGTTGTGGTAGCCGTCAACGAGGTGTTTGTCCTCTATTCTGATTCTCATGAGGTTTCATGTGGTGGTGGTATTTGGGTATGAGGTCTATGGAGATGTAGTTAGACTCTTCATTCTTAGTTGGATGTGAAGATAAATATTCCTCTCTCTTTGATTAGGGTTTATTTATGATAATATCTAATGTTGGGTTTCTCCCCCCTGTCTTATGGGTTGAGCTGACTATTTATTCTTATTATTTCCCCTTGGTTATTATATTTTTTCTAATTAGTATGCATATAATCACCCTTGAATATTTTTTAAATGTTTCATGTATTACAAAAATAGTATATATATTATAAATGAAAATAGATACATTCATATTTGAGTATAATATATTTACTTGGTGGCAATGATGGTTTTTGGTTGTCAAACATAGCTAAGCTCTCTACGGTGTTTCCCCTTTTCAGTTGTTTCTAGTTTGGGACCTTTTTCATTTTGGTTGGGAATGTATTTTTTCACATTTTTTTTACTTGGATACTTATCTATCACACTTTTATTTATTTCCAAAAGGTTTTTACATCCATTTTTTCACTCTAGATGTTATAGTTTATTATTACTTTTCATTTTTTCATAGATTTGGGTGGTGTGCATGTGTAAAGGTATATTAAGAGAATACCTCCCATTTCTGTCATATTCATACTTGATGCTAGTCACTATACCCTAGTTTATTGGAGTTATTCTTGGGTGTCTCTCTCATATTCCCTCCGATCTTAGTGGGGACCTAGTGGTTTGTGTCATGATATCATATTCACAGTTCATCTATCCCCACAACATGAGAATATCAGGTAATTTTTTGTAATACACGTCTTACATTATTTTATTGTTTAGATAAATTAAATGGAATTATTTATTTACCCAGAATAAACCTTAATGAATCTTTGAGTGAATAATTTTATGCTTCTCAAAATAATCAATTTGATCTACTTGTTAATCTTCTTCAATACTAAGTTACCTAGGAATGTTTTTGTTATAAAACATATGATTTTAATTTCCGAAGAAAAATTCTTATATTTTGTTCTAGGATAAAAATTTTCATACCTTATGTTTATACATTTATAATATTTATCTCAAAGTTAATTTTTATGATGATAATTTATTCCATTATAATAGAAACTTTTTTTAGTTAAGTATCATGTTTTACAAACACTCAATAAGAAATTTAATTAATTTTCATCCTATTGAAATGGTGACACTTTTTAAATTTATCATATAAATTAATATTCTAAGATCTATATTTGACTATGTATGGATTTATAATTATCATTCCTCCTAACACTTAGTTATTTAGGTATGGAGTTATCATAATCAAATAATCTTTGAATCTTGTATGGTTGAGTGGTAAACTCTTTCTCCAACCCATCATATGGATAAACTTAACACCATTACTCTACTATCCTTATTAAGGGGTTTTTAACTAAGTTTAACCCAAAGAAAACACCAATAATGGGAACTTTATCCTATTAGGTTCACCCATTACGTTCTTTATTAACATAAAACAATTCAATTGAACCCTAATTTGGTAGAACCAATATGATTGAATGATTAAGGTCCTAGAAAGTGTTTATTTTAGAATGAATCCTACCATGGTTATTTTTAAATTTTATTTAATCCTACCATATTATCTCATGTTATTCCCTTTACATGTATGCATGCTTCTGATGATTTAGTTTTTGAAACATATTTATTCTACCAAATCAATATATTCAAACTATATTGATGTGTAACTCTTTACACAACTAAAATCTTGTGTTATTAACCTAAATTAAAAGACAGTTATATTCATGCATACCCAAATGAATCCAATGTATATGGTATATAAAACTCTTTCAAGTAAAAGATTATAATTATATGAAATCAAAAATCCTCATATGAGTAATCCTAGATCTAAAAATATTCAACCCCCTCATTTCTAGAAAAATACTAAGATTCCAAGCCAATGAGAATCCTGATATGAAGTCCCTCTACCCAGAGATACTTTACTCAATATAAATTTAGTTCAATCATAACTCTAACACCTAATATGTATAGATCATAATTAAATTCTTAATTAAATTATATAACTTAATAGATTATAAATTCAAGGTAGGAAAAAAACAATATCTCTTATCGTACCTTGTGTGTAACTCCTTGGATACGTGTATAAAAATTTAGAAGTAGTTTAACTATATAAACTAAAGTATACACATACTCATAATATAAAAATTATATCTATGAATAAAAAATAGGGAATAATATAAAGAAAATAATAATTCATATATTTAAATAGGATATCAACACTTTGTGAACAAATCAAAATTAAGAAATTATAATGATTTGGTAATTTATTCATGAATTATAGATATTCTATAATTAAAATAAAAATAATAATCTTATATTTATTTCTAACATGAACACTTATATATTATTCATTATATAGAATTTACTTAAATATATGATATTAAATGAGATATAAACAATTAATATTAAAATACCATTATGTAACCAGTTTTTATAATCTAGATATCAAGTACTTAATATTATTTAAAACCTGATCATATCAATTATCAAAACCCCTTTTGATATAGTTTAAATAATTTCTCAAATAATTCCTTTAATTTAAACAATTTAAATTAATTAATTATGACCAATTCATAATTTTAAATAAACCCCATATATATTTTAGACCTATTTTTAAATTTATAAAATTTTACAAATTAAGCTTATAATTTATAAATAAAAACTATATTTCTAAATTATAAGTCATTCTATATAATTTTAAAAGGGTATTAAAATATTAAAATTTAATATAATTTAATAGTTTGTTAATATATGTTTCAAAAAACATTAATTAATTAATTATAAACGTATTATAATTAATTAATTATATATAAATGTATTATAATTAATTAATTTATAAACACCTTTATAAATTAATTAAATCCCCCAAAATACATTTACTTACAATTTATAAATAATTTATAAATTATATAATTCAATTCATAATTTAATTTTAAGAAGAAGAAAAAATGTTCTTATTATATCATTTTTAATGGTATACACTCTATTATAAAAAATGATTGCCAAGTTATAGTGAAATGTTACTCAGTATGTGCTATCAATCAAAAAATATGATTGATAATTTAGACCATGTAAGGCAAAACATTCATTATAGGGGATAAATAATAAAAAATGCAAGAAAGGTAATAGTATATTATGATATACCCCTTGTGCAATATTAATACACGTTTCTTAACCTTTGTATGAGTAACTCATAGTGTTTTACCATTTCCCCTTATGATATAGGGCCTATGTAGAATTTACCCTTTAACTATAATAGATCCTTCAGTGATGTGAGTCTTATTCTATGATAGGAAACAATGTCGTCCCTATGACATGATACTCTATTTTTCAAACCATGAGTGGTGCCATAATATATTACAACACCCTCTATTATATTATATGAGGTAGTTAACACCAAATTATATTTTTTTCTTCCACTGCTTATGATATCCTCTATCATATGTTATAATCGTATCATGGATTACAATATCGCATGTCACAAACCCATCCATGGTTTAAATTATCTATAATTTTTAATAATAAACAATATGATATCAAAAATGACATATATTTTCTTAATTTTAAATCATTATTAAGAGAATAAAGTCATGTGGTAAAGATATGATACCCTTTTAAGATTATAAGGATAAGAAAACACATGTTTATCATAGTATAAGAGATTAGAAACCCAAAATCCCAATAAAATCATGCATTAAAACTAAAACAATATGTAATTTAAATAGAGAAAATGCATGTACCTTACATCATATATGCCTCTACTATAGCCTTTGATCAATATTTCTGATGAATATTCCTTTTAAGTATCCAAATGACTCTCTTATACATGGTTAATACATGTATTGAAGCTAAATTACCCATCATATGCTTGGGATCCTTCTATCCTATATAATATTCTAGTATTTCATAATAAAAAGGAGGAAGAAAATGATATCTTTGGGTATGGGAGAATAAGTAATAATCTTATATATTTTATACCACCATCTAGATGGTGTTCATTCTTCTAATATATCCACAAAAACTTTCCTAATCATTGCAAGCATTAACTTATACATTATGAAACATATGAGTTATGCATGCAGTTGTTTCAAGCATTCATTACATGAATGCATCGTTTGATCTTCCCAAGTATTTCATCATATAAAATATCTTAATTTATGTTATATTAACTTACATAGAAGATTCAAACATCAACTCATTAATATTCCACTATCATTCCAACAAATGGGAAAGCATTCTAATGTCCTTTTATCAAAAAGAATGATATAACAAAGCATAATATTGGGTGAAAAGATATCATACCATATTATATGTCATATCATCATATAATATATGATCAATATTCATTTTTTATGAGATTTTAGGGAATATATTCTTTAATTACAACCAATTATGAAAAGAATATTACTTTTAGGAGACCTTATACAAGGATTAACCCAACCACGTACCAAGAAAGTGTTTTCATGAAATAAAAAAAATCATATTTTAGTCATATTACATAATGAAATAAAAGTAAAATTGTGATTATAATATAATATAATACATTAAAATATTTAGTAATTCATGGTATATTTTTTTATGAAATATAATATATTATAAAAAAAGTGATAATAAAATATATAAAAATACATGTTAAAATTAATAAATAATAATCATGATAAATACCAATTGTAGTTTAAAAAAATCATTTTAAATCATTATGAAAAGTTAAAAAGTCACATTGAAATGTTTCTTATTTAAAAAATTTAAAAGTAAATAAAACCCTTTTTAAAATAATTTCCATGAAAATATAAAATCATTGGTTTAGTTTTTATATTTGAAAATGTTTATAAAATAGAAAAGATTTTTAATTCTTGAAAAGGAAAATGGATCATTATTATTATATCATGCATTGAATTGATGTGTAGTCATTTCCTATTGGTGATAGATTATTTATTTTATGGTTCCCTCAATTCTCATAATACTATAAGTATTTTTACAAAAAAAATTAATTGAAACGTATTTAAATTACTATAAATTATTTTAATAGTAAAAACAATCTTTGTATCATTTTATAAAAATCACAAGTCGGGTTAATGTGTTGTTTTTCCAATAGGACACAACTGAATTGAAAATAATTTCCTAATTTTTTAGGGAAATAAAATTTTATTCTCTTAGTTTTAATCATTTAAATAATGTTTATATAAAGTTAAATAACTTTTTAATCATTTTAGTCACATAAAATATTTTAATTATATGTGGTTTTTTCCAATATTACAAAAATAAATAAAAGAGCTTTATCCAAAATATTCAAGATAATTCAGTTTTTTTAATGAGTTATCAACATCATAAACATGTTTATAGAATGAATAATATTTTAAATTGTAAAAATACAATTTTTATCATTCTAGAAAAACCTCATTTTTATTTAACATGTGGTCTTCACCTATGGGTTACAAATGAATCAATGGAAATTTTCTTAAATTTATAGAAAAGGAATTTTTTTTACTCTATTTTTATCATCTAAGAAATGTTTATAGAACTAAAAAATAAACTTTTAAACATTCTAGTCACATTTCTTATCAAATTGTTGCGCATTTTTTCCTACTAGTCATAAATGAATCAATTATAATTTTCATAAAGTTTCTTGATAATGATATCTTTTTTAGGGTTTATTAATATTAAAAGAATGTATATGGAACTAAAACGATTCCTAATAATAAAAACACCCCTTCTTTGTAAGGGATATGTATTAGTGCATGAAGATAAGTAAAATGAATTATAAAGAGTGTGAATACTGAAAATGAAAAAAATAATTGAAGTGAAACTGTTAAATAAAAAATACATATATTATAGGAAACCACCTCTATATGATTTCTACATACATTATGACACCATGTACACTACCCACCATTTCCTAAAAAACTATTCCCTCATTTGAATTTGTATATTTTCCATAGTCCTCTTAGTACTAGAAAAAATATTGATATATAAATGGTTGTTATTAATTTTCATGAAATTATAATTACTCTTATAAATACCTCTTTAGAGACATTATTTTTCTATAGAATATGGAATCCATAATAAATTTAGAAATGTAATAACCATAATCATAGATATTATTTTTTGGATAATATAAAAATAATGAAAACTATAAATAAATTTTTATGATATATATTATAAAAGTGAAATATTATTATGACAACCAGATTCCACAAACCAGCCCAATCATCCCCACTATCCTATGTGTCCCTCGGGTCCTGGACAACTAGGAACCACTTGTTTTACAATAGACATATTTCTTTCCATCTATCTTCTAACCCACATGCCTAAATGACCCCTTATTTTATTAATAACTATCCACATTGTAAAACATAGGTTTATTCATTGTGTTTTATCCTCACCCATACACACCCTAACAAACATCCTAGGATTTCACTCATCTTGACAATAATCTAGGATAATAAAACATAACTACATAGATATAATAAAATATATGTTGGGTTTCATATTTTTTATAACACTTTTATAAGGATGTAGAATGGATTAGAAACACAAATCTAGGAACACCATTCTTGATAAAATAAATCAAGGATACTTTAAAATGAATAAATAATGTTTGTACCTTACACCATAGAATTTCAAAATCCATATTCGTCATATGTGGTTGATAAATATCACAAGAGAGGTAGAAAAATATATCCCTCCTATAGAGGTATAAGAAATCTGTGTTGAATATATCCATGCCTGGGAGATATCATCTCATTGCCCATGGTATGCTAGTTCCTCATAAAGGAAAAGGTAAAATAAGAATATATCACTAGGTTGAAGGAGTTTCAACCATCTATATGCAAGACTAAATATCACACCCATTGAATGATTGATGTTGATTTTTATAAATCTCTTTAGTATTCGCATCAAGTGAACATGAATTTAATCATCATCAATCATATATTTTTATTAAAGGTAAAATTATATGGGGATAACATTAGGGTGGCTTATAATGATGTAGTAATAGTGATTTACTAATCAAAATTCCACTATATTTCATTTGAACACTCATTTACTCATGTGATACAATGCATGAGTAAAATAAATCATGCATACTATAAAATAAAGAAACTATGTGTGTACCTTACACTATAAAATTGAAACATCCATATTCATCATATGTGGTTAGTATATATCACAAGAGAGGTAGCAAAAAGATATCCCTCCTCTATTGGGATACATGATCTTGGTTGAATATATAGATTCTTAAGAGAGATCCTATCATAACCCATGATATACTAGTTCCTCATAAAGGAAAATGTTGAATAAGAATATATCTTCTAGATGAGGTTATTTCAGCCATCTATATATAAGATTAAATATCACGCCCATCGAATGAGTGATCCCTCTTTTCATAAATCCGTTGAGGATTACCCTAAAGTGAACATTAATTTACTCATCATCAATCATATATTTTTATTAAATATAATTTCATATATGGAGAACATTAGGGTCCTTATAATGATGTAGTATAAGTGTGTTACTAACCACAATTCTATTATATTATCTATGAACATTAATTTACCCAATATTTACAATGCATGGGTAAAATGTAAATAATTCATTCTTTCATTCATCGCATAAATGAATCTACTTCTCTGTTATTTCATTTCATGAAAAGTTTGTTAATGATAGCCAATGTGGAATGTCACTCACACGTTAACATTTAACATTAAACCTCCATGAAAATTAAATATTATGGAATTGTATCATATAATATATCTTCTGATATGTCTAGTTGTATAATATGACTTTCAGAGGTAGTATCATAAAAACATATTTTGTTAAATCCCTTTATCAAAAAATATGACATGGAAAAACGCATCATATCCATCCAAATCCATTTTTTCATTTTCTAAAAACACTTTTAAGGTTATGTGTGCACCTTAAAAAATTACAAGTATGAAAAATTAAAAATGAAAATACAACAAAACAAAAACCATCATTGGGGGCCAATGTAAAAAAGAGTTTAAATTCCAAAACACCGACAACGATTGTAGCCACTACATCACTGTCTTCCAGG
The DNA here is from genome assembly GCA_963277665.1 of Viscum album. Lineage (NCBI taxonomy): Eukaryota > Viridiplantae > Streptophyta > Magnoliopsida > Santalales > Viscaceae > Viscum > Viscum album. The sequence goes on from OY728122.1 coordinate 1,916,440,336, forward strand.
TTGAACGTTCACAATTCAAAATCAATCCAAAATATGATTTGATAACTGCACCATGCCTCCTCTATTCCAAAATCACATAAACACTAACATGTCGTGTCATAACATGTCCACATCACTGGCACCATCATCACTTCACCAGAACCATCATCACTTTAATATTCCACATAAATTAATGCCTCATTAAATTTATTAAAGTTCACAATATATTGTTCTATATAGAATAACTTTTGAAACCAAATCCAAAGCACCTTTTTGATATCTTCCAAAGAATATAATTAACTTCACCATATATTTCATAATATGAAATGCCTTGTGAATACCCATCCAAAACTCTTTTTGATTAACACTTCTAGAGTATTTATCTAATTTAATGTCAATCCTCATTAAACCAACTAAAAGATTAATCTAATGGGACTTTTTAGTTCTGACTTAAAATATGAATCATCAAATTCATAAATATATGCAATGAGTGGCCGCTATCAAATCATTAGTGTTACTAGAGAAACAAAGGGATATGGGGTGATCTTCATCAAACACATATATCTCAATACTTATGTTTATCAGCTTCATCATATACAAGAATATATTATCATATGATCCCTTTTTATAATACATCACAAGATTATGGGACATAGAGTATGAAAATCTCATTTAGAAATCTCAATCATTCCTAATTCTCCTATTATTTACTAATTTGGTTGACGAATACATCACATGTCATTTTACTATATATATAAGCACATCACATTTCCCTTAACTAAATAAATAAGCATATCATGTATAATATCTAGGTAGGACACACACATCCTTGGTCTATCTCAATCAAGGGCCCATATGTCATACTCAGCATATGAGTGAAAAAATACAATCTTGGTTGGGATCTAATTGATGACATGATCAAAAATATACCCAACCAACTCATAATTAGATAAGCCTTAATGATTTCATAAGAAATTTATAAAAGTACAAAGGTTCTCATGCTACGCATCTTTCCAAACTCAATCACTGACGACATTAAATATGATTCATACACCCTAAATATGTCAAATATATAGTTTATTCCACTAATTGTGGTATAATTAGTGGTCCATATAGTGCACAAAACATTTTTTGTGCCTAATGGGGATATTATATATCTTGATACAAGAATCATACTCCTGTTAAAATTAAAATTTATTCATATCCTATAATAATCCATAATTAAAATCAATTAGGGATACCTTCATTCCATAATTTTAGAGATCAATATTCATTACACTTCATGATGTGTATATCAATATATATATATATATATATCTAATGTTAAATATTAATGAACTAGGGATTTCCTTTTGTATAACATGATACATTTATTATTCTAAAAATCCATTAAGAATAGTTAACAAAACTATACATAAACACTGTTTTAACATAGAATATATGATAGAATACCATATCAGCCTTAGGTTTTCCAAACTTTCAAGTTTTTTATTAACTTGTTACATCTATATATAATTCCCGGCATATCTCTAAGTTCCCATCTAATAAAAACCCTCATTCTAAACTCTTTAGTGAGTAACATCTATAAAGTAATCTTGTTTGAATAATGTTGAGACTTAGGAATCATATTCACAATGTTGAAATCCTTGAACATATTCAAACCATATAACTCTACAACATAAAATTTGTAGGTGTTAACTTCTATTATTTAACTATAACTCTTTCAAAGCATGTAATCATATTTTTTGGAACCCTTTCCACCAAACTTTTCCCTTGAAATATTTTAGTAAATGATGTAACTCTTTACATTAGTACTTTACCAAAGTATCATAAATTATTGTTACGATATTTAGTAGAATTAAATTTGTTTTTTTATTGGAATGATATTGAATTTGTTAATGTTAAACTTTTATAAGTTTATAAATACTCCATCTTGATTCTTAGACACTATATTATTCTTATAATATCATGATAAGATCAAAAAAACATATTTATGTTTTAAATTGACACATATATCATTTTATTAGAAATATTTAACAAATAAACTATTATATCCATATAATATATAGTATTCTATATGTTAAGATAATTTTATTGAAAATGCGATTATTCTTTAAAATATTCTACTAATGGAATGTAGGATTATATCACTCATATTTTTAAAAAATATGTGCGTAAAATCATTTATCCTGGATAAAAAATCATCCTTATCTTATTCTCAAATCATTTTATAAAAACATATGAATCTTAAACCATGTGTATAGAATTCATCAACTTATATTTTTCATGAAAACATTTTGTTAATATAAAACATCTCTTATCACATATGATAAATGAGACAACTATACACATCCTTTATATAGATCTATATGATCTTAATATATTCCTTTTAATTAAAATAATTTATTAAGAAACTCTTTATTTCATTAATTTAATGAAAAATACAAGCTCTGTCAATTATTCCTGTGATTTATATTTTTGGTATTTTAAAAAAAATTAAATTATACAATTGGCATCACAAGCCCGTCAAACACAAAGAATTTATTTATATGAAATTAATACATGACCTGAACATTCTAGTGGAATTTACTAAACCCCTTAAGATATATATATTATTCCATAATATTTAATCATTACTCCTTGATAACACCATAGATTTAAATTACCATGACCAGATACTATAAAAAACATTTTGAACTTTCCAACTCATTTTTCTTCTTCTGTTTCAAACTTTTACCCACTTATACTATAAACAGGCCACCAGAACCTATAAATTGTATATATGGTTCATATATCCTATAAACTTTGATAATAATTGGGAATATATTTCTTTAATTCATTCATATTGTTGGAATACTTCATTCAATGAAAATAGAATGAATTCCTTAACTATAATAGGCTTTAAGGAAACCTTTAATCTCAAAAATTCATTGTAAAACCAAATTAAATTTTGTATATGAGTATATACTAAAATGAATTTTTACATTTTGAATATAATATATTTTAATGATTTAGGGAATGATTCTATTCTACTAATAATCATCTATATTCGATGTTTTGAACAACTTCAATAGTTGGTTTATTCTAGATGGTATTTCCCTGACACATAGAAATTTTTATTACATAAGAACTTTTCCCAAGCTACCAATATTAGGATTTTATTACATTAATCCTATCATTTTCAAGTGTTTATCTCAAAGTTAATATTGAATATGTTGATTATATTTATCTTAAAAAGAATATTTTATCAAAATAATATCATGTTTTATATACATTTATTAAGGATTTCTATAAAACTTTCTGCCACTAAAATGATGACCCATTTTTAAAATCATCATACACAATAGTGGTCCAATATCAATATTTTACTAAGAAAATAACATTTATATAGAATGAACCTCACCACTTAATTATTTAGTTAAGTAATAATCTCAACCATATCTTATACAACCTTCAATAGATAACTGGAAAACACTTTTCCCAATCCATTATATAGATAGATAAACTATATTCCTTTGGTATCTTAACTCTTATGGTTTCCTAGCTAAGTGTAACACAAATATCATTGTGATTTTTGGTTATATATCTCTTATGGTTATCCATTTTCACCATTCATTATAAATGATAATACATGTGAACCCCGCTTTATGGTAAACCTAACCAATTTTATCATTAAAATCTTAACATGTGTTTTCTTTGGAAGGAATCAAACACTTGGTATTCTAAAAGAGTATTTATTTCCACCATCTTATCTCATGTTATTTCCTTTACATGTATGAATTATTTTTTTCGTTTAGTTTTTGGAATCATTTTTCCTCTAAAAAATCAATATGACGATTCCATATTAATTTATAACTATTTACACAACTTATAAGTGTTTTTACTAACCTATTTCAAAATCCAATTATATTTATACCTATATAAATGGATCCTATTAATAAGTTATATGAAAAATTATCATATAAATACATATAATTAAATGAAATACATTATTTCCATATGAGTAATCCTTGATCCACAGATACCCAAACCCCACTTTTCTAGAAAAAGTTATAATCCTTCAGTACATGGAAAATCGAACCCAAATTCCCAATACCTAGGAATAAATTACTTAACATAGATCTCAATTCCATTATAATCCTAACTCCTAATTGTTTGTGCCAAAATTTGCGCCCTGAGATTATTGGAGGAGGACCACAACCGTTCTGGATGAAATTGAATCTCAAATGGCCCAAAAATCATCCAAAGGGTCTACCTCATGAATCCCATTTTTGGAGACCACATCACCAATATGACTATGAAAGGCCAAGATGGAACTCCCATGAGTTTGCCACCCTCAATGACCACACCAAAAAATTTGATGAATGACATTGTGAGTCCGACAAAACAACATCTTTCTCAGAGCCCCAATTTTATTTGTGGTGTGGCTCTAAGAATCGCACCCACTAGTGCCTATAAATACCCATATAATTTTCACCTAAACAGTGTGGTTATCCCAACCTTTCAAATTCTAATCTACCAATTTGTGAAGCACCCGATCACCACAAATCTGACCGCACAATGGATCACCCAAGGTATTAGAGCATATTGAAACCCCTGTTCCCTTTTTCCTATGTACCTATACCAATAGTAGATATGAATTTTGTGAATGCCTATTCCCTTCATGGAGGAGAATAACCTTCTAGGTACTTGAGGTTTTTCAGAGCACACGTCCTTTACAAATCACTCCCTTTCCATCTTCTAAGTTCATGCCAAGGAAGGGTCACCATGTCTCGTGAATCTCCTTCCGTTGTGAGGCCCATGTACTCCATGAAGCTCTCATGATTCATGAATCTCCTCTTATTGAGTCAGCCTTATTTATGAGACACTCCTCCACACATCCATCTAAGATTTTTCATAGTGATTTTTGGGTCCCTCATGAGGTTTCCTCTATTTCAATTCCCTGAATCTTGATTTTCAGCATAGGTATGCTAAATGGATTTTGATTTTCATTATAGCTAAGCTAATGTGGACCTCACTATCAACAACTCCACTTCCCCATTACAACTCATCATTTCTGATGTTTTCCCCCTCTCAAGGGTCAATGGGTGATAGTTATGTAAGCCCAAGGGGTGAAGAGTGATTACATCATGTCCGAGTTGTAGAACGTTAAACTTCCTAGAACCAATGTCTAGACACATGACATTAAACTTTCATCTCACCATGTGAGGAAATTCTTGGTTGTCTATATCTATAAATAGCATAGAGTGATATTCTTCAGAAAATGATCAGATAGGGTATGGGAACTAGGAATCTATCATTTCTCATACTCTCAATTCGTCATCCATCTCCTTCAGGCTTTATTTCCATCTGTGCTTTGGAAAATTTCCATGTGTAGGCACCAGCTCACCCTAGATAGGATCCTATATGTATGAATGACAAGGAATGAGCTCTTCCCCACATGAAATTAGATCCACAAATAACATAATGACATCCACCTTTTTCATATTTCATGCATAATTCCAACTCCATATCTTGTCAATGCATCTTTCATGGCACGAGTGCCGGGTCTACTACTTCCTCTTGTTTCTCACACCAAGAATGAATCTCGTGGGGTTAAAGGTTAGAAATGATCATGTAATCCAATATCCATCTTTGGTATGCTTTTATTCATAATCCCCAGCATGTTAAATGGGAAGCTTCTCTGTGCAATCCCCAACAACATGTCCAATTCTAACTGGGCCTCATCATTTGTATAATCCCCAACACCCCATCCTGAACTATGTGTACTTTGATTCCCAACCAGCTGGGATACAAACAAATCCCCCATGAGGTTGAAGCCTGAAACCCTCAACACATCATCCATTCCATCCATTCCACCCAAACACTTCACTCATCTCCATCCTGATTCTTACCCAAGTTTCCACATTTCAGTGAAATCATTCCATCCATTTCGGTTGTTCCGATAAGTAAGCCCAATACACGTCATTAATGCTCCTAGAATCACTTGGGAAGCTCCCATGTGTAAGTCCCATGCAATTTGTGTCATTAAACCAAGATAAATTCTCTTTTTCTAGGCATCGTCAATGCGTAAGCCCCACACATATATCAAACTATGTGGATTTTGATCCCTATTTTGTAAACAAGGTACATGGGAAGGATCCATGATGTTCAATCCCGAACAATGGTAAACCTTGGTGTCCCCCTAATTAGGGTACACCTCTATGATCTTCCCTCGGTGGTTTCCAAATTATTCTTCATGGTGTCACAAATTCCATTTATGGGAAGAACCACCCTAGGTCTACTCTCATTGGGTGTTCTAATACATTCATTCGATAAACTTTAGATACACTCCCTTCTAGGGATGAACCCTCTCTGGTCCACCACCATATAGTGTCCTTATCAACCTCTCTCGATCATTTCAAGATGTTAAACTCATAACCTAAATCTTTTTAAACATCGAAAGCCTACAAAAAACCTTAGAAGACATGCCTTTTCCATCGATTACATTGTTATTGACATGGGACGCCTTGGGTTCCATGCTTGATATGCCTCCATGAGATTCCCTCCTATGAGGAAGATATATATGACCAATGTTCTAGCAACATGACATGACATAATGATTCCTAAAGTGATTACTCCCTTAACCAAAGGTTTATTCCCTATCAAGACCATTTCTAATTTCCTAAAAAAAGCATAATAATTAACATGTGTCCACAAAGATATGTAACTAGTAATTAGTTTTTTGAACCACGTCATAATATATAAGGGGGACCTGGACTAGGTGATTAATTGTAATGAGGAATACAGGGAAGGAGGAACTAACATCTAATCATACCATTTTGATCAAGGAGTAGGAAGAACTGAGAAAGTGATGAATGTTTCTCACCTTTGGAAAGCAGGAATATGATGTACAATGTATCCATCAGTGTCACAACAGAGCGCAAGGAGGCGAAGCCTAGTGAAAGCCTCAAAAATAGAAACGGTGAACCTAATGTGAATATATTCTCCTCAATTTGAGGAGTATTAGTTTTTGAGACATTAGTTCAATAGATTAGCATGTTATCGGATCCAGCTATTGGGCACCAGGGCCTGTTAATCAAACAGTGGGTCTAGCATAGAACTCACTAGTAATTGAGGCAGGTGAACACTGGAAATCTTAGTCTACAACATTGTCATTATGGATCTTTCTCTCCATCCATGGAATATTGGATGATGTTGGGGAGTTGGACATTTCTTTCTTAGATCTTATACTAATAGTTTAATCTTTCCTATTTGTAGGACACATGCTCCATGGAACCGCTCACCCAATTCCCACCGACGTAGGGGTAGGAGTCCTCTCAATGTGGAAATTCTACGTGACCCCACCTCCTCCATTAATTCTATAAAATCATCATCTACCAAGCTCCCACACCCCATATCACCCTCTAAAATCATCCACAGGAGGGTGATAGATACCCTCGTATGAAAGTACGAATAGGATAGAGTTATCCCCACAAGGGAAATGAAACACCCGGAACTATAGTATTATTTGTCTTACTATCACATCCACCCCCAAGGGATACATAGGGAGCCTCTGATCCACACGCCAATTATTAACTACTTTAGGATCCTCTCCTCAAAGAAATCCATTAAATCACTCTTATATGCCCATGATGTAGGGGATTCCCAAGCCACCCATGAAATTCACACCGTTTGAGAGTCACCTAGGATGGAACCCACTAGGCCATGTCAATTCCACAAATGACTAGTCTTATAGGACATATAATAGGTGGATCATTCCCCTACCATTTTAGCCCTGGTCTGACTCACCCGATGCAAATATTGGGCCAAATATTAGGAAGATGTTTGTTAGATGGAATTCTCTTCCATAGCCTTAGTAGATCCAACCACCCCTGATGTACTCCACCAGATCCCTATCACTACAGAACATAGTCTCTTCGATGCCCAATCGAGAAAGATCCCTAAACTACCTCGCAGGCAGGTTTGGTTGACTCTGTCAACCATTTGCATCCCCCGAAGCCATTATGGGCCAATTTGTGATGATGAGAATCAGTACAGAGGCCCTCCCTATGCAGTCACCATCTAGATTGGAGTTATCCCTACTCTCTCCCCAACATGGAGGTCCTCCCCATGTTCCCAGCATCAACCAATGAGGTGGTCCTCCCTGCCTCATCGACATCCAGTATGATAGTTCTGCCCATGCTTATTATTCCTCCTATGAAGGTCCTCTCTGTGTCTCAAACCAGTGATGTGAAGGTCATCCCCGCATCATCCCAAACTCTATAGGAGGTCCTACCTAATCTATCTTCTAACAAATAAGATTTTATCCCCACTTCTGTGATGATCAGTATGATGGTCCTCCTTATTCTCTCATCATTGTCCAACATAGAGGTCCTCCCCATGCCACATCCAACCAGAGTGGAGGTCCACCCCCCCCCCCCCCTCCTGAGAAGGTCCTCCCAACCACCACGAAGGTCCTCTCCATGATTTTATAAACCAATATAGTGGTCCTCCCTATACTCATATTTCACAACATGGAGGTCCTCCCCATGTTCCTGATGATCATAATAGAGGTCCTCCCTAATACATCAACAACCAAAGTGTAGGTCCTCCTCCCTCTAGTGAAAACTGATACAGAGGTACTCCCCATATCCTGAATAATCAAAGAAGAGGTCTTACCCATGAAATAAACCCATATAATGAAGGTCCTCCTCATGCCAAAAAAGTTTCTTGCCTTGAATAACCATCCCAGGGTAGAAGGGAAAATCATCACCACTGAAGTAATAACTCTTGGAAGTGCTAGGTCATTTTGAAACCAATTCAATTATCATATTCAAAATCCAAATGGGACTCAATGATGGATCCCTCCTCCCAGTCTTCTACATCAAAGTTTTGGGTAGGATCCTAGAAGGTGTGATTCTTCATCCTAAAAGGTGAAGTTCACAAGATATCTGAATCCCTTTATAGGTATATACAAGAGGAGGGATACTTGGATCCCTTAGATGGTATTGTAGTACAATCATCTCTTTCATCCCCATATTTATTATCTACCTATACATGATATCACAAAGAATAATTCTAGTAAATGACAGACCGTGAGTACCTAGTGGACCCGCAGATGAATTCCACTACCTGTGCACATGAGATAGTTGTTAGAACCCCATCCTATAGTGATGTGATGATTAAGTTGGAAATAACTCATAGAGATGACCCATCATGTTGTGATCGGTCAGTTCATACAGCAGTCTCTCCATCATCCAGTCCATCACTACAACATTCCACATCCATTCCATTTATATTTTCTCACCCATCACTGATCAAAGACTGGGCTGGTAAGAGATGGGTCCCACGTTCATGTAGGGAAGCTTGTGGGACACCCTGGTATCCCACTAGCTATAATTAGTTTTCTGGAAGAACGTGGTTCCTTAATTAGACATTCTTGAAGTCCCTCACCCAAGAACATGTCTCATGCTTATTCTAGACAATATGGGAAATACATTACCAACTCTAAGATAGTTAATTGTTCTACCTAAGTATTCAATATCACTTTTATGACATCATCTAGAAATGTTGTATGGTTGTGTTGCTAGTACTTCTAGTGTCACAGCATCTCACATCACCCTGTCATCATTGGAACCTTCAATGATGATGTGTTATGATCTTCACTATGCTATAAGCAATCATTAAAGAAACATCTCCACATGTATAGATCCTTTCTTGGGGACAGTACGCTACTCTTCACTTCAGTCCAATCAAGTGACTTCATGATTCACCAAGTGACATCCAAGAAACTTCTAGTTAATACATAGTGAACACTGATAAACTCACGCTACCCAATGAATGAAAAATTAACACAAGATATGACAAAGATAACTAGCCTACCAAGGTAGAATAGGATCTTGTGGACCTTATAAGTGTCCTCACTCGTTAGAAAAGGTAGAAACTCAGCCAAGAAGAATTTTCTATATCATTTCCCATTGGTCAGAATCTCAACAAGGGTAACGTACAACTTGAGTGATCAGATCTTCTTGATGTCATGTTGAGGATAGAGGATGATCCTATAATAAACAGTCTGTGATAATAGATTTCATATTATTAGTAGATCATCAATGAGCTCCTTGTCAAGAGATGTCTAGATTATAGTGACCCTCAGCATGACCATGTTCCTCCTCTGCCAGAGAAGCAAGGGAAACTGCAGGTCGTCCTCAACCAGTTTCTCCCAGTCGATCATGTTAATACCATGCACCCCAATATGTATGGAAAGAAACCATGGTATACATCTTAGAATCTACCTGACCATCAAGATAATCTCCATATGGGACTATATCATTCTGTTCCTCAAGATTCTTTTCAAGCTACTATGAAATATGCATTGAAAATTGCTCAGCGAATCCCTGAGCATGTCTACCATGTTGATGAGATAGTCAATGACCTAGTGTTTAGGAATCCTCAATATGATAGGAACCCCTTCTAGGATTATATAATAGTTTCTCTCACTACTCAGATCGTAGCTTTGGAAATGTGATAAGAGGTCATCGCACCAAATGTAAATCTATATCCAACATTAGTGGATACATGTAAACACCCCTGTATTTAGAGAATCCAACATTTTCCCACTTCCAAGGGATGGGTGACGACTAAATCATCTGGAATACTTTATCTCTAAGTATGGACCTGTGTTAGCAACCCTAGAGTAGTAGGAATAGCCAAGATCTGATTTTTTGTTCACAAATTATAAGGGGATGCTGTCACGACCCGCCCTCGGGGTCCGTGCCGTGACTACCCCAAGCCCGCCTTCCATAGGCCAGGGGCTGGTGACTAGCACCAAGGCGTAATTCCCGGTAAAAGGGAAGGCATTGCCTTTGAAAAGTAAACACACACCACAGAGTAAACAAGCGGAAAGTAAACACTAAGCAAACAGAGTACGACTGAAAGTGCGGAAAAGTAAATGGGCCAGAATACAAACCCAAACTGAAAGTAAAGTACAACTCAAAAAGGGAAAAACAGCAACTGAAAAGTAAAGGCCGCTACTCCGAGCTGTCCACTGGAAATCCCACCTGAAGGGTGGGTACAGATAGCTCCTCTGCTCCACGGGTCCCGCCGTCTGCTCCGTGCACGTCCCGCCCAGTGGTCCACCTCCGGGTACCGTCCCGCTCTGCAAGCCTCAGCTAAGGTCAACGCTGTCCGTCGTCTGCAACCAACACAACGAAGTGCGGACGAATCCCGTGCAGGGGTGAGTATAAGCTACTCAGTAGGGACCCCGAGACCCCTGTAGGTCTCTCAAAATCCACAAAGGATAAACCACGAAGCAAAGTACAATCACGAAGTAACAACCAACACTGCTTAGGTATATGCCCATACATATACCTAAGTCATCAATTCAAATACGCTCCAACCTCCGAGCCCAAGTATAACTCAGTCCACGCAGGAAAGTATACGTATTCCACAAAGGAAAGCAAAATATAATCCACACAGGATTGCACAACACAATCCACACAGGAAAACAACAGGATTCAGCTCACACAGGTATACTTCTTCAAGGACGATAAAGATGATCACTGATCCATCTAAGTCGTCGGACCCACGAAGGATCGATAGGTAACTAACCCCCGCAGAAGACCCACACAGGATCGGGCTCACACAGAACCTGTAGGCGCTGGCTCACACAGAACCGCTGAGCGCAAGGACCCACACAGGATCGGGCTCACACAGAACCTGTAGCACTGATCCACGTAGGATCGCTGAGTGCTGTAGTCGTCGTCGTCAAATCCACACAGGATCTCTGTACTGTCGTCGCCAAATCCACACAGGATCTCTGTACTGTCGTCGTCAAATCCACACAGGATCTCTGTACTGTCGTCGTCAAATCCACACAGGATCTCTGTACTGTCGTCGTCGCAGTCACAGTAGCAGTCGTAGCAGTAGAACAGTCGCAGCCAGCACTAGGGTTCCCGCACACAGCAAGCTCGTACGGAGGATCCGCTCCACGAGCCGAGAGGCTGATACATCAACTGTCACGAAGACCGAAGTTGATGTATCCAAAAGTTCCGTATCGTCAACAGGAACTCAACGCATCAGACGGCGCGTCGATCGGACGCCCGGTCTGAGAGTTATAGGCATTTTCGTCTCCGGGGCCCGGTTGGTTTTTAAGGAAAAACCAACCCGACCGTACTCCACCTGCGTCCAAACCTCAGGCGGAGTATGCCAAAAGATCCGTCTCACTAAGAGGAACACAACGCGACTGACGGCGCGTCAATCGGACGTCCGTAGCTCAAGATATGAGCGTTTCCGCTACGAAGGCCCGGTTGGTTTCGTGAACGAACCAACCCGGCCGAACTCAAAGTTAACTGAAACCTTGAGTGCGATATACCGAAACGACCGTCTCGATCCAAGGATCGCGTTGCCGCAGACGGTTCGTCATTCGGAGGTCCGAGGCTCAAGTTATGAGCCAAAAACCGAAACTGGTTCGAAACGGGGGGTCCGGGTCCGGGCCGACCCGGCCCGACCCCCCCCCCCCCCGGGGGCGGCGCGGCGGCGGCGCGGCGGCCGGCGGCGGCGGCGACGGCGGCGCGGCGGTGGCGGCGCGGCGGCGGGCCGCGTGGCGGCGGCGGCGGCGGCGAGCCGCGCTGGCGGCGGCGGCGGGCCGCGCTGGCGGCGGGGTGCCGCACATGGGTCACGCGGGGGGCAATCAAGCCCCCCCCCTGTTTGTGAAGGCGGCACGGCTTTGAGCCGTGCCTTTGCCAAAAAAACGACCCCCGCAAATGGGGGGCCGGCTGGACGAACCGGGGGGGCTTTGCCCCCCCCTCCTTTAATTGAACCGCCCCCCTCATTAAGAGGGGGGGTTTGAAGAACCGGCCGGGGGTTTAATCCCCCGGTTTTATGACATCCGGCCGGCCCGCTGGCCGGCCGGTTTTTACCAACGGGACCGGAATTTCCGGTCCCGCCCTCGACTTCCGACGCCGGCGGCCCGGCCGCCGGTCTTTCCTTCCGCCGCGGCCCGGAACCGGCCGCGGTCTTCTCGTCCCGCCGCGGCCCGGAACCGGCCGCGGTCTTCTCGTCCCGCCGCGGCCCGGAACCGGCCGCGGTCTTCTCGTCCCGCCGCGGCCCGGAACCGGCCGCGGTGTTCGTCGTCCGGCGCGGTGCGACGGCACCGCGCCCCATTCGCCGTGCCATGAATCCTTCCAACGCGGCGCGACGGCGCCGCGTTCTTGAAGACTCTCCTCGGCGTAGCGCGACGGCGTTGCGTAAATTAAACGCACGGTAAACCGCGTGGTGCGACGGCACCACGCCACTTTGCTTCCATCGAAAGAATTAAACAAGAACGTTGGAGGGGGGGGTTCGGCCGTGTTCGTGCGGTCCGGCCCCCCCCCCCCCCCTCGCGTTAATAATAATAACGCAACTTAAAGAAAAACATGCCACACGTTAATCTTGTTAAAAGCACGATCAAGAATAAAATGAGGAATCCAAAAGAAATTCGACAACCCCTACCTCGGGTTTAGGATTCAAAGGTTCGGCTACGCTCCGCGGAAGACGGCGTCGCGGAGGTCGGGTGTCGCGGTCGTCGTTCGTCAAATCCGTTGACGAAGAGTTACGCCCGATGCGACACGTTGTTGGCGGATCTTCGTTTGCCGACGAAGAAGGCCCGAGGGGGATGCGGCGTTCCCTCTTGTTGACACCGAGGACGAAGAAGAGAGGCGTCGTTCTTCGTCGGAGTTTGAGCGTTCTTCGTCAAGATGAACGTTCTTCGTCAAGATGAAGAAGATGGAGGAGGAGCTCTCAAATGAAAACCACACAAGGTGACTAAGAGTTCTAACCCAACAAAATAAGACAAAGTCTTATTTTATTCACAAAAAGAATTTCAAAGGTTTGAAATTCAAAAAGGGTTTAACTCCCTTAATTAAATAAGGGTAACTTAAGCCATTAAAAGAGGGGTTAAGTACGTTGAGAGAAAAAGAAAAGACTTAGGGGTTCGTGTGGGCCCCACCACACTTAATCCTCCCAAGGGAGGTTAAGTGGGTGTGGGTCCCACTTCCAACCCCCTTAGGTAGGTTTTTTAATAAGTTAAAATAAAATTTGTTTTACACAATTTTATTTAACTTAACTGAAAAACCCCAAAACGTAACTTTCAACCCGCAACAAACGCAACTCCCGAAAAGGTCTCATTAAGCGAATATCGGCGCTGCGAGTTCATCGGTGCCCTCGGATTTCAATTCCGAGCACCGGATCAAAAGTTAGGAATTCCCGCTCGTTCGTTCACTGAACGTACCCGAGCCAAACTTCGGAAATTAATTCCGGGCACTCCGGGCCTCGGAATCAGGTGCCGTCTGAAACCGCGCTCTTGTAAAATTCTAAAGAAAATTAAGAAAAAAAAATTTTCCTTGAATTTTACGGGTCTTTACATTACTCCCACCTCAGGGCTTTACGTCCCCGTAAAGCTACATCAAAAACTAGGGAAACCAAAAGAGAGTACTGAGCACGCATCTGAGCCTCCCGCTCCCATGTGCTCTCCTGGAGATTCCCGTGCCGCCATCTGTTGCGCACAAGAGGAATCGATCGCCCATGTAGGACCCGCTCCTGGATGACATGGACCTCCTCTGACGTGGCCCGGACCATCTCCGGTCCCACCAGAGCTGCAAGATTTCTCTTTTGCCGAAAAGAGAAATCTGGTCTCATCCCCTAGATGAACCACATTCTTTGCCTAAAACAGTCAATCCTAACATGGATGATACTAATCCATACTAAGGATGACGTCGTAAGGCCTCGACGCTACTACTAAGAGATTCAACCGTTACTCTCGCCTCCAAGGGTTGAGTCACACTGTCGGCATCAGTGTGTGGTAACTGGGCCTCCTCCAGTAGATGTCTCACAAGTGAGGGTCAAGTCAACAGCCAAAACTGGAACCTCTTAGTAACATTACGATAGAGGACAGGAACGAAAACATCACAAGGTATGCGTCTTTTATTATTGCAGCTCGTAATACAAGACGCTACACAAAAGCAACAAGGAACCAGAAGTACAAAGGTTGTAACCACTAGTTCTGCTCCTGTCCATCGGCTCCCAGAGCTCCATGATCGAAGGCCTCGGCTGCCTGAAGCTGAGCTCTCCCCTGCGGTCGGGGTGGGCCTCCTGGTGGTGGTGGTGGTAGAGCCTCAAAGCGTCGTCCACCACCTGCTGTTCGGCCAGCTCCTCTGCCTCGTCCGCCTCCTTCCTTCAGACCGCCACGGTCGAACCTCTGCCTCTGCCTAGGTGGTTCCTCAACCGTCTGCTGCTCCTCCGCATGGCGGGTCGGGCAGTCACGAGCCATGTGGCCTCGCCCGCCGCATGCATAGCACTGTCTTCCACTCGAAAGACTGGCTCCGCGTTGTGTGCCCTGCACTGCTGAGCCAGTGCCCTGAGGTCTGGTCTGTCTGGACCCCTGAGTCATTCGCCGACTACCTGCTGCAGATGACTCAGCCACGTGCCGCCCTGCGGTGGGTCTCTGTGCTGGTGTAGACTCAGTAAGGAAGCTCTCGATCAGAAGGGCCCGCTCCAGTACTCCTGTCTGAGTCGGTATGCTGAGGGAGATCAGCGATGCCCTGATCTCGTGTCTCAAACCCTGCTCGAAGGTCCGGGCCCTGAAGAATGGGTCCCGTACCATGTCGGTCGAGTAGCGCGAGAGATCGGTAAATCTCGCCGAGTACTGAGCGACCGTCATGCTGCCCTGCCGCAGCTGTAGAAGCTCCTGGATACGCACCGCACGAAGGGTGGCTGGGACGAACTCCGAGCGGAAAATGCTCTCAAAGTCCGTCCAAAGAAGAGATGCCTCATCGTGCACCTGGAGCATCAAGCTCCACCATCGTCCTGCTGCTGCGTGTAGTAGGCTCGCAGCGAGGATCACCATGAGGTCTGCTGGTGTCCTCACTAGCCTAAACACTCGAACCACTGCCTCCAGCCAGTCCTCTGCTGCCTGGGGATCCGTCTCCCCGTGAAACCTGGGCGGTCGCTGGCGCTGAAACTCATGCAGTGCGCTGAGGCGACGTGCATCGTCAGCGGCTGCTGCTGGAAGCATCGGGGGATCGGCGGGTAAAGCTACTGCCGGTGCCACTGCTGACAAAGGGCCCTGCACCGAAGCCTCGTCGCTCGGTGGGCTGTCGTCTCGCTCGACTCTCGGAACCCTAGCTGGCTGCCGTCGTGGGGCCATCCTGAAAAGGAAACAGGTGCGCCACGGTTAGAACAGTATACCTGGTGAGCTGACACAAGTAATCACAAAGAAAACTTGAAACACACACGCAATCAATGTTTTCGTGCATTAAGTCGGAAATCAGAAGTCAGGGTCCTGGTGTACGGATACGTCGGTCCCCGCACCAACACTGGACTCCCTGGACTGATAACCACACTCAATACGCTAAACATTATTGCTTCACATAGAAAAGATCAGAGTTCGCGGTAGAACCGAACCTCCTCTGATACCAATTTGTCACAACCCGCCCTCGGGGTCCGTGCCGTGACTACCCCAAGCCCGCCTTCCATAGGCCAGGGGCTGGTGACTAGCACCAAGGCGTAATTCCCGGTAAAAGGGAAGGCATTGCCTTTGAAAAGTAAACACACACCACAGAGTAAACAAGCGGAAAGTAAACACTAAGCAAACAGAGTACGACTGAAAGTGCGGAAAAGTAAATGGGCCAGAATACAAACCCAAACTGAAAGTAAAGTACAACTCAAAAAGGGAAAAACAGCAACTGTAAAGTAAAGGCCGCTACTCCGAGCTGTCCACTGGAAATCCCACCTGAAGGGTGGGTACAGATAGCTCCTCTGCTCCACGGGTCCCGCCGTCTGCTCCGTGCACGTCCCGCCCAGTGGTCCACCTCCGGGTACCGTCCCGCTCTGCAAGCCTCAGCTAAGGTCAACGCTGTCCGTCGTCTGCAACCAACACAACGAAGTGCGGGCGAAGCCCGTGCAGGGGTGAGTATAAGCTACTCAGTAGGGACCCCGAGACCCCTGTAGGTCTCTCAAAATCCACAAAGGATAAACCACGAAGCAAAGTACAATCACGAAGTAACAACCAACACTGCTTAGGTATATGCCCATACATATACCTAAGTCATCAATTCAAATACGCTCCAACCTCCGAGCCCAAGTATAACTCAGTCCACGCAGGAAAGTATACGTATTCCACAAAGGAAAGCAAAATATAATCCACACAGGATTGCACAACACAATCCACACAGGAAAACAACAGGATTCAGCTCACACAGGTATACTTCTTCAAGGACGATAAAGATGATCACTGATCCATCTAAGTCGTCGGACCCACGAAGGATCGATAGGTAACTAACCCCCGCAGAAGACCCACACAGGATCGGGCTCACACAGAACCTGTAGGCGCTGGCTCACACAGAACCGCTAAGCGCAAGGACCCACACAGGATCGGGCTCACACAGAACCTGTAGCACTGATCCACGTAGGATCGCTGAGTGCTGTAGTCGTCGTCGTCAAATCCACACAGGATCTCTGTACTGTCGTCGCCAAATCCACACAGGATCTCTGTACTGTCGTCGTCAAATCCACACAGGATCTCTGTACTGTCGTCGTCAAATCCACACAGGATCTCTGTACTGTCGTCGTCGCAGTCACAGTAGCAGTCGTAGCAGTAGAACAGTCGCAGCCAGCACTAGGGTTCCCGCACACAGCAAGCTCGTACGGAGGATCCGCTCCACGAGCCGAGAGGCTGATACATCAACTGTCACGAAGACCGAAGTTGATGTATCCAAAAGTTCCGTATCGTCAACAGGAACTCAACGCATCAGACGGCGCGTCGATCGGACGCCCGGTCTGAGAGTTATAGGCATTTTCGTCTCCGGGGCCCGGTTGGTTTTTAAGGAAAAACCAACCCGACCGTACTCCACCTACGTCCAAACCTCGGGCGGAGTATGCCAAAAGATCCGTCTCACTAAGAGGAACACAACGCGACTGACGGCGCGTCAATCGGACGTCCGTAGCTCAAGATATGAGCGTTTCCGCTGCGAAGGCCCGGTTGGTTTCGTGAACGAACCAACCCGGCCGAACTCAAAGTTAACCGAAACCTTGAGTGCGATATACCGAAACGACCGTCTCGATCCAAGGATCGCGTTTCCGCAGACGGTTCGTCATTCGGAGGTCTGAGGCTCAAGTTATGAGCCAAAAACCGAAACTGGTTCGAAACGGGGGGGTCCGGGTCCGGGCCGACCCGGCCCGACCCCCCCCCCCCCCCCCCCCCGGGGGCGGCGCGGCGGCGGCGCGGCAGCCGGCGGCGGCGGCGACGGCGGCGCGGCGGTGGCGGCGCGGCGGCGGGCCGCGTGGCGGCGGCGGCGGCGGCGGCGTGCCGCGCTGGCGGCGGCGGCGGGCCGCGCTGGCGGCGGGGTGCCGCACATGGGTCACGCGGGGGGCAATCAAGCCCCCCCCCTGTTTGTGAAGGCGGCACGGCTTTGAGCCGTGCCTTTGCCAAAAAAACGGCCCCCGCAAATGGGGGGCCGGCTGGACGAACCGGGGGGGCTTTGCCCCCCCCTCCTTTAATTGAACCGCCCCCCTCATTAAGAGGGGGGGTTTGAAGAACCGGCCGGGGGTTTAATCCCCCGGTTTTATGACATCCGGCCGGCCCGCTGGCCGGCCGGTTTTTACCAACGGGACCGGAATTTCCGGTCCCGCCCTCGACTTCCGACGCCGGCGGCCCGGCCGCCGGTCTTTCCTTCCGCCGCGGCCCGGAACCGGCCGCGGTCTTCTCGTCCCGCCGCGGCCCGGAACCGGCCGCGGTCTTCTCGTCCCGCCGCGGCCCGGAACCGGCCGCGGTCTTCTCGTCCCGCCGCGGCCCGGAACCGGCCGCGGTGTTCGTCGTCCGGCGCGGTGCGACGGCACCGCGCCCCATTCGCCGTGCCATGAATCCTTCCAACGCGGCGCGACGGCGTCGCGTTCTTGAAGACTCTCCTCGGCGTAGCGCGACGGCGTTGCGTAAATTAAACGCACGGTAAACCGCGTGGTGCGACGGCACCACGCCACTTTGCTTCCATCGAAAGAATTAAACAAGAACGTTGGAGGGGGGGGGGGTCGGCCGTGTTCGTGCGGTCCGGCCCCCCCCCTCGCGTTAATAATAATAACGCAACTTAAAGAAAAACATGCCACACGTTAATCTTGTTAAAAGCACGATCAAGAATAAAATGAGGAATCCAAAAGAAATTCGACAACCCCTACCTCGGGTTTAGGATTCAAAGGTTCGGCTACGCTCCGCGGAAGACGGCGTCGCGGAGGTCGGGTGTCGCGGTCGTCGTTCGTCAAATCCGTTGACGAAGAGTTACGCCCGATGCGACACGTTGTTGGCGGATCTTCGTTTGCCGACGAAGAAGGCCCGAGGGGGATGCGGCGTTCCCTCTTGTTGACACCGAGGACGAAGAAGAGAGGCGTCGTTCTTCGTCGGAGTTTGAGCGTTCTTCGTCAAGATGAACGTTCTTCGTCAAGATGAAGAAGATGGAGGAGGAGCTCTCAAATGAAAACCACACAAGGTGACTAAGAGTTCTAACCCAACAAAATAAGACAAAGTCTTATTTTATTCACAAAAAGAATTTTCAAAGGTTTGAAATTCAAAAAGGGTTTAACTCCCTTAATTAAATAAGGGTAACTTAAGCCATTAAAAGAGGGGTTAAGTACGTTGAGAGAAAAAGAAAAGACTTAGGGGTTCGTGTGGGCCCCACCACACTTAATCCTCCCAAGGGAGGTTAAGTGGGTGTGGGTCCCACTTCCAACCCCCTTAGGTAGGTTTTTTAATAAGTTAAAATAAAATTTGTTTTACACAATTTTATTTAACTTAACTGAAAAACCCCAAAACGTAACTTTCAACCCGCAACAAACGCAACTCCCGAAAAGGTCTCATTAAGCGAATATCGGCGTTGCGAGTTCATCGGTGCCCTCGGATTTCAATTCCGAGCACCGGATCAAAAGTTAGGAATTCCCGCTCGTTCGTTCACTGAACGTACCCGAGCCAAACTTCGGAAATTAATTCCGGGCACTCCGGGCCTCGGAATCAGGTGCCGTCTGAAACCGCGCTCTTGTAAAATTCTAAAGAAAATTAAGAAAAAAAAATTTTCCTTGAATTTTACGGGTCTTTACAATGCAATCATCTGATACAACCAGTTACCCATTGGGTCCATTACCGGTTGGGAATACCTTCATATGTAGTTTCTATTTAATTTTAATCAAGCTGTATGAAATGGGAGTATTTTTGAACTCTTCAAGTGCAAGAAGTGGACAGATGAACGCATTGCATACTTCATCACTCAGTGGAAGGTCCTCATGCACTCGCTTGAAATTCTACTAAATCAAGAGCATCATTTGACAATGTTTGTAGGGAATGTAAAAAATAAATTAGAAACAATCCTCATAACTTCTAGTTTCTTTAGTGGATTCCATGATTTCTCTTATAAGACTCAAAGCATATAGGTAGCCTAGCAGAAAGCTAAAAATTCATGACCTTTTCCTCCTCCAACTCCTACAAGAAGAGTCGGTAATACAAAGATTGTTTCCATAGTGAAGGTTGGGGATCAAGATCCACTAGATCTATTTCTAGTAGATCCTCACCAAGAATAGCCTTGGTATGTAAAAAAACCTTAGTATGCTCCACCTCCTCGCCCCTATAATTAACAAACACCTCCTTAGTTAGAACCACCTCCCAGATGATAGAATGAGGTTCTAGATCCTTGTTTGCCTCCAACTCCTCATCTGAACCAAGATCCCTAGGTTCCTAATCTAGATAGGAGAAGTTGAACCTACTCTTTACTAGAGTAAAAGGTCCCCATTTATTTTCATAGTGATTTGGAGTAATGAATTATGAAGATTCCAGAATAAAGAAAGGCTCAAGAGGTCAACCTTACTAATCATCATGACTATTGACCATTTCATAGAATCCTTGTACATACCATAAAATCATGCTATGTGTTCATGTACTGGATCCATGGATAGGTGGATAACATCATATTCATACTGGGTGTAGTACTAACATAGGTATCACACATCTTCTTTGATCCTGACAGCCATTGAAAAGGTTCCAGTGAGTGGCACCAAGTCTCCATCCATGGGACTTAGAATTACGATGACTAGTTTTCATTCAAGGTAGTCTCTCATCCCCATATCATCATATGTGGACATATACATTATCCTGGATCTCTAGAATTTAATTTACCTTCTTTAGTAATTTTTTATACATCCAATTTTTATCCCTCAATGTCTCGGAAGAGTAGTCATTAACAGTGAAAGGGAAAGAAGATCTCCCCACTGGTGTTGAAACTGTCTCACAGATTTGGAGACTTCATGCCTCCAAAGATTGGAATCTCACCCAGTGTCCACCCAACATCAAAAGACTCTTCTAAGGATGATTGAAGAGGTTTTTTTAAGAATACTATCGAATTATTGGAACCCTACATGATCCTGACGATGAGGAGTGTAAGGAACTCTATCCTAATGTACCTAACCGACACCATCAATGTAGAATTATAGGATAGTAAATCCATTGGAATGCTTAGTACATTTATTTAATCTTTTCCATCTATGCCACTAAGACTAGGAAGTAGGAATTGTGTAGAGCTCAGCAAGCAAAATCCTTCTAGCCCACTCTTCCACATTCACAACCACTACTGATGATGCTCATTGATCAAGAATAACTACCATGGTCATATCATAATTAGCCTCAATCAAGAAGGCCTTAGTTAGGTTACAGTCAGCCAATTGTAGTTCATGGAAGTTTTCCCAATGAGCGTCAGGATGTTTCCCGCACCAGCTGGAACCTGGGGTTCCTCCACCAATGACTGTTGTAATTCTCACCATAGAGCATCCAATTGTGGCAAGTAATGTGTGCCTAGAACGGAAGTATGATGTGATTAAGTAGCTCGCCAACATTCTTCCCAATATATTGGTCCTCGAATCACTTCATCTATTAGAAGATATGCAGGAATACTTTATAGAAACCTTGAAAATCCCCCTCCTGTTTTAAATAGAGGATGCAGTGGATGAGAATTTTTATGATGAGTAGATCTATCAGTCAGAATGCCAAGCCATCATCTCATTCTCTAATGAAGATGAGAGCTCTCTCTTGTAGTGGAACATATGTCCAATGTACATCACTGGTCAGTTCAATGGAATAGAGGTACATTCTGGACTAGTTGAAACATTTTTTGGGATCAATCTCATCCTGACCAAGATGCTCTGTAGGTTGGGACTCTTCGAAGCAGATATGAGCTTTCATGACCATAAGATTCAGGGTTATGACAGAACCAAACAGAGATAGTGTGATAGTATATATTTGAATACCGAATTCAATAGTTTGGTAGAAGACACTGAATTCATAGTTTTGTCATAGGACACCACTTAGAATGTGTTGATGGGTAGGCCCTAGTTCCATTGGTATATAGTTTTCCCCTCATCGTATCTTCAGTGCCTCAAGTACTCCCTCAATGGTCAAGTAGGTATTCTCCAGGTGACACTTATCCCTTTTCCTCTTGTGAATCCCACTACATGGACACTACCTATTACTAGATCAAGGAGAATCATGCTTAGACCAATGTGGTTGAACATCCCTCCATCTCAGCTGACCCCTGAATAGATTTGGATGACGCATTTACCCTCCTGATTCACCAGTTGGAAACTATGACACCATACTTGGGGAACTGCTTTTTCATATCTAAGAGGAAAGGGAAACACATTCCTAAGTTCCTGGAATTCCATTAGAATACCTCATACTCCTACAGAGGTCAAGCTTGGGTAATACTAGAACCCCTTACTTCTATCAGGTATTGAGATGTTCACCTGATGGAAATATTTGTGTGTTAGACCCTCTTATTCCATTGATCCATGTTGAATCATCACAAGTTGACCCATCACCATTGCTTCAAAATAAAGCATGTAACCCATGGTTGAATTCCTAAAGGAACTAGCACAAAAACCTTTATCACTTTGATTTTATTAAATTAGGATTCTCCCAGTGAATATTCCACCGCCACCCAAGATAGCACCAATGTTCCTCTAGAATTAGTCAACCCATAAGAATTGACTCTTTCCAATGATTCCTCTACCTCAGATGATGAAAAATATTTGGAAGATGCTCCTCCTATAATTTATGAAGGAATCTCTTAAACCATCTATGAGCTGGATCAGGTGAATCTTGGTACTGAGGTATATCCAAGGCAAACATTGATCAATGAAGCAATTACTGCAGATGAAAAATAGCAGTATGTGGGATTCTTGAATTAGCATCATGATGTTTTTTTCCTAGATATATGATGATATTCAAGGGCTGGATCCCCAGGTCACCATCCACCATCTTGGTCTCCCTTTAATCCATTGTGGGTTCAAGAAGCCCCCTAGGAAGATTCACCCATCCCACTATGCCATGGTTGTGTCCGAAGTTGACAAGATTATCAAATCCAGTTTCATCAAGTGTAGTACCCCAAGTGGCTAGCCGACATCATCACAATCAGAAATAAGAACAGGAAGAACTGAGTCTTTATTAAATTCTGAGATCTCAACCACCACTACCTGAATGATGATTTTCCCTTTCCAGTGAAAAACTTATTGATCGATGTCACAGTTGGATTATATGATCTCTCCTTCATGTATGGGTATTCCATATACAATTGGATCCAGATGTCCCCTGAGGATGAGTATTCTACTACCATTATATCACTATAAGGAAATTTCCTTTATCATGTGATTCCTTTCATTCTGAATAATGAAGGAGATATCTATTAGTGGGCCATGCACCACATCATCAAACTGAATCTTGGGACACTAGTGGAATTTTACGTCGATGATTTGGTGGTCAAATACCACTAGTATCAGGACCATCTCATAGATCATGATAAAGTGTTTGTCTTCCTTCATTCATATCAGATGAAGATGAACCCCTTGAAATGTGATTTCGGGGTGACCTATATAAGTTTTCTTAGTTTCATTATTAGATACAGAGGTATCCAGATTGACCTAGAGAAGATCAAGTCTGTTAGTTAAATTCTTCCTCTGAGAAACTTATAGGAACTCAGAGGTCTTCATGGACAATAATCCTACATACACTGATTCATCACTAATCTATCCAGTAAGTGTGAGTCCTTTTACAGACTAATAAATAAATTCATCTTCAACCAGTGGGATAAAGAGTGTCAAACAGCATTTGAGGAGATCAAGCAGTATATGTTGCAGCCTCTAGTTCTGATTACACCCATCCTAGGTAGACCCATGGTCCTCTATATGACATTCCAAGAATGATCCTTCAGCACCCTTATCACTCATAAGAAAAATTATGGAATGGAAAATAGTTTATGATATCTCAACTACATTCTCCTTAACACAGAGTCAAGATACTCTCATATCTAGAAGGTATACCTCACACTGGTTTTAATAGTGAAAAATTTATTGAATTATTTGTAGAATCACGAGATACAACTAGTGTCCCTTGTAGAGCCTATAAATTATATTCAGAGCTACCCGATGTTGATAGGTTGGATATCATTCTGGGAGGGTATCCTTCAGTAGTTTGACATCAGGTTCCTTTCTTAGAACTCCATCAAGGGTCAAGCACTGGTAGATTTTCTAGCTACTCATCTAACCCCCAAGGAAGCACTTCTGGATTTTGAGCTCCCAAATGATTCCATCCGCTTAGTGGATCAAGTCATGACATTTTTTTCATATGCATTTTGATGGTTCCTCCTTGAGTCCTACCAGTATAAGGATCATTGATCCCATGCTAAAAAGAGTGGTTCTGGGAATTTTCTTCATCAACCCAACATAGGTTGTGATTCCCTATTCATTCCTACTATCATAAGGCTACATGAACAATGAGGCAAAGTATCGTGCTACCATTACAGGTCTCAATTTGGCTCTTGAGATTTAGGTTCCCTTCCTACATGTGAATAGGGATTATGAGTTATTCATCAAGTAGATTAATGGTGATTACATCATCAAGAAGCCATAGCTCATGGCCTTGTTCATGAATTCTCACCAGTTGATGGCCTATTTCCCTTATCATTCAAATGTGACTCATGTTACCTGGTCATACAATGGTATATCTGATTCTTGGGCCAGTTTAGATTCTTCTCTCATAATTCCTAACTAGGATGATCTATTTTTTCATGTGGCGCATAAAATATTTATAACTCACATCACTTCATACGATGATGAAAGACATAAAGTGAATTATCTTACTTCTGGTCCTTCCATATTGGGACCTATGGATCCCCCCATAGTTGAATAAGTCTCCGGTTATAAATTTCCATTCATCAAGTATCTCTATCATGCCACTCTCCCACTAAACTGAGCCAAGCGTGAGCGAATCTGTTGACGTGCAGTGTAGTTCACCCTCTAGAGTGGACCCAACATTGAGAACACTCTCTAAAAATATGGGTTTTATGGAATTATCATATGTTTCATCGATGTAGAAGATATACCTTGGTTGTAAAGGAAGTTCATTTTAGGTCATGTTGTGTTCATTAGGTAGGTTTGAAGATTTCCTAGTAGATTTGAAGGATGGGAAACTTCTAGCCCACTATATTCAATGATTGTATCATGTTCGCCAAGAGTTTTCATGCATGTTAGATCCATGATAACTTTGTTCATTGAATTATATATCTCCTCCATACTACCAACTACTCTTGGCCATTTTTGGTCTGGGGACTGAACCTTCTGGGACTGTATGCACTAGCAACAGCTTTCCAGTGTAGGCTCATTCTGATCGTAATGGATTTCTTATCCAAGTGGGCTAAATCGATCCCTCTCAAGGAAGTCAAATACTATTAGATAATTGAACTCATGATCTCCAATATCATTTATCTGTTTGGAGTTCCTCAAACTATTCTCACCGAAAATGGCACCAAATTCCAAGTGGCCGAGCTATAGAGGTTGTATGTCAAGTACAACATCTGGTCCAACCATACATCTTGCTATCATGCATAAGAAAATGGGCATATTGAGGTGTTCAATAAAACTCTCTCCAACATTTTTATGAATATGGTGGTCCATAATGACAAAATTTCACCAGAAAAGATCCCCAATTCTCTCTGGTCTTATCATATAATGACTCGTAATTTCACCCAAGTGACTCAATATTCTCTATTGTATGGAACAAAGGTAGTCCTTCCCATCAAGATCCAATTTCCATCACTCCAAAAATCTTTCTATGATTGTCATACATCAAAAAAATAGTTAATGTTCATCTTGATAAACCGGAATAACTTCAAAAAAGTAAGCTTCTAGCCCTGCATAATCAAGAGTGGCACCAGAATTAGATAGTTAGAGCATTCAGTAAGAAGGTTCACCTTTACTCATTCCTTAAAGGTGAAGAAATTTTGGTCTCCGAATGCCAATAATACCTGGTAGAAATCCAAAAAAAAATTAACCCACGTTGGAAGGGATGTATATCATTCATAAGGTCTATCCTAGTAGTGAATACTCTTTGGTTACCATGGATGGAGAGCGCATCACTCCTCCAACCAATGTCAAGTTCCTTAAACATTACTTTTCCTGAATGGATATTCTTCCTAGTCGCACAATGATAAACTATGAAAAATTCATCTTCCAAGCCATATGATAATAAACTGCATAGAAACCGGCATCCCAGGCACATGATGTTAAACTGGGAACTTAGGTCCAAACATCATGATTTAAACCTTGTGGGTTCCTCTAATGAATGTTTGGCAGAGCATGGGAGCCTTTTTGTTTCATCATTCACGTTGGGTTATAGTGGACACACCATGAATATTCCTCTTTGAGCACTTCCTCTACATCATACTTATTTTATGATGTTGAAATGTTTGTTCATCATCTTAACTTCACATTTTTAAACTACACAGCACTGATGGCCTTTCTTCATGACCGTAAAATTAATGTACCCATGTCCAAAGAATATGATGTTAAACTAGGAACCCAAGTCCAAGAATTTTGACTTTAAATTGTGTGTGAGTTCTTATCCAGAATTTGTGGTGTGGTGTTGGGCTTCCTTGACCTCATTCACATCAGGTTTCTTGTGAGGCCACACTACGAATTTCCACTATGAATCCTCATTTTATTTTTCAATTTCTATACCATTAAACTAAGATCTCATATAGTACAAGTTTCATGACTTTGAACAATGTAATAACCAGTGTCCTGGATGTATGATAATAAAAGGCATCGCACCATAATTTACTATCTTAAGAGGACGTTTCCCCTATAATCGGTTACCCACCATTCCATCTCTATGAAGTATGTATTTATTTATTCCCATCCTTATGGGATACATAGGAAGACCCATGCATTTCATCTTTGGGACCAGTCGTAAAATCACCCTTTCGGCCCCTTGTCTCATGTTTTATTAGGAAGTGTGTGGTGTACCATGGGTGACTTTTAGGTTTATAATCTCCATGCCATACACCTCACTTAGTAACACTCCTATCCCTTCACATCCTACCCATATGAACTTAAACTGTGGCATAATTTCCCCTGGAATCGGTCACCCACCATGCCATCTTCAACAAATACATACGTCTTGATTCCAGTCTATTTAGGATACAAAGCGATGCCTAGATTCTAAATCCTAGTCCAACCACTCCAAACACTATTACCCCTCTCTATGTATGGTTCATAGGTACATAGGGATGTTTCCTTAAGAAACTACATTAGGCTTTATTGTAATCTTTACAAGCTACATAGTGATGTCCAGATTTTCAATCTTGGTTTCATCCTTGTATTTTCCTTTCATTAATGTTAGTTCATGTTTTCCCTTACCAGATGACATTAATCTTCATGGGATTTCAAGGACTATGTTTGGATTGCTTCCCATCCTCATGGGATATGTAGAGATTCCCGTACATTTCATCTTCAGGCCCATCAGTAGATTGGTCACCTTTTGGCCCCTTTTCCTCAACTTAGTCAACTTTACATGACATTAAACCATGGACATAATGTTTTATAGAATATTTAGTGTGGTGTTGGGCCTCTTTGGTCTCATTAACATTGGGTATTTCATAATAACACATTTTCCATATCCCTTTAATACATTCCCCCTCACAGTCAAAGCTCTACAGCCTTAAACTAGAAACTCAAGTCCAAGCATCATGACTCTAAACTGTGTGCAGGTCCCCTTTTGGATATTTCATGAGGTGTTGGACCTCCTTAGCCTCATTCATGCAATGTTAATCATAATGTTGTGTGACTCATACCCACTTGGGATACATTACGCAATGTTCTGACCTCTAAGACCTTAAACTAAGAGCCCATATCCTCAATGCATTATGTTAAACTACAACCATACCCTAAGCATGTTCATGATTCCTGATGATAATAATGGGATGCCTCAATACCTCTCAATTGAGGGATGGCCCCAACTGGTGTCATCCTACAACCATAATGTGTTCAAGAACTATGTGTGTCTTTATTCCCATCCTCATGGGATATGTATCATTGCCCAAAAAAAATTCTTCGGTTCTAGCAACATGATCCTACAAATCATCGTCCCCTCATCCTTTATCATAATCCATTAAATATGACCTTAAACTATTTTCAAATCCTAGGATTGATTCCAATTCAATATTACCTTCTCATTCCCCACTTCGATCCTTTTTTGATTTAGATCTTCATCCTCTTTTTCATCTAGATTCCCTCTATAATGGTGACAGTCTCATGCCACCTTTGGATTACTTCCTGTTTTGGGCCAATTCTGTCACAACCCATCCCAATGGGGCCCATGCTGCAACTCCCCAAGCCCACCCCCAATAGGCCAGGGGATGGTGACTAGAAATGAGTAGGCATGTCAATAACATGGTAGGAATTTCCTATAAACCTTTACACACACACAAACACACATCTCCAAGCCCACAAAACTGAAAAGTAAAAACTACTAAAAATAGAAATGCATGCATACACTAAAATCCCAACCAACAGAGTACAACAGGAAATTAAAGTACAGTAATGTAAAACCCTGGGCCAAAAGTACAATCCCACAAAAATAAAGTCTTCAACAAAGTCCAACCTGTAAAGAAAGGTATTGGGACTACAATCTGTAGCCGTGGGAACACACCTCGGCCTACCTGATCTCACTAAGCACCGTTCGGTCCTGGTCCACCAAGAATCCTGTCAAAGGATCGCTTGTCTGCATAAGACTTGACACATGCGGGCAAAGCCCGTGCAAGGGTGAGTATAACAATACCCAGTAGGACACCCCGAAAACCAAAAAGGAACACAACAAAGGAAATACCAAAAAGGAATGATACAGTCAGCTCTATATAGTATATGTTTAAAGAACATATAACAAGAATATCCAGATATACTCATACATGATCGACTATCACGAAACCACCACTATGATCTAGCTCTAAGATTCCACTAAGAACGTAATAGTGAGAACACACTCCTAGGTCTGAAGAGAAAAAATAAGAGGTACTCATTCTAGGAGAACTCACTTCACAAGTACTTAAGAACACGATGCTCAGATGAGGATCACAACCAATAGCTATGGGGTGATTCCAACAACTCAGTCTGAACTAATCCACTAAGCAGAGGATCGGTGCCTGGGTAAAGTAGGTCATGTAGATACCAAGAACTCTACCTAAGGTACTAGGAAGGAATAGAGGATCCATCTCTATGACTCATACAGGGGATTCCAACAAATCTATTCAGGAAGTCCTACTGAAGGGATCATACTCCTATATGTAGGAAATGATACTAGAAACCTTTAGGGGAAAGATAAAGGGTACGGACCCTAAGAAAGCTAGTCCAAGTCACAGAAGACCACTAGATCAAGCCACGTATAAACAGGTTACACAGTGTGTAGTAGGATCAAATGTCATGTTCCTTGACTCCGGGTACTGTCCATGAAAACGGCTCGTGTCTCTAGGCTTGTCATATAAAAAGTAACTACACGACGTGTAGAAGAATTACACGCCATGTTCCTTGACTCCAGGTGCTGCCCGTGTGAAACAGCTCGTGTCTGAAATATAAGTCCTGTAGAAAAGTATATACATGGTGTGTAAGTCAATGCACACGCCATGCCCTGTCAACTGGAAAACACCCATGTACCCTGGTCGTATGCCCATACACGGTGTTTTTTTGTGTTGCCTTTCCCATGTACTAGTACACGGGGTATCTCGTGCATCTGTCCAGGTCTGGTCGGGGAAGGGTATACACGTCGTGTCCTTGGCCGTGTACCCTACCCGTGTCTGTGTACTCCCATAGTACACGCCAGGTGGTCCTCCGACAAACACACGCCGTGTAGCCCGTACTACATGTCGTGTAGTCGGGATTTCTCCAAAACCACTGTCTTCCTCCTCGCGCCTCATTCAATCTTCTAGATCTCGATTCTGCTATCCATTTTCCATGAAACTCAAGATCTTGGGTTGCCTCATCATCGTTATTCTGAATCCGTGGGTTTCGAGCCTTCGATCGGCTCCGAAATCCAATTTTGGTCACCCATGCAGAAATCGTTTGAAGAATGATATCTTTCAATCCGCTTCGATCCTTCCATCGCCACCATTGTCTCACCTCCGTGGGGTTGTACTGGTTCCAGGTCTTCAAATTGGGATCATTGTGTCGCACAACGGATGCGCAATGATCCCTTGTTAATATATCCATGAAGAACACGTAGAACGCACATGAAGAACACGAGAAATCGGGGAAGACATGCACAACAAATAAAGAGGGAAAAAGCTCGATCGATGTTCGTGTCGATCTTGGTTTGTCAATGTTATAAGGTCAAACGAAACCAAAAATAACCTTCAAGAATCAAATCCCCAAAATCGCCGCAAAAGCCCATCCCACAAATATGATTGATCTGTGGGCTAATCTGTTAATGGATTAGTCCACGTTCATCGTAGAAATCAAGAACAGGGAAAGGGAATCAAAATCAAACATCCTACCTGGATCTGTGGCATCCGTTGGCAAAGATCGGGTCGTGGCATCGTCGTCACCAGCGAAACCCGTCAAGAACGCCATCTCCTCTTTGGGGTTTCCCCCAAAGCCTCCAGAGCATCTAAGGGTTTTAGGGTTATGAGGTTTGTAACCCTGGACCCCTGCGTAAAGTCTTTATTTAAAAAGATAAAAGATATTCGCTACGACAAGATTTAATAAAATATTTTAATTAAATATTTTATTACTGTTACGCCCAAAAACTAGATTTCACCTCCAACCGGTGCCAGCCGATGTTAGGTCTCTCCAAGGGTAAACTCACTGCTCTGGACGCAACAGTGCCCTCGGATTTCTGATTGGAGCACTTGTTCAGGTGTTTTTTCACTTTTTTAGAAAAAACATATATGTGCATTATTTAATTTTTTTAATTAAATTTAAACATTTGTTACAGGCTCACCGGGCCTCAGAACTGCACGCCTTCAAAAATCTTGGTCTCAAAAATAATCCCCATATAATACTGAAAAAAATCTGAGACATTACAAATTCCAAAATGGATCTATGGTAAAAAAAATTAAAAAATATTTTTTTTTAACATGGTAAACAGTAAATTTTTCATTTTATTTCCCCCTTATTGATTTACATGGTTTTGATTATTGTGTTTTGAACATGTTTATTGGTTGGTCCCTACCTATCAATCACTCATTTGGTCCAGGAATTTAATGTATTGACTTTCTTACTTTCAATTCCCTACACTCTCCCAAAACTTAGAAGATCCTTGATACCATTCGTTGATTCCTGCATCAAAAATGGCTCATGCGGTATTAGGATTCTAGTAAGGTGTGGACTGACAAGGTCTTCATGGTCTACACAATATGACCTGAAACTATTTTCATCCCTTATAGTAAGAGTAGCACGAATTTAAACTACTTTCATGACCCATGTGGTATGCTTCATTCTAAATTTAATGTATTTCTTAAATTGGTTTTTCACCATATTTCACATCCATAAAAACCCCAATGGTGAGGGATTTATGCCTCCTTTGGCTCACCTCCCATCCTGGGATAGTTTCCTAATGGATATCTAGTAACAAACAATGGATTCCCAATTTTGAACATTGTCAACGGTTGACCTCGCGTTTTTTCTCCCCATCTAGATTGGTATGGTTACAGTCCCCATGTTTCGAATATGCTTAACGGCCAAACCTTACTTACCATTCACCCCCTTTTATGGTCAAAACTCTATGAACATAAACTGAGAGCCTTTCTATGGTATATTCCCATCACCATATCACATATTCATCATGTTTGTCTATTTCCTACTTCTTATGTGGTACAAAATCTTCTTTTGGCTCATTCATGTCAGGTTTATTTCCCTTATGACACATAATTATAATGGAAATAGGCATTTCTATATTCCATTAAGTATGACATTAAATTGTGTGCAACATCTTAGTTACATGAAATTAAACTATTCAACACATCCTAATAACATGATGTTAAACTATACCATGCCACGTCCTCACTGTATGACGTTAAATTGTGTGTTCATCATCTTTATTTTCATGAAAAAAAACTCAAAGGGGTACTAGGACCTCACCTGAGAGGTCCCCCCTAAAATATGGGATTGAAATTCATTCAGATCAATGCGCCTACACCAATGTGTTCTAATAAATAGTATAGAAATTACAATAGTTTTGAAATCCATTTTAATATTCCATCACTCCACTCCCACTCTTCGTGTGCCCCCCCCCCCATTTGGATCCACATCCATATTACTGACTGGAGGGGTCCTATAACATCTTGGTTATGACACTTTATCTCACCTACCATATTGGTCCAATGTTCCCAAGGACATCAGAATATCTTTCGAGTTAGGTTCCATGTTTCGAACATGGTTAGCGGAGGACCCTCATTTCCTTGTCCCCCCTTTAGTCTAGAGGTATAGATATTGTGTTTCGAGCGTGGTCAATAGTTATCATACACTATCATTCCATCCTAACAGAATTCCAAATTTTGGGCATCATTATTCACACTCTTCATTCCCCTTTATTGGGATCAACTCTAACAGACCCGGCATTATCATGTTCATGAAATAGCTCACATTGGTATAGTAATGCTGGTTGTTCTGGGAGCCCACTTCTCCATCCACATCTTCCCTTATCCAAAATGGTCTTGGTGGTCATACAAAAATATTAGACCCCAGATGTTTATCAGGAACTCTCATACAAGGTGAACAATTATGTGGTCATCCCTTATCACATTAGGCATGACCCACATGGTATTAGGGATTAATCATTAGTTGTCCCACATATATGATGGATCTATGATAATATAATAAAGAAAAGTGATGTGTCCATAAACACACACAAAAAAGAGTCAACAATGATCTATAATTATGGAAGTTGTAGGAAACATTCACATAGATCTGGGAAAAAGTTCATCTATGGCTCTGCTCATAGGATTGAGTGCTTTAACTCCACCGACCATGGGTTTGTAGCCTCTAGAATCTATTTTCACCCCTGATATCCCTCTCTTTTTCATCTACATTTGGAGATGCTCATCTACCCTGATCAATGTCAGGTCCCAATCAACAAAGAGATCAGTCACTTAGAATGACGCTTTCCTTATCTTCTCCTTGGTTGCCATAATATGAAACCTCGGTTGGATGACGAGCCTTGATTGATTGGTGATAAAGGATGAATTATCATATAACTGATATTATAGGTACCTAATCTCTTGGGTGGCCTCCTATAGATTCTATTTACATACATATTTCTCCTGATTCCAAGATATGTCCATGTGTCGACTACTTTCTTTCCTCTTCTCGGCAAGTTAGTCACAAATCAGCATATGTAGAACTTGGGAATCTTCCCCTCCGGTGCATAGACTACATATCCAGTGGTTAATTGACCCCGTATAACTAATATATTGTTATTATAGAACATGTTAAATGATGTTTTTGATGCATTTACAATCCCGTAACTGGATGATCCAATTTTCCTTCACCACATCAAAATCGAACTCATCTATCTCCTCAAGAACTGCAAGGGCATACTCTAAAAATGCATCCATAAGATCAAAAGCAAGATCCTTATCTATAATCATGTATTATGGGTTGGGATTCATTTCATGAGGTTATTCATTATCACTTGATCCAAACTCTATAAGGTTGTCCCTATTAGCCACGAGTACTGCCCTATCGGTGGTATGACCCATAATCACAGATGGTTGTTCACCAAAAACCATTTCCGTGTCATCTCAAATAGACGATTATCCATGGACTGGTGCCTTGTTTGAAATGGAATCCCTAATCCTCCAACCATATCTCATATCAGATCACCTGCTACTCCAATCACTATTTATAGAGGATACATGTTGTTCAACCTAATCACGCAATAATAGATGTGGCTCTATAAGGAAAGAAACTGACAGAAGCCGAGAGTTGGAATATCACTCTCTTAGGATGTATTTATTGGGATCGTTTGGTGTGGCCCCTTGTATATGATTTCAGGATCTTGGGATTTTGGGCTGGCCATCCGGGTCTCCTCACCTCTTCTTGGGCTTGAAACAACTTTTTCCCTAAACAAAGATCCCAGGGACTAGTCTTATGCACCTATCATTGTACCTCTTTCCCCATCAATCAGGGAACCTTGCAGAAGATCCTCCTACATGAGAAATATTTTAGCCAAGTAGTTCCAATTAAGTGTAAGTTAATGTGAAATATGTCAAATGGTAATTTAATGATTACCTTGAGTTTTTCATAGAGTTCCCCCAATGAGTTTGTGATTTCACCAACCTTTAGAGAGATCCCCACATTGGTGTCTTCCCCACAAGATTTATCTAATTATTCAAGTAGGGGATAGCATTCCACCTACTCATTAGCTGATAGTAATGGAGGGTATGTTAGATCCAGTGGTACTTTTACCCTATATTTCATCATATGCATAGTTCCTTGATATTATACCAAGTATTCTAGCTCTGACACATATTGTTCCCCTTCATCATGGGACACGAGAAATATTTCATCGACATAACTGATCACCATGAGTTCCATCCCATACCTATTGAGGTGATCTCACATTCTACTAGGGTCAAGGAACTGTCTATTGATATCCTAAGTTTCTCTAGACTCGGGGTATATTGCATCTTTATGGATTTCCACATAGTGGAACTGCTTCCTAGGATCCTGGGTAGATGTCATGTGGAACACTCTCAATGGTTCCCCTTCCTCCTGAGTTTTACAAAATTTTAGTGTTACACTCGGTGCTATTTATCCTCATTCTCTTCTTGCTGGTGCAGGCCTCAAAACATCTGGCTCTGCTACTAATGATCCACCATCATGATGTACCCCAACCCTTCTGCTATGGTGCTCTATTCCCACCATTCATATTTATACTCAAGGAACTCTATCGTTGGCCTTGATGTTTTTTCGCCTCTATGATTCTCTTTGATAGGTATCCTCCCATCTCTTTGTGTACATATAGACCAGAAAGTATGTGGCCGTGGATGCCGATAGCTCATTTAGAATCATTACATATTCCTTTATGATAATTATCCCGATATTCCTCATCATTCATGGGTCATCTTCATGACATACAACCTGGTAGACCATTGGAGTCACCCGCTACAGACACTTGAACTACCTGAAAACTGATGCGGGTTGTATGGTTCACTGATCAGCTTGCAGTCCACTCGTTACATCATCACTCCACCACAAAAGTCCAAGAGATTTAATTTTTTTCTCTTCAATTCCCTTGACATAATCAGCTATGAATCTTGTCAGTAAAGGGGATGGGTTAATCTAGAATTGATCATCCCTCCCAACCTTGATCAGCACTGTCGTCAAGGCCAGCTCTAATGGTAAGCTTCCTATGACATTCATAATCATTGGTCTATAGATTTTCATAGGAGGGATTATGGGATTTGGATATTCATAGCCTTCCATGTGCTCCACCACCCAGCCGTATAGGAAGTGGGGTAGTCCACACATACACAGTATCTTATTCCCCTTGTGGATATGTCATGGAAATTTTTACAGCTTCTACAGCACCAGGATTCTAAGGTTAACATGATTGCCTATTTTCAGAATCACCCCCATAATGATTCTGATTTCATGTAGTCCCATGTGTGTATCTCTCACAAGCATCATCCACCCACAGATGAGTGCAGCAATTAACCTGTCCAAACTAAAAATGGGTTGAGGCTTATACTTAATATTGTACCCCCATAGATTCCATTGACTATTATCCATTATTCACTTGTAAGAGACATCCTGGAATCATTTGGCTCCTCTTGGGTAGGTCTGAGGTCTTATCAATAGTTTCATGGCTGCCTCCTCCCCCTCCGCAGGCTCCTCTACTAGTAAGTTCAAGAATTATCTAAACCACTACTTAAAGTGGATGTATCTCAACCCCTACTATTCCTTGGTGGTACCTAGAATTATATCCAGAAGCACCTTATCCAGATGTGTTTGCTTCTCCCAATCCTCCCATCCATTCCCCACAAGGATAAATTCATCATACATGGCCCCTCAAATCAAGATTCCAAAAATATGATGAAGATCCCAGAGGCTGATGTCAACCTCCCAATGATGAAGGTGGAAGGTGTTGGTCCCCAATAACCATCTTCTCACTAATTCAAGCATGATCTCTCATTGTAGGTAGACATGGAACTTGGAAGCTCATGCCACATCATATAGTCCTACTCGCTTCATTTCTTCCCTGATCTCAATGAATGGCACGCATTCCTATAAGTCCCAATCCCATTCCTTTGTGAAGTTACCACCCTAGCATAGATCCCAATCATCAAACCATCATTTCTCTCAGTTTTCTAACCCCACCTTGAGTATTTTCTGATATTTTTGGTTGGAAAATTTAGCCTTCATATCTCTCCCATCAATTTTTTTTACATGGTTGTCAATGAATTCAGTTATGATAGTCATTTGATCCTCCAAATGTAACCATCAGTATCCCCGTTCCACTAGTATTGTCCCAGTGTACCTTAGAACCAGTAATCTAGCTCTTCCCTACTCATCAGTGGGATGAAGAAGTCATCCCTGAGACTAAATCTATATAATGGTATCCTTTTTTATAGGGTATAGTCCTTATAGGCTTCTGAAAAAATGCAAGCAGTGATTCATGGTCAAAGTGTCTCCATACATACTCCCTAATCATGATGTTGTTCTCCATTTATTCCCTTTAGGTAGCATCTTCAATGACCTCCCAAGAATCTTCTTGAGTTGACATCGGATCTTAGATAATGGCATATTTCTGATTCTATTCATGGAGATCTTTCATGAAGGTATTTCATAGAGAACCAGTTCAGGAAGAATTGGTGTACATATAATTTTTCATAAAGTAGTAGTAGATCAAAATGCTTGGTTCTCTAAGAAGAGTTTGCAGAGCAAGGATCTTGAAAACCATGTTTTTAAAGTTATGTTCATGGGGTGAAGAGGCTTTGTAAAAACATAGATCAAATGATGTGTGTAATTAACATCCAGTATGGATGGGTTCCCTTATGTGATATTTATAAGTGTGTAGATGACCGAGCTTCACCGTGACCCCTATGCATGAGAACATCACAATGACATCATCATGAGCTAGCTTTGAAATCATCCATTTTTTTAGTGATTGACCCTTAGAATCTGACCATAATTTTTCATTGTCTCTCATTTTTATTGGGGGCATCTATTGGTGTTTAAATCTATTCCCCTGGATAATTGGAGGAGTACCATGGTTATTCGGGATGAAATATAAGAAAAAACGGCCCCCAATTCATCCAAAGGGTTTTCCTCAAGAAGCCCCTTCACAAAGACCCATTCACCATCACAGTTGCATAAAGATGATATGGAACTCCCATGAGTCCTCTACCCTCCTCAACTGCACCAAGGAATTTTACATAAGGAATTGCTAGCCTGACAGATAAGCATATTTCACAGAGCCCCCATTTTCTTCATGGTGTGTATCTGATCATCACGAACATCAGTGCCTATAAATACCCAACTCATTTATACCTCAATTTCATGTAAACCTATACATTTCAATTGAGGATATCCCAATTCCAAAGGCACCCAATCACCGTGAACCCGACCACAAAATAGATCACCGAAGGTACTGGAGTATCGGGAGACCCCTATTCCATAATTCCTAAGTACCTATACCTAAATTATAGATGCCTTCCGTGAAAGCCTACAGCCTTTATTGAGGAAGAATACCCTCTAGGGTACCTGAGGATTCGTGAAGCACTCGACCTTCACAAAGCACTCCTTTTTTCATCTTCTGATTTCATGCCAAGGCATGTTCACCATGTATCACAATGATATTTCCTTTACGAGACCAATGTTATCCATGAAAAACTTGAGATTCACGAAGATCCTCTCCCTGAGGCCCCCTTTTTGTGTGACCCTCCTCCACATAGCTCTCTAGGTTTTTTCATAGTGATTTCTTAGTCCCTTGCAAGGTTTCCTCTATTTCAATGCCCTACCTCTTGACTTTCAGCATAGGTACGCTAATGGATTTTTCTTTTAAGCATAGCTGCGCTAATTTGGAACTCACTATAGACCACTCATCCACCATATTACACCTTGGAATTTATTAATTATTCCCCCTATTTAGGGATGATGGGTGACAGTTATGTATGTCCATGGTGTGAAGATTAATTCCCTCACATCCAAGCTAGAAGATGGTAAACAACCTAGAACAAACATCCTAGACACATGATCTTAAATTTTGATCTCACCCTCTGTGAAAAGACCAGGATGTTTCTTTGTACAACACACAATGAGTGAAATCCTCAGAACAAGATCATAGATGGGATGGGAACTAGGAATCTTTCATTTATCGTGCTCCCAATTCTTCATCCCTCGCCCTTTGGGCTTTGTCTCCAGGTGTTCTTCGAGTAACTTCCACACATAGGCCCCATCAAACTCTTGATAAGATAATTTGTGAATGGATGAAATGGAATGCGATCTTCCTCAAATGGGATGAGATCCTCGTCACACATAATGACATCCTCCTTGAGTAGCATTCATGCATAATCCCCACTCCATCTATCATCAACACATCTTTGGTTACATGATCATGAGGACTAATACTTTCTAATGTTTCTCACACTGATCAGGACTCACGTGGGCTTAGAGGTTAGAAATGATAATGAAATCCAATCTCCATATTTAGGATGCTTCTATGTGTAAGCCCCATCATGTCTAATGGGTAGATACTACATGTAATATCTAACCAGAAGTTTCATTCTGACTGACCCTCCTCATTTTATAAACCACAATGCCCCATTCTGAAATATGTGTAATTTTATTCCCAACAAATTGGGATTTGTAGAAAGCCTCCTTGAGTTTCAAGCCTAAAACCCACCAACACATCATCCATTCCATCCATTCCACCCCAAAACTTCATCCATCTCCATCCTGATTCTTACTTAGACCACCACATTCTGGTGATATCATGCCATCCATTTAGGTTATTCCTGCACGTAATCCCCATTCACATCATATTTGTTCCTAGAAGCACTAGGGAAGATCCTATGCGTAATACCCAGAGAATCTATGTTATCCAGCCCAGAGAAATCCTCCTGGGAAGGGAGGATCCAATGCATAAGCCCCACACCATCCATGGAACTATGTGGGTTTTGATCCCTACCTTTTAAATAGGGTACATAAGACCCCTCCATGAGTTTCAATCCCAACAAATGGTAAACCTTGGTCTCCCCCTCAATTTGGAACACCTATTTGATCTGCCCTTAGTGGTTTCCATATCATCCTTCACGGTGTGACATATTCTCTTTATGGGATGCACCACCCCTATTCTATTATCATTGGGAATTCTGATTCATCCTTTTGATAAACTTTCAAGGTGCTCCCTCCTATGGATTCACCCTCCTTGATTCACCTCTATCCCATGTCCTGATCATCCCCTCTCTGTCTTCGATATATGTTAAACTCATGGCCTACATTTGTGTTACACATGGGATTCCTGAGGAAAACCACAAAAGACATGCCTTTATCATCAGTTACCCAATGATTGACATGGGATACATCGAGTTCCATTCTTGAGATGCCTCCATGATATTCCCTCCTTTGAGGAAGATATAAGTGACCAATGTTCCATTATCCAGACATGCCAGAATGAATCCAAATGTGACTACTCCCTTAATTTAATGTTACTTCCCTATCGAGACCTCTTAGAATGTCATAATAGAAGTGTTGTAATTTACTAGTCCCCACAAAGATATGTAATTGGGAATGATTTTTTCTAACCACGTCATTATTTATGAGGGTGACTCGGACTAGGAAATGAATTACATGGAGAAATCCATGGAAGGAGGAACTAACATTACATCATCCCCTCTTCATCATGGGGAAGACGTAACAGAGAAAGTGATGAATATATACCTCCTTTGGAAAGAAGTAATGTAGGGTACAATGCATCCATCAACATCACAGCAGAGTGCAAGGTGGTGTGCCCCAACAAAAATGTTGGAAACACTAATATGTATAAATCATAATTTACTACTTAATTCAATATTATAACTCAATACCTAGAATTAAACTCCTTATATGTGTGTATGAAAATCTATCTAATCATTATAACATTTAAACTAAAGAATACATCCATTCATAATATAACAATTATATTCATGAATAATATAGGGATTAACTTTTAAAATTAATGAATAATTCACATATTTAAACATGAGATATACATTAATGAACAATACATAAATAAAAGACAAAAATAAATACTTCATATTTTAGATAACCTTATAGAAATTACAAAATTTTGAATATAAACACTTATAGATTCATTTATTAATATGAACTCTTTCATATTATTCATTATATGTCATTTTACCTAAATATATGATATTACCTGAAATATTACCATTTTATACTTTATTTCTATTATGTAAACTATTTTACATAATCAAACTATCTCATATTAATCATAATTTAAACAATGATCAAATCAAAAATCAAAATCATATTAATGTGGTTTAAATAATTTCCCAAATAAGGCCTTTAATTTGAATAATTCAAACTAAATATTATAAAAAAATTAAATTTTAAATATAAAATCTTTTTAATTTTTATTTATTTTGAAATTCATACACTTAAAATCACCCTTATAATTTATAAATAAACACTATATTTATAAATTATAAGTCACATCATTAATTGGAAAAAGTTATTTTAATATTTACCTTTAATATTTTGGAATATTTATTATTAAATGTTTCATAAAAAATGATTAATTAATAATAAAGACTTTATAGGTAATTAATTTATAAATCCATTTATAAATAAATAAATATCATAAAATAACTTTTATTATAATTTATAAATGATATATAAATTATATAATTTAACCCATAGATAAATTTAAAAAACATACTTATCAAATCATATCTAATGATATTGGTGGTGTAACGTCTCCAACCTGGATGCCACTAAACTCGTTCCCTAAGCTAGGTCTCCATATGACCTCAAGCGCACCTCCTCATATGCCAGAGGATGCCGACTAGAAATGAGGGTCTAATAGAGAAAGTGGAAAGACTATACATTCTTTATTAGAATAATCCACAATAGATAACTTATAGAAATAAATGAAACATAATAACCAACAACATGCATTACCATCCTTTCCCAAAACTTGATACAATGCCACAACCAAATAGTAAATATGACATGCCAGGTCATACCAATACAAGTGTAGGGAAAAACCAAAATAAATACAAACTAAAAATACCCAAAATTGGTTCTGATTCCAAGTCTGGTCTCCTCCTCCATGAACATCCCATGACCATCTAAAACATCTACCATGGGGCCCTTTCCCTTATATTTATCTGTAACCATGAAATATTCATAGGTACCCAACTACATCCTGATTGGGGTGTGGGTAAAAATCAATAGTCCACAACCAATGGTGCCAAAACAATATCCATTTTAAACAGATACAATATATATGTACTAGATAATGAAAATAAAATAAAGGATAAATTGGATGTCATTATTTAATATTATTCACTTTAACCATTATCATTAATTAATGGGTTATTAAAATCATTTATAACACAACAAGTCAATCTATCCAACTACTATGTATATGAGAAATTAGTAAAGTTCCCTATCTCGCTAGGGATATCATTTCACAAAATAATGACATCATAATT
The DNA here is from genome assembly GCA_963277665.1 of Viscum album. Taxonomy (NCBI): domain Eukaryota; kingdom Viridiplantae; phylum Streptophyta; class Magnoliopsida; order Santalales; family Viscaceae; genus Viscum; species Viscum album. Next base: position 1,916,482,341 of record OY728122.1, read on the forward strand.
ACCATGGATCCTTAGTCCATGTAGTGTCATCCAATGAAATTGTTAGGGTCAGTGATCCTCATTCTAACTCCCTAACCCTTGCATTCTAGGGTGGAATTTAGAGACTCAATTCAACCTGACCTGTGGGCATAGAACATCAGTCAATACCACGCATATATACCAATCCATGTGAACATTCATTATTAACCATTCTCACAAAAACCATTTCCATAAACCTTAAAAAAACTATACATATAACATTCACAATTCAGGGATCCTTTAATTCATAAATCATCTTTATGTATTACCTTTATATAATCTCATTTACAACCACAGTTCATTTAACTCATTCACCTTAATCCATTTAACACATTCAGATTATTCCAATTAACCCTATATTCCAAGTTATCAACCAAAAAAATCATCATTAGCTTTTAATTAATAACCCACGCTAACATGTCAACACATGTATTATGCACTCTATGTCAAAATGGTTCACTTCTATAATTACCATTTCAATTTCCATGTTCAAGAAGTGGTACACCCCATGGGTGGCCCCTAACCCAATCAAATTAACCTCAACATATCCTATAAGGATCGTGAGGGGTTCAGTTAAACATTTTCACAATTTATTTTCCAAATATTACTAAATTCATCAAATTCACAACAAGGAAGCACCAATGCAAAAACCACATACACATAAACCAAACATCAAGACTATGGGAAATAACTTGTTATACCACCTACCTTGATTATGAATATGAACGCTCACTTAGCCTAGCCCTTTCACCCATATTTGGACACCATTTGAAGCCCCAAACTAATATCCACTAGAAAACTATGTTTTTATACATTTAGAATAATAATAGACACTACACATGCCCTAATCTAAAAAATTGAAAGGAGAGGAGGATTATACTCACCTATAGATTTGATTCGCAGCCAATGGTGATCCAAACGGATAAGAATTGAAGAAGATCGACCCTTGGGTAGTCTTGGGAATTTTGGTTCTTCACTAGGGATGATGAGGGAAGATTTAGAATAAATCTCCAGTTATATCACATAAATCCAAAGGGGGGGAATTAGTAAAAACACACTCTTAAATTGGGACACAGTTTGGCCACATGACTTTCCAAACTATGCACCACTCGTCTGCCACCCTCTATCCAAGATATTTCCATGCCGCACGGTTTCCTGGGGATCCAACATGGTTTGAAAAAATATTCTTAGACAATGTAGGATGGATCTTTCAAATCCCTCAAGGTTTTTCCTTCCCCCTTGTACAAATTGTTCATGTTTTTCACCCCTCCTCCAATCATGCATGGTTTGGGCACACAGTTACTACTAAATGAGCACCAACTGTGCAACATGCATTGGATGGAAATTTTTTCACTTCTTTCATATTCTGAACCCCCTAAAACCCCACAAGACTCCTTATACATTTAGAAATAATTAATTTAACCAGAATAAAGATACTTAAACCAAAACTTAAAATAAGATTGTACCTCAATAAATTCTGGTATCTTAAAACCTCCCCACATTTTAATAGCTTTTCCTAAATCTACATTCCCAAGAATCATTGAGTTTCCAAGGAAAATTGATCAGGAAACTAGGACCTCATGTCCGTCTTATATTCCCAAGTATCTTTCTAAAAATTACTATGCTACCACAAAACTTGAACCAAAGGAACAATCTTTCCTCACAAAACTTTCTCAGTACAATCCACAATATGAACTGGATGCTCCAAAAAGGATGAATAAGCTTCAGGATCAGCATCATCAACATGAATTATATTATAAGGGTCAGTTTGATAATTATGAAGCTTTGAAACATGAAAAAAAATCATACATACCCCTATATGATTTTCGGAAAGACAATCGATACACCACTAGTCTGATCCTCTACACTATCTCAAAATGTCCCACAAACTAGGGTGCCACCTTTCCCTACTTCTAAATCTAATGGTGACCCAACCTCAGCAACACTCAAAGAGACACATGATCTCCTACCATAAACTCAATAGGTATAAGTCACTTATTAAAATATAAATTATTCCTACTATGATCTATAACCATAAATTTCTGAATCAACTAAACCTATTCTTCTTTTCCACAACGAGACTCGGTCCCAATAATTATTAATATCCATCCCCCATCCAACACAATGATTATCTACACATTCTGCCATAGAGTGCCTCATACAGATCCCTCAGAATCATCACCTAGTAACTATTTTTATAGGTAAACTCAACAAGAATCGTGTACTTCTCCCATGATCCTCCAAAATATATGACATAAGACCTCAACATTTCCTCTAGCACCTAAATAGTATGCTCCCACTATCTTTCCATCTGTGAGTGTAAATTCATACTCAAAAACACCTGGGAAACAAGTGAATTCTATAATCCCTACCTGAATAAAGTGTTAAAATTTATATCATTGTATAAAACTATAGTTATTAGAACCTTGTTCAACCACACTATCTCCAAAACATACAAATATCGAACTGATCAACATTGAAGGTCTCTTAAATGGTTATAAAATACACCACCTTGATCAACCAATCCACAAATACCCATATTGTATCATTATTTTCAGGAATCCTCAGAATACCAACCATAAAATCCGTCACCAAGTCATCAAATTTCCATTCTGGAAAGGGAAATCTCTATAAAAAAACCACCTAGTCACTGATGCTCAACCTTCACCTACTAGAAGGTGAAGCATCTTTCCATGAACCTTGAAACTTCCTTCTTCATCCATGGACACCAATAATTCCTATGATGATCATGATACATTTCGGTCAAACCATTTTGTACTGCACACTTTGATGCATGAAAATCATGCATCAATTCTTCCCATATACATGTATGCATGACAACATGACAATGAACATAAATGGTCAAATCATCACCAATAGTCCCACTGGAAGGTGTCTACCCACCATCAAAACTTTCCCTCAAATCCAAACACTCTGGATCCTCATGCTACATCTCCTTTATCTGGATCAGAAGTGTGGACTCAACTACCAAGGATGTAACAGTTATCTTCCCTTTCCCATCCTCCACCTCTTGATGCATCTCAGCGACCAATACCATCATTATCCACACATAACTAGATTCCTATTCCACTGTATTTTGAGTCTCTTGACTCAAGTAATATGAAACACTATTTCCCATTCCCAGTGTATAAACCAGATCAAGGTCAAAGGACTACATATATTCAACCCATATTTTCTACAGAAGGTTAAAATCACATTGGGAGAAGATGTACTTAATGATATTATGGTCATTATACATAATAATCCTCTCTCCCAACAAGTAATGTCTCCAACACTTTAAATTATAAACCATAGTTTCCAATTCAAGATCATACGTATGGTGATTTCATTTATGAGGCCTCAACTGTCATGACCCATACGCTACAACCTAATCATCCTACATCCACACTACCCCAATACCAACATCGGATGCATCAACAAACAAGGTATACTTATTACCTGGCTTAGGTAGGATCAAAATTAGTATTGAATTCAGATAGTTCTTTAACTCTTGAAATGAATTCTCACATGATTCAGGCCATTCAAACTAGATTTCCTTCTTAGTCAAGCCCAAAAGTTGTTCTTCCTATAAGGATAAGTCCTTGATGACACTTTGATGATATCCAGCTAAACCCATAAAAAATTCATATATAAAAAACATTCTTATGCTGCTCCCAAGATACAACGGCTTTCACTTTATCTGGGGCCATCGACACACATTCCTCATAGAGGATTTGACCCAACAAATGCACCATGTTAATCCAAACATGAAACACGGATTGATTGGTGTATATTCTATGCTCTATTAGTGTACATAGGATGATTTCAGTATTCTTTTCATGATCATCATGAGTCTTGAAGTACACCAAGATGTAATCCAAAAATACAACTATAAATGGATTTAATCACGGGTGAATGATATAGTTCATTAGGGACATAAACACTATTGGATCATTGGTCAACCAAAAAGGAATCACTACCAAATCAGATAAATTTTACCTTATACTGAAAGTATTACATGGGATATTATAAGGTATCACCCACAAATTATGATACCCTAATCTTAAATCAATCTTATAGAATATGGAACCACCCTAAAGTTGTTCAAAAATATCATCGATTCCTAGAAGAGGGTATCAGTTCTTAAATATAATCTAATTTAACTTCCTATAATTTACACAAAATCACAGGGATCCATCAGCCTTCTTATAAAACAACACTAAGGATTCCCAAGGTGAATTACTCAAGTGAATAAACTTCTTATTCCTCAGTTCTTCCAACTGATTTTTAAGCTCCTCTAGTTCTTTCATTGACATTCTATATGGAGGAATAGAAACTGGTTTTTCTCATAGCAGAAACTCTATCATGAACTCAATATACCTATCTGGTAGAATCCCTCAAAAGTATTCAGAAACACATCTTGAAACTTATCCACCACAAAAGGAAATAAAAGCTTCTCTTTTCCCCCTTCATCAAGCACAAGAAAAGCTACTTGGGTTGTGAGTTTACCCAACTCTTAATAGGCTATCCCTACGTAGATTTCTTGGATATCCCATTTCCCATGGTGAACATATGAACTCCCCAACAGGGATGTAAAAATTAACCTATGGAGTTAACAGTAAATATGAACTTTGTATATCATAATCCAATCCATTCCCAAAATTAGATAAAAAATCACCATCTCTAGAATAAACAAGTCCCAAAGAAAACAGTTCCCACCAATCTCGAGGGAACCCCCCTTGCACTACCGTATATTTTTTTCCTAAACTCCCAATGGTGTATCAATCAACATAAATCCACACATATATTCCATTTCTAGTCCCAAAATTTTCACAAACTAAGAAGAGATAAAATAATGTGAGGTAATTGTATCGAATAAAACACTAGAAAGAGTAGAAGCTATAAGAATCGTACCTCTAACTATCGATGACCCATCCTTGACACCTCCAAATGAAAGATAAATTGCATGAAGCTGAATTGTCCCCCTACCATGAGCTATCCTCCTACCCTACTGATATGGACACTCTCTTCTTGGAGTACCATATCCATTACCCAAACTGGTATAGCCAGTAGAATTCCAACTGCTTCCCTGGTATAGGGTAACCAACCCCATGAATGTACTCTACATTGGCCTCAATCTTCCTTCAGTTCCTATTTGGTGAGGGTTCCTATTAAACCTCTTCACTTTTCCCAACCTCCCACATGATGGCCTCTAAACCTGTAGTCAAGGACACTAATCGTGCATGTGTCATGGCCTTCCACACTTATATCAAAAAACTCAGTCCTTCTCTGATAGGGTAGCTCTCTTTTCTTACTAAACTATCCACCACTGACCTGGTGTAAACTCTCAAAGAATTGATTCCTACCATTTTAATCCACACCACTAGGTCTCTCAACTGGTGCTGCATAGAGCCACCTAAATCCTCCTTGAGATTTCCTTCTGAAATAAGGGCATGATCCACCCCCTCAGTGTCCCTCTTTAAATGGAATATGTTCACCAGGGACCTAATCTCGTGTTTATGTCCATTTTGGAAATTTCTCTTCATAGTCGTCTCATCCCCTACCAAAGAAAGAACAAATATTTGTTATATTTGGTTCCTTAGAACCAACTTATGTGCACTTTATGAAAACATGTATCCATAGTTATGAATATTAATAAACTACTTATCACATATGGATTGTTTTTCTAAATGACATAGTATGTGATAATATCTTAAGAGTAGATATCACACTAAATGGTCATAAGAGTTACCCTCTATGATGAGAACCCAGAAGTGCATCGACATTATTCTTAAATATATGTTCTATATTTGTATAAAATCATTTGAGGGAAAAAATTATACAGGATTTCAGGGGTGGAGACTCATAAGACTTTGAGACACCTTCTCATGGTATACTGCCTTGGTAATATCTCGTAGGATATTATGAGAACAAGATCTGCTAGTAGGAAATTGAAATTTATATGTGTCATTAGATGTTTCTATCTATGGACATGTGTATTGTTCCTTAGACATTAATATTATTATTGATGATTATTATGAGTCAATTACTTTGATGTATTCATGAAAAAAAACGATGAAAAATGTTCATGGCGAAGTAGGATGCGTTGGGTGCATCACAAGTGATATTTCATTAAGGAATAATGTGAGAAATGATTTTTCCCTTATGTTCTTTAAAATTAGTTGATATCTCAGTCCATTTGATGGAAATTATATAGCCTAAATAAATTCATGTCCATGGTGTTCTATAGGCAAGTTCTATTTCAATAAAGTCAAAGAAAGAGACATAAAGAACATAGGTTGATGGAACCGGCATGCAACCTGCTTGATTTGAGATATCATGATAAAGGAATTACATTACACAGTAAGTTTCCGTATGAGGTATTATGTCATTGCATCATTAACTTCTTTCTTTATGGGTTCCTTGGCATGTTTCTAAATGCTAACCTTGGACTTTAGGCTGCTTCACCTAATACCATTGATAAAGAATCCTAAAGGGTGACATACTAAGTGTATATAGAATCTCAGTTAAATAATATATTATTATTTATTATTTAACCAGTTGATTTTATATTATTCTCATATGTGGTTCAAAAATTATTCATGTTTTCTTGATCGCATATATTTTGTCACCAGTTATTTGAGATAATATAATGTGATGGGAATATTAAATAAATATTTATTTTCTTTTTAGTGAATATAATATTTATTTATTTATTAGAGAATAAAGTAGTGATATTTATTTAACAAATAATTAGGCATTATTCAAGGTTTGGTATATATTATTGAGGAATGAAGGAATGAGCTTTTTGGTTCTGTGAGAAAATATTAAATATTAAATATTATTTTATTTAATAATATTTAATTTTAATTCTAAAGTTAAGATCATGTTGAGAAATAATTATATTATTATTATTATTTGACATGGGGTTTTCTCTAGGATTAAATAAATAATTAAGGGCACTTGTGAATTTTTTTATTTTATCCTTAGCGATATATAAACCCAGATATGTTATTTTCTCAATAGAACAATTCATTTATTTGGGTTGTGCACAATAGAATTATAAAATTCTACCGAGCCTTTGAGATCTCTATTATCCAAGATCACTCAAAAAAATGAGACAAATATTCCTCTCCCAGGTCAAGGAGAACTCTTTGGAAGAAATTATTTTAGCGATCAAATACAGACGATGCAAGAAAAATAATATGTCATAATAGCACCCAGATATTCCTTCAGTGACATTTGGAGATTCGTGGAACACGTGTGGGTCACTACTAATGGGAATCTACACTTTATTACAATAATGTAATTATGGTGCATCATATATTTGTTACCAGATCCATTAATGAATAAATAATTCCTTCAAGGTAATTATTATTTAATTGAATTAATTATAAATAATATGTGGTGATCTTTTCTCTCTATTTCCAGTGTGATTCATTATTTCTATCTTCTTTGATTCAATTACATTGAACACAACATTTATCATCATGTAGATCTCATATTGATCATTGAACCTGGCGAAACAAAAATTCATGCACCTCTCATTGCATGCTTCTGCTACACCCAGAACTTACAAGTGGTATCAGAGCGATCACATTATTATTTATAATTATTTAAATATTATTAGTGATTTACACATTTGAAATTAGTTTTTCAATTCATGTTTAATTTTTATTTTAATATGTATCATTATAAATTATTTTACCTCCTTTATTTATCATAGATCTAATCTAAATGATTAATTTTATGATTAAAATAAAATCAAGGAACTCATCTGGAGGTAGCAAGGATTTCAGATGGATAACACAAGAGTAATCGTTGTGTAATCGGAGTTACACATTGTGTACATCTGTACAATGCACCATGAGTTAATTTGGTAATTACAAAATCTGTGTGAATTGATGACATGCAATGCAGTTAATTATTACACCACATATTGATAGGGCCATCCTGGCACACGGTTATTCACATTACATGCAATGTAACCCAAATACACAACGTGTATACCCTTTGAGTCACAGACGGGCCGTGTATTACATACACATCCTACCTGAATAATGATCATGTAACTTGGTGTTAACAGTAGTGTAGTCCATGATTCATGTCATGTGAACCAATTTTCCAAGAAATAGTTTACACACCGAGTCCCGAGGCATGTGCCTCAGATATAGAGTGAGAGGTGTACATGTTGTGTAGCTCATCTGTACTTGCCATGTACTTTTAAAAAATTACAGATATTTACAATTTATTTATTATACTACGTAAACCTTTTATACATGTGCTTGTGTGTGTTCATTATTTTGATAGGGCATTCCATGTGATAGGTTTCTAATATATATATATATATATATCATCATAATGTTCATATCTGTGTATCATGTATGATTTGTATTATAGTTATTACTCTACGTTCATTGAAGCATAACACATGACTGAAAAATCTTGTAATTTTTGTAATAATTAAGTTGATAATACATTTCTTGAAATTATGTGATAAGTTTTGTATGATTCATTTCACAATAGGTAAAACTATATATGAATACAACACATTTTGGGTGGATTCGGATGGGTATTCACCATTTTTTACAAGGTACATTTATGTGCACATTTAATTTTTAATGTATTTATTTAATTTGTTTAAAATTATAATGGATGTGATACCACTGAAATTTTAATAAGAATTAAGATAAAAAAATTGATTAATTCAAGATAATAATTAATTTATTTGAGCATTATTTATCTTAAATAAGAATGATTAAGAATTGAATGATAGTTTAATTAAATGCATAATTCATTTCATGCATGTGGATGATCATGAGCATAGACCAGGCCTTTGTAAGTGATTGGTTTCATTTAATTTGTTATTAAATTAAATTTTTGGCACGTGTGCCTTCTCTCATTTTATTATGTAGGGACTTTGTACCCATGGTTTCTTTTATGTAAACCCTTTTACACTCACCTGTGTGTAATTAAAATCATAGTTAATGGATAAATCTCCCAAGCTAGTGGAGGCTATTAAAGATTGAAGCTAAGGTGAAACCAATCCAAGAGAGATACATTGGTGGATAGGTGTAAAGATATAACACGAACCTTAAATGGTTCAAGGTGTTTTCCCCTTAGGTCAAGAGTTAGTTTATCAACCTCAAGATGAACTAACCTCTAGTAAAATCTCATGAACATTCCACTTTATTATTTTATTTTTGTCAGTTTCATGGTTATTTAATTATGGAAGTTTTGTCATGATCCCATAAATTAATGAAATTAACGAGCATTCAAGATAGAACTAAAATAAATTGGCTTATGCGTAAATATTATCTAAGACATGGTTATGAACTTGAGTTAATCGACATAGTATTAACAAGGATGTAATAAATATAATAATTTGAAATTTTTGAATAAAGGATAAAATCCTACAATTATATATATTAAGTTGGTATATCCTTTCACTACTTCAGTTAAAATCAAACCATAGTTTAATGTTATTGAAAATCTAAAGTTGGGTGCTTTCAATTGTTGTGGAATTATAACATTAATTTTTTGGTTAACATAACTTAGTTCACATAAAGGGTTGACTCCCAAAGTAGAACTTGATGTAAATGAGAGGTAAGGGTTGAGAAAATCAAAATTAATTTTTTAGGGAATGGGGAGTCCAGTCAATAGATCAAGAAATTGTGAGTCAATACAATTGGCATTTGGAATGCTTACATAAAACCATTAAGGTTTCTTGACCAACCAAAGTTGGAGTAATGATAATGGGAATATGGATCCTTATCTTTAGAATATCCAAGAAATAGGATATTCTAAAGCTAATGGTGAGGGATATTGGGATTCAATAAAATAGTGGGAGACTAATAAATATAATATTTATTTATTTGTTTAAATTTTATTAGATAAAGTATTAAATTTGTTCTCATCTTATTTTTCATTAAAAAAATTAAAATTACATCTAAAATATCTATGTTATCCATAATTTATAAGTATAACCTTATCACCGGAAAAATTTCTAAGAGTGGAAAAGGCACTTACGCATTATACATTATCATGAAAGGAAATTGTATGTGCTGGAAGAACTTTTTCCAGTTGTGCATGTTAATGAGGCAAGTGATGAAGAGTTATCTCTCTATGATAAACATCTCAATGATGCTACATATGTTTAGTGTTTCATAATTTCATCTATGTTCAATGAAATTTTGAAGTATAATGAGTACATGGATGCATATAGAATGATGACTCACCTTTGAGATATCTATCAAGAGAAGGAGAGACAAGAGAGGTATGGGATCTCCAATGATTTTTTTACAACTAAGCTTAGATATTCCTCTCCCACTGGGCCTCGTGTAATTAAGATTATTGGATTTATTGAACACTTATACATCTTAGTAATTAAATTCATGGATGAGTTGTGTAAAGGTATCATACTTCCATCAGCTATCAAGAACTTCTCAAGTTTAATTTTTTATTACAATATGAGAAATAATGAGTAGATTCCTTGTAACTTCTTACTTTTATTCTCTAAGTGGATAAGGACATGGGGAATGATAAACATGTGGTCCTTATAGTGAACAAAAAAAAGTAATAACAATGAAAATGGGCCCAAAACCTATAAATAGTCTAAATCTTTGAATCACTATCCTTTAATGAAAAGGAAGATCCAAATATAGGGTAAAGAAAAGTAGACAATATGTTTTGTATGTGACAAGTCATTCCATTAAAAGATTAACTACACCCAAAAGAAATGGGATACTAATATTATGTTCATTATCGAGTGAAATCTTTCAATATATACACATTAGGTATTAGATAAATCATGTGGTTATCACATTAGTATCAAAATTTAGGGACCAAGTAGATTTTGAAATATTAACAGAGCATAGGTGGATCTAATATTTTCTAATGGTGCAAGGCTGGAAGCTCTGTTGATTAGTGACTACCACCTTTCATTACCAATAGAAATGTTTTTTGTTTTAAAATATTTTTATTATGTACCTATAGTTACCAAGAACATTATTTTTGTATCATGTCTAGATACATATGGGTTTATTTTCATGTTTGTAAATAAAATATATTTATTTTATAAGGACAACAAATGTTATTGTACGACGCATTTTTATAACCTTATTTATGTATTAAATTATAAAAACCAACTGTTGGTAATTGATAATGAATCGTTTTCAAATGAATCACATAACACCCAGCTATGGCATCACCATCTTGGACATATAAATGAGAATTTTTTGACAAACCTCCATCAAGATGGTTATTTAGAGTCTTCTACGCTAAAACCACTTGAAATATGTCACGCATTTTTTCAATGGAAAAATGAACCAACCAAAATTTGGTAGATGATGTTATTAATATTTTAATAACTTTTTATATACTCACTTTACTTATTCTATATAAAATGTGCATAATTTGTGTGAAATATTAATGTATAAATATTAAATATAATTTTTGAGCACTATTTGAATTCCTCCTGATTTAAGTTTGTTTAATGTTTTAATAATAACTATCACCTTACTAATCTAAAATGTGTGATTTTTATTTTTAAGGATTACTTACACAATATCCAACATTACACTGGAAGGGATCTTGGGCCAATTCGACCATTTTAAGGGTCATATGGATCACAAAAAATGCGCATTGGATTTGGGAAGAAACTGGAAAAGATATGAATAATGAATTACTAGGCTCAAACGAGATATCCAAATTCCTTTATTCTCCTCCAGATTTCATGGGAAAATTCAAGGAGTCATGGATAAAAATTCCAGGGCCCAAATGATTCTATTAAATCTAGCCCACCATTCTGGCCGAGAACTGAATTCAACACATGAATATTGACTGTTCTCCTTATCTACACATCAATTCGATATTCTATTTTTTAGTGTGAAAGAGGAGATATAGGAGTCCGACATTTTTTAATAACAAATTATTATTTAAAGGCATCTTCCTATTTATAAACCCATTCACATTCCATCCTCTGAAAAATTATGGATAAAAATGGACAGGTGAAAACTATTTAGTAAAATAGCCATATCCTTGCTTCCAAAATACCAATGGCCACCCAATTTTGATGGAGGACATAAAACCTCAATATATACAACTTGGAATAAGAGATAATCACGAGATTCAGCTTTCTGTATGGATAAATTGGTGGTTCAAGTGGAGAAGTGTATTTGGAATGCAAACAGTCCAACTCCTTGGGATATAAATACATCCCCCTCATCTCCATCAAATGGGTTTGAATTTCAGAAGAGAGAATAACATATTGGCATGACCAAATACTTGGAAAAGTCTTTTTAGGAACTTCCATACTTAGATTTTCACTTGAGAGACATTTCCACCTCTCTTTGTTTTCATTTACTTATGTGTTCTTCATTGTTGTAATCTTGTAAGTATTTTTTTGTAATTCTGTTTTAATGCAAGTATCTTCTTAAATATCTCTTATTATCATCCACCATATGTAAAATAATATTATTGGTATTAAAATAATTTAAATACAGTTGAATATCCTCCCCTTATTGTGCTTTCTCATTCAATCTAAAGTCAGTATTTTATTCCCATCACTGTTTGTGTGTGTGTGTGTGTTCGACACAAAACTCTTTTCTTATCCCTTTCTTTTTCTCCACTGATTAATTAATCATCATAAAATTATAACCAAATTTATTAACCACACAAATGGCTAAGTAAATCTCTAATTAGGGTGAGTTATGATTTGGGTATGTTAAGTGATTGAGAACTTTTTCTCGATGAATATTCTTTGAATTGATATTGTGTATGTTGGACTTAACATCTCAGGGATTAATGACTTGTTTTGTTCAAAGAGTGGTTTTCATGGGTTATTGGAACCATAAATAAACTAGGATAAAGAATATATGATTAATATTAGAACCCTAAGTTAAGTTAAGGCTTTTATTAAAGACTTAACACTTGGGAATTCCAATCAACGTCAACTTGTGACATGGGTGTTAATTTAATGCATTATAAACAAGGCTCAAAGATATCACAAGCTTAACTACGTAATGATGAAATAACCCAAATCTTTATTAAATTGTTAAATCAGTCAATCATTTCAATTAATCTCTACAAACAACCCCCCCCCAATCAAAATACAATCATCTAAAAACAATCGACTATTAAAAAGTATCATCACCAATAATTCGACACGAGTGGTGCTATACACATTAGTAGAGCATCAGAACCTTGAACAGTTGATAGTCAACAATCGGCCACACTTTCAAACGGTGTCATTTATTGGGATGATTTGATTAATTAGTCATTAGTTTCTAGTTATTTTAAAAAACACAAAAAAACAAAATTAAAAAAAATGAAAAAAAAAACACAAAGAAAAACCTTCATTCTCATAAAAATCATAAACAGAAAAAACACAAAGAAAACGCTATATTAATGTTTCTTCCAAAATATCTTGGAATGCCTCGTAGCCTCCTAAATAATCGATAGGATTTTTTTGACTCAGACATTGAGATAACACATTGCCAACATAAGAGAAACATTAGAGATAATCAACTCGTTCAAGATCCTATCATTGTCCATCTAATTGAATTACATAAGGAAAATCCTAGGGAAGAAACACTTAAAGAACTTGTTTCCCCTGATATAAATTACCAAATTCTTGGTATTCAATATCTGAACACGGATACTGACTTCAAACTCAAATCAGGTTTGATTAATCTTATCCCTAATTTCCATGGGCTAGCCAGTGAGGATCCACATCTCCACCATAAAGAGTTCTAAGTGGTGTTCTATACCATGAAACCTCAAGGGGTTTCTACGGAACAAATCAAATTCTAATCATTCCATTTCTCTGTAGATGACCCCACCAAGTCATGGCTCTACTACCTTCCTCTTGGTTCTATAACCACATGAAATGACATAGAGTGACTCTTCTTAGAGTAATTTTTCCTTCTTCTCATATGGTTTCTATCCGAAAGGAAATAAGAGGTATTCATCAATTCCCAAATGAATCACTTCATGAGTAATGAGAGAGGTTAAAAAATCTTTTTTCAACCTACCCACACCACCAAATCCCTGACCAAATCTTGATCCAATACTTCTATGAGGGATTATTAGCTATAGAGAAAATTTTCATTGATACTACAAGTGGCGGTCTTCATGTTGATAAAACTCTTACAGCTGCAAGATATCTCATAAGAAACGTGGATGAGAACACACAAAAATTCCATGCTTGATCCCATGCTCTAGTAAAAAAATCCCAATATATTAAATCTATATATCCGAACAAGATGACATAGTGGATGAGTGAACTTACAGGTCTTGTGCGGCAACTAGTTGTGGCTTCCAAAGCCCCGACCTCATCTTCTCCACAATATTTGTTCCTTGGACCTATCAAGAACTATGGAATCTGTAGCTCCCCATCTCATCCAACTGACACATGTCCATAACTTCAAGAGGATCCATCTAATTCATCTGGACCAATTGAGCTCATTGAAATATATGCTCAGAGGAACACCAACCTCAATAATCAGGTCAGTTCATTAGAAACTTCAACCAACCCCACTCTGATCCCTTTTCTTCTACCTTCCACCAAGGTTTGAGGTATGGGAATCCAATTTCTCATCCCCCTCAATTACCTCCTCAAAACCCAAACCAATCGCAATATGGTCAAGGTGTTGGTAACTTCCATCAATCTTATCCTTTTGTTCTTTAACCTCAATAGAATAATCATCTTCCTAGATTCCATTATCCTAGTGAGCCTTCCCAATTCCAAAACCAATACAATCACTTTCCCAAGAACCAAAATAAAGGAAATCCCAATTCAGTAAAAGACTCTTCTTCCAAGAAACCATGGAAAAGTGTAGTGGAAGATCTTTCCTCCTTCACCAGTTCCATCCTTAAAAACATTGAAACAAAAATTGGTCAACTTGCATCCCAACTGATCCAACAACAACAATCAAAATCTCCTCAACTCCCAGCTCAACTATTACCCAACCACAAGGGTAATGTAAGTTCAATTTCACTTATATCGGGGAATAAAATTGATTTTCTTTATGATCAGTCCTGCAACTCCCCATTAAATGTTAACCTAGAAAATTAAATGAAAAAGAAACTTGAAAAGGAATCTGAATCCATTACCTGCCTCCTTCCATTCCACTTAGGAAGCTAATTCCTTTTCTTCAAGCTATTTCTAATCCAAATAAGTCCTTTAAATTGATCCTGAAATGCTCAACATTTTTAGACATGTTGAAGTGAACATTCCCCTCATAGATTCCATTAAAAAAATTCCTAAGTATGACAAGTTTCTTAAGGAATTGTGCACCCACAAGAGGCAACTTAGGACCTTGAAAATGTAACCACCCAATAGTCTATTCACATAAAGAGAAAAGATCCAAGGACCTTTATGGTTTCATGCCAAATGGGAAGTTCCAACTTTGATGATGCAATCATAGACCTAGGATCCTCAATTAATGTCATGCCCAAATCCATATTCTCCAACCTTGGTCTTGGTCCCTTACATCAAACGGGTGTTTTCATTAAATTGTCCAACCGAATCATTTCTAGTCCTAAGGGGATAATTGAGGATGTCCTTGTCCGAGTCAATGATCTTATCTTCCCTGCTTATTTCTATGTCCTTCACATGGAAGGTGAGGTTAACTCTTCCCGATCTACATTAATTCTTGGAAGAACATTCTAAATGATAGTGAGAACCAAGATTGATGTCCATTCTAGCATATTATCAATGGAATTTGGTGACCAACTGGTCAAGTTCAAAAAATTTCAATTCATGCGATACCCATCAGAGAATCATTCGGTATTCTCTATCTGTGCTTCTGAAATTATCTCTGAAAGTGTATTGAATCCCAATCAATCATATTCTTCCTTTAATACATATAGAAGAGTTTTTGAATATTGCATCCTAATTAACCAAATCATAAATGAATAATTTTATGTTGACATCAAAAATGAAAACTCCATTGATCTAATGGATCTTCAAAACTCTTTGGATTCCCATCTCACCTCTATCATCCACTCCTCCAACATGGATGGTGCTGGGGAAAATGAACAAGCATGTTAATTTTTTGATTCATATCTGATTATCAAACATTCATTATTTCCTATCCATGATTCCGAAAACTTTGTTATTTGTGAGGTGAACCCTAAACCAATGTGTTTATATTATCCTGATGGTAGTGATTTTTGTGATATTTTTTCCATAATTAATAAAGTGGTCATTGGTGATGTCGAAATTGACCATTCTTTAGAAAACAACTTTGATATAAATGATATTGAAAATTTTATTCAATATTATGAATCCACTGATCCTCATTACTGTACATCAATAAGTGATGAAATAAATGAGTTAAAAACAATTATAATCTCATACTCTGGTTTTGTGTTATACGATCCTTACCTCAACATACCATTAGAATTGAAACATCTTCCTAAACATCCAATCATAGAAAACCAACACTCACTGGGATCCATAACACCTCACGTTGAACACCAAAGGGAGGATAGTCATATTATCTTTCCACACTCATTGAATTTTAATCAAAACAACAAGGGATGAAATTATCCAATGAATTACTAGGCCTTCCAAAGGAAAAGTTTTTTTGGAAGAACACTATAGTTGAGAAAATACGATGGGCACCATCAAACTATGGGTAGTCTACTGCAACTGTCCAGCTGTAGACAAATAAATACAGTGCTTCTTGAGAGGAAACCTAGGTTTTATTTTACTTTTATGAAATTTTAATTTCTTTTTCATTTATCATTAAATGATTAATGATTTTTTTGTTTCAATTTTAGGTAATGTTCATTTTCTAAAGCATCACCATGAGAGGACACACTTCCTTGGAACCACATCTAATTCCATCAGATCCCAAAATTCCACCAACCCACCAACATATGGGGATGACAACCTAAAAAATCCAAACTAGGGGCACCTATTTCCCTTTAACTCTCTCTCTATATCTTCCTCTCTCACCCTCATTCCTTTTCTTCTTCTATATTTTAATTTTTTTACCACTTTCTTCATCAAACCCTTTCTTTTTCTCTTTCTATTTTGTGTGGGTGTGTATTATAGAAACAGTAAAAAACAATAAAAATAAAATAAATGAAAAGAATAAAAAAAAGAGTTATACTTACTCACCATCCACTTTTGAATTTTTTTCCATCCATTTTGGGTAGTCAAAAAATGTGGTTTCATCTCAAGAATTTGGTGTTTTCATCATATATTTGGATACATAATCTTGTGTCCAAATCAACAAATTTTGAATGCTCAATTTTTTATTTGGAAAATGATTTTCTTTACCCGTGAGGAACAACATTTTCTTTCATGCCAAGGACACCTATATCCAACTTTTTAAAATTTGTGTTTTCACCCCCATTTTTAAGTCTTGAGTTTGTGGACCTTCTAAAGGAATATTCTAATTTAGTGTGCATTAATATGATAGAGTCATTTCCTAAACCTCATGAGAATCACAATAGAAAAATATCCTTCTATTACCCTTACATTAATCCTTCTTTTAAGAGCCCCTATGAGCCTATTAAAAATTTTTCTTTGATAGACACATTACAATCCCAATACCATATCCATCCCAATATCTACATAGATTTTTAGTGCATTATTTATTGAAATTTAAGTGTGGGGGAATGGATTTCATTTTGGGTTCCCTTTCATTGATTTTTAACATTTTTTCATATTCTTGAGGGAAAGCATCCATTTTAGTGTGGGGGAGAGTTTTTCATTTAGTGAGTTTTGGGAATTTATATATGATTTAGACATATTGTTAAAAAAAATTGACAAGTGTTCAAATAAATCAAAAAAAATCAAAAAAATCAAAAAAATGGGTTGTGTCTTGGGTGGGTCAAAAATCAATCTTCCTCGACCTTTATCTTGTTATAACTATTACAATTAGTTTTGAGAGGATATAAATCATGGGTTGGGATATGAGTGTGAGATCTTTTTCAAGTTAAACTTTCTAAAAAAAATGAAAAAAAAATGGAAATAAAAAAAGAACACTTGCATTACATATTATTATGTCATTGGGAGAAGTTTTTTGTTTTTTAAATATTACATCGTCTCATTCCCTTAAAATTTTATTCCACTTTGGTTTCTTGATTCACCCAATTTTTCTCTTGTAAATATTTGTTTCCATTTATTTCCATGATTTATTTCCAAAATATCTTCCATTTCTTGTTCCATGTTGGTGTTTTACCCCTCTTTCTACTCTTTTGAATACTCAATTCCTACCATTCTATAACCACAGAAAAACCCCTTAAAAATACCTCTTGATTCTTTTTCACGTTATAATAGGGAATGGAATCTGAGATCTCTTTAAAACTCTAATATTTTCACTTTTGGTTGGTGAAAGAGTGAACCTCCAAAATGAATTTTATTATCTTGAGAGGAGTGATTTTTTAGTGCCCACATTTTCCATTTCTATATTTTAGCTTGATGAATGAATTGTTTTTCTAATATTATTTCTATAACAATTTGTGGTGGAATTCAATATGGATGAGTGAAATTGTCTAAACCTCCCATGAGTGGGGAAAATAAAATTTTAATATTTGTTGGTGGGTGAAAATAATTGTGTAATGTTTTTTATGTTTGTTTCACATGAGGACATAAAAAAGCCTAAGTATGGGGGATTTTATGTTATTAATATTTTCATAACTTTTTATATACTCCCTTTACTTTTTTTATATAAAATATGCATAATTTGTGTGAAATATTAATGTATAAATATTAAATATAATTTCTGATCACTATTTGAATTCACCCTAATTCAAGACCGTTTAATGTTTTAATAATAACTATCACTTTAATGATCTAAATTGTGAGATTATTATTTTTTAGGATTCCTAATTCAATATAAAATATTTCATTAGAAGGGATCTTGGGACAATTATGCCATTTGAAGGGTCACGTGGATCGCATAAGAAGGCCCAAAGAATTTGTAAAGAAACTAGACCAGCTATGAATATTGAATTATTGGGCACAATACATAAATAAAAATTCATTTATTCTCCACCAACGTTCCAGGGAAAATTCAAGGATTCATGGGTAAAAATACCAGGGCCCAAATCTAAAAACAAAAGGCCCAAATGATTCTATTAAATCTAGCCCACCATTCTGTCCAGGAAATGAAATCAGCACACTAAAATTGACACTTCTCATTATATACACATTAATTAGAGCTGATCTTTTTTAAGTGTGAAATATGATATATAGGATTCCGAATTTTTTGAAGAAATCATTCTAATTTGAAGTCATCTTCATATTCAAAAACCCATTCACATTTCATCCTTCGAAAAAGGGTTGATAAAAATGGAGAAGTGAAAACTATTAAGTAAAATAGCCATATCTATGGTTCCAAAAGACCAATGGCCGCCCAATTTTGAGGTATTACCAGAAAAATAAATATCTTCCACTTGTAATAAGAGATAATCTCCAGATTCATCTATATTAATGGCCAAATTGGTTATTCAAGTGGAGGATCATATTTGGAATGCAAACAGTCCAACTCCTTGATCTATAAATACATCCCCCACATATACATCAAAAGGGATGGAATTTCAGAAAAGAGGAGAATATATTGGCACTACCAAAGCCTTTTAAAAGGCTTTATAAGACCTTACATACTCAATTTTTCACTTCAGTGACCTTTCTCCTCAGTTTTGTTTTCATTTACTTTTGTGTTCTTCATTGTTGTAATCTTGTAAGTCTTTTTTTTTGTAATTATGTTTTAATAAAAGTTTCTTCTTCAATATATATTATTATCATCATCCTTATGTTAAATAATATTAGTGGTCTTAAAATAATTTAAATACAGTTGAATCCCCTTCCCTTATTGTGCTTTCTCATTCAATATAAAGTCAGTATTTAATTCCCTTCATTTTTTGTGTGTGTGTGTTCGATGCACAACTATTTTCTTATCCCTTTATTTTTATTCACTTATTAATTCATCATCATAAAATTATAACCAGATTATTAACCACCCAAATGGATGAGTAAATATCTCATTGGGGTGACTTATAATTTATGTGTGTTATGTGATTGAGAACTTTTTCTTTATTAATATTCTTTTAATTAACATTATGTATGTTGGACTTAACATGTCATGGATTAATGACTTGTTTTGTTTAACGAGTGCTTTCCATGGATTATTGGAACCATAAATACGCTATCATAAACAATATATGATTATTATTGGAACTGTAAGTTAAGTTAAGGCTTGGATTAAAGCCTTAACACTTGGGAATTCCAATCAATGTCAACTTGTGACATGGGTGTTAATTTAATGAAATATAAAACAAGGCTCAAGGATATCATATGTTTAACTACCTAATGACGAACTCAACCCAATATTTATTAAATTGTTAAATAAATCAATCATTTCAATTATGATCTGCAATAATCCCCCCCCCAATAAAAATACAATCAATTAAAAACAATCTACTATTTAAAAGTATCGTTCTTGAGGATTCGACCTGAGTGCCGCTATACACTTTAGCAGAGCATCGGAACATTGAACGGTCGATAGGTGATAATTGGGTGTGATTTCAAATGGTTTTTTTCTGGTTATGGTGTAATTAAGTAGTCTATAGTTTCTGGTTATTCTAAAAACCATAAAAAACAAAAAATTACAAAAAAATTACAAAAAAACAAAAAGAAAAAACCACCATCTCATAAAAATCATAAATGGAAAAAACACAAAAAACAACTTGTCTTCATATTTATTCCAAAATATATCTGAATACCTTGTAGCCTCCCAAACAATACCTAGGATTTTTTTGGCCCTAAAATTGAGAAAAACTTCTCCAAATTTGGAGAAACATCAGAGATAATCAAATCATTCAAGAAAATGTCTGTGTCCAACCAGTGGAATTAGATATGGACAATCCTAGGGAATAAACACATAAAGAACTTTATACCCCTGATATGAATTACCAACATCTTTGTATTCGATATCCAAATATATATATTTACTTCAAACTAAAATTACGTTTGATTCATCTTCTCCCTCATTTCCATGGGCTAGCTGGTGAGGATCCACATCTCCACCTTAATGACTTCCAAGTGGTGTGTT
The DNA here is from genome assembly GCA_963277665.1 of Viscum album. Taxonomy (NCBI): domain Eukaryota; kingdom Viridiplantae; phylum Streptophyta; class Magnoliopsida; order Santalales; family Viscaceae; genus Viscum; species Viscum album. The sequence goes on from OY728122.1 coordinate 1,916,503,433, forward strand.
CTACCATGAATCCTCAAGGGGTTCATGGGGAGAAAAACAAACTCTAAGAATTCCCTTTCTCCCTAGATTACTCTACCATGTCAGGGCTCTACTACCTTCCTCCTAGTTCAATAACCACATGGAATGACATGAAGCGAATCTTCTTAGATAAATTCTTTCCTACTTTTCATACTGCTTCTATCAGAAAGGAAATAAATGGTATTCATAAATTACCAAATGAATCACTCCATGAGTACTGAGAGAGGTTCAAAAAGCTTCTCTCAACCTGCCTACACCACCAAATCTCTGACCAACTCTTGATCTGGTACTTATATGAGGGGTTATTAGATATATAGAGAACTCTCATTGATACCATAATTGGTAGTGCTCTTATTGATAAAACTCTTGTAGTAGAAAGAGATCTCATAAGAAACATGGCTAAAAACACACAACAATTCCATACTCGAGCCCATGATCAAGTCAAACAAGCCCAAGATAGTCAATCGATAGATCTGAAAAAGTTGACATAGTGGATGAGTAAACTTACAGGTCTTGTGCGGAAACTAGCTGTGGATTTCAAAGCCCCAACCTCATCTTCTCCAAAATATATGTTCTCTGGACCTATAAAGATCTATGTAATCTGTATCTCCCCATCTCATCCAACTAACACATGTACACAACTTCAAGAGGATCCATCTGATTCATCTGGACCAATGGATCTCAATGAATCATATGCTAAGAGGAACACCAAACCTCAATAATCTGGTCAGTTCATTAGAAACTTCAACCAACCCCACTCTGATCCCTTCTATTCTACCTTAAACCAAATTTTGAGGTATGGGAATCCCATTTATCATACCCCTCAATTCCCTCCTCAAAACCCAAACCAATTCAAACATGGTCAAGGTGTTGGTAACTTCTATCAACCTTATCCTTTTGTTCCTCAAACTCAAAGGAACAATCCTCCTCCTAGATTCCACTATACAAGTGATCCTTCCCAATTCCAAAACAAATAAAACCACTTTCCCAAGAACCAAAATCAATGAAATACCATTTCAGGACAAGTATCTTCTTCCAAGAAACCATGGGAAAGTTTAGTGGAAGATCTTGCCTTTTTAACCTGTTCCATCCTTAAAAACACTGAAACCCAAATTGGTCAAATTGAATCCCACCTGAGCCAGAAACAACAATCAAATTCTTCCCAACTCTCAACTCAACCATTACCCAACCTAAAGCGTAATGTAAGTTCAATTGCACATAGATCGGGGAAGAAAATTGCTTTGCCTCATGATGACTCCTCCAACTCCCCTTTAAATGATGACCAAGAAAATGAAAAAAAACTTGAAAAGGAATCTAAATCCATTCCCTCACCTCCTTCCATTATACTTAGGAATCCAATTCCTTTTACACAAGCTATTTCTAAGCCAAATAAGTCCTTTGAACTTGATTCTGAAATGATCGACATGTTTAGATGTGTTGAAGTGAACATTACCCTCTTAGATGAAATTAAATAAAATTCCTAAGAATGCCAATTTTCTTAAGGAATTTTTCACCCAAAGGAGGCAACCTAGGACATTAAAAAATGTTTTCACCCAACAGTCTATTCCCATAAAGTGAAAAGATCCATGGACCTTTACGGTTCTATGCCAAATTGGAAGTTCCAAATTTGATAATTCACTCATAAACCTAGGAGCCTTAATTAATGTCATGCCCAAATCAATATTTTTCAAACTTGGTCGGAATCCCTTACATCCAATGGGTGTTGTCATTAAATTTTCCAATCAAATCACTGCTAGTCCTGAGGGGATAATTGAGGTGTCCTTGTTAGAGTCAATGATCTTATCTTCCCTGTTGATTTCTAGTTCCTTGACATGAAAGGTGAGATGAACTCTTCTCAATCTCCCATAATTCTAGGAAGACCATTCTTAATGATAGCAAGAACCAAGATTGATGTCCATTCAAGCATCTTATCCATGGAATTTGGTGACCAACTTGTCAAGTTCAATATTTTTTAATCCATGAGATACCTATCAGAGAATCCATTTGTATTATATATCCATGCTTCTGAAATTCTATCTCAATCATGTTCTTCATGTTCTAATGATATAGGAGTTTTTGAATATTTCATACTCATTAACCAAGTAATAAATGGAGAATTTTATGATGACATTACAAATGAAAACTCCATTGATCTAAAGGATCTGGAAAACTCTTTAGAATCCCATATCACCGCTAACCTCCACTCCTCCAACATGGACGGTATTGGGGAAAATAAACAAGAATGTTCATTTTTTGATTCAAATATGATTATAAAATATTCATCATTTCCTATCCATGATTCTAAAAACTCTGTTATTTGTGAGGTGAACCCTGAACCAATGTGTTTGTATTGTCCCGATGGTAGTGATGTTTGTGATATTTGTTCCATAATTAATAAAGTGATCATTTGTGGTGTTGAAATTGACCATTCTTTTTCAAACAATGTGGATATGAAGGATATTGGAAATTTTATTTAGTCTTATGACTCCACTGATCCTCATTACTGTACATCAGTAAGTGATGAAATAAATGAGTTAAAAACAATTGGGATCTCATACTCTGGTTTTGTGTTATATGATCCTTACATAAACATACCATCAGAATTGAAACATCTTCCTGAACTTCAATGAATATAAAACCAACACTTAGTGGGATTCATAATACCTCACAATGAAGAACAAAGAGAGGATAGTCATATTCTCTTTTTGCACCCATTGAATTGCAATTGAAACAACAAGGGATGAAATTATCCAATGAATCGTGCGGCCTCCCTAAGGAAAATTTATTCTAGAAGCACACTAGAGTTTTGAAAATACAACTGGCACCGTCAGAATATGGGTAGTCTACTACAACTTTCCAGCTATAGAAAAATAAATTCAGTGCTTCTTGGGAGGCAACCCATGTTTTCTTTTACTTTTCTGAAATTTTAATTTCTTTTTCATTTTTCATTAAATGAATAAATATTATTATTTTTGTTTATATTTTAGGTAATGGTCATTTTATAAGGCATCACCATGAGAGGACACACATCCTGGGAACCACATCTACTTCCATCAGATCCCCAACTTCCACCAACACACCACTATATGGGGACGACAACCCACAAAATCCAAACTAGGGGGAACCTATTTCACTTTAACTCTCTCTATCTCTTCCTCTCTCTCCTTATTTCTTCTTCTTCCTCTCTATTTCAATTTTTTAACACTTTATTCATCAAACCCTTTATTTTTCTCTTTCTATTTTGTGTGGGTGTGTACATTAGAAACACTAAAAAATAAAAAAAATGAAATAAATGAAATAAATAAAAAAATAGTTCTACTTATTCATCATACACTTTTGAAATTCCTTCCAACCATTTTGGGTAGTCAAAATACATGGTTTCATCTCAAAAATTTTGTATTTTCATTATATATTTGGATAAAGAATCTTGTGTCCAAACCAACAAATTTTGAATGCTAAATTTATTATTTGGAAAATGACTTTCCCCACCCGTGAGGAATAAAATTTGTTTTCATGCCAATGCCACCTATGACCATCTTTTCAAAATGTGTGTTTTTTACCCCCATTTCTGAGCCTTGTGTTTGTGAACCTTCAATCTAAATTTCCTAATTTAGTGTGCATTAATATGATAGAGGAATTTTTTGAACTTCATGAGAATCACAATATCCAAATATCCACTCTTTACCCATACATTAATACAACTTTTGAAAGCCCCTCTTATCCTATGAAAATATTTTCTTTGATAGCCACATTACAATCCCAATACCTTATCCCACCCAATATCTTCATGGATTTTTAGTGAATTATTTATTGAAATTTATGTGTGGGGGGAATGAATTTCATTTTGGGTTCCCTTTTATTGATTTTCAACATTTTATCATATGATTTCAGGAAATAATCCATTTTTAGTGTGGGGGAGAGGTTGTCATTCAGTGAGTTTTGGGAATGTATATATGCTTATAAAAAATTTGTTAAATTTTATTGACAAGTGTTCAAACAATTCAAAAAAAAAATAACAATTAATGAATGGGCTATGACTTGGGAGGGTCAAAAATCACTCTTCCTCAACCTTTTATCTTGTTATAACTATTACAATTAGTTTCATGAGGCGATCAATCATGAGTTTGGATATGAGTGTGAGATCTTTTTCAATTTCAACTTTTGAAAAAAAATAAAAAAAATTGAAAAGAAAAAAGAACACTTGCATTATATATTCTTATGTCATTGGGAGAAGTTTTTTGTTTTTTAAATATTCCATATTCTCATTCCCTTAAAATTTTCTTCCACTTTTTAGTATTTATTCACACAATTGATCCGTTTTAAATATTTGTTTCCATTTTTTTCCATGTTTTATTTCAAAAATATCGTGCATTTATTTTTCCATGTTTCTGTTTTACCCCTCTTACTATTTTGAATACAGAATTAATACTATCCCATAACCATAGAAAAACCCCTTCAAAAGGCATATTGATTCTTATTCACTTTAGTATAGGGAATGGAAGCAGATAGATCTTTCAAACTCTAATATTTTAACTTTTGGTTGGTTAAAGAGTGAACCTACATAAATGAATTTTATCATCTTGAGAGGAGTGAGTTTTGAGTGCCCGCATTTTCAATTTCTAAATTTGAGCAAGAAAAATGAATTGTTTTTTCAATATTATTTTTGTAAAAATCTGTGGTGGAATTCAATATGGATAAGTGAAATTGTCTAAACCTCCCTTGAGTGGGGAAAACAAAATTTTAATACTTTTTGGTGAGTGAAAATAATTTGGTAATGTTTTTTATATTTGTTGCACATGAGGACATGAAGAAGCCTAAGTGTGGAAGATTTGATGTTATTATTATTTTAAAAACTTTTTATATACTCCATTTAATTATTTTATATAAAATGTGAAAAATTTGTGTGAAATATTAATGTATAAATATTAAATATAATTTCTTAGCACTATTTGAATTCACCCTGATTGAAGTATATTTAATGATTTAAAAATAACTATCATTATAAGGATCTTAATTATGTGATTCTTATTTTGTAGGATTCCTCATTCAATAGCCAACATTTTATTAGAATGGATCTTGGGAAAATTCTGCCATTTGAAAGGTCATATGGATCACACAAGAAGGCCCAAAGAATTTGTGATGAAACAGGACCAGCTATGAATATTGAATTATTGGGATCAATACATAAATCCAAATTCCTTTATTATCCTCCAATGTTCTGGGGACAATTCAAGTAGTCTTGGATAAAAATATCAGGGCCCAAATCCAAAAACAAGGGGCCCAAATGATTCTATTAATTCCAGCCCACCATTCTGTTTGGGAAATGAAATCAGCACATTAAAATTGAATCTTATCCTTATCTAAAAATCAATTATAGCTGAGATTTTGTAGTGTGAAAAAAGGATATATTGGAGGAAGACTTTTTTGAAGACATAATTCTGATTTTAAGTCATATTCCTATTCAAAAACCCATTCACATTTCAGACTTTGAAAAAAATGTTGATAAAAATGGACAGGTTAAAACTATTTAGTAAAATAGCCATATCTTTGGTTCCAAAAGTCCAATGGATGCCCAATTTTTATGGAGTACATTTAACATATATATATACAACTTGGAAGAATATATAATCTCAAACTTCAGCTGTCTGGATAGCCAAATTGGTGATGCAAGTGGAGGTTCATATTTGGAATGCGAACAGTCCAACTCCTTGGACTATAAATACATCCCCTTCCTCTCCATAAAAATGGTTGGAAATTAAGAAAATAAGATCATATATTTCAATGAACAAAGCCTTTACAATAGTATTTTGAGGACCTTATATACTCATGTTTTCACTTGAGAGACTTTTCCTCCTCTCTTTGTTTTCATTTACTTTTGTGTTCTTCATTGTTGTAAGCTTGTAAGTGTTTCTTTTTTGTAATTTTGTTTTAATGAAATTTTCTTATTCAATATCTCTTATTATCATCCACCTTCTTTTAAATGATATTAGTGGTATTAAAATAATTTATTCAAAGTTTAATCCCATTCCCTTATTTTTATTTCTCATTCAATCTAAACTCAATATTTAATTCCGTTCACTACTTGTGTGTGTGTGTTCGATGCACAAATATTTTTTTATCCCTTTATTTTTCTTCACTTATTAATTAATCATCATAAGATTATAACCAGATTATTAACCACCCAAATGGATGAGTAAATCTCTCATTGGGGTGAGTTATAATTTATGTATGTTAAGTGATTGAGAACTTTTGCTCGATAAATATTCTTTGAATTAACATTATGTATGTTGGACATAACATATCATCGATTAATGACTTGTTTTGTATAATGAGTGGTTTACATAGATTATTGGAACCATAAATACACTACCATAAACAATATATTACTAATATTAGAACACTAAGTTAAGTTAAGGCTTTTGATTAATGCCTTAACACTTGGGGATTCTAATCAACGTCAACTTGTGACTACAGAGTTAATTTAATGAAATATAAAACAAGGATCAAGGATATCACAAGCTTAACTACATAATGATAAACTCGCCCAAATATTTATTAAATTTTTAAATCAATAAATCATTTCAATTAATCTCTGTAAACAAACCCCCCACCCAATAAAAATATAATCAATTAAAAACAATCGACTATTAAAAAGTATCATCCTCGTGGATTCGACCCGAGTGCTGCTATACACATTAGAAGAGCGTCGAAACCTTCAACGGTCGATAGGTGACCATAAGATGTATTATAAAATTCCATTGCTACTAGAGATGGTACAATTAAGTAGTAGTTAGTTTCTGATTATTGTAAAAAAACACAAAAAAACACAAAATTAAAAAAAATTCAAAAAAACACAAAGAAAAACCAGCCTTCTCATAAAAATCATAAACGGAAAAAACACAATAAAAACCCCATCTTCTCGTTTCTTCCAAAATATATCTGATGCACCATAGCCTCCCAAACAATCCCTCGTATTTTTTTCCCTGAAAATGAGTGAACACTTCGCCAACTTAGGAGGAACATTATAGATAGTCAACTCATTCAAGAACCTGTCCTTGTCCAACCAATTGAATTAGATATGGAAAATCCTATTGAACAAACACTTAAAGAACCTGATGCCCCTGATACGAATTACCAACCTCTTGGTATTCAATATCCAAACATAGAGGCTGAATTTGAACTCAAATCAGGTTTGATTCATCTTCTCCCTCATTTCCACAAGCTAGCGAGTGAGGATCCACATCTCCACCTTAATGAGTTCCAAGTGGTGTTCTCTACCATGAAGCCTCAAAGGGTTTCTTATAAACAAATAAAACTCTAAGCATTCCCTTTCTCCCTATATAACTCTACCAAGTCATGGATCTACTACCTTTATCTTGTTTCCATAACCACATGGAATTTCATGAAGCGACTCTTCTTAGAGAAATTTTTTCCTACTTCTCGTACTACTTCTATCGGAAAGGAAATAAGTGGTATTCGGCAATTCTCAAATTAATCACTCTATCAGTACTGGGAGAGGGTCAAAAAGCTTATTTAAACCTGCCCACGCCAACAAATCTCTGACCAAATCTTGATCCAATACTTCTATGAGGGGTTACTAGCTATGGAGAGAACTATCATTAATACTGCAAGTGGTGGTGCTCTTGTTGATAAAACTCTTGCAGCTGAAAGAGATCTCATAAGCAACATGGATCCAAAGACACAAAAAATTCCCTAATCGAGCCCATGATCTAGTCAAACAATCCTAATATAGTTAATTTATAGATCCGAACAAGATGACAGAATGGATGAGTGAACTTATAGGTCTTGTACGGCAAATAGTTGTGGCTTCCAAAGCCCCAACCTCGTCTTCTCCACAATCTATATTCCCTAGACCTATTAAGAACTATGGAATTTTTAGCTCCCCATCTCATCCAACTGACACATGTCCACAAATTCAAGAGGATCCATCTGATTCATCTAGACCAATGGAGCTCAATGAAGCATATGCTCAGAGGAACACCAACCCTCAACAATCAGTTCAGTTCATTAGAAACTTCAACCAACCCCGCTCTAATCCCTTCTCTTCTACCATAAACCAAGGTTTGAGGTATGGGAATCCCATTTCTCATCACCCTCAATTCCCTCCTTAAAACCCAAACCAATTATAATATGGTCAGGGAGTTGGTAACTTCCAGAAAACTTATCCTTTTGTTCATCAACCTCAAAGGAACAATCCTCCTCCTGGATTCTACTATCCTAGTGAGCCTTCCAAATTCCAAAACCAATACAATCTCTTTCCCAAGAACCAAAATCAAGTCAATCCAAATTCAAGACAAGCCTCTTCTTCTAAGAAACCTTGGTAAAGTGCATTGTAACATCTATACTCCTTCACCCAATCCATCCTTAACAACATTGAAACACAAATTGGTCAACATGCATCCCACCTGATCTAGCAACAACAATAAAATTCTTTCAAATTCGCATCTCAACTATTACCCAACCCCAAGGGTAATGTAAGTGAAATTTCACTTAGATCAGGTAAGAAAATTTATTTTCCTCATGATGAGTCCTCCTAATCCCTGTTAAATGTTGACGTAGAAAATTAAAATACAAAGAATCTTAGAAAGGAATCTAAATCCATTCCCTCACCTCCTTTCATTCTACTTAGGAATCCAATTCCTTTTCCTCAACATGTTTTTAAGCCTAATAAGTCCTCTGAATCTGATCCTGAAATGCTCGAAATGTTTAGATGTGTTGATGTGAAAATTACCCTCTTAGATTCCATTAAAGAAATTCATAAGTATGCCAAGTTTCATAAGGAATTGTGCACCCCCAAGAGGCCACTTAGGACCTTAGAAATTTTTTTCACCCAATAGTATATTCCCATAAAGAGAAAAGATCCATGGAACTTTACAGTTCCATGCCAAATTGGAAGTTCTAACTTTGATGATGCACTCATAGACCTAGGAGCCTCAATTAATTTCATTCCCAAATCCATATTCTTTAACCTTGTTCATGGTCTCTTACATCCAATGGGTATTGTCATTCAATTGGCCAATCGAAGTACTGTTAGTCCTGAGGGAATAATTAGGGATTTACTTGTCCGTGTCAATGATCTTATCTTCCCAACCGATTTATATGTCCTTGAAATGGAAGGTGAGACTAACTCTTCTCGATCTCCCTTAATTCTAGGAATACCATTCCTAATGACAGCGATAAATAATATTGATGTCCACTTAGGCATCTTATCAAAGGAATTTGGTGACCATCTAGTCAAGTTCATTATTTTTCAATCCATGCGATACCCATCGAAGAATCAATCTGTATTCTATATCCATGCTTTTGAAATTCTCTATGAGAGTGTGTTGAATCCCAATCAACCATGTTCTTAATTTTCTGCTAATAGAGTAGTTTGTGAATATTTCATCCTCATTAATCAAGTCATAAATGGGGAATTTTATGTTTCCATTACAAATGAAAACTCCATTGATCTAAAGGATCTTAAAAACTCTTTGGAATCCCATATCACCACTGACATCCACTACTCCAACATGGACAGTAATGGGGAAAATGAACAAGCATGTTCATTTTTTATTCAAATCTGATTATCCAACATTCATCATTTCCTATCCATGATTCCGAAAATTTAGTTATTTGTGAGGTGAACCCTAAACCAATGTGTTTATATTGTCCCAATGGTAGTGATGTTTGTAATATTTGTTCCATAATTAATAAAGTGATCATTGGTGATGTTTAAATTGACCATTCTTTTGCAAACAACATTTATATAAAGGATATTGAAAATTTTATTTAGTCTTATGACTCCACTGGTCCTCATTACTGTACATCGGTAAGTAATGAAATAAATGAGTTAAAAACAATTGGGATCTCATAATTTGGTTTTGTGTTATATGATCCTTACATAAACATACCATTATAATTGAAACATCTTCTTGAACTTTTATTCATAGAAAACCAACACTTAGGGGGCTGCATAATACCTCACGTAGAAGACCAAAGGGTGGATAGTCATATTCTCCATCCACCCCCATTGAAATGCAATCGAAATAACAAAGAAGGGATGAAATTATCCAATGAATCATTGGGCCTCCCAAAAGGAAAAGTTCTTCAAGAAGCACACTAGAGTTGAGAAAATATGATCTCCACTATTAGACTGTGTAGTCTATTGTAATTTTCCAGCTATGGACAAATAAATGAAGCGATTCTTAGGAGGAAACCCATGTTTTCTTTTACTTTTATGAAATTTTAATTTCTTTTTCATTTTTCATTAACTAAATATTGATTTTTGTTTTTGTTTCTATTTTTGGTAATGGTCATTTTCTAAAGCATCATAATGAGAGAACACACATCTTAGGAATCACATCTACTTCCAATGGATCCCCAACTTTCACCAACCCACCAGCAGATGGTAATGAAGACCTAAAAACTCCAATCTAGGGGAAAATTCAAGGAATCAAGTATAAAAATTTCAGGGTCCAAATCCAAAAACAAGGGGCCCAAATGATTCTGTTAAATCCATCCCACCATTCTATGTGTGAAATGAAATCACCACTCTAAAATTGAATCTTATTATTATCTACAAATCAATTAGATCTGATCTTTTGCAGTGTGAAAGAGAAGATATATATGTAATATTTTGTTGAAGAAATCATTCTGATTTGAAGGCATATTCCTGTTCAAAAATGCATTCACGTTTTAGCTATTGAAACAGTGTTGATAAAAATGGACAGGTGAACATTGTTTAATAAAACATCCATATATTTGGTTCCAAAAGTTCAATGGCCACCAAATTTTTAGGAATGATAGTAAACATAAATATATACAACTTGGAAGAAGAGATAATCTCGTGATTCAACTGTCTGTATGGCCAAATTAGCAATGCAAGTGGATGGGAAGATTTGGAATGCAAATAGTCCAACTCCTTTGGTTGTAAATACATCCCCTTCTTCTCAATAAAAAGGGTTGAAATTTATGAAGAGAGGAACATATATTGGCACGACCAAAGCCTTTATAAATTCTTGGGAGGACATTCCATACTCAAGTTTTCATTTTAGAGACCTTTCCTCTTCTCTTTGTTTTCATTTACTTTTGTGTTCTTCATTGTTGTAATCTTGTAAGTCTTTTTTGTTATTATATTTTAATGCAAGTTTCTTCTTCAATATCTATTATTCTCATCCACCTTCTATTAAATAATATTAGTGGTCTTAAGATAATTTAAATAAATTTGAATCCCCTTCCATTATTTTTCTTTCTCATTCAATCTAAATTCAGTATTTCATACCCTTGTCTGTTTGTGTGTGTGTGTTCGATGCACAAATCTTTTCTTATCCCTTTATTTTTCTTCACATATTAATTCATCATCATAAAATTATAACCAGATTATTAACCACCCAAATGGATGAGTAAATATCTTATCGGGGTGATTTATAATTTAGTTATGTTAAGTGATTGATAACTTTTGCTCGATGAATATTCCTTTAATTAACATTGTGTATGTTGGACTTAACATGTCATGGATTAATGAGTTGTTTTGTTTAACGAGTGGTTTCCATGGATTATTGAAACCATAAATACACTACCATAAACTAGATATTATTAATATTAAAACCCTAAGTTAAGTTAGGGATTATATTACATTCTTAAAATTTGGGAATTCCAATCAACATCAACTTGTGACATGGGTATTAATTTAATGCAATATAAAACATGGCTCAAGGATATCACAAGCTTAACTACCTAATGATGAAATCACCCAAATATTTATTAAATTGTCAAATCAATAAATCATTTCAATTAATCTCTGAAAATATCCCCCCCCCCAATAAAAATATATTCCACTAAAAACAATTGACTATTAAGAAGTATCATCGCTGAGGATTCGACCTGAGTATTTCTATACACATTATCAGAGCATCAGAACTTTGAACGGTCGATAGGTGACAATCGGTCGTGATTTCAGTGGATAGGGTAAAATATCCATAGATCTTCTTGGATTGGTATAATCTAATGTGTGTGGACCATTTTCAGTAGAAGTGGAGATGTAAGTACAAGTCCTTTGAGAAATTTAAAGAATTCAAGAATGAATTAGAGGATCAACTTGGAAAGAAGGTAAAGAAGATTTGATTGCATTGAGGTGGTGAATATATTAACCAAGATTTCATCAACTTTTTACAAGAGTTTGGGATCCTATCTCAACTCACTCAACCTTACACACCACAATGGAATGGTGTTATTGAAATGAGGAATTCTACCTTTGTAGACATGTTAAGGTCAATGATGAGTCATCTAGATCTTCCATTATCCTTTTGGGGATATGCATTACAAAATGTGGCATACACATCTAACCGAGTACCAACTAAATTATAAAATTGAATTCCCTTTAAGTTATGCAGTGGAAAGAAACCCATTTTTTCATACATGTTTATGGGGTTGTGAGGCATTTGTTAAGGAATTCTCACAGAAAAAACTAGCACCCAATAGAACAATTTGTATCTTTATAGGGTATCCCACGGGAAAAAAGGGATACTACCTATACAACCCCTAAGATAATAAAGTGATTATCGGCAGACAAGCCTCCCTTATTGAGAGGGATAAAATCCTCAAAAAGGATAATTGGAGAAAGATTGAATTCGATAAAGTTGATGCTCAAGATATACAAGAGTTGGTAAAAGAAAAAATTCCACAGGTCCCCATGGAAGTAGTAGTTCCTGAAACATTAGTATTGCATAGGATTATAATAGAGATAAGAGAACCATATAGATATGGTTTTGTAGTCACCGTGTATTGTGACTCGTCATTGGTTAAACATGATGAGCCTATCTCCTACAAGTAGGTAGTATAAAGCTCAGAAGCTACAAGATTGAAAGAATACATGAATTCTGAAATGGATTGCATTTATTAGAACTAAGTTTGGGTTCTGGTTGATGCTTTAGTGGATGTAAATCCTATTGTATGAAAATGGGTATTAAAGAGGAAACTACATAAGGTAGGTAAATTAAATACCTATAAAGTAAGTCTAGTGGATAAAGGGTTTAAAAAGCATCGAGGAACTGACTATGATAAAACCATTTCACCAGTTTCCATGTTTGAATCCATCATAATTCTACTTTCTATAATATCTTACAATGACTATGATATTTGAAAGACGGATGTCAAAACATCATTACTTAATGGGAAACTTTAGGAAAATGTCGATATGACACAACCACAAGGGTTTGTGACTCCTAGTGATGCTAAAATAATTAGAAATTTGTAGAGATCCATTTATGCATTGAATCAAGAATCTATTTCATGGAACATTTGATTCAATGGATCCATAAAAGAATTTGGTTTCATTAATAAGGAAAGTGAGATATTTGTTTACAAGAGGTTTAGTGGGAATTCATTCCTTATCGTAGTATTATATGTTGATGACATATTACTTATCAAAAATTACATACCAGTATTACAATATGTTGAGGACTGGTTAAAAAATTGTTTCTCTATGAAACAATTAGGTGAAAAATCCTACATTACAATGATCAAGATAATTCGTGATTGGTCCAAGAAGATTATTGGATAGATTCAAAGTACATATATTGACCAGATACTAAAGATACTCTACTAAAAATTCGAAAATTAGTGGCCGCCAATGGCAATCGCTTTAGGCCCATCGTAGTAGGCCTACAGTGACTGCCATTGGTGGTCGCTAAAGGAGGATGAAAATCCAGCCTACAGTGAACACCATACGGTTGCTGACATATTTCTCGGCCAAAAAATAGTGACCACTAGTGGCGGTCGTTGTACTGATCCTCGGCCAAGCTACAGAGACCCCCAATGGCGGTCGCTCTCTTTGAGAAATTTTTTTAAAAAAAAATTGCAGTTCCCAATCAATAAAAATAGGGTAAAAATCATAAAAAAAACAAATTCCAAATAGCATAAACATCAACATCATCATAAAAAATAAATTACAAATGTGCTTCAATTATCCAAATCCATTTCAATCTACTGGTTCAATAAACCTACATTAAGATACAAAAAAACAACTAATCAAAACAAACGTAAATTAAACATATTTATTCAGTTATTATATATATAATAAAATTAAATCTGACTACAAATTATGGGTGTTATAATAATTTAAAACCCCAAATTTAAGAAATGTTATCATTTTTGGATTTTTTTTTCTTGTTTTGGAGTCTTTGATTTAGCTTATGGAAGTGTTTTGTGGTCTAAAAAGGAATTCTCTTCGTGCACACCGCGTGAAACTGTTCAAAACAGCATATTCGGTCGTACCACGCACACTGCACATCCGATTGAAGTGTTGTCTCCTCCTACATTCCATGAATATTATTCCTATTTTTTTCATGTGATTTAAAGTCATTATGATCACTTTTTCTCTAAATTCGACCGTTACACACCGTTTTGGCGTTTTATGACCCAGGAAATGTGTTTCCGTTCACCGCGGTCAAACAACACCTCCGATTGATGTGCCTTCTACCTGACCATTTCACAATTCACACCATGGTTGTTGTCGTATCATTTCATGGCATTTCGAGGTCGTTCGGCTGGTTTTGACCACCCAACGCGCCCTTTTAGAGCACGTCGAACTGTTCAAAACAACATATTCGGTCCTACAGCACACACCGCACATTTGATTGATGTTTCATCTCCTCTTACATGTCACAAATACTATTAATATTGTTTTTGTGTGATTGCAAGTCATTCTGAGCACATTTTCTCTGAATTCGACCATTACACGTTGTTTTGGCGTTTAATGACCCTAGAAATGTGTTTCTGGTCACCACGGTCAAAAGACACCTCCGATTGACATTACATCTGCCCAACCATTTCAAAATTTACACCACGGTGGTTGTTTTATGATTTCATGGTATTCCGAGGTCGTTCGGATGGTTTTGACTACCCAACGCGCCCTTTTAGAGCGCGCCGAACTGTTCAAAATAGAATATTTGGTCGTACCACACACACCGCACATCTGATTGACATGTCATCTCCTTTTACATGTCACAAATACTACTAATATTATTTTTTCATGATTTCATGGCATTCTGATCACGTTTTCTATGAATTTGACCCTTACACGTCGTTTTGGGATTTTATGACTTCGGAAATGAGTTTCCGGTCACCACGGTCAAACGCCACCTCCGATTGGCGTACCATCTACCTGAACATTTCACAATTCACATGACAGTTGTTGTCATATGATTTAATGGAATTATAAGATCGTTCGGCTAGTTTTGACCACCCAACGCGCCTTTTTAGAGCGTGTCGAACTGTTCAAAACAGAATATTCAGTCGTACCGTGCACACCACACGTCCGATTGATGTGTCGTCTACTCCTACATGTCAAAAAAAATTATTCCTACTGTTTTCATGTGATTTAAAGTCATTCTGAGAAAGTTTTCTCTGAATTCGACCGTTACACGCCGTTTTGGCATTTTATGACCCCGGAAATGCTTTTCTGGTCACCGCGGTCAAACGACACTTCTGATTGACGTTCCGTCTATATAACCATTTTAAAATTCACACCACGGTTGATTTCATATGATTTCATGGCATTCTGAGTTTGTTCATCTGGTTTTGACCACCCAACGCACCCTTTTAGAGTGCATCGAACTGTTCAAAATAGCATATTCAGTCGTACCGTGCACACAGCATGTCTGATTGATGTTCTATCTCCTCTTACATGTAATGAATAATATTCCTATTGTTTTTGTTTGATTTGAAGCCATTATGAGCACGTTTTCTCTGAATTTTACTGTTACACGCCGTTTTGGCATTTTATGACCCCGAAAATGCATTTTCGTTCACCGCGGTCAAACGACACCTCTGATTGATGTTCCTTCTACCCAAACATTTCACAATTCACTCCACGGTTGTTTTAGAATGATTTCATGGCATTTTGAGGTCGTTCAGCTAGTTTTGACCACCCAACGCACCCTTTTAAAGCGCTAAATTGTTCAAAACAGCATATTCGGTCGTACCGCGCACACCGCATGTTTGATTGACGTGTTTTCTCCTCCTATATTCCACGAATATCATTCCTATTTTTTTATGTGATTTAAAGTCATTCTAATCATGTTTGCTCTGAATTCGACTGTTACACACCCTTTTGGCGTTTTAGGACCCCGAAAATGTGTTTCCGGTCACCGCGGTCATACGACACCTCTGATTGATGTCTTGTCTTCCCGACCATTTCAAAATTCACACCACAGTTGTTTTCATATGATTTCATGGTATTCTGAGGTCGTTTGGTTGGTCTTGACCACCCAACGCACCCTTTTATACCGCGTCGAACTATTCAAAACAACATATTTGGTCGTACAATGCACACCACATGTCCGATTGACATGTCGTCTCCTTATACATATCAATAATACTATTCCTATTGTTTTTGTGTGATTTCAAGTCATTATGAGCACGTTTTCTCTGAATTCGACCGTCATACACCGTTTTGGCATTTTATGACCTCGGAAATGCGTTTTCGGTCACCGCGGTCATACGACACCTCCGATTGATGTGTTGTATGCCCGAAAATTTCACAATTCACACAACGGTTGTTTTTGTATAATTTCATGGCATTCCAAGGTTGTTCGGCTAGTTTTGACCACCCAACACGCCCTTTTAGAGCGCATCGAACTGTTCAAAACAGCATATCTGGTCATACTGCACACTCCGCATGTCCGATTGACGTTTTGTCTCCTCTTACATTTCACGAATAATATTCATATTGTTTTAGTGTGATTTCAAGCCATTCTAAGCATGTTTTCTCTGAATTCAACCATTACACGCCATTTTGGTGTTTTTTGACCCCGGAAATGCATTTCTGGTCTCTGTGGTAGAACAACACCTCGGATTGATGTTCCATCTACTCGACCATTTTACATTCACACCATGGTTGTTTTATTATTATTTCATGGCATTCTGATGTCATTCGGCTGGTTTTGACCACCCAATGTTCCCTTTTAGAGCACGCCGAACTGTTCAAAACAGCAAATTTGGTCCTACCATGCACACCTCATGTATGATTGATGTTTCGTCTCCTCCTACATGTCACGAATATTATTTCTATTGTTTTTTTGTGATTTCAAGTCATTCTGAGCACATTTTCTTTGAATTTGACTGTTACATGCCGTTTTGGCGTTTTATGACCCCAGAAATGTGTTTCCGGTCACCGCGGTCATACGACACCTCCGATTGATGTTTCGTCTACCCGAAAAATAAAAAATTCACACCATGGTTGCTGTAGTATGATTTCATGGAATTCTGAGGTCGTTCAGTTGGTTTTGACCACCCAACGTGCCCTTTTAGAGCATGTCAAACTGTTCAAAACAGAATATTCGATCGTACCGCATACACCACACATCATATTGACGTGTTGTCTCCTCCTAAATGTCAAGAATAATATTCCTATTGTTTTTGTATGATTTCAATTCATTCTGATCACGTTTTTCTCAGAATTCTATCGTTACACGCCATTTTGGCGTTTTGTGACACCAAAAATGCATTTCCGGTCACCGCGGTCAAACGACACTTCTTATTGATGTTCCGTCTACCAAAAAATTTCATAATTCATACCATGGTTTTTTTCGAATGATTTCATGGTATTATGAGGTCGTTGGGCTGGTTTTGACCACCCAACGCGCCCTTTTAGAGCATGTCGAATGGTTCAAAACAGCATATTCAGTCGTACCACACACACCGCACGTCTGATTGATGTGTCGTCTCCTCCTACATGTCGCGAATAATATTTCAATTGTTTTCATGTAATTTCAAGCCATTCTGAGAATTTTTTCTTTGAATTCGACCGTTACACACCGTTTAGGCATTTTATGACTTCGGAAATGCATTTTCAGTCACTACGGTCAAACGACACCTCTGATTGATGTGTCGTCTACCCGAATATTTCACAATTCACACCACAATTGTTGTCGTGTTATTTAATGGCATTTTGAGGTTGTTCGGCTGGTTTGACCACCCAATGCACCTTTTTAGAGCGTGGTGAACTGTTCAAAACAGCATATTCGGTCGTACCGCGCACACTATACATCTGATTGATGTTTCATATCCTCTTAAATTTCAAAAATAATATTCATATTGTTTTTATGTGATTTCAAGTCATTCTGAGCATGTTTTCTCTGAATTTGACCGTTACACGCCGTTTTGGCGCATTTGAAAAGCATGCATGGGGTGATCAAAACCGGTCGAACGACCTCAGAATACCATGTAATCGGATGACAACAAAGGGTGGATGAATTTTTAAATGATCAGGTAGACAGAACATCAATCGGAGGTGTTGTTTGACTTGGGTGACCAGAAGCGCACGCCGCATGTCGTAAATGGCAAAAACATGCGTTTAAAGGTCAAATGCATAACGAACGACATAGGCATGACTTGAAAACACAAGAAAGCACCCTAATTATTATTAGTCAGGTGTACAAGGAGACGGTATGTCATTCAGCCGTGTAGTTTGCGCGGCATGGTTGAATATGCATTTTTTAGGTGTTTGTCATGCTTGAAATGCGTGCGTGGGGGGGTTGTCTAGTGGGGGGGCTATCTGGGGTGGGGGCACTGTCCGGGGGTTGGGGGTGTCTTGGGTGTGGGGGTTGTCCAGTGGGGGGGTCATAACGACTAATTTTCCTAACGACGTAACGATCAATTATCATAATGGCATAAAGGTCAATTTTCTTAATGACATAATGTCAAATTATCCCACTTACAAATTCACCTGATGCCCTAATGCCCTAATGGCATAGTGCCCTAACAAAGAATTGGAATAATGGCCTATGGTCTAGTTGTACAATTAGAATAATGGAATAATGTCCATTTGTCCAACATCCAACTGGACAATTGGCCAACTGGCCAATTTTCCTAATGGCCTAATATACTAACGAACAATTTCCCTAATGAACTAATAATCAATTGTCCTAATGAATTATGGTGTGCGGGGGGGGGGGTTTCAGTGGCGGGGGGCCTGTTCAGTGGTAGGGGGTTGTCTAGGGTGTGGGGGGGCTGTCCGGGGTGGGCCAGGGGCCTACAAATAGTGAACCTGAGCTCAGTCACCAAAAACAAGTTCCATGGTTTCTATTATGAATCACATGGTTTTTTTCAAAACTATTCACAGAACATGCAATTGAAAACATTAAATAATAAAATGAACTAAAAATATCCAAATCATTAATCAGTTTCATGGTTACTTCTCAATTCGTGCACACAAACATTGCATAATGCCAAAACACACATGATACCCCCAAATTTCAAAAAAAATCACTAGGAACCCAACTTAAACATCAATAAGAACCCCACCAATAAAAAAAGTAACACACCTCGTGAATATGACGCGTCATGTGTGGTCATGACTGCTACCTCCATCCGGTGGGCCAGGGGCCTACAACAAATAAAAATTATTAAGATTTTCATAATAAAAATAATAGGAATTAAATAAATATATACAGTATAAACCTGAGTCGTATGATCCCTCGCACCATCACCTGGATGCACATATTCCCACTGTTCTCTAACCTCAGCGATCAATTGCGCATTTACCTCCTCGTAAGTGCGTAGCCGTGCCTCGAAATCTGACAACAGTTGATTCATCTGAGCAACAGTAGGACCGACAACCGAAGCGTGTGATAATACAGAATGAGGAATCCATGTTCCATAGGTCAAACTATATCCATGATCACCCCAACCAATAATGCATTGAAAGATCTCATCCCTTCACATGGAAAGTTGTCACTGGTCCTCTGGCAGTAGTTCTAACTCAGCTTCAAATTGAGCATGTGAAATGTTTAAGTATATATATACATATATATATATATATATGTTAATATATAGATTTATGTAAGTATTGGTACTGAGTAAAATCACTTACTATCATTGCTACAGCCTCTAGATCATTTCGATCACAAGTCCTCATCCACGCCAACATTTTATCAATCAGTGCACCTTACTCCCGTAACTATATATGAATAGAATATAAACACAAAAAAATATTAATTAAAAAATTAAAAAAATTAATAATAAATACCTCATGTCGGATCTGGGACACGTGACGAGTCCCGAGCCTGTGAGGTGGTCCCTGCAAAGCTCAATTCTCAGAATGGCATGCTGACACCTCCTACATTCAATTAATTCAAATTTCAAACAAATCACGCATTCTTGAAAATATATATACAAAAATAAATATAAAAAAACACAAAACCCTCAGTAGACCAATATGCAACTAAGTCATGCCACTGATCTAAGAGGACACCTCTCGGGACTTTTTCCAGAATGCCTAGGGCACCCACATTTGGTACCCAGTGGTCCCTCTTGACTTTGCCGTTATAATCATTCCACATCTTATGACATTTTCTCATACACACGGGCCGAAACTCATCGGGGCATACTTTAAAATTTTTCTATTAATGAAAAAATCACATATGTTAGTATTTATTATACATATTGAAGAAAGTAAAATGGTCTTCTTACCTGAACCTCCCTCCAAAGACGATCTAATGTGTCCTAAGGGATAGAATCCCAGTCACATGTGGTTAATAGAAATCGATGTGGGTCACATATGATATGACCCAACTGACGAATAAATATAGGGGCGTTCAATCTCACAGTATGAAATAGCTCATTAAAGGAAACATCAAACATCATGTCGGAATTCCATGATAAAATGCCGTAAGTAGGGCCTATCTTGCGAGAGGAAGAATCAACCAAGTTTAATACTGTTTAAAACAATTTTATATATAATTTTACAAATGCTATAAATATATATGTGTGTGTTTTTATCAATTACATAAAAAATATACACAATGATATTCAAACATACCTCGACCCTGAGACGTAGATGGCTCAGATGGATGATGTGGATCTGCTGCCTCTTCCCCTGACATGCTTGCAGTCATAGAAAACATTATTAAGGGGACTATCCAAAGTGTGAAAAAGATAAATTGGATTGTTTTTACAAAAATCGAACTAGTATAGTTTTTAATCAAACAAAAAGGGATTGAATAATTAGTTGTGAATGGATTTTAAAAAATCATTAAGTTAAAAAAACAAATATACAAATTATGTACAAAACCAATGAATGCATAGCCAAATTTCAGATTGAATTAATAAAAATTAAAGCATCACATAAACCAAATAAAGAATACCACAATGGTAAGATACACCGACAATAACATGAAGATACCAAAATAGAAATCACCCTAAATATTTATAAATGAATAAACTTCCAAAAGTGAGGATTAAAACTTACAAGGATTTATAAAATGGTTAGATAATTTAAGATATCCTAGGACATTCAATATTGAATAGAGGGAAAACAATTATACCTTTCATTAAGCATGAAAATCGACCGTTTCTCCTTAAACGGCTGCTCTGACCCAATAAATATCTTCTTCATGTTGAACTATGGTATGTTGATCAAGCTGTTGGGAATGAAACAGAATAGTATCGGGTTCATCTTGTTCAAATAAAAACACTCCTCGCTTTGACATTTTCAAAACTACTTTCCAACATGGATTCGAAGGCAAAGTAACAAAGAATACTTGTTTCACTTGTGATGTCAAAATTAAAGGTTCATTATCAACTCATTCATTTCTGTATAACATATAGTTAAAATTTTCCAATGAAAATTGATATTGATCGAATTTACATCCACTCACTTGATCAACTCAATTACACCTTAACAATATGTACTTCAAACCGTGTGTGTATACAACTTCAATGATGTCTATCAATTGACCATACTAATAACTAGAATTGACGAATGGAAAACTGATTCCACTGTTTTGTGTTGCTTGTTTTTCGTCAACATCTTTAATAAAAAATCGAAAACCATTAGCATCTATAGATTTATAACAACGAGCTGTTATAGATAGACCCTTAGCTAGTCGGATAAATTCTTCAGTTAGTGTGGGTTCCCCTAACTCCCTCAGCTTATGAACCTACATAATTCATAGAATTCAATAATGATTTTTGCAGAAAGAAATTAGTATAATACTTCACTCATAATGAAAATAAATTTAAACGTACATAATCCTTGAACCAATCATGAAATGACACATGATGAGATTGTTGAATTTGATACTCAGTCACATGATACATCTCTTCTTTCATCTCATTAAAGTGTTTCCTGCAAATGATAACACGGTGTCTAAATGATCAACGTATGAAAACAAAACATATAAAAGTTAAACAATAAAAGTGATAAGACACTTACTGCATTAATAGTTCAACTGATGGAGTATTGAACAAGATATATCGATATGCTTGTATCCACTTGATGTTTTCCATGTCAAATATGGTTCCTTCTCCAACTAGACCATCATGAATCCAAGAGGGATTATCTAATTTTGTTTCAACATTAGTAAGATATTCTGCACAAAAATTAGTAGACTCATCCATCAAATAACCATTGGCTATTGATGCCTCCGGACGAGCTCTGTTGCGTACAAATTGTTTCAATGTACCCAAATACCGCTCAGTAAGATACATCCACCTGAATTGCACAGGACTTGTAGCCATTACTTCATTAGTTAGGTTCACTGTCAAGTGGACTATAACATTGAAAAACAAGGGGGGAAATAGTTTCTCAAAGTGATAAAGTGTAAGTACCATTCATTCCTACAAACCTTTTAAATCACTCATTCGATGATTTCCTAAACAAATCTGTCTAAAAAATTACTCATCTCAATCAATGTCTAAACAACATTAAGGGATAAATAATCAAAAATTGCGATTGGAATCAACTGCTGAAGTAGTATGTGATTGTCATGAATTTTCAACCCTTTAAATGTCTTGCTCTTTAGATTCACACACTTTGAAATATTAGAAGAGTAACCATCAGGAACCTTAAGCATCTTCAAAATAGAAAGAAATGTCTATTTCTCCTTTGTAGTCATCGTATACTGTGCAGCAGGCATATATGTCTTGTTTCCCACAGCTAACTGTAAATTCAACTGTTTCCTTAAACCCATTTCTTCCAAATCATGACATGCATTAACATAGTCCTTTCATTTTACACTAACACCTAAAATGGTCCACAATATGTTATCAAAATCATTTTTTTCAATGTGCATGACATCAAAATTATTCCTTAGCATGTTAGTTTTCCAATATAGAAGACTATAAAAAATACTTTTCTTTTTCCAATTGTGACTGTGATACCTACCCACAGCATGAATATTAAGTAATGGATGAGCCACCAAATCCTGAATTTCATATACCATGTGGATGTTTTCTTCCCCAATCTGTGATAACATTTCAACTCCTATCATGATATTTTGTGCTTGGCTGAACTCTCTAGAACCATCAAATGCCACTCTGTCCTTTCTGAACCTGTACTGATGGGGGAGAAAACGTCTGTGACCCATGTATTCCCATTTTTTGGAATGTTTAAGCCATACAGATTTTTTGCTTTTATTGCAACAAGGGCAATAAAATTCCCCTTTCATACTCCAGCCTGATAAATTTGCATAAGCCGGGAAGTAATTGATTGTCCAAGACAAAGAAGCCTACAGTTAGAACATTTCATCTGTTTCACAGTCATAAGTCATCACACCATCGCCCCAAAATTCATTCAACTCACCAATCAATGGCTAAAGGTAAACATCAATCTTATCCCACTGACATCTAGGTCCACCAATAATAATGGAAAGTAATATAAATTGTTGCTTCATAAAAAGCCACGAAGGAAGATTATACGGAAACAACACCACGGGCCATGTGCTATGAGTTGCACCAACCATAGACTTGAATGGATTGAAACCATCTGCTGCCAACCCCAATCAGAACTTATGAACATCTTTAGCAAAATCGGGATGTCTCTTATCAAAATCCTTCCATGCATGAGAGTCTTCCAGGTGGGTTAACATATCACTTTCATGAATTATGTTTGCATGCCATATCATTAAATTAGAAAATTTAGATGACATAAAAAATATTTTCCACCTTGTTTTAAGGGGAAAGTAATGCATTTTCTTTACGGCAATCGATTTCCCATGTATCGCAATCTGACTTTGATGAGTCTGATTTCCCCTGTTCTCTTTCAACCTGGAAGCGCCACAAACCGTACAAATATCCAAATGGGTAGTTTCCTTTATAAAAAAAATACAGTTGTTTTCCCATGCATCTATGGTCTCATATGTAAAACCTAAGTTCTTTGTCAACTTACGAGCATGGTAATATGACTCGGGAATCTTAGCGTTGACAGGAAGAACCTTTTTCAATAACACCAATAGCATGTTGAATGATGTGTATGACCACTGATTCAAAGTCTCCAAATGAAATAACTCCACGATAAATGACAATTTATTGTTAGAAGTACATCCAGGATATAATTCTGTTTTTGCATCATAAAGTGCTTCATAAAACCTCTTCAAATCACGATCTGCACCAGAGCAAAGATTTATCTCACCAGCTCAAGATTCTGGATGTCAATGCCTTCAGGTTCCAACCCACATACCATTTCAGTAAGCATTTCATGTATTGGATCATTCATCCTTACATCAACATCCATCTGAACTGCATCCTTATTTTGAAAACGAACATATTATTATCTATGACGAGTCCAACTCTTATAATTTTTCAGAAATACATTAAAGAATAGGTTCTCCCTCACAGTATCTTGTTTTAATTGATATATATTAGTACATTTTCTACATGGAAAACTAATACAGTCACTTTAAAATCCTCTAGTGAAGTCAATAAACTGCATAGTGCCATTGAAATATTCTCTAGACGTTCGATTTGAAAGATCAATCCAACTCTTATCCATAATAATATCTGTATAACAAACATTTACACAAGACTTATTACATGAATTTTTCATATAAAATATATTTAAAATAAATACTAACCAGTTTCTTGTGAACCATTGATAAAAAAATCAAATTATATCTCTAAATAATAAACAAGAGAATAGATAATTAAATGTAGGTGAAAGCCCATGTCATGTCATATCTAATTGCACTAAAAACCTGGAAGGGAGGGGATCCATAAGCAGTTTTGTGGGGGAGAGGAGAGGCAGCGGAGGGGAGCTGGAGCCAGAGACGGTGCAGCGAGGGAGGGGACGGGCGGCGGCGGCAGCGGTGAGCTGGAGGAGAGGTGGCGGTGAGTTGGAGATGGTTCAGTGAGGGTGGGATGACTAGGGAGGGGATAGAGGACAGTGGGGAGCCGGAGTGGATGGGAGGAAGCGGTGAGGGTATGAGTAGCGGCCGTGTGGAGAGGGAAGGGACCGGGTAGCGGCAGTGCAGCATGGGAGTGGACGGTGAGGGAGGGGACGGGCGGTGATGGTGCGGCGAGGGAGGGGAACGAATATGGAGGGGATGGGGGATAGCGGAGAGCCGGAGTTGTGGGCGGTAAAGGGATGGTGGACGGGTAGTGAAGGGTCGGAGGGCCGAGGGTGGAGGGCGGAGTGCCGAGGGCCGAGGGGGCGGAGGGCAGATGGGGAGGAGCCCGGAGGGCGGAGGTTGGAGGGTGGAGGGTGTAGGGTGGAGGTCGGAGGTAAGAGGGGGCGGAGGGCGGAGGGGGCGGGGGGGGCAGAGGGCGGAGGGGGCGGGGGTGGGGGTGGAGGGTGGAGGGAGCAGGCAGGAGGGTGGAGGTCGGAGGGTGGAGAGGGCGGAGGCCGGAGGGGGCGGAGGACGGAGGGTGGAGGTTGTAGGGCAGCGAGGGGATGGGCAGCGAGGGGTGGAGGGCGGCGAGGGGATTGGTGGTGAGGGTGGAGGATAGAGGGCGATGGGGGACAGGCGGCGGGATGCGGGTAGGGTTTCATGAGGGGGGGGGGGTGGGGGTGATGAAGCTTTTATTTTGAGGCCAGCGACCGCCAAAGGTAGTCGCCCATGTCAGGGGGATCCAAATCCCATTTCTCTTGTAGTGATATATAGAATGGAATAATCCAAGAGGGGATTAGTTCTAGTGTAACATGGTTTACATATTTCTAAGAAAATTTGTCCTGAGAAACAACTTGAGAAAGATAGAATGATTAATATCCCATTATATTTAGTGATAGGATCAATCATGTATACCATTCTATGTATTATACAATGTTTACTATGAATTGATCATGGTAGGAAGATATCGAGCAGATCTTTGAGAACAACATTGGAATGCTTTTAAACTTATCCTTAAGTATCTGTGAAGAAATAAGGATATGTTCCAAGTTTATGGAGGATATGAGGAACTAGTCATCAGGGGTTATGTTGATGCTAGTTTTCATATAGATTAGAGTGATATGAAGTTGAAATCAGGATATGTTTTATGTCTCAGTAGTGGAGTTGTGAGCTGGAAGAGTTCAAATTAGCCATTTGTCACTGATTCTAAAATGGATTCTGAGTATATTGTGTCTTTTTATGAATCCAAGGAACCCATTTGTATTTGAAACTTTGTTTAGTATATTGATTTGGTACCTAGTAGTAAAGACCCTATCACATTGTATTATGATAATACTAAAGTGGTGAATCTTATAAAAAACCTAAGGTCACACCAATAGAAAAAGCACATACTCTATAAGTATCACCTCGTGATGGGTTTTTATCAAAGGATTTATGTTAAAGTGAGAATAGTACCTATGAAAGAGAACATGGTATACCCATTAACTAAAGACCTATCTCAGTAGAATCATGAGTATCATGTGAGAGCTAGCAGACTGAAGGTTGTTAGCAGTTGGTTGTATTGAAAGTGGGAGTCTGTTGGAGTTGGTTCCCTATAACCAACTTTGGTGTATGTAATGATAACATGTATTCATAGTTTTTAATATTAATAAACTATTTATCACATCATGATTTTTCTTCTCCATAGTATAGTATGTGACAATGTCCCAAGAGTACTTGTCGCACTAAAATTCAGAGTAGTTCGCCGCTATGATGAGAACACGGATGTGCTACAAAACTATTCTTAAATATATGTTCTATAGGTGGATGATATCATTTTAAGGAAAAAAATTATATAGGATATCAATTATGGAGACTCATAGTACTTTGAGGTACCTTCTCATGGTGTACGCCCTTGGTAATATCCAATAAGATATTATGAGAACGTGAACCACTAGTAGGAAATCCACATTTATATGTGTGATTGTATGTTCCTATCTACAGATGTGTGTACTAGTCCTTAGACTTTATTATTATTATTATTATTGAGTATTATGATTCATGTACTTTTATGTATTGATGAAAACTGTGATGATATATGTTCGTAGAGAAGTATGATATGTTGGGTTTTTCACGAGTGATATTTCATTAATGAATAATGCGAGAAAGGATTTTTCCCTTCTGTTATTTAACCAGAGTTGATATCTCATTCCCTTTGATGGAAATTATATAGCCTAAATAAATACATTTCCATGGTATTCTATAGGAATGTTCTGTTTATGGAAGGTCAAAGAAAGAGACAACTAGCACATAGCTAATGGAACTGGTATGGAACCTTCTTGATTTGATATATTATGGTAAAGGGATTACATTATACAGTAATTTTCTATATGAGTTATTATATAATTACAGTGTTAACTTCTTTCTCAATGGGTGCCTTGGTGTGTTTATAGATGCTAACCTTTGACTTTAGGATGCTTCTCCAAATGCCACTGTGAAAGAGCCTTAGAGGGTCACACACTAAGTGTATTTAGAATCTAATTTAAATAATATATTATTATTTATTATTTAACAAGTAACAAACTAAACATTTTAATAATATTTGTTTCCTGAATTGTTGTGTTATTTTATTTTATACTCAACAAAACTAATCCTTTTATTAATGAAGTGAGTATAATTAAAATGATACCATTGGGATTCAACTGTTATATGATGGTTGGTCAATATGACTGTTGGAAACTATACTCT